>CM057456.1:632435454-633075227 GCA_016271365.2 Neoceratodus forsteri | reverse complement strand
ACTAAAATAATATCACCTACCACAGGCCACCTAGTTAATAGACAGACCCAGATCGAAGAGGCCTTTGTCTCTTACTACACTAACTTATATACGCCTCAGAATGAGACAACAAGGAAGAGAAATTGAGGTTCTTGAGCTCTCTTTCCATCCCACTCTTTCACCATCTGAGGCCAAACCCTGGTACAGCCAATAACATAAGCTGAAATATTCAGAACCATTAAGACCCTTAAAACAGGCAAATGTCCGGGGCAGAGCGGCTTCAGCGCCAATTTTATAAGGCTTTTGGGAAAGAGGTGGTCCCCTTATGTCAGATGTTTTCTCCGGGATCATGAGATGGAAATCAGGCACCGCCTTCGTGGGCAATATGCCACTATCTCTTTAATACCAAAAGAAAACAAAGATCCCACTAGGTGTGAGTCGATAGACCCATTTCCTACTCAATTCAGACTATAAAATTTTCACAGCTATTATAGCAGCTAGGTTAAACTCCCTTTGCCAGAACTAGTTAATTTGGATCAGGCGGGCTTACGTCCGGGCGGCGAGCTCGGATAGTGTCCAGTGGCCATAAATATGATGGATGTCATACACCATCACCGTATCCCATCCTGTTTACTGAGTTTGGATGCCGAAAAGGCCTTTGATAAGGTCTCTTGGAGTTTTCTGCTCTTAATCCTGGAGACTATGGCCTTTCCACAACCCTTTATTGACAGCCTGAGGTACTATACACTGGACCCCAAGCTTATGTAAGGGTGAACGGAGGAGTTTCTTCACGCTTTCGACTTGGACGGAGCACCAGACAGGGTTTCCCTCTCCCCTCTTATTTGCCCTCTACATAGAACCACTAGCACTGGCAATACGTCAGTCAGAGCTGATTCAGGGGATCGAGGTGGGGGAGACGGACCGAAAAATCTCATTGTATGCCGATGGACGTTATGCTGACCATATCAAACCCAGAGGAATCGATACCCCAAGTGTGGTCATTGTTGGAGGAGTTCGGCAGCACGCTGGCTACACACTAAACAGAACAAAGACAGAGGCCCTCAGGTTTTATTATGCACCTACAAATAAGATAAGAAATGCTCCCAATAGATTGGACAGCAAGTAAGATGAAATATTTAGGTATTTATATTACCAAACACCTACCACAACTGTTTAAGGTGAACTATAGTCATCTATTAAACCAGATAGCAAAAGACCTTGAGAAATGGACACTGATAAATCTCCCATTCATGCCAGGATACAATCAATTTCTATGAACATTCTTCCAAGGTTCTTACACTTGTTTCAGAGTCTTCCAATCCCAACAAATAAAATGCAATTTCAGAAATGGCATAGGATGATCTCAGGATTTATCTGGAATGGTAAAAAGCAAGAATTAACTTATATCCTGCAAACACATAGGAGAAAAGGTGGCCGATCACTCCTGACCTAGAAGATTATTACTTAGCTGCACAACTGAAGAGGGCCCTACAGTGGTCAGACCAACCTATGTTTCTAATTGGAAACTGATGGAACAGGGAGGAGGATGGTGTGGGCCTCCACTGGAAGCTAGGTCATGCTCCCCTGGGGCTCCATAATGAGACTCCCCACCCCACTGATGGTTGTCAATAATACATTGGCGGCCATCAGAAGGATCTGGCAGAAGTATGGAATCAGAAGGTCTCTCTGGCCTCTGTGCAGAATCCCATGGACCCCAGACTTTATGCCAGCTCACTTGGATCATACTTTTAAGGCCTGGGGCAGGCAGGGTCTGACCAGCTTTGGACAATTCACACAGGGGAACATGGTCCTGGGCTTTGAAACTTCCAATGTAAATATGAACTCCGAAGATCTGACTACTTCAGATACTTACAAGTTAGAGCTCATATTGAAGCATGCCTGGACATGGATCCGACCCAGACCGTGTCTACCCTTTTCTTGAATGCGTGAGGGGCCTGATGGTTGGCCAAACCCAGAAGAGACACATATCAATACTATATAAAGCAATGGCGGCTCTGAAGAAAGACCCCTAGAAAAATTAAAATAAATTGGCTAAGGGAGGCGGATCGGAGGGCAGGGAGGTGGATTGGGACAAAGTGTTCCATACAGCTATTAAAACAACCAGATCCCACTTTGGCAAGAGTTTGGTTGGAAAATAAGGGTACGATTTTTCCTTACTCCCAACGCTTCTCCACAGGAGAGACTCAACACGCCCCCAAACATGTTGGAGACTTTGTGGGGATGACAATGCTTATCATCTGCATATTTTTGGGCATGTCCTGGGGTACAACCCTTCTGGTCTGAGTAATCAAGATATTGAACACCCTCTTCATGCTTGAAAGCCCCTAAGAGTGGTCAGAGTGATTCTGGGCGTTCCGCCCTGTGGAATTAAAGGCCCTGATTCAATATACCTCTGGGCTATAGTACTAGCCGCAGCACATAAAACCATTACTCGCCTGGCTGAAGCCAGAGCCACCTGCTGTTAGAACTTGGGTTCAAATCGTGCAAAGAAATCTCAGCCCTGGAAGAATTAACCTTTAAAATCAACCTGCAGACACATGTATTTACTCATAGGTGGACGAGATGGTTCACCTGGCTAGATAAATATGGAAATCTGGGCTCTGGGGTGGGGACCAGTTGAAGTAAGATGCTTATTTAACAAAGGAGAAGAGATAAAATACCAGAGGGGTAGGCCAATGAAGGAGAGGGAGGCGGTAGCTCACGACCTGACTCAATGAGATGTTGGACAACTGGTTTATAATAAACAACCTGGGTACCCTTAGATCTTCATGACAGAGGCAATCAATGATTAAGTATTATTGGATGGAAAGTACCCTATACCTGTATGACACTAAATGTATTATGACTGTGTACCCGTTTGTTGTCAATAAAATGAATTTAAAAAAAAAGAATAAGTAGGTCCCAGAGTGGTAGTGTTTTCTATTTTTCTATCTGTCTTCTCATTTGGTATAAACATATAGAAACAAATGAAAATAAAGCTCTTTTTGGAGTGAAGCACCGAGTCGGTTGGACTACACTATGTCATACTTTTAGACTTTATATGCACTGTGGCACTTTGTAGTTATCGTATCATAGTTGCTGTTTTCTCCAGTTGAAGCAATAGATTAAGTACCTAAAGATTACTGTACTGTGGTGCTGTTATCTCTACAATGCATCTGTTTTATATTGTTATCACTAAAAAGATTGTTACTGTTCTTGCTCTATGTTAAATATTGACTAAAAGATAATAGCAAACATGATAGTCACAAGACTGGTTGAAGATTCTCCCGAGCCCTCCACAAGTTTCAGTTTTGGTTTGTTAAGGGGCAAACTACTTCTGAGGGTATAAACAAGATACATAATGTAATGAATTATTTTCCAGACAGGGAGAAGATATTATGGCTTTAGTCCTGGATGCCAGCAAGTCATTTGATTTGATTTACTGAGAATACATGTTTACTATCATCATATATCACAGCCTTTTTCCAGAGACTCTCATGCCTGTCTAACCTCAGGAATAACAATGTAATCCTTTTACAGGCATCTATCTACTGTAGATACACCAAAATGTCATTTAGTTGGCTTGTCCCACTCTTTGGAACAAATTGCAAGCTTTCTCAAACTGAATACATTGGTTATTTTCAATTATTTCAAGTGTTCCTGGAAGGTTACTGTATGGACAAATTGCACCTGTCAATAGAGCATGATGACTCAATATTGTCATGAGTTGCTTCCGTTACCACTGCTGATATTGTGAATTATTTTCTTGCTTTGTATGTGGTTCCACTGCAGCAATAATGTTATGTGTTGTATTTATGTTGTTTTCTACATTATAGCTTTGTTTTCCAGCACTTGTGAGGATATTTCATGGCACTTAACAGCGATATTTTTGTGACCTTTGGACCTTCAGTAGAATATCTAAACAGTCTCACTGTAGGTCACATGAGGAAAATATATCCTCAATGTAGCTCCTGATTGGCCCCTTCCCACCAGCACAAGCTCCACTTCTAAATAAGAACTTTCAGTTTCATTTCTCCTGCTTGTCCACCAGCACTTGCACATTCCCAGTCTTCTTAGAAAAGCATTTAAAATTACTATAAACCACTTTTTTTTGCAACTTTATCCTCCACGGCGGATCAATGCATGTCCCCAGTTTTAAAACACCCATACTGTCATCCACTATGAACCATTTCACAAGAATCACTTTCAGTACTGCATAGCTACTCCGCTCTCCCACCCGCTGATCTCTGACTCTCCACTGGTACGCTCCATGATTCCTGGATACCAAGCAATCTGCAGTGGTCTGAATAGAAGCAGGCCACTCCACTCACTCTCACAATGACTGATCAGACCCTTTCTTGGAATCATGCATCCACAACTACTTAGCAACATGATGCAGTGATGCACACAACAGCATCAGTGCATCAGACCTTACAAATGACCGACTCGATTATCTTGAATCACTGCTCATCATCCGATGGACCTGCAAAACAAGCACCTCACAAGCAGGAACAAGTGTTGGATAAATTGAATACATCATGCCCTTACAGAAATATTGGTGATATTTCTCCTTGTACTTTGACCTATGACATCACTCATGGCTTCACTACTCATGATGTCATAAGGTCAAGGTACATTCGAGAAGTATCACCAATATTTCTATAAGGGCATGGCATATCCCTTATGTATCTCATGTATCCATGCTACATATTGATCTCTGTGCATTGTTTTTGTTTTGCTTTGTACTCTGTGTTTGCGATGGCTGGGATTTGCTGTATTGCTAATAGACCTCTATTTATTTATTTTTGAAGTCATGGATTAAGTACCTGTGAGCAGAAGTTCTTTACATAGGTTCCACGTCAGAAGATTGCATTGTCAGGAAACAAATTACAAATGACACGTTGCTTTGCAAGTGCCTCCAGGCACAAGCGTTGAAGTGTTACAAAGGCAGGTAAATTGGTACAAAGAAAATAAAACACATGCAGCATTGGGGATAAATGACAGTAATCATAGCCAGGAAATTCACCAATAGCAGAGGGTAAACAAAGACAAATTTTGTAGGCAGTGTACTTAGAATGCCAGTGTCAGTTGGATGCATACTATAAGAGACAAGAGGAGTGCAGGGAATCTAGGGAGGAGGTACTAAACAGCCCATTAGGCATAGACCTAACCAGGACCTCCTTGTAAATGGGAATTGCTCAATGGAGCTTTTCCTAGTAAAACAAATACATACAAACACCTGCTTAAGATACTGTGGACTGATAAAAAAACTGCTGTTATTGAACAATTGTACTTTGCCCCTTATACTATGTTTTAAAGAGCCACCGACGCCTCAAGAAGAACTTTGAAAACATAATATTTGGTCATGAAGTGGCTTATATTTCTGATTGGCTCTGTGTTTCTTATCCCCATAATTTATTACTGAGTTCATATGCATCATGAAAACAGGATAGTTGTTCCTTAGGTTCATCAGCCTCTATTGCTGCTTCCCAACCTGAAGTCACAATAATCTGCCTGTGACATCATAGTTATTCCCATGGCAGCAGACTGTGATGTCACAACAGAGCATTGTCATTTCAAATAGGAAATAAGCTATAGAGGGATAACAATCTTGTTTTGTGGGTATTTCTTCTGTAATAACATAGAAGAGAAATCTATAGAAGTTACAGTATATGAAAACAGTTGAATTAAGTTTAAATATTATGTTTCCCAAAGGTTTCTGAGAGGTGTCAGCTGCTCTTTGGGTTAAGGTTAGTTCATGTTCTAGTTAGGGACTATAACTGGAATACAGGGTTAAACTGTGTTGTCTTCTCCTCCAACTCTCTTGTTACAAAATTAGAAGAGGAAACATAATACACACTGGAACAGAGAACTTAAACCTAAATGTTTACGCTGGATGGTATCTCTGTCTGAGAGATTTCAATTAGTCCCAGAGCTGGCAGGTGCCATAGCCCACCTCCAACAACAGGACTGGACACTGATGCCTGTAACACACGGAGGAAAGCGCAAGTCTAAGGGGCCCTGAATTAAACTTGGCAGTGAATTTAATTGAAGAGGCAAGAAGCAGCTCCCAGCAGCTCAAATACCTCCCAGACTGGTTGAACATTGAACTTTTGTTACTAACTGTCAGGTAATGCACAGTAATGACCATAGCACCTATCTCAGTATATGACTTTGATATGGTCAGTATATGATCCCCTTATAGAAACTGTGCTTCAGACTGTTGCAAGTTTCTTTCTTTTTTATTTCTGCACCTTAATGAAGATGCGGCACACTGGATTGGGGCTTGATTGACTGTTAATGACTCAGGAACTGGGGGCCTGGCATCCTGCTCTCACCCCTTGTTTGTGGCGTGGAGGCCCTTAGCTGACGATGTTTGATTAGCATAGGAACTGGTTTGTTTGTTTTTCAGCATTATATATTGTTTAACTTACAGGCTGTACAAAGATTATGAATTGGGTGTTTGGTGAGGTTGGGGGTCCCATACTGGCTCCTACCATGCCATATCACAGAAATATCTCATGGAGTTCGAACATGATACTACTGTATTTAAAATGCCATTGATTGGGGAAAATGTTTTGGCAAATGTTGGGGGTGGGGATGAGGCAGGAGGCATAGTAGTAGGTCATGGTGGGCCACATGCTGAGCAGTAGAAGTTGCACAGAGAGACATTAAGACTGCCTAGAGAATGACTGGGGAAAGTGGAGCGGTACATATATCCCTCCAATAGCCAGGTCAGCAGGCCATTGAAATGGGTTCCATCTGTGACAGTGAACATGACCTTGTAGAGGACAAAGTGCTTGGGGACATGTCAGGGGTTCCTTCCTGACTGCAACTTGTATGGGGGATGGGGCAAAAGTTTCCAAATCATGGGAATGGTCAGTACTCATCACTGCAGAATGGCCCAGACAATGTATACCTTTTGCAGATGTGACTCAATCCATGAAGCTCCCACCTAATGCAGAGCCATGAATAGGCAACACATAAAGTAGTATTATAATGCAGGGACTGCATTGTCTTTCTCCTTCCCATGGATGCAGGACATATGCCACAAATTGGGAAATTGAGATTCATTAAGGACCAAGCCACACAGCAGTCGGGGCATGGAGGGAGGGCACTCAGCAGGAGCCTGCGGCTACCCAGACATCCTTATATTGGTTCACTATGAAACATTGATAGATTGGGGGTGGAGGTTGATGTGGCAGATGTGATGATGGTCGGTGGGGGCCTGGCTGGCAGGTTAAGAAAGGAGCCAAGTTCACCTTTGCCCACAGAAACAAGCGAGGTAGGTGGTGTATTGCACATACTTCTATTTCGCCTCCATACATGTGCACCTTGAAGTTACTTGGTTACTGCTGTTGTTCTGGTTATTTGTTTCACTATTTCAGTAAGTAAGTAAAACTTTTTATTCATTTTGCATACAAAATGACTTGATTACTCCACTGAGCCAAGGCTCATTTTCAGTGAAGTCTAAACGTTCAATTCCAGTTACTTTTACATATATCATCATGTCGTAAATACTAACAATATACAATAAAATATAGACAGATCCAATAAAATGCCACAAATACACCATCTCAAAACAAACATAATTACGCTCAAAACATAATGCATTCCTTTCTACTCTATCTGTATGCTTCATATCCTATTAGTCGATTCTGTCATATTCAGAATTTCTTATTTTATTAATCTGAATTTTCCCATTTGAGGGTCTCAGATACTGTGGTAATTTTTCCACAGAACTGGGCCAATGTATGTAAAGTGACTCCTTCCCACTTCAGCTTTTAAACTGATTTTCTACCAGCAGAGAACTGTGGCAGAGTTACAGTGTTTGCTAGTGTTACCCGATAGGTGTTGTAAAGGGTACCTTATAACAAAATGATCGAACGCAGTGAGTTAAACATTGTTACATACACTGTTAAGGGGCTCTCCAGCCCAGCTGAGTGCTGCAGGCTCCTGCAAGAGTTACAGAAGCAGCAAGTCTCCATAGCCATGCTGCAGGAAGTGCACCTCACACAGGGGAGCACAGGAAGTTGAAGCAGTGCTGGAGTGGGGAATGCTACTCATCACCCCTTCAACAACATCCCACCACAGAGGAGTAGCAATTTAATCCAGAGAGGACTTCCCATGCAAACAGACAAGGTAGCAGAAGATAAACAGAGTCAGTTTATATGTAGAGGGCATATAAGAGCTACACCCATTGCCTTACTAAATATCTATGATCCCTGCTTGGATTAAGAGGGTGGCATTTTATAAAGATGTCCTGTGGAGATTCCCCCAGACACTGGAAAGTGATATATCCTGAGGGGCAATTGCAACACAATGCTTAATGCACCAAGGAGCCAAGAAAACTGAAACTGAAATGGAGAATGAAATTAACTACACAGAACTTTGCAAGTGGATTATGAATAGCAAACACAATTTACTGAAGCAACCTAGAAACAGGGAGTTTTCTCTAGCTATAAGAAACACCTTCCACCCTGAGGAAGGGGTACTTTGAACACCCCAAAACATTGGTGAGACATGGGGTGTTTTCATGGCTTTGCACCCTAAAATAAACTTATATTCTTCTATACACAATTTGGTGAGTGGTCATTTGTTCCTATGCATGTTTAGTGTGCGCTATCTCTCATGGAACAGACTACTCCCTCATATTAATTTTCTTTGCCTAGGGTATAGCTGGAGGCTCATCTTCCTATTGAGATTCCCGTGAGGTGCCGGGAAGGTATACATCCTGGGGTCGATTTCAACATGATGAGTAATAGCCAAGTGAACAGGAAAGGAAAGCAAAGGGGATTGGGTCCTCTGTCAAGACTGGAGCTTAGTAACTCTCAAAGTACTTCTCAGGAGCTGGAGTTGGAAGAGACATGGAGGTTTCTCCACCCCAAGGACAGGATTCACTTTTTATTTTGCCCTCAGGGTCATACTCAGATGGCCTTACCTCTACTGAATATCTGCATACCCTAGATGAAGCTGCAATTGCAAGCAGTACTTTGTCTGATCATGCCCCTTCCTTAGTGTGACTTAACATAGGCCCAACTTGTAAAAATCCAGTATGGAGACTTAACTCCTCTAATGTTTCCACATTTGTCACGCTACTAAAAGCTCAACTGAGGGAATACCTACAGAGGAACAAAGAGTGGGACACATCACTCGGAGCAAGGTGGAACTGCCAAAAATCTGCCTCACTAGAGAGATCATACTATATGCCTTGTGGAAAAAATAATATATAGCTAAATGTCTTGAATTGGAACAAGAACTTTTTGATGTCAGGGCTACACATTAGGAGACAGCGCAGTGGTTTAAGGCTCTGAGCTGCATACCCGGAGACCTGGGTTTGAATCCCACAGCCCCACTTGCATGCTGTGTAACCTAAATAAGTCACTTAACTTCCTTGTGTTCCCACGTCCACCTGTAAACAAGCTTTCAGCTTAGTGTGTCTCTCCTGGTAAAAAAAAAAAATAAAAAATACCATGGTGACACCTTACTCATTAAAATACAAGAATGTAAATAGAAATTGAAGGTTTACACAAAACAAAAACTTAAGGGCAACTCAGATTGGCCAGGCAATGTTTTATGAAGCTGGGAACAGGGCAGGAAGGTTACTGATGTGGCAAAATCAGAAAAAACAAATGAATAGGGCAGTACTGAAAATTCAGGAGTGGGCAACAGGAAATGGTTTCTCACCTGGAAAGACAGCAGCAGCATTCACAGACTAATATCAAGCTCTAGACACTAGAGAGTGTTATCCCAACTATGATGGCTTAATACAGGCCTACCTTGGTAAATAAACCCTCCCTAAGTTGTTACAACAGGAAATAGAAGGATTGATGTATCTATCCTGCCCGAGGAGGTAGGTGAAATGATTAAAATCTAAAAATGTAAAATCCCTGGGAATGGACAGGTATACAGTAGAGTTATATGAACCCTTGAGGGCAGTACTCACATCAGAATTATTGAAACTGTTCAGAGGAGTAATGGTGGTAGAGGAGGCACCCAAACTTGAAGAGAACCCAGATTTCAATTTTGTTGAAATCTGGCTAAGATCCTATGGTTTGTGAATTCTGCTTTCCCATTTCCCTGCTGCCAGTGGATCTAAAATTGCTTACGGGCTGTTTTAGCCTGAAGGCTACAAACATTGGTGGGGGGGCTTGGTCACCTAAGTCATACAGGATTTAAGGGCAGAACCTTTCACAACAGTATATGGTGCCTCCTTAGTATCCTATCCTCTCAGCAAGGTGTTCCACAATTCCAAATTGCCATCTCCATGGATACGGAGAAGACAAACTCAAAGTGGATCTGCACTCCTTATGCCATGAAAGCACACTCAGACACAATCAGCAGATGAATTTTAAGCTTTAATGCTTAGGTTAAATGAAATGTGGAGAAGGTATTTGATTGGGTGGACTAGGCATTCCTCCAATACTCACTCAGGCTATGGGGTTGTGGCCTCAATTTACACAATGTTTAGATACCCTGTACAAGTCCTCAGAAATGGCAGTCAGAGTGACTGCAGTTCTCTCCTCCCGCTTCCCATTACAGCGAGGTACAATGCAGGGGTGCCGCCTCCCACATTTGCATTATGTATGGAGCCACTGGCTATAGCTCTGAGACAACCCCAGGGATTTGGGGCATCAGGGTGGGGGACAAAAGGTGGGCCTCTATGCAGATGACTGTTTCATTCCTAAGGAACCCATGGACTTTCAGCCCAGCACTCTGCAGGAGCTTGAAACATTTGTGATGATATTAGGGTTCAAGTTAAATTATAATAAGTCAGAGGCATAGCTAGTCTCATGACACTGTCCCCTGGCTTTGCTAACTCCTTCTCCTTTAAATGGGCATCATATTACACTATCTGATACCTTGGCATCTGAATCACACCTCAACTTTCAAGGCTTTTTAAAAATCAACCCCCTTCACATTTTACAAGAAATTGTGGCAGATCTAAACACATGGACCCTACTTCCACTGTCCTTGGGGAAAGAGTTGCAACCCTCAAAATGAATGACTTTCCAAGGTTATTTTTTATTTCAAAGTACTTCCATAACACCTACTGAGTCATTTTGGAAGAAATTACAGGGCTCATGCAAGTTTCTGTGGCAGACACCGCAAAAGAGTAGGTCTTAACACACTGTTCTTACCCAGGGAACAAGGAGGGCTAAAACCATCCAATTTTGAATGGTACTACCTAGCAGCCCACTACACACAATTGATATTAATGATGAAACAGAATATTTACATGGGCTGGTATATTCTGGAAAATAGGAATACTTTACCCAGCCAATTATACAATTGCCTTTCATGCACTGGACCAGACAGTGCATTCAGCAAATTTCAAATCCCTGAACTACTACTTTGACCATGCTACAAAAGCTCTGGACAGTGACAAAACACCAGCAGGTGTAGGTTCACTGACAGTAATTATCAGAAACCCAGATTGTCCAATGGGCAAGGAGGACACAGGCTTCTGCTCTTGGAACCAACGGGCCTCACCACATTTTCTCACTTCCTGTTAGTGGGCGTTTTCATCCTTAATGGATTTGAAAGCCAAATTAAATGTACCCAATTAGAGATGCAGTGAAGTTTTACTCCATGGGTGAATATGCGTGAACTTACATTTGCCCTCGGTGCACTCCGTGTAATTATTGAAAATTATCTGAAATTTGCCATTTGTGACTTTGTTTTGCCTTTGGGGTTTTAAGCACAAATTGCACTTAAAAACCCAAAGCAAGCAGAGGTTACAATGGGACTCCCCAACATCACCCCCGATCTGTCCCTGGTGTCTAGTGGTCCCCCTGCCGATTGCCAGCCCAGTTTTATATATATATATATATATATATATATATATATATATATATATATATATATACATATATATATATATATATATATATATATGTATATGTATATATATATATATATATATATATATATATATATATATATATATATATATAAACAAAAATCCCTGGTGTCTAGTGGACCCCACCCCACCAATTGCTGGCCTCAATAATAAAAGATCCTTAGTGCCTAGTGGAACCCCCCACCCCACAGATCTCTGCACCCAGTTATAAAATTAGTGTCTAGTGGAACCCCCAATCCTGCTGATCACCACCAGTGCCACTCCAGCCCAACAATAACACTTCCTGGTGTCTAGTGGCCCACTCAGGGTCAGGGAAAGGGTGGGGTGGTGTGTTGGCTGGGGACACTACCTAATGGGGTTGGGGGCAGGAACTTTCCACTAAACACCAGGGATTTTTATTACTGGGTCTGGAGATCTGCAGGGTGGGGGTTCCACTCAGACACCAGGGATTTTTTATTACTGGGTCTGAGATCAGCAGGGGGTGTCCACTAGACACCAGGGATTTCCATAATTTTTATATTGCAGTTGGTTGTGAAATTCCACACTTTAGCCTTTGATCCACGCTTCATGAAATGTGAATTTAGCAAATTGCACTCCATGAATTGAGCGCGAATGCAGAAAATATTCTCATGTAGCAAATTTTTACGACTCACCCACCTCTATACCCAATAGTGATCATTATAAGGTTGAGGCACTGGACACCACACTTCGTACATGCCGGCGACCGTGTTCGGGAATGAGCATGGCTGCAGAGGAGGAGAAGGATCAGCATCCCAGGGACTGCTCTCATTCTCCAGGCAGGGGGACTTCAGTGGTTGGTGAACACCTGGCCCCTAGTGGAGGCTGGGGTTGGCACACTTTATGCTGCTGATGTGGGCAGAGATGGGCAGATGCCTGGTGGCGCGACATGGCAGTCTGCACACTGCCGCCACTGGCATCATTGCACACTCTGCCTCTGAGGGGAGTACACAGGAGGAAGAAAAAAGATTGTTCTGGGGAAGACAGAGGGTGCCTGCAGGTCCCACCTCCAAATAATCACAGCACTGGCCACACTGGATCCGGTCTTCAGTGGGTTTGGGAGTCTGCCGGCCCCACTGGGGGCCCTGGAGGTACTGGTTGCATCGGCTGGTGGATGTCGGGGACAGGACTGGGTCTCCTCCAGAGATAGGGCCAGAGCAACAGGCGTATAAAGTGACAACAAAATAAATAAATAAATAAATAAATAATGTGGAGGACAATTACATGAATCATAGACATTGAGACATGACAGATCAGACAGAGTAATTCATTGCAATCTGTATGTGCTCCCTGTCATATATGATTGTGTTCCACATGTATCACTGTGGCTGTACTGTTTCTTGACTTTTCAATAAACTTGAAGTCACTAAAACAAGCATTTGTCAATGCCAAATGTTCACAGCTGGTATTGCTGTTGTACCAGGTCTTGCTTGTACACATTTTGCTAGATATTTATCCAGGATAGAGCAGATGAGATACAATACCTTATTTTTAGTGGTGTCCTGCTTTGACACATTGTTAGATTGTAATTACCCAGTATAGAGCAACTTAAAAGGCTACTGTTAAGTGGGCTCCCTACATTCTGACCCCAAATCTCCAACAGTCTTTTCATGACCTAAGGATATGATCAAGACAGGTGGAATTTTAAAATCCCATCTGAAAGGTGATTTACATGTGACTGTGGAAACAAGTTTCAAAGATTTGGAAAATGACACCTGCCACGCTCAGGAGGTGGGGTAACAAAAGAGATATGTTGAACACTGGGGCCAAAAGCTGCAAAAGCATAACAATATTAGCAAATGTTGAACAATTTGTTTCCTCATAACTTAGTTCTTTTTCACATTGTAACTCCAAATTTTCAACATAATCTTTAAGACCACTCCTTCTGAGCATGACAGGTGTCATTTATAAAACAATGGCTAAAATGTCATTTTGTGCCACAAGTGTTAAAACACATTTTAGGTAGGATCTGAGAAATGACAGCTATCTCATTCATGAGGCGGTACAAAAATGGCTATGTTCAAAACCTGGGGTCAGAATATTGAAAATTACCACAGTTATGAGCATGCATTGAAAATTGCAACGTAGACTCCAAACTTTGTTGTTTTCTCATATTTTACACCAGATTTTCAGCATAGACTTAGTATGACCCCGATAGCCTTCTTTTGAGCCCACCTCATGAACAAGTCCAGAGAGCATTTTCAAATCCTGCCCAAAAGTGATTTCGCTCCACAAGTATGAAAACATAGTTTGGTCCGATTTGAAAAATGACAGCTGTCACACTCATGAGGTGTTGTGAAGAATGGCTATGTTGAAAATTTGGGTCAAAATATTGAAATTACTAAAGTTATGAGCCTGCATTCATAAATTTCAACATAGGCTCACAACTTTGTTGTTTTTAATCTTTTACCCCAAATGTTCAACTTAGTCTTCTTATGACCACACCTCATGAACAAGGATGGAGAAAGTTTCAACTCCTGCCTGAAAGATGATTAAACGAGTGCCCACGTAAATCACCTTTTGTTTCAGGATAACACATTTCGCCAGGATTTGAAAATGACAGTTGTCACATTCTTGAGGTGCTGTGAAGCAATGGTTATGCTGAAAACTGAGGTTAAAATGTTGAAAATAAAAGTTGTGAGCCTGCATTCACAAATTTCAATGTAGGCTCATAACGTTGTTGTTTTAACATTTCTACCCCAGATTTTCAACATAGCCTTCTCATGACCCTACCTCATGAACAAAGGTGGAAAAATGTTCAGCTCCTGCCTGAAAGGTGATTTCACACACACCAAGAAATCACCTTTGGGGACAGATTTGCCTAAATTCACTGCCATTGTTCATGAGGTGGGGTCCCAAAAAGGCATGTTGAAAATTTGGGGTAAAATTATTCAGAAATGACTAGATTATGCCACTAAGTTCAAAACCCCTTTGAAATACATTGAACCGCATACCTGATTTCCTCAGTTGCTAGTCCAGTATTGAAGAGTGAAGACGTGTTTGTGGTCCTGAGAGGATTACGGCATTGGCCCCTGGTAGGTAAGCAAAGTCTTTGGGATGGGGTGGTGGATGCTGAGTGGGAAGGTCAGGTGGGGGACTAATGGAAGCGGTAACAACAGTCATCAATGGACAGTTTCGCTTTTACAGAGTTATGTTAAAAAACTATGATGGATAATTTTCTTTATTTCAGGTGGTGACACTGGGGTGTGGGGATGAGCAGCCCCAGTGTCGGTGTTATGTTTGTGTGGGGGTGGTTGTGGGTGCTGAGTCAGAGAGTCAGGCAGAAGGACCGGGCAGCAACAAAAAGACAGAACTAGTATACAGGGTAGTTTAAGGAACTGTCTGTGTAAAAAGACAAAACTAGTATGCCATGTGACTGTGAAACTGACAATAGTATGTTGTTGAAGAGTGTATTGCGTGCCCACTGTTTCTACTTTATTTCATACTAGTACAATGAACACTAGTCAAAACAGGACATTATATTACACAAAGGCATTTAACACACAACATACATTACAACAACCATTTCCTCCATATAATCTAGAACAGTATGTGCTTGTGCTTAAATGTGACTTTATACAGTTACTTTTATTTACATTTGCCTAGCTTGGCCTACGGTCTTCTATGCTGCCAGACAAACATGAGTTTTCATGTGAAGGGACACCTTAGATTAGAACAGGCAGCACCAGGCCTTTTAAGGCTGAATAATCTTTACATACTGGTCCCTTTTCAACCACAGGGCTCAGCCTTCCCTGCTGGCCTGGGAAACATCATATTTTTAATTCTACACATTTCTTGGTCTCAGTCTGCAGTGCTGACCCAGAAAGGGTGGAGCACATTGTTCCATGTTTCACTTCTTCCCTGCTAGCTGCAGTGCTTGCAGTTCAGGGGTGGGGTAGATCTGTAGTTTAGTAAATAAACTTCTTTGTTTAAGCCTAAATATGTATTTTAATCCTGCTGCTATGTTTAGAGCTTTGAGCCCTCTGCAAGCCTCTTTTTAACAGCAAGTTCAAAGGAGCAGAGCTGATCTGTCTTTCCAGTATCCCTTCTGCTAAAATAAAAGGCAGGCAGGGATACAAGCAGTAAGAAAACAACTCTTTGTTTTCTAGGGCACCATTTTGAGATGTCTCCCAGCAGGGACACCTTTTATTTACTTTTGACTTCCCAATACAGAGGTCACTGCATTACAGCCCTCCTGCCAGACATACTTCCCTGGGGCCTGAGGGCTTGAAACCTAATGCTTTCTTGGGAGGGGGGGTTGAAGAAAAAAAGAAAGAGGAACAGAAGAAGAAATCACCACTGGATGGCCAGCCCAGGGTGAAGCCAAGGAAAGAGAAAGCAGAGAAAGAGGGAATGAAAGTAAGTATGTTTTCATCGATTAACTATCTCTTTTATTTACAGGGCATCCACATTCTATCCTTGCTCTGCTCATTAATACACTCATGCTGCATCCTAGAGGCAGAACAGGAGGCTGATTTTATTGTGAGCCCAGTTTGGTAGGCTCTTGACTCCGGTGGGGGGAGGGGTGACTAAATAAAATTACAAAGGTAAAATGATGTACACTAGCTTGAAGTGATGTCCGAGTAGGTGGCATCACTAACTTCACATCTCTACAGGCTCTAACCTGACCCTTACCTGTGACTGGCCACCTACTGACCCTATCACACCCCAGTATGTTTAAAAGTTGGCAACTGGGCAGGAATAATAAAGGTAGAAATTTCCAAAACCTTACCCTGGTCAGTAGTCTTAAGCTGAGACTGGGGTGGTTTCATACCCTCCTGCAGAGCAGTACTGAAAGTGTATACCCACATGAGGCCACACAGACACAGGGACTAGAACATGTATTTCCCTTTACTAACCCTGAACTATTTGGCCCAGAAGGCAAGCCTAAGAAGTCCTAGGATCAGAAACAGAAGGAGAAAAGGAAAGGGCCCTCTATCTGAGATTGTAGTGTTTGGGGACTACAAGGAACTGGGTTCAATGAAGGTCCAAGGTGATGCAGGTGGAACATGTCATCCACATCTACAGGAGATCATTAGATCCTTCCAAAGGTCAGAACAGACATTTTTCAATACCTGGCCATCATAATTTCTGAACAAAAGGCTAATTAGGTTCTCAGGAATGCCTACCAGCACTTAGCTGTGGTAAATGGTAAACTGATAGATGAACAAAAGCACAATGTTTTCAAGTTTTGAACTGAAAGATGATATTTTTACGGGTAGAACCTGAGAAACAAATTGGGACTTTTATGTTACCAGTTATTGGTGTCCAGGTCTGCAAGAAGGGAGATATTGAGGCTGACTCATACTATACTTACTATGGGTCACTTGGGCAGGGATAAAACCGAGACATGCATACTTGCCTGGTTCTTCTGGCCAGGTATATGGAAGAAGTAGCAATTTTGTGCTTTCTGCCATAAGTGTTGTTTGAGAGCCCCAAAAGTATAAAACGGCCTTTGATTCCTATGTCCATAATAGACACCCTGTTTGAAAAGAAGTGGGGTTGATATGGTGGAACCCTTGCTAAAAGTACCTCTGAGTGTCAGTATATATTTGATATATGGGATTACACCACTGGTTACCGAGGCTATATTGCCCTAGCTTTACTACAGCTCGGTCAGTGGCAAAAGAACTGATTCAAGTGTTTTCCCGAGTTGGACTGCTGAAGGAGATCCTAGGTGATCAAGGCACCAACTGTATGTCAAAACATATGAGGTGTGTGCTTTACTGAAGGTTAAGTCCATCCAGATGTCAGTGTATCACCGACAGACCGATGGCCTAGTGGAATGCTTTAATAAGTCATTAAAATTTATGCTGTCTAAATTTGTGTCAAACGAGGTAAAAACTGGATGAATTGTTACCCTATTTAATGTTTGCTATTCAGAAGGTGCCACAGTTGTCTACTGGGTTCTCACCCTTTGAATTGTTGCAGCGACAACAGCTCTGAGGGTTGTTGGATCTTGTAAAACAGATGGGGAAGAACTGGCACATAGTCCACCTAACCTGCTCCAATATGTATTACTAGTCAAAGACTGGAAAACATTTGGCAGATTTGCCAAAGAAAATTGAATCAAAGCATAGCAAACCCAGGCAGAGAACTATGACCAAGGGGCTGGCTATGGGAGTTCAAATCCAGTGACAGAGTACTCTTTGGTTGCCTAGCTCTGACAGCAAACTCCTAGCTAAATAGCAGGGACCATATGTGATCCTCAGAAACATGGGACCAGTTGATTATGAAGTCTTACAACCAGACAGAAAAAGAGAAAACAAATTTACCGTGTTCATTTGATGAAACCCTGAAAGACAGGGAGGTATTCTCATTGACCCAGAAGATCCTAAAGAGCCTAAGTCTGCTGATGGATGAGGACATTGTGATGGAACCCTGGACTTAGGACCTAAAATTGTGAAGAGACCAAGTGCTGTCCAGTGGACAACTGGCTGAACCAGATCCAAAAGCAAGAAGCCCAGAGGCTGGTGAGAGACTTTGGGGATTTATTCTTCCTGAAGCTGGGGCAAACCCATGTGATCCGGCACCACATAGACACAGGCCCAGGTGTCCACATCCACCAACAAATGTACAGACTACCACAAAAATCTGAGAGACAGTATGGGAGGAAATCCAGTCTATACTGGAGTTGGGAGTCATTGAGGAATCTCAGAGTGAATTGGTCTTGCCCTATTGTGCTAATCCCAAAACCAGACGGACCACTCAGTTTGTATAGACTTCGAAAGTTAATGCTGCATCCAAGTTTGACGATACCCTATGCCAAGGGTTGATGAACTTTGAATTGACTGGGGAAGGCTCATTACATTACCCTAGACCTGACCAAGGAGTATTGTTAAATCCTGTTAACTCCTGAATCCCATGAGAAAATTACATTTGTCACCCCTTTGGCCTATACAGTGGCACCAGCCAGGATGCAATGCAGTAATGTTGCAGTGTATTCCAAAATGCTGCAGTATACTGCAGGAAACAGTGCAATTCGATGGCAATTAAACCCTTGTGTACTGCAGTATCTTGTGACATGTCATTTACGTAAGTAATAACTATGATACATTGTGCATTCAAGGATTTTAATGCACCCCAGGGGCATGCTAAGGCTAAGTGTCCTTATGCCCCTATTAAGACCATTACAATCCTTTAATGCACACCCTGGAGTAGCTTATCACACTTATAAAATGGCTCATTATTAAAATAAATAAAATAATTGTTTTATTAGTAAAATTGAAAGGTTTAGTTCTAAGATAATATGTTTAAGTTTAAGCCTGTCCTCTATAGAGAGATCAAATAGTTCTTGTGCAGCAGACGGCATTGTCAAAATAACAGTGCTTGGGAAGTTTGTTTCTTCTTTGAGTAAGTGTTTCAGATTATAGTAAGAATATTCAGGACATTGAGTAGCAGCTTGTTTGACATTAGTATGGTAAAAGAAGTAACATGTTATGGCTTTCTGTTGTCTGCACACGCTTGGTGACAAAGCTAGTGTTGCAGCCGGTCATGTCTGTTGGTAAGTGTGCATCCTCCTGCAAGTCCGCCACCTACCCGCCTGCAAACAGGATGATCAGAGGTAAACGAAAGTTAAATATAATGGCTGTCTATTGTCCCACAATGCTCACTGAGATAGGTGGTTGTGCCGCTCAGATTGGGTGCCCATTCGTTGTTCATGAGGCTGCAGTCTGTGGGGAGTCTCTTACTCCTTCCCGGAACAGGATGATTACAATTAGTAGTTGCCTCTCACCCCTCACCAGCAGTAGAAATGAGGTCAGAGAACTGATTAATAATATTGAAGAAATTGTTTTTGTTTGAGCTGTAAGTTGAGTTGCTGTACTGTGTCATGTTCTGCCCCCAACTCTGTGAACCAGACTGGGTAGCTCAGTAGCAGCAACGATAATTGTCATTCTGGCCCCATCTTCACTCCTCTGACTCCCGTGCTGCAAGGTGAAAGGCGTTCTTGTTTAAAAAGAATGTCTCGTTGGTGATTGCTGTGCTGCCTGTTTTGTTAGTAGTGTCACTGAAAAGATTAGTGTGGCAGGAAAGGTATTGAATGATACACTGACCATTGAAGTGTCAGTGTGCCACAGTTCGGAGGTGCAACTCACGAGGGAGAATTGTGTAAAACAGTCAGGCCCAGATATTCAAAAGGGTTCGCATGGTGCAACAGTGTTGCGCCATGCACAACCCTGATGCGTGACACGATATTCAAAAAGGAAAAGTGCGGCTGCACAAATCCCCGCGGGCGCATCAGTAAGTCAGCAGGCTCAGGTAGGGGGCGCATCCATCAACCTGCACAGCCCGATATTCAGCCCGTGATGTGCAAAGTCATGCATGCGCAACCCCTACCCGCGCCTGCACAAAGTTAAGCCAAAAAAAAAGGAACAAGTGACGGCCACCACGGGTGAGCTGCCGACTGCAGGGCACAACACGGCAGCTGCCACCCGTGGTGGCCACCGAGTTCCTGCTGCACCTGGCGGCGCCTCCATGCCCCATCGTGGGCATTCGTAGAAGAATCCCCTCCTATATCCCTGGTGGTCCAGTGGACGCTATGTGCCCAGTGCGGGCATTTTCTAGAAGAATCGCCCTGTCCTATATCCCTGGTGGTCCAGTGGACCACACTCTGCCTGATCACGGGCATCAGTATTATAACCCCCGTCCAATATCCCTGGTGGTCCAGTGGACTAATCGCTGCCCAATGGCGGGCATCTGTAAATCATAAAATACTCCTATTACCCTGGTGGTCTGAGTGCCCCCCCTCCCCACCTGCCCACTGAGCCCCACCGCCCGCTCCCCATCAGCCGCGGTGGCGGCACCCACCGCCTGCCACCCCACCTGCTGCCCGCCGACAACAGCTCAGTAGGGCTGCTGCGCCATTGGTTCACAGCATGAGCCAATGGGCATGCAACCATGCACTAACACAGTCGAATGCGTGAATGAATTCTTCACATATCTGGACTGAGAAGTACGGTATGGTTATGACGCCCATTGGCTCACGCTAGTGAACCAATGGGTGTGCAGTCCACCGAGCTGTCAGTCAGTGGCGGCAGGGTGGCAGGCGGTGGGTGCTGCCGCCCGCTGGCTGACGGGGTAGCGGGCGGTGGGGCCCAGTGAGTGTGGTGAGGGGGGTACACTAGACCACCAGGGTAATAGGAGTATTTTATGATTTACAGATGCCAGCGATCGGGCAGTGATCAGTCCACTGGACCACCAGGGATATTGACGGGGGTTATATACCAATGCCCGCGATCGGCACATAGCGTCCACTGACCACCAGGGATATTGGACGGGGGTTATAATAATCGATGCCCACGATCGAAGCAGAGTGCGTCCACTGACCACCAGGATATTGACGGAGGGGTTTCTTTAGATGAATGCCCACATTGGGCTGCAGAGGGCATCGGTCCCTGACGGCTGCTGCCTGGCAGGGCGCCAGGCGCAAGTCGTCGGAGATCGCGCACCTGCATGCTAATGGCATGAAAATTGGGCCATAGTGACATGCAAATGGCCCCATGTGCACTCTTTGCATAAATTATGGCCCCATTTGCATGTCCCTTTTGAATATCGCAGGTGCTGTGCATGGCGCAATGGCACTTGCACTAGTGCATCTCCATGCTCCACTCTGGCCACTTGCGCTGGCGCAGTGCCACTGTGCCATGCACAGTGGGGGTGGCCAGGGTGTGATATTTAAAGCTGCTGCGCCATAGTGCATCTCTGTTGAATATCACCCAGGCCACACCCTGCACAACAAAGCTGAGCTGCGCCCAGGCTTGCGCCACAGCCTGGCGTAGTTTGAATATCTGGGCCTCAGTCTTTAAATGCAAGCCACGGGACACAGTAAGAAAATTTCAGAACATGTCAAATTAAAATTAACTGTTGTATTAACTGAGAATAGTAGTAACAGGCTTTGTTGGATGTGTAATTTATTAAGGTGTGTGAGTAACTGAGTAATTAAATTGTTTTTTATTTGGTAGTAGTACAGTAGGGAAATTTAAAGATGGCATCTGATGGCTTTTTAGTTTCATTTTGTCTGTAGTGATATGTTTAGTTTGGTAGTAAGGTGCTTTGGGGCATGGGAGTGAGATCTGGCTTTGACCATGCGTTTAAAGAGATTTAATGCACAGTCAGGTGACGCCTCTCAGCCAATGAAATTTCTAGATTTTTTCTTGCCATTTTATAATGCAAGTTACTTCATTGCATCCTGGCTGGCTCTACTGTATATAAATTTACCATATTTCCTTTGGACTGCATGGAGCTCTGGCCATATTCCAGAGAGTTATGGATCACATCCCCACCCCATGAGCTGTATGTAGCAGCATACCTAGATGATGTTATTGTCAGATTTAGCCCTGGCTGGGACAGCCACCTGCAGGATGTGGCCCTGGTACTTCAGTAACTCAGGGATGCAAGTCTCATGGCCAATGCCATGAAATGCACCCTAGGCAGCAGTGACAAAATACTTGGGGTATATTGTTTGGAACGGCCATGTACGCCCAGTTATCATTGACAAAGTAAAGGCCCTAGCTGACTGCCTCATCTCAACTACTAAGAAGCCGGTTAGGGCCTTTCTTGGACTTGTAGGGTAATACCGCTGGTTTATTCCAGAATTCTCAACCTCTGCTATACCACTGACTGACCTGACCAAGAAAAATTGCCCCCAGTAAGATTTGTTGGTCACCTGAGTGTCATTTGCCATTTCAGGCCATCAAAATGTGCTATGTGAGGGGACCATCATCCAGAGCCCAGATTTCAACTGTTCCTTCATTCTGCACACAGACGCTTCTGAGGTGGGGCTGGGAGCAGTATTATCACAAGACTTTGAAGATGGGATTCACCCCATCCTATATCTATTTTGCAAACTTTTTCCTCAGGAGCAGTGCTCTGCCGTGTTGTAAAAAGAATGTCTGGCAGTAAAGTGGGCCGTGGTTGCCCTACCCTACTACCTGTAGGGATGGAAGTTCATCCTCATCACTGACCACGCCCTTCAAGTGGATACATGCTATGTGAAATACCAGTGCTATGTCATGAGATGGTATTTGGCACTGCAGCCTTTTTCATTTAATATGTGCCACCAGGCAGGTATCAAGCATGGTAATGCAGATTTTTTCCCTCAGGAGGGTGGGTTTCTGAGGGCCCTTACTGAGTGAGCAATGGAAGAGGTTATGTGACAGACGGTATGTCAATCGCACTCCTTTACCCTCAAACCACTTCACAGCCCTGCAACACAAGCAACACAGGTTCTGAAAGGGGTTGTAGTGAGATTAGTACCAAACCCTTTTTGCTTTAAAGGAGAAGTCTCATGTATGTACACGTTTTTTTGTTCCCTGCACAGCATATGTGGTTCAGCTTGCTTGTGCTGGTCAAATGTGCAATTTTCCGTAAAACAGATGTTTCTAAAAAACTTTTTCACAAAAATAAAGAATTATGCTGTTCTTCTTCCATTTTAGTGTTCAGAGCTCCCAAATAGCACATCATTAGTGCAATGCCCAAGTCTGGTGTTGCGGTAAATGCTGTCCTACATTGCATAACTTGCATTAATATTTGGTTTCCTCCTTAGTGAAGGGAAAAGAAATCAGTGATGCGCATCTATTCATGTGCTGATTTCGCGTCCACAGAAGCCTTAGTGTGGAGGATGGTTAATCAAAAGTCTCTACCGTGATATATGTTGCAAAGTATGAATCAAGGAATGACTATATCTTTTTTTTTAAATACATTTTACTGTGTACATTTTGTGTACCTTACAAACATGGCCTGGCACAACATATTGTCCACTGGTGGCACTGTACAATTAATGCACATACTGCTGATTGGATCTGAAGCACTTCCCACATGGAGGAAAATCAAAATCAGAATTTAGTTTATCTCACATGCTTGTATAATTCTGTAGATGACATTTTAAGAACAAAGTTTCCTAATTCCTTCCACCTAGCGCTACTGGTCAGTGTGCCCCTTTAGTACTTTAAGAATTGTTCACTGGTTGGCGATCTGAGACTGCACCATGTAATAACACTTTTATTAGTACTTACCACAGCACTTGGGCATATCCATTAATGGAAACTCATCTTCTAATGAAACACCAGTGAAAAATCAAAATATTTTCTTTCTACTCATTCACAAATAGCCCAACATGCTGTGATTTTAAGTGCATACTTTTAAAGTGATGACTTCTAGACGTAGACAAAATAGTAGTAGCTGACTTATTCTTCATTCCCAGCAAATGGGCCATTTAACACGTGTAATAACTTGTTCTTTCTTCTTTGGTGCCTGCACATGAACATGCTATGTTTAACTTGTGTTGTTATTTCACAATACTGCTATAACTAAGTTTTGTCATTTGTGCTATGTTACATTTTGAAAGTCCACCATTCAATTTTCTTTACTAACTAATGAAACATCAGTGAAATTACTTTTACAGTATTCAAGATTTGGTATTCAGAGCTCAGAATTGAAGTTTAGGGAATTGATGTTTTGTAAAGGTTTAGCTAAGAATGTTTTGCCAAGATGTTTGGGTGATAGGCAGCAAGCTGCTATAGGGTTTTAGGCTGCCAGGTTTAAGTCTTCTAAAGAGCTTAGAATTAGGGTGATCACACAAGAGCACATAAAAATGCCGTACAGAAGGAAAGTAACCCACCTTTTCAGTTTTTCGTGCTTTCTCCAGAGGGTGTATGTGCAGTCTCCCAGTAGGCTGCAGAGAAACTAAAACACACACACACACACACCAAAAACTTCAGGACTTTGCAGCCCAAACAGGTTTTGCAGCCAAGATGGTTGCAAAATTAAGTTTTGCAGCTGAACGGACACAAAAAATGTCTAGCTTCTGCTTTGAGCTACTTAGGTTTCTGAAACGAATTTTTTCCAGTAAGAATTACTTTAATTTCTGCAGGACTTATACTATTTTCACACAGCATGGGGCTTAATTCAGGTGGTAAATCTGAGCCACAGCACAGAATTCTTTGCAACGAAATGACCTCATGTGACAATATTAGCTTATGCCATTTTGCACTCTTGAAATCAATCAGACAGTGAGTGCAACTAAAAGGTGCAAGTACAGTACTGCACTTCATCTGTTGAAAAAGTCTCTGATAATAACAGTTAATAGTGACAGCTGCCATTGAAACGCTTGATCCTTTGTCATAAACCAACTCCACAAAAAGAAATTCTGTTCAGGGTTGCTTCAAAATAGTCTATGCATGCTACCTACTGTAGTGGCCAGCAATTCTTTAAATGGCAATAGCTATGCAGACACTAAGATTAACCTAGAAGTTACAATCCATAATCCAAACGTTTGTTTAAAATGTAAACAGCTTTTAAATATCATTCTGCAAGTGTAAACACTAACACATTTGCTGCTAATTTCCTTTCATTCAACCAAAATACTCAAGAATGAGCAAGAATTGCAAATGCTAAATCCTCAGCTTTTTCGCCTGTCTGTATAAAGTAAGCTGGCAACAACCCTCAATGTACTCTTTACACAGTACTCAAAGGCTTTGGAAATCATGTCTGTATTACACATTATGTTGCCTTGCTTTAGGATACCAAAAGAAACCATGTTAAATTTTTCCACTAAGAGACAGGTAAAACTTTTAGTTCATTAAAACAGGTATCAATGAAACATATTTAAGAAATCAATTTCTTACTAAATTATCTGAGTTGCTTACTTTGTACCAAAAACACAAAACCAAATGTACCTATACTGCTACTGGTATTTTAGGAAAACAAGTGACTGTGGTAGAGGTGGTGGACGTGGAAAGGGGTATGCCATCTTGGAGTGCATGAAGTTAAAAGTAACTCTGAAATCCTCACAGAAATGAGAAGTCTAAAGAGTCTGTTAAACACTTCCCTAGCACATACTCACTGCAATGACTCAAGCGCTAATCATGTTACTTCATTAGCAGAGGAAGGCTTTCAAATGCAGTCAGTACCAGTAGGGGCAGGTAAAAAGATGCTATTTACATTTGCATGGCTCCTCATGCAGATATTGAAACTGTAAAACAAATGGTCTCAGCCTTTGTTCTCCCAAGATCGATTACAAACTGTTTATTTCATGGTTTTGCAGAAAAACAGATCTCACGTAATAATCATCCTTTCCTGACGCTTAACTCCACGCAGTGCTTGCAAAATACAATTCAATAACAATATAAAATAATGATTCTCTGCCACTTCAGACATGGAGAACTCACAGATGACCACATCTCTATCATAATAGTGAATTCTTCCAATGGTACTTTACAGGACACTCAAGCAGCATGTTTTTCAAAATGATCATACTGATATTACCTGAAAAAACAGTGATTCAGTTCAGGGTCCTAATGCAAATTTTGAAGAAAATAACAATAAAAATAACAATGGACATGGAAGATTACATACATAAATAGAAATGACACTTATGATCATGACATACGGAACTGGGTGAAACAAAACGATGTGCTGAGCCACCGCACTACCGCCATTCTGACAACTCAGTAAGGCATTACATAGCCTGAAATATGCCCAGAAACATAGAAATGGCATTCATTACTGAAGGAGGACCATGCAGTAAACTGACATATGATGTTTTCATGAAAATAAATAATGATATTGATAGAGAGGAGCTGCAGTGTACCTCTCTTTGCATCTCTATAGCCAGCAACTATGGCTCTGTGTGGAGATTGGGCTGTTGCATTCATAATATTTAGCACTGCACATGTACAAGGAATACATGGCACAGGCTTCCATTTTACAGCATCCAAAAAGTAGCAGCTTAAAATGATTTTTTTAAAAGGGCAATGGACAAGAAAGTTCTCCTTGTGATTTCATAAGTCATAAGTCATGTCATAAGGCAGGAAACTAGCTGTTCTGGGACAGAACAGGAAGATATGAAAAAGTTGTGAGTCATCCCTTTATGGCTGGCCTGTTAAAACCTCACCGCGCTGCCTATTCTGGGTGCTGGATATACTTCGGAGAGGAGTGCTAAAATGAGTAACAATGGGGCCAGTTAAGAGAGAGAGAGAGAGAGAAGATATTTCTGCATCTGTTAAATGGAGACAGAGCAAGAGAGAAACTGAACTAAGAATTTTGGTCAGGCTGAATACAAGCTGTTTGTTTTTGTTTTTCTGTTACTGACAGTAAAACAGATTTCATTTGATTTAAACTGATGTCTGGAGTGTTTTCTTTGAGAGTATTGCCCAATGACCCCAATTAAAAACACATCACACCACTTAGATTTTGGTATAAAAGGCCTGCAGATTTTTATGTGAAATAAATTCAGCAATACGTAACATATTTACAAATCAACAAATATATAGATATTATAGTGGCACAGTAGTGCCACTATAGTTAGTGTTGAGTAAGCACTTTAATGTTAAACCTCACACTTTGCACCTTAATAACGCTGCCACTGTATGACAGATTTGCCTGAAATTCTGCATGTGCAGTCTGGTACCATAGATTTCTGGATCTGGCTAGTTGTGTTATGGTCAGATGTATTGTGGAGCTACAGAACACCAAAAAATGCAAAAAATTACTTTTTGTGTGTTTCTTTGCTCGTGCACACAGCCCACATGGTTTGTTCTGTTCAGTCTGAAATGTTCAGTGAAGATGCTGTCTTGGTCACCAATGTGCCTTTCAAAGATTTGGTGAAAAATATTAAACCATTTAAAAGTTATTCAAAAAACATTTTTCCCATTATAGTTAAAGAGTAAAATTAGCTGTGCATCATGAAAGTTTCACAAATGTAATTTTACTTTCTAAATGGCCCTGCTACTTTCATGATTCCGCCATCTTGTTTTCAGTTAGTGACACAGAAAAATGCCTGGCGTTTAAAATGAGACCCTCTAGGTAAACATTTACTGTTGTGTTTACCTAGTGGGGTCCTGAGGATGTTAGTCTCTACCTTTTGGGGGTTAAATCCCCAAAAATGCCTTTTTCAACTTTTGAGGGAAAAGTACTTTGCAAAATGCTTTCAAAATGCAAAAGTTTAGTGATATTTTTTTGTGAAACCTTCTTGATTGCAAAAGTATTTCAAAATAACTGCAAATCTTTGCCATCCTCCTGCAACAAAATGGTTGGGTCTTATGGGCTGAAATTTGCAGGGTGGCAAGCCCTGGTCCCACAGGTGTGCCTTTTGGTGGTTTGGTGCCAAAACACTCAAGGCCCCCAAAGTTACAGCATTCTGAAGTTGAGAAATTTCCATAGCAGTGCAGTGCCCGGATGCCATTCGATGCCCGTATCTCGAAAATGGTGAGAGATACAGATTTCTTGTCACAGAAATGCTTAGTCCATCCATAGGAACTAAGTGCAGAACTAGGTTGGAAAGCCATGAATACCATGAAATTTGAATTTTTTCTACCTTGTACAGTTACTGAGATATTTGGGAATTAGTATTCCAATTGCTCATTTTCATGTCTGTGGGCCACTATTATGCCCACAGAGTTAGCACTCACAGCGATTTTCAGTGCCCGTATCTCAGAAACAATGCAAGATATGGACTCAGTCAATGTTATATTGCGTGAAGTACTCACTGTCATGATTAAACCAGCACTGGAATTTTTTCCTAGCTGCCACGGTTGCTGAGATATTAGCAAATTACTGTTACTTCCTTGCCCTACAGGGCTGCTGTATGGATCCATACTTATGTATAAGTGGAGTGCAGGGCCCGGAGGGCTCTGCCCCACATACACATACCATTGTGCAAAAAATTGATTAATGGAGCACAGGGCCCAGAGGGCCCACGTCTCTACTAACACATACCACTTACATTATACTTTCTCAAAAGAAGGAAAATTCATGGCAAAACTCCATTAACGCATCAGTTAGGGTTGTTTCCACAGTGACAAAAGTGTGAAAAATCAACGTTAGGGTTACCACCCCACCACCCCACCCTCACTTCATCCTCAAACCCCTAACTCCACATTCCCCCACACACACACACATGCAAGTCTGTAAGACACTATATAAGTTAGTCACATCTGTAAGCACAATAATCACTACACTGTACTCATTTCACATAACATTATGTAATGAAAACAAATACAGTATGAGCGACTTCTATACTGCCAGCACAGTATGATGAGACATTATAGCTGGCATATCTTTTTCATATGGTGAAACTTAGTCTGTACAAATTTTCTAAATATTGATTTTTATGTGTCATAATTCAACAGTTGGCTCGCTAGGTATCACTGCTACCACATAGGCATGTGGTGGCAGGAAAGATAGAGCTGACACATAAATAGTACTTTACAAATACTGTTCAGGTATGAAACTAGCACCATCACATGTTGTTATACTATGCTACCTGGAAATACTCATTAGCAGCATGTTATGGTTAGCTTTGGATGTTACAACTGTTTATGTCACATGTTGCTTGTAAACTATACAACAAAACATTACTTTTATTATTACTACCATTTGTTATTAGGACTGACTCACTCTATCAGACAAAAATATGCAAACATCCAATGACTGTTGCTAGGGTTATCCAAACTCATATTTCCAATATAGCTATCTATAGATAACATATTGTATGTTTCATCATTTCTTAACAATTGAAATATAGGCATCTGCTTAAATCTTGTTATTGATGTTTGTAGCAGAAAATGTTTACTCGCGGGCCATCTCCTATGGTTGACCAGCATGCACGATATCCCTAGGGTACTTTTACGGCAGCAGAACTCAGACGGTTGCTGGACCATGATGATGGATGTGTCTTGTACTATGTTTAGAGAGTTCTATGTTACTTTTGTTGACTGATGCTGGTTGTCTCTGATTGGTTGTGTTGCCTTGGCCTTCCCTGCTTGCATATATATGTGTGTGTGTGGGTGGGGT
This sequence comes from Neoceratodus forsteri, assembly GCA_016271365.2. Taxonomy (NCBI): domain Eukaryota; kingdom Metazoa; phylum Chordata; order Ceratodontiformes; family Ceratodontidae; genus Neoceratodus; species Neoceratodus forsteri. The sequence goes on along the minus strand of CM057456.1, from coordinate 633,045,574 downwards.
GGGGAATGCTAGTTAGGGGTTTAAGGATGGGGCATGGAGGTGGGTGGTGGGGTGGTAACCCTAACACTGAATTTCCACACTTTTGCTGCTGTGGAAACAACCCTAACTGATACATTAACAGAGTTTTTGCCATGAGTATGTGTGTGTGTGTGTGTGTATATATATATATATATATATATATATATATATATATATATATAGGGGTGGAGCTTCTACAGTGTGTTAAATGGAGATATCTTCACTGGAGTGTGATATATGACAATGACATCAGAACTGTGATGATAAATGCCATTTATCCATACTGTGCTGATGTCACACCACTCACTCACTACAACCTGCATTGCAGATGAAACTGCTTGTTTCTCTTCTCACTGAGTCCTACAAATTACTCAATTAACATTGCAAAGTACACCTGCCTGTGTGCTATAGTGTTTCTGAGACTCCCAGCCCATTAATGTGCTAATATCAGCTTCACTACAGCCTACATTCTAAAATGAAACTACTTCAGTTTCTGTTTCTCACTGAGCCTACAAGTTACTCAATTCATGCACAGGAAACTCACCTGTCTGCCATGGTGTTTCTAAGACTCCCAGCCCATTCAGAAAAACTCACACACACTCACACCATACACAGAAAGAGCAGAAAGCACACAGAAAAAATATTTCAAAAGATCCCAGCTCTATTGTATAAATAGCACACATGATATGCAGATTGCGTGCTATGGAAAATATTCTCACTCCTGCAGGTGGTAGCACTCTCTCACTCATGCCTTCAGCACTCGCGAGTATCAGAGCTCACTCTGCAGGGTGAGAATATTTATCACACCCTGCCCATCATTATAATATATATATATATATATATATATATATATATATATATATATATGGAATACATGATGGGCAGGAGTGTGATAGGCAAAATCATTTTCACTCCTACTGGGTGCGCTCTGGATACTCACGAGTGCTAAAAAAAGAAAATTCTGCTAATATTTTTCGTTTAGGGAAAATCTTTTTTCATTTGGTCACCATCTTGTTTTTAGTTTTTACCTGAAATTCAAGTTTAAACAGCTTGCAAAATGACATTCTGCAGTGCAAGCAACACATGTATATTGTTTATTCGATCTCATTAACTACATTCTGCAGTTAATTGTTGGTAAATGGGCTGAAATTTTTTTTTTTTTTTTTTACATTTAAAATCTTTTTCTAGCCTCGCTGAATATGAAAAAAGATTGTTCTACTTAGCCTATGCTTCCTGATCCACTTGTTTCTGCAAACTGGCCTAGCTGACAGACTGTTTGGAATTTTGGCCTGAAATCTTCAGAGTAAAGGACCTGGGGCACTAATGTGCCTCTTGCTGGTTTGGTGGGAAAATGTCACCCATTCTCCAATAATTTATGTTTGCTTCAACTTTTATATCTTTTCCATGAGTCGTGATATGAAAAAGATTCTTTTTGTATGATGTTTCTCAGAAAATATTTTTTTTTGCTTAGGAAAATATCCTTTTTCCTCATGGTATGTTTTCTGTGGTGTCTACTGGCACGCCCCACCCCATGTTTATATTTGAATTTTCCCTGATGTCTAGTGGTATCCCCTCACCTCCAACTGCCATCCCTTATTTTTGTCTAGTGACACCCTCAGGCCTATGATTCCCTCTCCCTTTTTTCTCTTGTAATTCCCTGGGTGTCTAGTGGCACCTCCCACCCTCCAAGGCACATCCCTTTAAGCTTTTATTTCCTCATGTTTAGTGGCACCTCCACATTCCTATCCCATCCCTGTTCTTATTTAATTTTAATCCCTGGCATCTAGTGGCACCCCTAATCCTGTCCCTGTTCTTATTTAATTTCAATCCCTGGTGTCTAGTGTCTCACTTTTTTTGCTCATTTTGTTGATTTTGCCTATCACACTGCGTTCCAAAGGTATTTAATTTTGACTGTTAGGGTTCTGAGCATGCTCAGTTCAGTCTTTGGAATATATGTATGTTTTGCAAAAGAGGATTTGTCTTGTGATCAAGGATTTTGTCATTTGTGAATGGGGATTTATAAAATCCCATTTGTGAGGAAAACTCCTTTCACGAAGTTGCCATCTTGTATTCATTTTGCAGAAAACAAAATGTTGTAACTTGCTCCATGAATGTGTTGTCTGGTAATTGAAGAATAAGTTGTATTCAGGGTGATGCCTCTATAAACCCATGGTTTTGCTGACTTCATTTTTGTGAAAAATGGAAGTTTTTCATTTAAAAATCTTGTTCGTCGCTGCTTCCGATCCTTGTTCGTAGTGACAAAATCCTTGTTGCGAGCGATCCTTGTTCTAAGCTGTCAAAAATCCTTGATTGTGATTTCTGAACCAGATGGCCCGATCTCAGAAACAGGGATTTTATCAGCTCACAAAGGATTGGCTCACGAAGGGAATTTGACAGCTCACAAAGGGGAATGTTTTTAAAATCCTCTTTACACTGTCAAATCTCCTTTCACAAGCTGTCAGTATCCCTTTATGCAGCCAATACCTTTTTGTGAGGGTGACAATATCCTTATTCATGAGATCAGTACCAGATGGCCAAAATCTGATGAACAAGGAATTCTCAGGAAAGGAGATTTTGACAGCTCGCAAACTGGGATTCACCTCACGAATGGAGATTTTGACACCTCACAAACAAGGAATTTATAAAATTTCCCAGTGTACTGCTAATAAACAGTTTGGTCTTTTGGCTTGAAATTTGCAGAGTAAAAGGGGTGTCCCACAGATGTGAATTATGCTGTTTAGGTGCAAAACCTTTCATCGGTTCCATAGTTATGCCATTATGAAGTTGAGATATTTCCCATAGGATAACATTGCGTGCCCACAGCGCTTTTCAGTGCCCGTATCTTGAAATGATTAGAGATACAGATTTTTGCTCCAGTTAGCTTAGCATGCATGGAGGTTTTGAAGTCATGATTACAACTGCAGTGGAACTTTTTTATAGCTGCAATGGTTACTGAGATATTAGCAAATTAGTGTTATAAGGGTTCCTTTTCAGCCCTATAGGGCTGCTGTATGGCCCCCATAGTTATGTGTAAGGGATGGACCCCACATATGCATATCTTATGCAAAATGGCAGTTTGAAGGGAATGCTGGACCTGGAGGGCCTGCACTCCCACCAACACATAACAGTTACCAGTTACATTACACTTTCTCAAGAAGTCATTGGAAAAACTTTGTTAATGCATCATTTAGGTTGAAGTGATGAAAGTAGGGAAATAAGGCATTATGGTTGACACCCTAACACTCCCAACACCCTACCACCCCACCCCACCCCCCACCCACCGCAGACCAACAGGTGGCAGGGTGTGCCTTGGGGCCATCGGGCCTATCACCCCATTCTCCTATACTGTATCATGTAAGGTTTGTTACACATGGACCCTAATGCCTCATTTCTCACTTTTGTCACTTCAGCACTAACTGATGCTTTAACAAAGTTTTTGCAATGAATATATATATATATATATATATATATATATATATATATATATATATATATATATTCATGGCAAGAACCTCATTTATCGTTTCAGTTGAAGATACATTAGCGACAAAGCAGGAAATTGTAGCAGAAGTTCCAGGTTTCAGCTCATCGGGTATTGGGGTCATCGCCCCACCTCACCCTCATCACATGTGTAAACAAGCTGAGGTATAGAGAATGGGGTGAGATTAGGACCGACGACCCAGTGCACACCCGATGCTGGCGGGGGGCGGGCTGGGGGGTAAGGGGCTTAACCCCAACACCGAATTTCTCACTTTTGTCACTGTGGAACAACCCTAACTGAAGCATTAAACTGATTTTTGCCATGAATTCTCTTCTTTTTGAGAATGAGGACTATTAATAGTGAATAGAATGCGGTAGGAGTGCGGCCCTTCGGCCCTGAGCTCCTCCACATGATGTCTTGTGACATAGTAACAGTAACTGCAACGCAAACACAAGCGCAATGGTTACGCATATGGTGGCACAACTTAAATGGTAACGCAAACGTTAATAGAAACGCAAGCACAAAGTGATGCCAAAGTGAACAGTGACGCAAACGGAGATACAAGCATGTACAGAAATGCAACTGGTAATGCGATGGTCATAATACCACTATTGTAAATGCAAATGTTAACTGTTACAGCAACAATAATGCCAAAGGAAACAGAAACGGAAAGGCAAATGCAAGCTGTAGATGGAAACGCAGTTAATGCGCATGGTCACAGTACCGCAATTGCAAATGGAAATGGTAATGGTAACAGCAGAAATAATGCCAAAGGAAACAGAAATGGAAACACTAATGCAAACACATAAAGAAACGTTAAACCATTATGTGCATGGTCACGTACCACAATTGTAAACGAAAAGGTAACAGTAACAGCAACAATAACACCAAAGGAAACAGAAATGCAAGAGCGATGGAAACAGATATTGTAAGCGCATGGTCACAGTACCGCAAATGTAAACACAAATGGTAACGGTAACAGCAATAATAACGCCAAGGAAACAGAAACACAAGCACATACAGAAATGCAAACCATAATGCGACGGGCACGGTAATGCAATTGGAAATGCAAATGGCAATGGTAAGAGCAATGATGATGCAAAATGAAAGAGAAACAGAAACACAAACGGAAGGGCGTCCGCAACGCAAATGGTAGTGTGCATGGTGACGAAACAGAAACACGCACAGAAACAGTAGTTGAGATGCAAATGCTAACAGTAATGCAAACACAAGCGCAAAAGAAAACACAAAGGGTAACGACAAGGTGACAAACACGGAACGCTTAGCGCAAACAGGTACAGAAACACAAGTGGAAACACTAAGTGTAACAGTAACTGGAGCGCATACCCTGGTTTTCCCCTACAGCTGCATAGAGAAACACACTGACCACAAAGAATGTATGCATAATAGGCCTCGGAGCAGAAAATGAGGTGTTGCAATACTAAATTGCTTATATCTCAGGAAACTGTACCATGCAGAGAAAAATTAAAATGTCATATGACTCATGACTTCCTGGCTAGGTTTTCACTAAATGCTGAGCCCATTTTCTGATGAAAAATCTGTATCTCGTACTGTTTCCCGAGAGACGGGTCCCAAAGGCGAGCGGATGCCACAGTGTTAGTCTATGGGAAAAAACATCAACTTTTGAGTACCGTGAACTTTGTATCCCTGCAATATTTTGTCACCTAACCACCAAAAGGCACATCTGTGAGTTGTTGGCCACCTTCCCTCCACATTTCATCCCAAAAGTCCAAACCGTTCTTTTGCAGCAGGTGGCAAACAATTCTTATCATTTTGGCCATAGTGTTGAAAAGTAGTGTAGTGATTTTACACCTTTCACAGTGGGTAACAGTGTCGAAGTGTGACACTACTTTACACTATTTTCCCAAAACTTGAAAACATATTTCTGGGAAGTTTAACCCTCAAAATAAAGACATGGCTAGCATTCTCAGGGCTCGACTAGGTAAACACAAAAATAATTATGTCCATAGATGGTCCCAATTTTAAATGCTAAGCATTCCTGTGATCAGTAACTCAAAACAAAATGGCAGATTTGCAACACTACTAGGGTCATTTATGATACTAAAAGTGCATTTGTGACACTGTCAAACTTTTTTTTAACTTTTCCCATTGACTATAATGGGAAAATTGTTTTGAATAACTTTTGAACTGTTCAATATTTTTACAAAATCTTTAAAAGGCACATCAGGGATGCTGTCCGTGCATTTCCTGGAGTTTTGGACTGGTTGTGCAAACCATGCAACCTGTACGTGTGAGCAAAGAATGTGCAAAAACGAATGCGCCCGGAATGTCGCTTAATAACTCCACAGCCATATATCCGACTGGAACAAAAGTTGGCAGATCCCAAGATCTATTATTATGCCCCATGTCTGCCAAATTTCAGGTAGATCTGTTGAATGGTGGCAAAGTTATTAGGTGCAAAGTTTCACCATTTAACCTTAAATGGGGTGTTTCAATCTCTAATCATGGTAGCACTACTGCTACCATATATATATATATATATATATATATATATATATATATATATATATATATATATTATATATATTAATTATAGGTGTGCAGTCACGCTATAGTTAGGGTTGAGTAGGCACTTCAATGCTAAACTCAGAATTTTGCACTTTAATAACTTTTTAACTGTTGAACGGAATTGCAAGTAATTTGGTATGAGCCTTCCTGTGGGCAGATCTCTGATCTGGCAAGTTTTGCTCTGCAGATGTGCATTCTGAGTTACAGAGAGGTGAAAACATGTTTTCACCCATTGACTTTGCTGGGATTTTTCGTTGAACTTGCCTACAGCCCAGAGGGTTTGTTTGTTTGTTTGGTCTGACATTTTCAGGCCAGAATGGGACTACCCCATAGATGTGCTTTTTGCTAGTCTGGTGAAAAACAATAAGCCATTTTAAGTTATTGCAATTTAAAAATTAAAAAAATTTCTGAGCATGCTCAGTAGGTACTTCAGTATAGCTGTATGATACAAAGTAGGAATCCTGCTCTGTATGCATAAAATCCTACCTTTATGGTAGCCATCTTGTTTACTGTTTTGCCTAAGATTTATGTATGGAAACCTCCCAAAATGAGCTTCTGGGGAAGATCCATCATATGTAGCTTGCTTATTGTGATCCCCTAAGCATATTCTGCACTTTACCAGTTTAAAAACATTTTTTTTTTAAATTTACAGCTTTCTGTGACTGGCAGTGTGATACGAAACTAGGATTATACATTGTATATAGAGAATAATGCATATGTAGGTGGATATGCAGTTTTACACACCTAAGGTGTGTGAAATATATAAACCCTGAGAGCAATGCTTGAGAGGTTTATACATTGTCACTCACTGAGGGTGTACAAAACCTGCAGATTACACACCTTCATATGTGTTATTTTTTAAATAACTGGTGCTAAGTAAGCAAAGCTCAGAATCTTAGCATTATGTGCTTCCTGCATTGCTGATTCAACTTCTGTATGGGCTCCATGGCATGCTGGTTGTTATGACAACAAGGTGAAGGTTCAACAGCTTCTTCATTGATTAAAGTTTGAAAAACTGTGAATGGTTCAATTTTCTGAGTCAGTAAGTACCTTAGCGTGGTGCACACAACCTGGCATGAGACAGTAAAACCATATCAACTCACAGGTTGATATCACTTTGCCATATCCATATTAATTTGCAGGTTGATATGACTTTTTACAAGTCTCAAAAACTGGTTGATGTCAGGGGTCACCAGTTATCACCATACGACATAGGATTCGTATGGGGAATCCTATGTCGTATGGATGCCATCTTGTTTTCTGTTTTGCCTGAAACATTTAAATATGAAACTCCAAAATGGGCTTATGGGGAGGGACCAACATATGTAGCTTGATTGTTGTGACCCCTGCACATATTCTGAACTGTACTAGATCAGAACATTTGTTTTTATCAATTTAAAACTTCCTGTGAGTGGCAGCGTTATATGAACTAGGATCCTATGTTGTATTACGGGATACGACATAGGATCCTAGTTCATATGAGTAATCCTATGTTGTGTGGATGCCATCTTGTTTTCTGTTTTGCTTGAAACATTTAAATATGAAAATCTTCCCAAAAGGGCTTATGTGGAGGGACCAACACATGAAGCTTGATTGCTGTGACCCCTGAGCATATTCCAAAATGTACTAAGTCAGAACATTTATTTTACTAATTTACAACTTCCTGTGAGTGGCAAAGTGACACAAACTAGGGTCCTACGTCATATTATGCAATACAAATAGTAGTTCATATGGTAAATCATACATCGTATGGATGCCATCTTGTTTTCTGCTTGCCTGAAACATTTAAATATGAAAGCCTCCCAAAATGGACTTATGGGGAGGGACTAACACATGTAGCTTGATTGACGTGACCCCTGAGCATATTCTTAACTGTACTAGGTCAGAACATTTGTTTATTCAATTACAACTTCCTGTGACTGGAGAAGTAGTATAACTAGGATCCTACATCATAAGCAATGCGATGTAGGGAGCCTAGTTTGTATGGGAATTCCTATGTTGTATGGGCACCATCTTGTTCTTAGCCTTACCATGACATTGGGGCAATGAGGCAACCTCACAAAATGATCTGATGTAAAGGAACCAACATATGCATTTAATTTATTGTCACCTTATGAATATTATACACTTCAACACAAGAGAAATATGACTAACATTTCACTTTTTCAAAAGAATGGAATTCATTGCAAAAAACTCTGTTAATGCATTAGTTGTTGATTTCACTAACAGAAGTAAAATAGGGTTTCCAACTCATTATCTACCCCCACCTCAACGCCTACAGACTATCATGTACTGGGTGTGCCTTGGGGTCGTCAGGCCTAACTTACACCCCATTCTCCTATACTGTACCATCTCAGCTTGTTTACACATCAAATGGGGTGAGAATTAGGACATAAACCCCAAGGCGCACTCCTCAGTACTTGACGCATCTGTGGATCATTGTGGGGGTAGGGCGTGGGGTAGTTGGGTTGAAACTCTAATTATTGAATTTCCACACTTTTGTTGGTGTGGAAATCAACCCTAACTGATGAAATAATGGAGTTTTTTGGTAATTATTTTTATATAGGAGTAGCGCCCAGTATAGTTAGGGGTTGAGTAAACAGTTTAAAGTTAAACCCCAATTTTGCACCATAATAACTTTGCAACTGTTCAATGGATTTGCATGAAATTCGAATGTGTGGTCTGATATGGTAGATTTTTTACCTGCCAAGTTACATGTTGGTCGGACTTGTGGTTTACATGCAGGAAGTGCTGAAAATGCATTTTACGCTTTTTGGCACTTTTTACTGATATTTGGCCATCACGCTGCAGCCATGCTATTTGGTATGTTGGTCTGAAATTGTCAGGGTAGAAAAGGCTTGGTCAAGAATAATGCATCATTGGTTTGTGAAAAATATTAATCCTTTCCAAAGTTATTTGATTTAGAAATTTCAGGTTCTGAGCATGCTCAGTTCACTCAAGATTTAATATGCTTTTTGCAAAAGGAATTGGGCTACTAGCTAGGATTTTGTTAGATCACAAATGGGGATTTATAAAATTCCATTTGTGAGAATAAATTTTTGTTTGCAAGCTGCCATTTTGTTTTCATTCTTCCCCAAACAAAATATCGTAGCTAGCTCCACAGGTAACTTACTGGTGAAATAAGGCATGGGCTTTGCTCAAGGTGATGCCTTCTACATACCTATACATTTAGTTTTCTTTTATTTTGGCCAAAAAACAGCTGTTTTAAATTTTAAAATTCTTCATTCGCAACTCGCCTAATCCCTTATTCACAGTAGGAACAATTTCGCTTGCAAGCTAACTTTCATGATGGTAGCAAAATCATTGACCGTAATTTCACAACCAGATGGTCATTCTCATGATTGAGGGTTGGCTCACAAACGAGGATTTTGTCAGCTTGCAAAAGGGAATATGCTTGCTAATGGGGATTTCGCTAGCTCGCGAAAGGGACTGGGTTTTGAATCTCCTTTCATGAGCTGACAAAATCCCTGTTCGTGGAGGTGTCAAAATCCCATTCACGAGCTGACAAAATTTTTGATCGCTATTTTATGTACTAAATGGCTTATTCTCACTTAACGAGGATCGACTGAAGTAATGAGGGATTTTGATACCTGTGAAAGGGCGATCAGCTTACTTAATGGGGATTTCCGTCAGCTTGCAAAAAGGGGTTTTGCTTTTTAATTCCTCGCTTCACGAGCTGTCAAATCCCTGCTCACAAGCCAATCCCTTTTGCAAGCTGACAAAATCCCCATTCGCTACTTGGAGACCAGATGGCCAAAATCTGATGATCAAGAATTACTCGCGAATGGGAATTTTGACAGCTCATGAATGGGGATTGACCTCACGAATGAGGATTTTGACACCTCTCGAACTAGGATTTTAAAACGTTACCACTGCGCTGTAAATAAACATTTTGGTCTTTGACTTGAAATTTGCAGAGTATAAAGGGATGTCTTAGAGATGCGAATTGTGCTATTTAGGTGTTTAAAAGTAAATTGGTTACAAAGATATGCCATCACGAAAGTGAGATTTTTCCCTTAGGATAACATTGTGGAGCCCATGATGACTTTTCAGTGCCCATATCACAGAAACGATGTGAGATATGGATTTTTTTGTTACTTGCAGCTTTTGTTTGGAGGTATCAAAATCATGATTAGAACTGCGTGGAATTTATTTCATAGGTTGTACGGTTACTGAGATATTGGCAAATTAGTGTTACAAGGGTTCCTTTTCAAGTCTATAGGACTACTGTATGACTCCATTGTTACATGTAAGTGGGAGCACAGGGCTCAGAGGTCCCATGTTCCCACAGATGCATTTTATTATGCACAATGGACAGTTTGGTGGCCCAAGGCCCCACCAATCCATACTATTTACTAGTTATATTACACTTTTTCAAAAGCAAGGAAAGTCATGGAAAAATTATTAATACATCAGTTAGGGTTAAAGCAACAAAAGTAGGAAGCGAGATGTTAGGATTGAACCCTAACCCCACCACTCACTTTCTCACACACCGACACAGACGTCTGGTTGTGTCATGGGGTCGCAAGGCCTAACCTCACCCATTCTCCTTTACTGTAGCATGTCAAACTGTTTACACATGGAATGGTGTGAGAATTGGGCCTCATGATTCCATGGCACACCCCAGCGCCTGTTGGTGTGTGAAGTATGGGAGTGGTGGTGGGAGGAGGAGGGTTAGGGCCCAACCCCACATCTCATTTCCCACTTTTGTCACTTTAACCCTAACTGATGTATTAACAAAGTTTTTGCCATGAATAGGTATATGTATATATATATATATATATATATATATATATATATATATAGGGACATAGGAGGATATGGAAAATATTTCACTTCCTGCAGAGTGAGCTCTGTATTCAAGAGTGCTGAAGGCACAAGGAGAATGCACAGCTCACTCTGCAGAACTGAGTATATTTTCCATATCCCACAATCTTCATATTATGTGTGTGATTTATACTACAGTGGTGAGAACTTTAGGAAAAATTTTTCTGTTTTTGTGTATTTCCTGCTCATTTTGTGTGTGTGTGTGTGTGTGTGTGTGTGTGTGTGTGTGTGTGTGTGCGTATATTGTGAATGGACCGGGAGTCAGAAACACAGGTGAGTGTGTTTTGCAAAGCTAATTGAGTAAGTTATAGGTTCAGTGAGAAACAGAAACTGATGCAGGTACCACTGAGAAAGAGAAGCTGCTTTGTAAAGAGTTTCATTTAGAATTCAGGTTGTTTTGAAGCTGAAATCAACAAAGTAATGGGCTAGGAGAGTTAGAAACACAATGGGACACAGGTGAGAGTGTTGCAAAGCTAACTGAGTAAGTTGTAGCTTCAGTGAGAAAGAGAAACTGTTTTCAGAAGCTGTTTCAGTTAGATTGCAAGCTGCAGTGAAGATATTCTCACTCTGGTGACATCAGCAGAGTGTGCATAAATGTCAATATCCTCATTCTTCTGATGTCATCAGGATTTATCCTCACTGTAGTGTAAATAACACAGTATATCCTACTGAGAAAGCTCTCACCCTGTGGTATATGTGTGTGTATATATATATATATATATATATATATTCATTGCAAAAACTCCATTAATGCATCAATTAGGTTACTAGTATAGCTTATTAAAGTTTGGAAATGTGTTGTCATGGTTCAAGACCCTAACTCCACATTTCCCCACAACCCGCACACCCACACACACAAACAGGCAAGCAAGGGAAGGGCCAAGGCAACACAACCAATCAGAGACAACCAGCATCAGGTAACAGAAGTAACGTACAACTCTCTAAATGTACTGCAAGACACATCCATCATCATAGGTCACCAACTGTATGAGTTCTGCCACCATCATAGTGCCTTGGGGGTAGACATGCATGCTAGGCAATCTTGGGTGATGCCCCACAGTAAGCATTTTTGTGTTACAAACAGCAATAACAAGATTTAAGCAGATGCCTATATTCCAATAGTGAAGAAGTGATGTAACACACAGTATGTTATCCACAGATAGTTTCTTGAAAATGAGAGTTAGTATGTTTCATCAACAGTCATTCTATGTTTGCATTTATTTTCTGATAGAGTGAGTCAGTTCTAATCACAAACTGTAGTAATAATAAAAGTAATTATTTCTAGTATAGTTTACAAGTAACATGTGAAAGCAACATCTGTAACATCCAAAATGAACAATAACGTGAGGATATGGCTGGGAATCGGTGATAACCATGCTGCTCAGTGGTTGCTAGGTAACATGGTAAACCCCAGAGCACAGCTTTGAGAGGTCACTGTAGCCCTAGCAACCATGAGAGGCGATTTCAGCGTGGTTGTCACCCGATCCCCAGCCATCATCTTTTAGTGTATGGTCAAAAACACTGTTTGCTTTCTATGTGTGAGAATTATGGAACTCTGGTGTATTCTTTTTTGTATGCCACTGTTTGGAAGTTCTGAAGTGTGGTTAACAACTTTCAAAATTCCAAACAGTGCATAACAAAGCTGTGTGATTGCTGATTATGGTGGCTAATAGGCATTTACCATACATTATATGCTGCCAATGAGTATTTCCAGGTAACACAGCAATATAACAACATGTGATGGTGCTAGTTTCATACTTGAGCAGTATCTTAAAGTAGTATGTGTCATCTCTATCTTTCTGCTACCACATGCCCATGTGGTAGCCTCCGCGCAACCCAATTGTTTAACAGTGACACATAAAAGTCAGTATTTTGAAAATGTGTACAGACTAAGTTTCATTGTATGAAGAAGATATGCCAGCAATAATGTGTCATCATGCTGTGTTGACAGTATAGTGTCGATGATACTATATTTGTTTTTCATTACATAGTGTTATGTGAAATAAGTAGAGTGTTGTGATTATTGTGGTTACAGATGTGATGGAGTGGTATAGTGTCTTACAATCTTGCATGTGTCTTGCATGTGTGTGGGGTGGGGAATGTGGAGTTAGGTTTTGAACCCTAACAGCACATTTCCAAACTTTTGTCACTGTACTATTAGCCCTAACTGATGTATTAACAGAGCTTTTGCAATGAATTTACCTTCTTTTGAGAAAGTGTAATGCAAGTGGTGTGTGTTAGTGGTAGATTGGGCCCTCTGGGCCCTGCGCTCCTTCACATGTCCATTTTGCATAATGATATGCACATGGGAGCATGTGCTCTCAGGGCCCCTGCGTTCAACTTATACATAACTATGGAGCCATACAGCAGCCCTATAGGAAAGGAACCCTTGTAAAACTAATGTGCTAATATCTCAGCAACTGTAGCAGCTAGGAAAAATGCCAGTGCTGGTATAATCACAACAGCGAGTACTGCATGCTGTTTACATTGACTGAATATGATCTTGCATCATTTCTGAGATACAGGCACCAAATGCACCAAAAGCACCTTTGGAACCCTTGGAACATGTTTTTGCCAATGTCTTTGTAACTGTAGCAAATAGAAAAAATTCCACTACAGGTGCCATCTATGATTTCCAAACTTGTTTTTGCAGGTTAGCGAAAACTCCGTGATCTCGCTTTTTTTGAGATACGCGAGACAAATGCGCCACAGGTGTCACAATGTTATCCTATGGGAAATTTCTCAACTTCAGAACGCTGTAACTTTTGCTCCTTGAATGTTTTGCCACCAAACCACCAAAAGGCACATCTGTGACAAAGGCTTGCCACCCTGCAAATTTCAGCCCAAAAGACCCAACTGTTTTGCTGCAAGAGGATGGCAAGATTTGAAGTTTTTTAAATACTTTGGCAAATCATGAAAGTTTAAAAAAGTAGCATGAAACTTTTGCATTTGTGAATGTATTTCATTAGTTTCTTTTGTGATTTGTGAAAATATTTTCCTCGATGTTTAAAAGGCATTTCTGGGGGTTTTACCCTCTAAAAAAGACAGGGTTGGCATCCTTAGATCTACTAGGTAAACCCACAATCAGTGTTTACCTAGAGGTTCCCAAATTTAAATGCCAGGCATTTTTCTCTCTCACTAACTGAAAACAAGATGGCTAAAACATGAAAGTAAAAGGCCATTTGCAAAAGTAAAAGTGTATTTCTGAAACTTTCGGATGCATATATATTTTCCCTTTGACTATAATGGGAAATTTGTTTTTGAATAACTTTGAACGGTTTAATATTTTTATACCAAATTCAAGGACACATCAGTGACCAGACTGTATCTTCCCTGAAGATTTTGGACTGAACAGAAAAATCATGTGTGCTGTTGGCATGAGCAAAGAAATGTGCAAAAGTAAGTTTTTGGTGTTCTGTAGCTCCACAGCTGTACATCTAACCACAATATAGCTTGCCAGATCCAGAGATCTATGGTACTAGACCACACATGCAAAATTTCAGGCAAATCCACTGTACGGTGGCAAAGTTATTAAGGTGCAAAATTTGAGGTTTACATTAAAGTGCTTACTCAACCCTAACTATACTGGCATAAATAAAATATATATATATATATATATACATATATATATATATATATATATATATATATTCATGCATTCATTTAATGCATCGTTGGGTTAAAGTGAGAATATGGGAATAACATTAGCTGAGTTTCTAACCCACCCACCACGCCACCACCCCATCCTCCACAGACCGCAGACACCGAGGTGCCATGGGGTCATGAGGCCCAACTCTCACCCCATTCCATGTGTAAACAGGTTGACATGCTACAGTAAAGGAGAATGGAGTGAGAGATAGGCCTCACAACCCCATGGCCGGTATCTGGTCGGTCTGTGGAGGATGGGGAGGTGGTGGTGGGTGGGTTAGGGCTCAACCCTAACATGTAATTTCAACCACTTTTGTCACTTTAACCCTAACTGATGCATTAAATGAAGTTTTTTGCCATGAATTTTTACTTTTTGAAAAAGCATAATATAAGTAGTAAGTAACATGTGCTGGTCCCACCAAGCTGCCCATTTGTGCATAATGATATGAATTCGGGAGCGCGAGGGCTTCTGGGCCCTGCACTCCACTCTACACATAGCTACAGAGCCATACAGCAGCCCTATAGGGCAAGGAACCCTGTAACACTAATTTGCCGATATCTTGTGAATCATAGCAGCTGAAAAATTCTGGTGTCGTTGTAATCGTGACAGCGAGTACTGCATGTGACAATAAACAACTGAACATGTATCTCATATTGTTTACAAGATATGGCACTGAAAAGCACTGAAATGCACCCTTGGAACCCTGTGACATTAATTTGCCAATATCTCTGTAACTGTGTACGTGGAAGAAAATTCACTGCTGGTGTAATCTATGATTTCCAAACTTATTTCTGCAGCTTAGTTCAAAGCTGCAGGTAGCTTAAAATCTGTATCTCACTTCGCTTTCAAAATATGGGTGCCAAAAGGCGCCATGGGCATCACAATGTTATCCTATGGGAAATGTCTCAACTTTGGAATGTCATAACTATGTAATCAATGTAATTTTTATACCAAACCAGCATACATCACATCTGTGGGACACCCCGTTGCACTTGCAAATTTCAAGCCAAAAGTCCTACAGTTTCTTTGCAGTGTACTGGCAAAGTTTACAATATCCTTGTTCGTGAGCTGTCAAAACCTCGCTCATGAGCCAACTTTTCATGAGGTGACAAAATACCTATTCATGAGATATAGCCATCTGGTCTTCCTCTCACAAATGGGGATTTTGCTAGCTCATGAATGGGAATTCTCTTCATGAGACATGGCTATCTGGTCACATTCTCATGAATGGGGATTCAAAATCCCTGCTCATGAACTTTCAGAATCCAGTTTGTGAGAATGTGACCAGATGGCCCTGTCTCACGAACAGGATCCCTGTTCATGAGCTAGCAAAATCTCTGTTCATGAGCCGATCCCCATTCATGAGATATAGCCATCTGGTCTTCCTCTCATGAGTGGGATTTTGCTAGCTCACTAATGGGGATCGGCTCACGAATGGGAATTTGGTAGTCTCACCTAACAGGGATCGAAGTGAGTCATGAACGGGATTTTCAAAAATAAAATTGCTGTTTTTGAATTATCTTATGGAAGCCAAACAGATGGTTTTGTAGAGGGCATCACCCCTAATAAAACCCATGCATTTGTTTTTCAAAATGCATCTGTGGGGCAAGTTACATTTTGTTTTGAGCTAAAAGTGAAAACAAGATGGCGACTTGTGAATGGGGATTTTTTTCTCATGAATGGGGATCCCTGCTCGGTGAGAAAAAATCCGGTTCTTGAGCTCAATTCCTTGTTCGCAGCTGTGCATCTAACCAAAAGATTGAATTGAGCATGCTCTGAACCCAAATTTTCAAAATTGAATAACTTTGGATCAGAATAATATTTTTCACCACCCAATGCTGGTCTATTCTTTTCGGCATGCCCTTTCTACCCTGAAAAGTTCAGGCTAAAATTCCAAACGGTGTGGGTGCAGGGTGATGAGGAGAATTCAGGAAAACTGGCAAAAAAGCCAAAACATGCTTTTTTCCATATGCGCTACGGAAAAGCGGCACATCCTATCAAAACAAAGTTTGGTAAGTCAAGAGATCTATGCCATGGGATAGTACATACCAAATTTCATGCAAATCCATTGAACAGTTGCAAAGTTATTAAGGTGCAAAATTTGGGGTTTAACATTAAACTGCAGACTCAACCCTAACTATAGAGCGCATCAGTTAGGGTTGAAGCAACAAAAGTAGGAAATGAGGTGTTAGGGTTAACACCATAACACCCTCCCCATCGCCTGTTGCTGCATGAAAGGTGGGGGTGCTAGGGTTGGAAACCCTAACACCAGATTTCCCAACTTTTGATGGTGGGAACCCTAACTGATGCATTAACGAAGATTTTGCCAAGAATTTCCTTACTTGAGAAAGTATAATCTTACCCTTATTTTCTTGTGAGAGTGCAGGGCCAGCTGGGCCTTGCACTCCCAAGTATCAATAATTCTTGAAAGATTGTAATTCTATCCTTATTTCCATGTGGGAGCCGCAGGGCCTGGAGGATCTATTTTCTCCATGATTCCTCCCTGACGGCACGGTCATGCAATGATGTCAGGGACTCTGCTGCATACGCCCATGCATTGCACATCCCACGCCAGCCTGCACTCCACCACACTGTGACCCCTGAGCCTGCACCAGTCCCCTGCCCACCGTCAGGAGCCAGTAGCTCAGTGGTTGTCCTGCCCCACCCTCCCGGAGGAGTAGAGCAGTCCATAGGACACTCAGCCCTCTCCTCGGCTGGCCCTCAACACCCAAGGTTGCTCTTAATCCCAGATCATCAGCGTGGTAAAGGTAAGGTATCAGCACCTCAACCTCTACACCACCAAGCTGGCACAAAGTAACCAAAACTTAAAATGTTTATAACTATACAGCACATTAATATTTGTTCAGGAGATGACCAAAAGCACATCTGTGGGCAAGCCTTTGTGCTCCATTCCATGTGTAAGGAAGGTAAGTTGTTACAGTATAGGAGAATGGAGTGAGTGTTAGGGCAGACAACCCCAAGGCACACCCCTGATGCCTGTTGGTGCATGGAGGTGGAGGAGGGTGGGGTGTGGGGTTGGAAACACTAACACCACATTTCCAACTTTTGATTGTGGGAACCCTAACTGATGCATTAACAAAGTTTTTGCAATGAATGTCCTTACTTTTTCAGGTAGTATAATCATAGTCTTATTTTACTCAGGCACAGGGTCCTTTGACCCTATCTATCCATCCGTAGATGCATATATGTATATAGTCAGGAAGCACAGGGCCTTCTGGCCCTATGCTCCATTTATAGGATAACAGTGACCAAATTGTCAGCATAGCCATGTTATTACCCTCACCTCATGTACTGCAGTACAGAATAATTTTGAATCCCTGCCAAAACATAATTATGATTAACTGAATGCCATTCTGTGCCACAGGTGCGAAACCACATTTGGTCAGGATTTGAAAATGACAGCTTGACATACATGAAGTGGGGTATTGAGAAGGCTATGTTGAAAATCTCGGATAAAAATATTTAACATTGCCAAAGTTATGAGCAGCATACTGAAATTGCAACAAATGGTAATAACTTGGGCATTTTTCATCTTTGACCCCAAATTTTCAACATAGTCTTCTTATAACCCACCTCATAAACCCCATAGGTGGAAATTTTCAACTCTGGGCCAGAACATCGTTCTGTGCCAGCTGTACTGTTCATGAGATGGTGTGAAAATGGTTATGTTGAAAATTTGGAGTAAAAATATTAAAATTACCAAAGTTATGCAAGGAGAAAATTTCAATGAACACATGTAACTGGAATTTTAGGAATT
Organism: Neoceratodus forsteri; assembly: GCA_016271365.2. Taxonomy (NCBI): domain Eukaryota; kingdom Metazoa; phylum Chordata; order Ceratodontiformes; family Ceratodontidae; genus Neoceratodus; species Neoceratodus forsteri. Next base: position 633,027,250 of record CM057456.1, on the reverse strand, counting down.
TCTTCATCTAATCTAACATGGTTTTTTGAGACCCCACCTCATCAACACAGACAGTGAAATTTCATATTCAGGCCCGAAGGTGATTTCATGCAACGACTGCAAAATCACCTTCCGGCCCAAGTAACAAAATGACAGTCACAGTGTTCATGATGGGTCCCAAAAGGCCATGTTGAAAATTTGATGAAAAAATACCTAAAATGTCAAAGTTATGAAGATAAGTTGAAAACGCCATTGAAATTCCAATGTTAATTGATCTATCCTTGTGTTGGTTCCTTTAAGGATGTGGTCTCTGCACTCCATCTCACCCAACTCGTTGACTCACCTACCAGAACTAATTATAATATGGAAACAAGCACCCTGCTGGACTGGGTCCTTACTAAGCACCTAGAGCTTAGCTCTAATGTCACCGTGTTCCCTAACTCCCTAACTGACCACTCCGCAATCACCTGTAACTAGACTAACAAATTTAACAAACCTCCCCTTGACTGTATTCAGCAGAGTGATAAAAGGGACACCTTGAGCTCCTCAAACAAAGACTTTGTAGCATTGACTGGAGCCTACCTGATACAATGACAGATGTAAACATAGCTCTGCAGCACTTCATCAGTCAATTCAACGAGGCTTGTGATATCCATGCACCCTTAAAAGACCAAGATCAAGGGTACCAACAACCCTTGATAACGCCCTGATCTTATCAATCACATGAAAATCAGGGACCATTTACGTCACAGAGCAAAAGCTACCAGTAAGCAAGCAGATCTACAGAAATACAAAGATCAAGAAATAACTGCACCTGAGCCATCCACTCTGCTAAAACAATCACTTTAGGGAGGCACTAAACAACCCTGGGGTCACAGTAAGAATTTTTGGAATAACTTAAAGGATGTCACTGGGAAAGACTATAAGGTGGTGCTGAATATACTTAACATTAATAGTGTTCCTACTCTAGACCCAGTGACCATTGCTGATACGCTTAATAAAGCATTTACTGATTTGAGTAGTGTCCTCCTGCACAACTTCTTTGAGGAATCTGCATTCATCAGTGACCGAGGTTCAAAACATTAACACAGATCCTCCACCATTCTATGTCAAAGTAGTCCCGCTGCATTTGGCTAGAAAGTATCTTCATAAGGTACTCAGAAAATCAAGGAAAAGCAGGGACTCCCTTGACCTCAAGCTAGTCACCCTCACACTTGAAGAGATTTTGGCCCCTTACAAAATTGCTGAACTTATCCCTATGGCTGGCTCAATTTCCCCAAGTTTGGAAGTCAGCTATGGTAACACCTGTGCATAAAGTGGTGACTGGGCACTATATTCCAACTATAGGCCAATCTCTATCCTTCGCCTTGTCCAAAGTGCAGGAGCGTATTGTTGCAGATCAGTTGGTGGAATACCTTGATAATTACAGGATCCAATGCCCACAACAGCATGGATTTTGAACAGGCATAGCATCACCACCACATTGCTGGAATTCACTAGTCTCATACATAACTCATTTGACCAAAGTAGTTTGTTGGTGCAGCCATTATTGATTTAACAAAGGCTTTCAATACTGTCAATCACTCACTATTACTGCAACAGCTATCATCTATTGGCCTTGCAATGAAACTATAAACTGGTTCAAAAGCTACTTGTCTGATCGCTCCCAGTAGGTGAAGATTGCCAATGTCTCATCTGAACGCCTGCCTGTCCACCGTGGGGTGCCATAAGAATCAATACTGGGACCCCTTCTTTTAGCATTTTTCTCAATTACCTACTTTGCTCTGTAAACAGCAGATCCTCCTGTACGCCGGATGATGCTGTCTTCTGCATTACCCATCATGACCCTCATCACCTTGAAAATCACCTGCAACTTGCTTTTGAGCAAGTTGAGGACAGGTTCGAATGCACAAACTGATGTTGAACTACAAAAAGCAAAGGTAATGCAGTTCAGCAGCGCAAGGAGTAAACACAAATCCTACCCTCTTATTATCAGAAACTGTTCAGGAGTTCCACTTGAATAGGTTGATCACTTCAAATACCTGGGGGTAATTGTGGACAGCTCCCTATCCTACTCTAGGCACATTCAGAATGTGGTAGGAATGTTAATATCACACTAGGTCTGTTACACAGACACAAGAGTAGCTTGATACCCAAAACCCTAAGAACTGTAATATATAGTGCAATCATCTCCATTATTGACTATGGTCTGGTCATTTACAGCTCAGCCCTGCTACTTCTCTCTGCAGGATAGCAGTGGCACTCAATAAAGCTTGCAGGCTTTTCACCGTTCCCCCACCTCATGCACCCTGCAACCTTTATGTGCAATCTGGATGGCTACAGCTAGACAATAGAATTTGCTATCAAACCTGCCTGTTAGCCAGAAAATGCTTCTTGATTCGTACTTCCTGGAGTTGCAAACCTCTAAGCCCATTCTCAGGCTCGAGCACACCAGAAACTCCGCCATCAACTGCTCACAGTTCCAAGATGGAGAACAACCCAAGGACAGTGGTCTTACACATATAGGGCAACTCTGGTTCAACAACTTCTGTGCAGAAATCACCTCAGCACCAAAACTGGGCCCTTTCAAAAGCCTACTCTGTTAGCATCTGCTAGAGAATAGTAGCTGTGATTGTTCCTGATAATTGCCCAGTTTTCCTTGTTACTGTCCTAGCACTCCCTAATTATCATACTTCCCCGCCCACCAACCACCTACTTACTGTCTTTATCACTCGCTCATTCCCTCAACCTCCTCTAAGTCATCTGTCTTCCTCTCACCTCCCTCCTTCCTCTCACATTTATTCTTCCCTGCTCACCCTCTCCACCCCACCCATCACTATGATTCCTTTGTTCTTTACTTGCTTTACTCATGGCCCCATCCTTATGTATGACAAAGCCACCTAAGGCTGCACCTGTCCTTTTTATTTATCTGCAGTTTCGGATTAATACCTGTCCTCTCTACTGACCATGCTTTTTGCCAGCACAATTTTTTAAAATCTTTTTATGTTTTATTATTTTATCTCTATTACCATATCAAACTGTTTTTTAAATGCTTATTTTTTATTATTTGTATAACTGTTTAGCTAGTGACTCTTGTATTGTTAACCAATGTACATTTTACCACCCTTTCTGATGTGGAACCTTTGTAAATGAGCTGTTTTCTGCTCAAAGGTATTGTCATCCAAGATTTGAAAAAATGCATTATATGGTACTTACCTTTATTTCTCAGTTCGCGTTCAGCTTTGAAGAGTGCAGACGTGTCCCAGTCCACAGCCAATGACCTCCAGTGGTAAGTATAGGGCAAGGGTGTGTGTGGGGTGGTTTGTGCTCAGTGGAGGGTCGGGGGAAGGGGACAGGCTAGACCCATCTCTGTGGTATGGCTTTTAATATTCACAAGGTTCACAGACTTGAAATGAGCGAAGAAAGTTGAGTGTCCGTTATTGCTCCTGTTTTTTAGTGAAAAGCTAGTATACCTCCTTTCCCAAAACTTATCTAGCATATACTTTAAATTCTCTTTAGTTGCACAGTTAATCACATTTGTTGGCAGATATTCCAAGGGTTTACTACTCGAGCAGAGAAAAATACTTTATGTTGTCAGTTTTAAATCGGGTTGGCTTCAGTTGAAGGGGTGACCTCATGTATTAAGCTCTCTATTCGTCAGTGAAAAATGTAATTGGTCAAATAAATAAGGATCATTAACTATGCCATGCATTAATAACAAATCACCTCTCAGTCTCCTATGCTCCAGGGTGTACAGGTTCAAATACTTCAATCTTTCAGCATATGGCAAATTGTAAAACCTCTCACAAGTTTGGTTTCTCTCTTTGTACTCTTTTGAGTCTAGATATGTCAGTAGTCGTGTATGGGCACCAAACCTGACTCTCGTGGTACCAAAACAGGGTAGACATACTGTGGCACATGGCTGTATGTTCTGGGCAGGTGGGACACAGATCCTTTTTCATTGATAGCACTGAGTATTGCACTGACCATAGGGGTGCATTGATCGGTTGGGCAACGATGCTACTAACATGGATCGGGGAGGTTTCAGGTGGGGAGGGCTACAATAACTGTGTCTGCATGTTGACATCTTTTTTTACTTTTCCTGTGGAAGAAATGACTGTATTGTTGTGGTGGTCTCATGAAGCTCACACAGGTAGCGCTCATTGTGCATGCTGCTCACACATTCATGAAGGTTTCTTTATGAACATGCTGTCATGAGCCCCTGGCCCCAAACCCTGCGCAGGTAGGACCTCCTGTTTGCAGAGAAGATCCCTTTTCAAGAACTTGTGAGCAGTTGTCAGGGGTTCAGGAAGAATTCACCAACCTTTCTTTTCCCAGTGGGAGGGTGAAAACTGTAGTTTTGAGTTCCTTGACTCATGCTATGTTCAGTGTTTGAAGCCCACCATGGCCACTGGCTACATCTTGCCTAAGTAGCCTTGTACGACAGCCGAGCGATACTATCTTTCAAGGTACACAGTCTTTTCAAAACCCTTCTGTTAAAATATTAGATCATACAATCAGATCCCAGGCAGAGTTGATAAGAAAATCAATAAAGTTTACTTAAAAACAATACAGAAAATTCTACAGTTTGGAAGAACTTTGAACGTAGACAGTATTAAAATAAAACTGGATGGTTTACAGAAACAGGAGATACTGTTATTCTAAACTATGTCTTGTTTTGAATTTTAGAGTCCAGACAAGATTTTAAATGTCCTTGTAGAGATGAGTCCTTACGCAACAGTTTTATAGCAAGTCTGTATCCCAGGTCAGTTCCTCTGAATGTCCTTTTAAGGAGTCTTCATGTGCTTCCTTGGTGAAAAGTCTTGATTTCTAAAATTCTGACTTAAAATCAGAATTTTCTGTTTAGTATGTGAAAAGTCTAATTGCCACACACTCAGTTCTGGTTTTAGAGATTTTTCCAGGCCTATACATATAGTTTCTGGTGTAAAAGTATATACCAGCTTGGTGGTTACCTGACTCAAAACTAAAAAGTGTTCAACTGCTCTGAGTTCAAAATGTGCCTTATACATGCAGGCTGGTCATCTTCATGTCACACCCACAGTGTGGCTTGAAGATTTCCTGTAGATGTCACTGTGATTCTATGTCAGGTTTCATGTCAACCCCAGTGACATCTGGTCCATGCACTTGGCTTAACCCCTGACCCCTAGGTCATCCCCTGACCGCTTCCTATCATGGAAAGCTAGATACCCAGTTTGCTCTAATAGTTTTAACTTCCTGTCCATAAACCTGTCTCCCTTATCTGGAGACACACTGATCCACCCTAGTCATTAGAACAGTTAAGGCTATTTTTGTATTTTATTCCTACAAGTCTTTTAAAGAGACAGTGTCCCATTCTAAAGTCTATTACAGCATATACAAATATGAACCCACATAAATGGATCTAGGCCTATCATGTGACACATGTAACATGGGGCTCCACTATGTGTAGACTCAGAGGCATTACTGTCACTAACCCTATTGATGGAAGATCTAACGTGGAGCAGCATACACATATACATTTGTTTACTATGGTCCTGTGCATTTTGTAAACCACAAAATCAAGCCAAGTATGATATTTTCATTTATTTCCAATCCTCTTCCTCCAGTCACTATTATAAGGGCTGCTGCCGGAATGTAAGTGGTCTTAGTGCCACCTGGATCCCAGGCTCAGACTCTTGCAGAGCAAAGGGTTGAACGGTAGCTGCATGTATAGAAACAAGAGCAGCTTTTTATCTGACATGATTTCAAGTTTTTATTTACATTAGCACCTTTTCTTGATAGCTGGTGCCTCCCATTCCTTTTCCTTTGCCACCCTTTCCGCAGCCGAGGGCATTTATAATATAAGGTGTCACCCTGTCTGTATGCTTCTGTATGATGCTCCAATGGCTGGACATATGTTTCTGATTTGGCACTTCTAATTTACCCCTTTGTTTTCCTCACCGCTACTGTTTGGTCTTTAGCGGTGCTCAAGGTGGGTCTGGCTACAATTCCCTGGCAGTGCTTTGGCTGTCCTTGGACAAACTGTCCCTAATAAATACCTCCCCATGCTTTAGGGGCAATGGATCTCATTTATTAGAGGATTTTGATATAGAGGCTTTTTACCCGGTGTCAAAGTACACTCTATTTCCCTGGTGAGGTATATAATTTCCCTCACTCATGCTCACCTCAGTAATGGAGGTATTGTTGTAGTAAAATATTTTACTCATCATCGTATGAATCGGATACTAGTTGAGCAGAGCTCATTTTCAATGAGCTCTGGTACATTGTGCAAGGTACAAGCAGAGAACCATTAAAATGACATGCTTAAACATTGTTCAACATTTGTGGTTAGGTACATTCATACAGTTAGACAAAGTTGCAGGCGTGGAACAACACATTCAACAGTAAGTGCAAAATACAAAAGGAGTTTTTTATTCTGGAGCTAGGCAGCAGGGCTTGGGCTTGTTGGTCTGTTCAGAGTGCCATTGCTTGATTTTGCCATGCTGATGGGTTTGTCTGCTGTCTGAGGTGGATTGGCATGGAGTTCCAGAGTTTAGGCCCTACATAATGGAAGTGTTTCATGCCTACCTCCAGGTTTCTGGTTAGGAGGAGAATTTTATCCCACCCACCCACCCCTGCAGGCCTTAATGATCCCTTTGATGTCTCTCATATGGATATGTTACTATAGCATTTGTGCATGAATGCTAGGCAGTGTAATTCTTTCTCTCCTCCAACCTTTGCCATCCTAGCTTGTTGAGGACTTCACACCTGTGTGTTCTGGGGGGCATCCAGGATGAAACGGAGCGATCTGCTGTCTATGGTGTCAAGTTCTACCTAGCTCCCGCTGATGCTCCAGAGAACAGGCCGCCATAGTCAAATATTGGTTGGATCATGGTTCTAGTACTTGTTTCCTTGTCTTTGTGTCTGTTAAATGTTTACATTTGTAAAAGGCTCCTAGGTGTTTCCCAGATTCTTTGTCAGGTTATCTATGTGGACGTTCCATTTAATTTTCTCGTCTAGTCATACTCCCAAGTTATCAGTAACATGGACTTGCTGTAGGGTGACTTTGTCTGCGGTTTTGATTTGTAATGTACTTGGAAGGTGCCCTGGCCTTGTTTCTGTTGGAAGTACATACCTGGGGTTTTTAGTATTCAGTGCTTATTTTGAGTGCAGATAAAAGTTCTAAAGCTCAACAAATGCTGCTTATAGTGTGGGTTCAATGTCTGAGTAGTTTGTGCCTATTTGTAGAGTATTGTGTCATTGGCGTAAGATGGAATCTGACATAGGGCTGGACATGTTGAAGGTGTTCATGTATATGTTAAATAGTATGGGCCCTAAGATTGAGCCTTGGGGACACCTGACACTATGGGAGCAAAGGAGATCTAAAACCATTTAGAGACACCATTTGTTTACACCTTTTAAGTAAGATTTGAACCAGTCCACTGCATCACCTGTCATTCCCATGTTTATTGTTATTCTGGTCAGGAGGATGTCTTGGTCCAAAGTGTCAAACACTTTTGGCAGATTGACAAATATGGCTCCCATGGCCCTCCTCCTCCTGTCCAGTGCCTTCTGGAAATCTCCAGTGACTTATCAGTGCTGGGGTGGAGTTGTGAAGTGGTCTGAACCTAGACTGGCAGTTGCTCAGTAGGTTCTCTGATTTTTGGAAGTGCTTCAGTTGTGTGCATACTAGCCTTTTGAAGATCTTTGAGACTATGGATAGCAGGGATAAAGGGCAGTAGTTCTCTAATTTGTTTTTGGACTGGCTTTGTATAGACATGTTGAATAGCTCTGCCAATGGGGTTGCTATTATTTGGGCTGTGTATTTCAAGAGTGTGGCAGGAATGCCATCCATCGCTCTGGACTTTCTCATGTTGATTTTAATAGCTCCTTGCAGACTTGTGTTACTGTGACCTTGTGTAACCCCCACACACACACACACAGGTGAAGCTTACTCGATTTGTCCCTTGGGAGTTCCATTTGCTCCCACTCCTCTCATGCCTGCACTGCGAAAAGTAGCAGCAGTCCGCACATGTGCATTAGTGCATTCTTGTTTTGTGCCGTGACTGCAGCTAACCAAATGTTATCCGTGCTCCTGACCACCAGAATCATCTAGTCAGGGGTCAGTGACATGGAGGAGGCCACTGAGAAGCTGCAAGAAGGCTTAGTTTAAGAGCGCCAATGAGCTATAGAACCGGGGCCATATTTAAATATTAATGAAGGGACATGAATATTAATGAGCTGCATGTTTGCTGCCAGGGGGACAATATAAAACAGGGGCAGTGACAGGCAAAAGAGTTTTAAATCATAATGTTGCAGCGGGTGACAGGCAAGGAGGCTGCTAAAGGACTGGGGTGCAATTAGTTATATAAACTGAACTGTTTGGTTGCAAGAGTACTTTAAAGTTGGGGACTCCATACAAACTGTTGGGACTGATTTCTGCAGCAGCCATGTTGTGATACTCTGACCCCCAGATATAGCCAACAGACTTAGGCACCCAAACTTAAAGGACTTGTGGGAAGAGGTGTGAACCATATTCTAGGCACCCAAATCAATAGCCAATCAATAATCGAAAGGACTTAATGTTTACTCATTTTCCTAATGGACAGCATGTTTCAGCCATTCAGAAGCTGCCATTTTCAGAGTAAAACCCCAGGGACAGTTACAGCTTGGGATAGTCTGGCTTGGGCTCTTAAGCGAGGCAGGAGGGCTAAGACTGGTTGAGAGGAGAGTTTGAAAGTCGACCCAAGGCTTCCATAGCCAAAGACTGGAGATTTTGCCTTTGTTCAGCACCTGGAAGCCCCAGGGTGAGAGAGTGTTTCTGCCAAATCCTGTAGCATTCTGAGAAAATCCTCTGCTTTACAAAAGTGTTTGAATTGTCTGCCAGAAACTATGGTTAGCATCTTTAGCTTGGAGCTGAAGACAGCAGTGGAAAAGAAGCCTGTAGATGCTTGATCAGGTGTGACAGGTTGACCAGAGTGGTGGTGTTGCTATAAACATTAAAGATAAATTCCTAACCACCGACATTGTCCGCACATCAATGTCCAAAGAATCTGAATGTCTTGCCTCAAAATTACCCTGTCGCCTTGTATAGCCTTATTGGTAGCTGCATGCTATAGACCTCCTGCAGCAGGCCTATATATACTGCCTCATATTCACTCTCTCCTTAAAAAGAAAAAGGGAACACTGAATGCATTATCATGGGTGACCTTAACCTTAACTGGAACGATGCCAGCACAAACAAGCTTAAGGACTTCTGTGACAAGCACGGGCTCACTCAGATTATCTCTGACATTACACGACCTAACAAGATAAATCCCAACTGAAGTTCACTTCTGGACCTTATGCTTGTCAACAAGCCACATAATATCTCTCATGCAGGGGTCTTCCACATGATCTGAGTGATCACTGCGCAGTCGCCTTGTGTTAGGTGCTCCCCACACCTCCCTCCAGCTCTACTTTCAAGCTTAAGCATAACCTAAAATACGCCTGTCTCCGGCCTTCCTGACAGATCTTGGGAACATAAAGTGGCAAGATTTCTATCTTACACCCTCTGTGTGTGAAGCATTCTGTATCTTCCCGATCTGCTAGTAAATGTTATCAACCAACACACACCCTTAAGGAAAATCAAATTCAGGAAACGCACACCTGATTGGTTTAGCCCACTATTTAAGAGGGCCTTGCAGCATAGAGACATCTTTTGAAAAAGGCTAGGGACGTTGCAGTCTGACTCAGACTGGCTCTCCTTCCGGGTAGCCAGTAATGCCTGCACTGAACTGGTAAGGTTGGAAAAACAACGGTTCTTCCAGTCAGCACTGGAGGCAAACAAAAACTGTTCCACCAATTTTTGGCAGATACTGAGAGGTTGAGGGACATTCCCTGCCACCCCGCTACCAGTCAAAATTGTGGCAACAACACCTCTACACAGATAGGTCCGAGATCCTCGATCAGCTCAATAACCACTTCGCCACTGCAGGCTTCGATTCGACACATCACCTGTTAGTAAACTGAGCATCACAAGCACTGCCAGCATAGCTACTAGACCAACCATTGTGCCTCCTACTGACCGCCTCTTCAAGTTCCAGCCAGTCTCCTACAAACAGGTGGAGGACCTGCTCCTTCGCTGGACACCAAAAGAGCACTGGTGCTGATTCGCTTGAACCCTTCTTCTTAAAAGCAGGTTCTTATTATCTGGCAGCTCCATTGCCCATCTCTTTAACAGCTCACTATCTCAAGGGAATTGCCGCCTAGTTTTAAAACCGCACACATTATCCCCTGTTCAAGTCAGGAGACCCCACTGACTTGGAACAACTATAGGCCCATTTCGTTTCCTGTTTTATCCAAGCTACTTGAAAAAATTGTAAACTCTCAATTAAGGAAGTACTTGGATCGTGAGAAAATCCTCAATCCAGTCCAATCAGGTTCCAGACCCAAGCACAGTACCGTGTCTGCTCTTACCAAAGTGTCAAATGACTGGCTAAAGCCCTGAACAGTAAACAGCACATCTATGCATTCTTACTTGACCTCAGCAAAGCATTCGATATGGTTGATCATTCCATACTTCTTGATTCCTGAGTAGCATCAGTCTAACCTCTGCTGCAGTAAAGGGGTTCCGCTGCTACCTCACAAATCGTAAATAGCATATTAAAGCCCAAGGAATTGTCCCCACTAAAATTACTGCCTCAAGGCATTCCACAAGAGGTTCCATTTTGGGACCTATCCTCTTCGCCCTTATATCAACCGTATTGACTCTGGCCTGGTTGCTGGAAACGTTCATCTCTTCGTAGATGACACAGTCCTCTCACAGCCAACCCTCCTTGGACATTGCGTATAAGGAGCAGGATTTTATCATCCTCCAGCACAACCTGCTGAATCTAAAGCTCTTGTTAAATGCAAAAAACTAAAGCTATGATTATCTCTCCATTCCACAATACAGGATACCTGGGACCCCTACAGATTATTGCCCTCCTTAATGAACCACTAGAGCTAGTGGATAAATTTAAATATCTGGGAGTCTGGTTGATAGCAAACTCACCTAAGTGAGTTAACAAAAAGCTAAGGCAGCGCCTCAGTATTTTCTACCGCATAAGACGCCTACTCACCCTGGAAGCTAGAAAGCAGCTGGTTCAAACAACCTTTCTTCCCTGATTGACAATGCCGACTTCCTATACAGCCATTGCCCCAGCATGCACTCCAAAAGCTGGATACACTCTATCATCGCGCATTGAGATTTGTTCTTGACTTGCCCTTGCAGACTCATCACTGCTCATTGTACCAAACATTAGATTGGCCGTCTCTCCATGAGGAGGCAAATAAATACCCTCATGTGGCTATTCGGGCTTTGTCCAACAAACTACCACCCTGTATCTGTGACCTGTTTGAACATTCAAAGGGTGCCTATGGACTAAGGAACCCTCCTTTGTCCTCCTTAAGCTACCACGAACAAGGACATGGCTTGGCTCAACTGCCATTAGCTCCTTTTACCAGCACTTTGAAATAACATGCAAAAATGACTTAAAATCTCCCTGCTGCCCAGCCATTTTATATTTAGGGGCTGCTCTATAGAGCCCTGAAAACGGCATGTGATTGTTTCAGGTAAAGCCTTACCCCGCTCAACTTAGTCCCTTAACTTCTGTAATCCTGGGCCGCCTATTTCCCTTGGCGGTCAGCATCCCTTTAGGGCAACCACCTCTCCACCGCCCCTTCTCATCAATTAGCTTTACAGGGGCCTCATTCTATTAGGCTTCCTTTTTCCCTCTCTACTATGTGTCTAATACCCATTCTTCCCACTGCCTTTCTATGTCCCTCCTTCCACTCCTCACTTGTACTCCGTAAGCTACAACCTGTATATGTAGCACTTTAAATGCCTATATTTGCACTTGCTTTACATGTCTGATTCATCCAAGTACTGATTTTGTAACTGCATGTTCTGATGTCTACTTTTGTATGAAGTGTTGTCTACTGTAAGCAAAAGTATCCCGTGTCCAGGACCATCTTGAAAATGAGCTTGCTCAATGATGTAACTGCCTGGCTAAATAAAGTTTAATTGATTGATTTATTGATTGATTGATTGATTGAGATGCTCCTGTGCCGGGAGCCAGAGAACCTTGTGAAATCCTGCTGTTTGAAATAGAGGGCTTTCAGCTAAGAGACTGTGTGCTAATCAGCCCAAAGCCACCGGAGTTGTATCATAGTAAGCCAGCAGAATAGGCCCATGGTCCATCGTGGTCTGCTCGGGAAGCTAGCCCCTACTGGGAGCTTGCTCCTCCAGCCCCTCCAGCCCCAGAGGTGGCCTTCCCTGGCCTCAGCTTCCCCTGTACCTGTCCCAACCCTTCTTGATCCTTCCACTGTGGTCTCTTCCACCAGACTCCTGGGTAGTGTGTTCCATGGTTCCACCACCTCTCTGTGAAGAAGTGTGTCACCGCGCCCCCTGCATGGGCCCCTCTTCCAGGTTTCACTCCATGTCCCTGGTAGTTCCCTTTCTTAAGCCTGAACACTTCCTGGCTCTGCCCTGATTTGTATGCAGAAGTGTTTGTGCTCAGACCACTCTGGAGCTAGGTAAGGGACCAGTCAGCCTTTACCAAGTGGGGTGGATTGGGATGCAGGGAGCCACAGTGTGCTAGGGCACTTTGACCCTTCTGGGGAGTTGGACTATGGGGTCTCTCCTTGTGTCTGGGCTCTGTTGTGTACCAGGAAACCTTGTGCAGTGTTCCTGCTCTCCAGCTAAGAAGGTGACAAGCTGCCAGACTCTGCAATCAAGGCAGAAGGTGACAAGCTGCCAGACTCTGCAATCAAGGTAGAAGGTAACAAGCTGCCAGACTCTGCAATCAAGGCAGAAGGTGACAAGCTGCCAGACTCTGCAATCAAGGCAGAAGGTGACAAGTTGCCAGATCCTGCATGCTGGCCAGAAAGTTCCAAGCTGCTAGACAAACCTACCGCTTCAGTAAGCCTACTGCAACCCACATTGCTGCTCCAGGTCCCAGCTCTCTGGTTTGCCTTCACTCAGACCCTCTGAACTTGGATTTCAGAACTGTGAGTAAAGCAGGGCCTGCTCCGCCTAAGAAATTCATTTTTATTTTTTTCTGTTATTTGTTTGTGTGCCCCAGAACCTGGTGGTTGGCTATGCCCCTCACTTGAGGGACTTATCCTTGGCCCCACACGTCCCCTGCTCAGCCAACCCCAGTAGTTCCCTGTGGCTTGCCCCCAGCAGGGCCAGGAGGACAGCATAGGCCTTCTCCTCCCAGAACACAAATCTAGAAGCTTGGGTGGCACAGGGATGCGGGGCCATCATGGAGTCCACCAGCTCCCTTTCCCTCTTTTCTCCCCCTCTCCTCCCCTACTGACATAATGACATGGTACATGCTCCTGACGGTACTGCCCTCCGGCTGCCACCAGAGGGCAGTCAATGAGTGGGATGACTGCCCCCTCCCAAGAGAGAGAGGCAGTCCTCGGACCTCTCGATCCTCTCTCCTGCAAACCCTGGTGGCCCAGGCTCATTCCTCGGATCCAGGTGGCCAGCGTGCGCGAGGTGTAGTGACCAGCGCCACCAGGCCAGCCCACCGAATTTATTTAAGTTGTCAATCAATCTAAAGTTTAATCAAGCTACAGCTCATTTAATGTAGTTGTTTAAAGTTTGTAATCGGCTACAGGTATGTAGAGTATGTTGCAAGGCCCCAACACTGGCCAACCTGTGGCAACATCAGGCCTGCACCAGTCTGGGGTACCTTCAGCAAGGACTGTTTGGAGAAGCTGGTACCAGCCAGGGAGTTATGCATGCATACTGGGTGGAGGGGTGTACTGCATAAAGGTTTACTGCTGAAGTTATTCATTGCCAAAATTACAGTTATTGCATTGCATAGCTTATGGTATTCCTTTGTCCAGGTACCCCTTTCCTAGCCCTACCCTGGTTAATAAAACTGTGTTTTGTTCTTTGTAACTTCTGTGCATGAACATATTATTAGCTATAGTCACTAACTGCATGTTTTACTGAATTACAGTTCAAAGTGGTATTCTGTGTTGGGGAGGGAGGTGGATAGGTATAGCATCCCAGGGGTTGTACTATACAAACATCTGGCCCACTAGAATTTTACTATTTATTTATATTTTGGGAAAGAACCCAGTTGTCACCAGAACAGAACCCAGGCCCCTTAACCTGTATTGTAGTCATCAGGTAGGGGTAGTAGCCCTGGTACATGGCGCCCCGGTTACACTTTGTTAAATGTGACGGTGTTTTTTTGAGGGGTGATATTTTGCTTGAGCAGGTGTATGTTGCTTTGTTAAGGCTTCAGTATCCATGTTAATAAAATATTTATTAAATTTGTTTGCTATGTGCTCTTCTCTGTCTATTTCAAGAAGTTGGAGGTGTCTGCCTTTGACTTCCTGGAGTTTCTTTATTATTTTTCAGAATTCCTAGGGTCAGGTGTCACACTGCCTGCTGGAGTTGTTTTGAAGAATTCCTGTTTTTGTGTCCTTACTGCTGTGGAGTATTCATTTTGTAGCTGTTTGTACCTATTCCAGGCCTGGGCGTTAGTTGTTTGTTTGTTTGTTTTGCTTTTTCCATGCTAAGTCTCTCTGTTCCTTTAGTCTGTGGAGGTGGAATTGTACCGGGAGTTCTTGTACTTATCTTTCGGACTCGATTGTGAAATCTAACATTAGTCTATGTCATAAGGTAGAAAAATGGGCAGAATGGATGGGCCTTGTGGTCCTTATCTGCGTCAACTTCTGTTTCTATGTTCTATGTCCCACTTCAGCTCTGAAAGTAAAGGAATTAAAGGTTTAGCCAATTTCTCCTTCTCCCTTAATCCTATGTTAAATTCCATGTGACCACCTCCTGAGGCTGAGCTGAAGTGCCCAGGGATGAAGTCACATACCCTTGACTTGTTACCGCTCAGATCCACGACTGGTCATCGACAAAATTTTGTTGAGCAACCAGACAGCCGAAACCAACAGGTCAACCACAGTTTGCAGTCGGGTGGCGGTTTCTGTAGCACAAGTGTTTTCTTCAAGGGGCTTTGCCCCGATCCCCATTTAAGATTTTCAACTCCAGGTCAGAGCTGATTCGTGGGGATGCAGGACTCGATAGACAGTGCCGGTTCCAGCAGGTTCCTATAGCCACGTGGCACTGTTGTCGCTGTAGGGACCCTGCTGTCGAAATGTCGCTGTCGGGTGTGCATACTACCACTTCATCTTTCCCTATCGCTTCCTCCTGTCTGGCTGACCTCTGCACCTTCGTGGCTCCACATGAGTAAGTCTTTTGTTTTTTCCTCTGGTCTACTATAGTTTAATTTCTATCTACATCACTACTTTTGTTCTCTTTCATCAAGCCTTTTCTGTATGACACTTAGCCTGGGCTTATAGAGAGGTACCTAAACAACCATTTGCTCCTGCTTTGGGGCACATTTCTTTAGGACCTGTATGTCCTTAGTGTCTCAGCCTTTGTTAGTGGGGTTCTACTGTACATCTCTACCCTATCTTCGAGGTATGCTGAGATTAAGGTTATGGACTTGGTCTATTTAGCCTCAAGCTTTCCTTTTCCTCCACTTGGAGTGGCATGTCCTCCTTGGAATTGAAAATGAAGGTCTATGGGATCATGGGTGGGCTTTGTTTTGGAACTATCTTATGGGAACCAGAACCGTATGTATGCAGTACTTCATGGAGGTTCCCTCCACCTGTATGTTCTCTGGCTATATATGTTTTTTCAATTGTTTAACCAAGAGTGGCACACTAAGCTGAAAGCTTGTTTACAGGTGCGACCTGGGAGCACAAGGAAGTTAGTGTGACTTGCTCAGGTCACACAGTATGCAAGTAGGGGCTGTGGGATTCAAACCCAGGACTCCAGATTTGCAGCTATGTTATGGCTAGATGTTGATGTTCGTATGTTGATTCATATAGATTGACCAGCTTTAAGCATAGTGGTTTTCCAGATCTCTTGTATGGGTATTAATTAGACAATTTGTAGAGTGGAGGCATTCTGCATCAAGGAACTACAGTAATTTTATATTACCCACCCCACCCCACCTTTTCCTTTATGTGTGTTTAATATGGCACAGCTAGCACATAGGATTGTCACCTGAAATGTGAAGGGCTTGAATCACCCATCAAGTGTAATGAAAGCCTTACCCATCTTAAAAAATTAAATCCACCAGTAGCTATCCTGCAAGAAACTCACCTCACAACAGAAGAGGCCATGAAATTTAAGTGGGACTGGAGGGTTCTGAGGTACATTCTACTTTACTTGGCACAAACGTGCAGCTACCCTGCAGCATCCTGAGGCACAAGTCAGACTCTGAGGGACACTGGGTGTTGGCCAAATTAGGAACTCCACAGCTACATTTTATCATTGATGGGATTTATGGGCCCAATGAAGGTGCCTCAAATTTCTTCACTTATTTGGCTCATAACATTGGGCAATTTAACCAGAATAATCTCCCTCTTGTTAGGGAGATTGCAAAATACTTAGGATGGCATTCTTGACCAGAGTGCCCCTGTCTGGACTCCCTGCGCTGCTTCCACTGCACTTCATGCTCTCATTAATGAATATGCCCTTTCAGATGGACGGAGGCTACTCCATCCCACAGACTGAGATTACTCTTTCTTTTCTCAGCCCATCAATCATACAGCTGAATTGACCACTAACTGCACTCTCCCACCTTCATACAATCCCTAGTTCAAGCTGATATTGGAAACATGGTCCTTTCAGATCATGTGCCAATATCCATTTCATTTCAAATTACACCCCCAGAAGAGACCTAACAGATAGCGCCTTGACCTCTTCTCATGCATGACCCTAAGTTTCATGAATTTTTCGCCAGGACACCCAATCATACTTTCACTCAATCACACCCCAGAGGTCAACCCAGCTACAGGTATAGAAGGCCTATAAGGCTTCTCTGAGGGGGGTTCACAACCCACAGGAAGGGAATTGGGAAGAGGAGAAGAAACTGACACAGGAATTGCAGCATATAGGGCAAGAATTTAAAGTGGGTAAGTTACCACAGAACGAAACTTGTCAGCCATCATCTCTTTAAACTATTACCTAAATGTTCTTTTATCCCACAAAGCTGAATTAGCATTAGTCCACACTAGACACAGATACTGAGGGAGGGGAATGGATGGGAAGTTACTCGCACACAGACTAAAGGTGCAGCAAGCAACAAGGCACATTGGATCCTTGCAAGATAAGAGGGTATATCCAACACATGGCTGCAGAAATTAATCTTGTCATAAAACAGTCTACAAGTGCCTGTACACCACCAATGATCCTCCATTGAAGGAGAGCATTCAACAATTTCAGACCACCTGAACCTACCCATCTTACCGATGAGGCCCGGGTATCCCTGGGTGCTTCCCTTTTGTTGCTGAAGTGATCCAGGTTATCAAACTCTCTCCTCCTCCAGGCTCCAGGAGAAGGTGGTATTCCACCTGACCTGTATAAGCTTATTCCTGACCTGGTGCCCCCAACCCACCCCTGTCTGACGAAGTGTATGATCATGCCTGTTCAACAGTGATGCTCCTCCGTCTCTTCAGGGTGCAGTAATCATGGCCATACATAAGAAAGGCAAAGACCCTCCCTGTGTACCAACTACAGACCCATCTCCCTTATAAATGCTGACTGCAAAGTGCTTGCAAAGATCCTAGCTGCTGGGTTGGAACCACTGCTCCCACAATTAGTTCACACCTCACAAGCCGGCTTTGTAAAGGCAGAATCATATGCGCACATCTTCAACCAGGTCTCTGCTGCAAAGTCTGCCCTGTCCTCACGGCAGCTGTCTCTATATACTTCTACAAAGCCTTTGATTTGGTAAATTGGCCTTCCTCTATGCAGCTCTCACCGCTTTGGCTAGGACACCAATTCTTAAAGCAGGTATGTGTTCTCTACAACTCTCCCTCAGCCAGAGTTTTCACTATTGGATGGTTGTCAGATCCTTTCCCTTGCAGAAGGGCACATGACAGGGTGTCCCCTTTTGTCCCTTCTCTTTCTTGTCCACAGAGCCTTAGCGTCTGCCATCGCAAAAGGAACGGTTTTGCTTTCTGTAGGTACCGCTCATCGGCACAGGAGTCCTCAGCTGCCATAGCCCTACTGTGAAGGGATCAGGGGCCACATCGGCTGGGCTTCAAGGAGTAGAGGAATAAATTTGAGTCTGCAGCTGGAGCTGTGGACAAGAGAGGAACTGAGATGGGAGCCGAGATTAGAGAGGAGCTGAAGCTGCTCAATCGCCAGTGTGGAGAGGGCTCCTTAGCCACACGCCAATTACTAGCAAGAAGAAGGCTCATGGAGGAGCCAATGAACAACAGCGGTGCCAGCTTTAAGGAGCAGCTGGACCTTAAAAGACCGAGCCCCAGCCACATCGAGCACATCACAAGAAGGAGCTGTTTCACTTTTTCTCCCTCCCACCCTCCCTGCACTGCCACCGATTTAATAGTCTACTGACTCCCGCCCACTCTGGCAGAGCACCAATAGAAGGAGTGAAGGTGGTGTTCCCGGATGACCTTCAGTTCGACCTGACTAGCAAGCCCGAGGAGCTGGAGGAGGAGTAGTTCTCAAATGCTGAACCAACTACGTTGCAGGACCTGTCATGACCCTGGAACCCTAAGCCTTCGATTGGTGGTGGGATTGAGACTGGGGTTAAGTGCTTCAAATCTAAGGTACTGTGCACATTAATAAACAATCTAGGGGCTGTGGCCTACAGGAGCATCTGTGACTACTCAAGGTACTGTGGTGTTAGATTTTGATTAGTTCACCGAACTGGGGCTAAATGGCTCAGATCAAAGTGCTTTGTTCATTCTTATACAACTGGGGGACTGCTGCATATGGGGGCATCTGTGACTGCTTATGGTACTCGCGGATCCAGAGTGTAACTACAGTGGGTTCTGTGGCAGCACTGAGCACTAAATGCATGTGGAGCAAACTGAATTGTCTAAATTTTCACTTAAGAAGCACAGAAAAGAAAGGGAACTAGTTGAACAGGGTACAAAGAGGGCTGTGTTTATACACATCTATGACTATTCAAGGTACTGTGGAAATGGGGTTTTGATTAGCTAGCTGAGCAAGGCCATATTTGAACTTGTTTGTCTAAGGAACTGAGATATAATCTAGATCTTCGAAAGAGCTAAGCTGTCACTGCACTAAAGTCAGGAAGCTGCGCAAACTGGTGCACTGGTCTGAATCTCACTTAGGCTCCTTCTACTTAGCTAGGTACAACGCTGTAGGGTTAGGGTACCAACACCTGGTTTGATAAGAGCCAAGTAATCACAGCATCATTGCAAGTTAACACAGCTGGCTTACTCCAATTCAGAGCCTGCCACAGCCCAAGATAATAACTCCTGAGTTGGCGAGGCCTCTATGCACCCAAGTCCCCCACAGGCCAGTTAACTCCAAATGCCTCCAAATAAGGGGTGCCATCATAGCAATGGTATATATCTGCTCCATTATGTGGTGGACAGGCTATGGGTGCCCACAATAGCAGCTACCCCACCAGGGGCTCGCTGGACTGTCCCCAGCCATACCTATTCTACCACCCTAGTGTGCAAATAGCTAACTCACTGCTAGCAATGTATGGGCTAAAAAAAGGGGTCTGTTACTCACTGGTCCAGGGATCTAGGGGCCTTGTGGCAAGGGATGCACTAAATGCAGTGCCAAAAGTCCTAACCCTAATCTTGGTTCTACTGCTCCTAGCAGGAGACATTCATCCCAACCCAGGGCCCCTTGTAGCCAACTGCATCATTGGCTCCCCACAAGACCCTAACTGGACCTCTCCTATGGGTCTAAAATAGTACACATGAATGTCTGTAGCCTCCGCCCCAAAATACATGAGCTCCATAGTGAGGTGGACCTCTACAATCTTGACATACTGGCAGTGTCTGAAATGTGGTTGAAGCCACACATTCTAATCACGAAATAGAACTCATCGGTTAAAATGCCTTTAGGAAGGATAGGGTGGACAAAAAGGAGGCAGGATACTTATCTATGTCAAGGACTCCTCAAAGCTACTCCAGCCTCTTTCCCAATACTGGCTGCACTGGATGTGTCAATATTCATCAGGGTCACCTCGACCATGCCAAACACCTAACGATAGGCTGTCTGTACAACCCCCAAAGGCTGCCCCCAAGCCCTGGAGGCACTAACCAAAGTCTTAGCTGACAACACCCTCTCCGGGTTGCTAATACTAGGAGACTTTAACCTGAACTGGGCATCAGACACCAAACAGGCCTTTAGGACTACCTCCTGGATGTCAACCTGACTCCAGTCATTTCAGAAACAACAAGGCACAATGCCAAGACTGGAAACACTCTACCCTTGACTGGGTACTGGCTTCAACCCAGCCAACGACAAGTGGCTGGCACCCTTGTGGATGCTTTGAGTGACCACTCACCTATATATTGTGTCTGAAGAACAGGGCGTTCAGAGTACCTCCAAGACTCCTAACATCTAGAAACTATTCTAAGTTCTGTGCTGAAGCCTTCCAGGAGTACCTGAGCCGACTGGACTGGAGCCCTGTCTGACTTTTTCCAAGCCAAGATGAAGCATTAGAATTTTTCCAAAACACCTTCATCTGCTGCCAGCCTTACACGCCTCAAAAGAAACTTTGTGCTAAAGGTCACTGTTACAAGTGGATTACTCCCGAATTAAAACAATGATGACTAATCAAGACAAAGCCTGGAGAAAACACAAGCAGTCGGCACTAGCTGATAACCTGGTAGTCTACAGGACACTTAAGGAACCAGAGCAACTCATGTAGCGAAGGAAGCAAAGTGGGAGTATGTCAGGAACCCACAACAGGGCCAACCTGACAGACCCTAGATCCTTCTGGTCGCACATCAGTGCCTTTGATAAAAGGCAGTGTAAACCAGCCCAAAGCCAGATACACTGTAACGGCCATACCCTTAGCGATAGCCAAGAGGCTGCTGCTGCCTTCAACAGGTTTTTCACCGACCTCGAGGTATATAAAACTAGCCTCCACCCCAACCCCTGTGCAGCCTAGACTCGAGACATTGAATTCTCCAGGCCCACTTTTCCACCTGTGGCTTGTATGACCAAAAGAAGTCCTACCCTCTTGAAGTCCATTAGCACTAGCAAGCAGCTGGATGGACATCCTTGACCCTAGGCTACCCAAGGTGGCCACACCAGCAATTACACTACCTGTTACGTGGCTC
This sequence comes from Neoceratodus forsteri, assembly GCA_016271365.2. Classification (NCBI taxonomy): domain Eukaryota; kingdom Metazoa; phylum Chordata; order Ceratodontiformes; family Ceratodontidae; genus Neoceratodus; species Neoceratodus forsteri. The sequence continues at coordinate 633,006,139 of CM057456.1, read as the reverse complement.
ATCAACAGGTCCCTGTCTGAAGGAATGGTGGTACTGAGCACATGGAAACAGGCTTATCTGGTACAATCCACAAAGGAGGTCTTAGGAGCCTATAGGCAACTATAGGCCCATATACCTCTATGCATCCTATCCAAAATTCAGGAAAGGCTAGTATACTACCAACTCCGAGACTACTTGAGGGGAACCAGCTGCTGGCAGATACTCACCATGGATTCAGGCGAATCACAGGACAGACATAGCACTCGTTAGATTCTCAGCTGATGTACTCACTGCCTTGGACAATGGTACCCCAACTGGGGCACTCTTCATAGACCTGAGCAAGGCCTTTGATTTAGTTGACCACAGTCTTCTGTTACACAGACAGGCTATCTAGGCTTGGATTCCCTCTCCTAACCTGGTTCCATAGCTACCTGATCAACCGGTCCCAACAGGTTAAATGGAGAGGGACAACTTCAGAAGCACTTCCTCTCAAGGATGGGTACCACAAGGTTCGATACTGGGCCCCCACCTGTTCTCATTGTTTGTCAATGACTTGAACAACTACTGTGGAAGTAGCTCAGTGGTCCAGTACGCTGATGATGCTGTTATTTATAGATTCTCATCTAGACCATCTGACCTGGGACCCCAGCTTCAGGCTGATTTCTCAACCCTAGAAAGATGGCTACTAGACAACAGGTTGGTTCTAAATGCCACAAAACAAAAGCCTTACTGTTTGGGCCGAGAACCTAGGCCAAGACAGAAGCCCCTACTCCCCCTGGTCTCCCATCAGGCACCCCATAGAGGTAGCGAAGACCTTTAAATACCTGGGTCTAATGCTGGACCAAGGTTTCACTCTGAAGTTTCACGTGGACCAGGTAACAAAACCATACATCAAAAGTTGGGCTTACTATACTGCCTGAACTCCCAGTTGATCCCTGAGTCCAGGATCATGATCGCTAACAGCATCCTCCTCCCAACCCTGACCTATGCCACATCTGTAATGCAGAGTTGCTAAACAGGAGGAACCAGGCTGCAAATGCTTTATAACAAAATTGCTCACTTTGCCACAATGTCCCATGAAGCGCTGGCCTCCCTGAACTGGCCATCCTTTGTCTCTGGCAACAATACCCCCTACTATTCAATGCATACAAGCTCATCAATGATCAGCCTCCAATGAGCCTATCTGGCCTGATGGCCCCAAACGACAGTTAAGACACCTCCGCACCTCTGAAAATGCCTCTTGGAATAATACATGTTAGCCAGCCTGGGAGTGGGTCCCAAGATGACAGCCTGGGTAAAGAATTGGCTGGAGAATAGGACACAGAGAGTAATAGTAAATGGAGTCCACTCAGAAGAAAGGAGGGTTACTAGTGGGGCAATGCAGGGTTCAGTATTAGGACTGGTCCTCTTCAATGTCTTTATAAGCGACATTGCAGAAGGACTGGAAGGAAAGTATGTCTCTTTGCAGATGACACAAAGATCTGCAACAGAGTTGATGCACAGAGTGGGGTGGAAAGGATGAGAAGGGACTTGGCAAGGTTAGAGGAATGGTCAAATGTATGGCAGCTTAGATTCAATGCTAAGAAGTGCAAGGTAATGCACCTGGGAAACAAAAACCAGGGAAGAGTACACAATGGGGGTGAGGTACTAACAACAAAAAAATGGAAGGGACCTGGGGGTAGTATCAGATGACCTAAAGGTGGGCAAGCAATGTGAGAGGGCAGCAAGGAGGGTTGGGGATACTGGATGCATAGGAGAGGCACCAGTAGAAAACAGGAAGTTATTATCCTCTGTACAAGACAGCTGGTGAGACCCCATCTGGAGTACTGTGTGCAGTTCTGGAGACCCAATCTCCGCAAAGACATAGACAGGATGGAAGCTGTCCAGAGGAGGGCATCAAATGGTGCAGGGTCTGCACCGAAGACATATGAAGAGAGACGAAGGAGCTTAATATGTATAGCCTCGAGGAAAGGAGGAGAGGGGACATGATAGAAACATTCAAGTACCTCAAGGGAATCAAAAAGTCCAAGAGGCAGCATCTTTCAAAAAGAGGTGTGCAAGAACAAGAGGCACAATTTGAAGATGGGGGAAGGCTCAGAGGTAATTTAAGAAGCATTTTTTCACAGAGAGGGTTGTGGATGCATGGAACGGCCTTCCAGAGGAGGTTGTGGAGTCAAAATCAGTGGTGGAATTCAAGCATGCATGGGACAGTCATAAGAGCAGTTCTAGGGGGTGGGGGTGGGAAGAAGTAGGCTGCTGGTTAGCTAGGATCTGCAGCTTATCCGTGAAGGTAGGGAAATGGGCAGACTGGGTGGGCCAAGCGGTCCTTATCTGCCATCAAATCTTATGTTTCCATGTTTCTGTGTAAGAACCCAGGGTAAGGACCACAGTTGGTAGCAAATCCTTCACCCATGCAGCACCAGTACTGTGGAACAAGCTCCCTGATCACCTTCAGTGCACTGCCTCCCAGAGTACCTTCCACAAGAGACTACGCCTGCACCTGCTAGACAAGAGTACTTGCCCCTGCACCTGACTGCAATACAGCAAGGCTACTAGCTACATACTGACTTAAAGCTTAGTCTCCACATATCCCGAAAACAACTAGCAGAACCCTTCACCATTATCAAGCAGAAAGCTAGCTACCTCTGCTCATGTTCTACATCAGCCCACCCTAAGATGTAGATCCAGTTCTAGCATGACTGAATAAAGGGCTTCCGGAACTGACTGATACTCCCAGAACTGCATTGAATGTGTTGTATGTAAACCAATGAATGAACTTACCTGTCTAATACTTGTTGTGAAATATCCTGAATGTAATCAAATGTTGTCTGCTCACACATGTACTGTATATGCGAAATATCCTACTTTATGCAACTAATTCCAGGTTGCCCCTGAAAAAGGGATCCTTGGGCCCAGTGGGCTTACCCGTTTACCAAAATTGAAGAAAGAAAGAAAGAAATTTGCTCCCATCCAGTGATTCAGGGATCTCCATATGTTCTAGGATCTACTCTACCTTACTTTATGCAGATGGTCCTCTGGTACTTATCTCTACCCGGATACTTCTCCTTCCATTGATGCAAATTCTGCAGATTTTCTCAGAATGTGTTGGGTATCCGTTGAACTGGCTAAACACATATACTTCCCCTTACCTCTAATTGCCCTAGTGCTCCCTTTCAAATAGCCGGCCTTAAGTGGGCACCTCAGGGTATAACATGAGAAATCACACAGTATCTTTGTAAATGCATGTATTTTATTATTTAGAGCCAATTGCCCTTATCTCAAGTAAGAATCAATTGGCTCTAGCTCAATAAAATACATGGAAAGAGGGAGAAGCTCAGCTACAAAGCCTTTGGTAAAGGATTGAAGGATTCAAAATGCATCAGGCAGGTGCTTTTTATTGTTTTAATATATGAATAAAATGTGTCTGCTTTACTTGGAGTCAGTGTCAAATGTGGTGGTCAGTGCCCGAGTTTTGATGTCTATTTATTTTGCTTTGGGCATTGCATTTTTGCTTCAGGGAGACACTCCTCTGTTTGTGGTGTCTACCACCTGGACCTTTTCTTATTTTTGGTATTTGGTTATATAGATGTGGACGGGGAAGTGGCGGTGGAGGGAGGAGTGATTTGACAGGGATTGCACTTTTTCTTATGTCTGTTTTTGTTTTTGTTAGTGTTCCTTGTTAGATTTATTATTGTTATCAATGTTTTGCTGTCGTTTAAACAATATACCATGACAGGAGTGGGTATATGGTGGATTTACCACAGCTGGTGTGGTTGGTCATGAGGGCACAGCTGAGCGACTTAACCACACCAGTGGTAAATCCACCCATATGCCCATTCCTGAGGTATATTGCTATTATACAATGTACTCCTATTTTTATAGGTAAAAAGAAAGAAAAGAGGGTTGTTTTATTTGAAATTGTTTATTTTTTCTAATTCATTATTGCACCATATAAAGTAGCTCTGTGTCCTTATGGAGACGCTTATGTGTTAAGGAGAGGTGACGGAACTCGCTTTCTTTAAATCACAAACAGCACTCTGTTTCTCGTGGCACAGGCCGTGAAACAATGACGCAGGATATGTGGTCGAAAATGAGATATTTTTAAAGAGAAGTTTGTTTAGGAGTTATGCAAGACAGAGGGGACTGTACTTGACAGAACCGAGTTGGAAAGGACTGGAGAGGGAGCTGGATGCAAGTAAAGAGTTGAACTGAGACTAGGTGGGTACAGTTTGGAAGTGCTCATGTGGTGGTGAGATTAAAAAATGCTTTTTCTGGGTGTAGTGGGTTGTGTTTTTGTTTTGTGATGCTGCACTTGGTTTGGAAGCCTCCGTTATTGTTGCAGTTTAGCACGGGTTGAATATGGCCCGTTACCGTCAGCGGTTTAGTAGGGTTTCAACACGGCAGATTCTGCTGTCGAGTTTGGAGGTTCAGATGAATTTCAGAAATGCAGCTGACTGGCACCTTTCCAGTGGGTATACTGGAGGATTTATCATGGTGGTAAAGGTGCTAGCCTGCCAATCGGATTGAAGGGTTTGTCACTTTGGACTTACACCATTGTATAATTTGTATTTTACTTGTTGCCATTTCTTCAATAAAGTATATTTAATTGCAAAAAGAAACATGCAGTTACTATAAAACACATACAAGAAATGGATTTGAACTTTTCTTGAATTGCAATTTCTGAATAAAATCAGTATCCCTTTAACAATTAACATCTGAACATTTGTTTAAAATAACATTTCACTTTCTCACTAGCTGAGATAACTTAATTTTCATAATGTGCAGTACTTGAGCAGGTTGGATATCATTTACAATAAGCTGGCTCACTTCATTCTTAATGTTCCTATGAGAACACAGAGGAATTAATTATATAAAGCATCAGACTGGTTAAGCTTGAGTGATAGAAGATCTCCATTTATTAACGTAACATGAACAAGTGCTTCAGAGGTAAGGTTCCTGACTATATCAAGGATAAATTGCAGTTCAGAGAAATAAAAGGGGTTGAGATCAGCTGAAGGGTTAGAATATCTAAAGCCTAGATTTAAATCAGAGCTAGGAAGTTCACATTTTTTTTACAAGGGATCTCTTGTGGAATACCTTTCCACTTACATTTAGGACTCATGACAGGAAGAAACATATAGGTGAGATTAAAACTAGTTTAAGAATGGGATAGTCAAGAAGATAAACATAACTTTATTTTGAAGGAATAAGCAGGTTTTTTGTTTACATGGCAGTACTCTAGGCAGTTGGTGCACTCAGGCTAAAACTGTATTTTTCTGCCTCCGTGTCTCCATGTCTTGCAGGTATAGCTGCTGTTGGTGTTGCAGGGGCATTGTTAGGCTGGCCATCTGGGGCTCAGGCCTGAATGTTTTGTCTGCTGCCCCAAACCTTATCCTGCACAACCCTGCTTTTTTGCATTAAACTTCCATTTTTCCCAATCTCAACTGTTCTACATTCCTCAGGCTTGGTTATTAGGCACTACATAATTAAAAGGGTTCCTCTCTAAAAGGGCTGCTTCAGGTTTTCAGCTATTTCCGATTGTTTTTGAAACATGTGTTGGGATTCATTTGTTTGTAAATTAGATTTCACAGTCTAAGTTAGTGCATCCTGCACCCAGCAGATAAAGTTGCCGTGTTCTCCTCACTAGTGGGACAGTGTGTAATGGGGAGAGAGGTGTCAATCCATATCAGGGCTACATGACCTCACCAAAGGTACCAGATCCAGAGGAGTGTGGATGTAATAAAGGATATAAAACCCATTCCCTAATTAGTGATTTTGGAAATCCAGAATGCATCCACCGACCTGCATCGCCAAACCCGAACGCACACCCAACCAGGCACAAAAAGATGTTGGTCAGCCCTTGCAGATTAAATTCCAGATTTGGCTTCAATGAAAGTGCTGCACATACTTTTATTTCAATTAACATTGTGTGAAACGGCGCCTAAGAAGAGCAGGCATTGAACCCCTTGCAGCTATGCAATGACATCTCGCCCAGCTCCATTTGAAATGTGGTTAGGTGGCTGCATGGATTCAAGGCCCAATCTCCCTAATCAGCAGTTTACACAAGTGTTAATTGAAATAAATACAGATGCTGAACTTTAAGTGAAGTCAGCTCTGGGACTGTGTGTGTAACTGTGTACTGAGCAGTGGTTAAACTGGAAATGTTTAGGTGGGGGAACTCTCCTGTCTGGATTTCTAGGTGGTGGAACTGTCATTTTTGGTGGTGAACTCTCTTACATTACTCAATGGTGAAAATGACAGAGGTGGTGGACCTGAGTTCCTGCAAGCTCCTGCCCAGTTTAACCCCTAGTGCTGAAAGACCTTTATTGTTCTTTGACAGACTTTGGAATGAAAGTTGCAAAGCACCAATCATGCTCACCCCAACAAAATGAAAGAAATAGTTCCTCCCAATCCAGTGCAAGTGGGGCACAGCACCGCCATGTGAGTGGAAGACCTAGGATTAAGTCTTGATTTGCACCCCCGGATCTGTGAAGTCCACTATGCGATAAATTAAGTCCAGTGGTGGGGTTGCCATGGGTATGCAGGCAGTGTCAGTTAACTCCACCTGTAAGACAGTACCACCTGCTGACCGTGCATGGCATACGCCTTATCTGTCCCTGATTTTGCATTACAAATTGTCCTCTGTCCACCTAAATTTTAACATTTTGCCACTGTAGAGCAGAGATTTGAATCACAAAAACATACCAGGCAATAGGTTTACAATCTAGTTCTACATTTGAAAATTTTTAATTATAGAACCACTTTTTGTAACAGCTGCAAGGACTGATAGAAAGAGAAAAATGACGTAGGAAAAAGACAGATCCATCCAGTCTGCCCAAGTTCTCCATATAGCCCTGGGACCTAATGTTCCCCAGAATATTAGCTCTGCCCCTCCCTGTCTCCCAATGCTGATGCCTCGAAGCAACCGCTGTACCCTTCATCCTGTCCCAGCAGTGCTTAAAACCATTAACGGTTTTCACACCCACCACCCCAGCTAGCAGAATGTTCCACAGCTCGACCACCTTCCTGTAAATAGTACTTTCTCATGTCCTTCCTGAACCTCCCCGTGAACTTCCACTCATGGCCATAGTTCATCCTGTTAATTCCTTTTAGGAATTTGAAGGTCTCCATCATATCTCCCTCTCCTTCTGGTCTCCAGCGAGTACATGTGCAGTGCCTGAGGTGCTCCTCATAGGACTTGCCCTGTTGGCCCTGAATCATTTTTTGTTACCCTGTGCTGCACTATCTCCAGCCTTTACTTATCCTTCCTGAGGTGAGGACTCCAGAACTGGGTGCAACACTACAGGTGAGGCCTCACCATGGATCTATACAGGGAAGGATTACCTCCCTTTTGCTGTCAGTACCCCCTCGATACATCCTAGCATCCTGTTTGCTTTGCTGTAAACTTTGCTGCACTGACTCAATTGCTTTAGGAGTCACTAATGATAACCCCAACATCTCATTCCTCAGCTGTGGTACTGAGTCTCACCTCTCCCATCCAGTACTCCATCCTGGGGTTCTTGTTCAACAGGCGATAACCTTACCTTTTTTGGCATTGAATTTCAGCTGCCAAACTCTTGACCATCCTCTCAGCTTTTGCAAGTCTCTGCATGTCTTGTATTCCCTCATCACTATCCACCTTCCCAGAGAGCTTGGTGTCATCAGCAAAGAGACACATCCTGCCTCAGATGCCCTCACCAATGTCACTGATGAATATGTTGAAGAGGACCGGACCAGGACAGGTATCTATGGTAACCCTGCTCTTGACATCCATCCCTTCTGATTTAACCCTGTTGCCCACCACCCTTTGTTGCCTCCCCTTCAATCAGTTACCAACCCAGTTTACTATGGCATTAGTCACACGCAGCTCTCGGTTTTCTTCAGCAAGCGCCTATAAGGCACTGAGTCGAAACCTTGCTGAAGTCAAGTAGAGCAGATCCACAGTGTGTTCCTATCCAGCCCTCATTATCCAGCCAAAGAACACTATCAGGTTACTCTGACAGCAACACTGGAAGAATAAGCATGGGTTCAGAGTCGGGGAACTCTGCTGGACCAGTAATTAGTTAGTTAGGCTGCTCGGAGGATTAAATATTTGTGCCAAGTTATGGAATCACCAAAAATGGTTGCAGTGCTGTGTGTGGGAAGCTATCATGAGGAACTATACTGTGGGGTGAAGTGAAGCAATAGCTGTCTAAAATAAGCAGCAACCAGCATGGTGACTGCTTATTATTAGTATCCCTGAGTGGTGCTCAGATAATGCTGTACTGTCAGGACTGGATTGGGGTACAGGGAGATCCACCTGAAAAGTTGATGCAGGGCCCACCTAGAAAATCAATAAGAGGGCCCAGTGTGACACATTCTTATCAGTATCCCACCACATTTAATACATTAGCTCTATGTGTGCATCTTAAATTTACTGGCAGTGCCCAAACAACCCCATTTAATTAGAAAATAGATGACAAATGCAACATTCGGAAGGTGGTCAGGTACCCAAAAGAGGGGCAGGGGTCTGCCTGGAAATTTCCTGGTATCTGGGTGGGCCAGTCCTACTCTGTGTACAGCAGAGTCTCTAAAATGGTAGTGGTGCTGTGTTTGCTAAGGGAGGGAATGAGGACAGCAGCTACTGTGTGGGATTATACTGTTACAGAGGTGGAAAACCAAGGAAAGGTACCAGAAATGTGTTATTTTGCACCACAGAACACCACAATTTCAACAGCTTCTGGGGCCCATGCTAGCAATGCCTCTGGTTGGTGGGTCTCCAGCACTACAGCTCCTCCAAAACAAATGCCTCCTCAGAGAGCTACAAGAACCTCTGCCTCCTCATCCTCCTCCAGCACTGAACCCCGTGCCAGTGTAGCTACTGGCACAGCCAGCCAACACCAAACTGAAAGCCTCCTTGAGCACCAGAATGCAACTGGAAGGAAGCGATTATTCGTCAACCTGTGATGGTGAGTGTTGCAACCAATTACAGACCTGGCAGCTCGGCACATGCATTACTAACCATTCCCTCCTCGAGACCCCAGGCTGTTACTGTAGCCTGTCTAAAATAATTGTTTTGTCCCATTTTGTCTCCTACTCCTGTAGGTTTCGTCAGGTGTAGATGTAAGGACTGATCTGCTGCCACACATGGCCTGGTTTCAAACCTACAGTACAGACAGAAAACAGAACAACTCATCCTCCCCAGCAACATGAACTGGCTTATTCTAATTTCTGCTATACAATGGCACCATCCAGCATATATGCAATGTATCAGTCAAGCAAATACAAGGCGTCATATGAGGAAGCTTCAGGACAGGCCCTCAACTAATCTGATAACACAGATGATGGCTACAGGATGCATCGTAGTCACAAACAGTGCTACACAAAGACAAAACCCAACACTGGTGCCTCTGGCTCTGCTGGGATCTGCATCTACATAGTGTTCATAGGTGTTATTTTATTTCACTTCTATGCATTATTGCAAAATAACCCTGGCTGCAGAATTATTCATCACATCTAAACAGACTTGTTAACTGGCTAGGAGGATGAAGATCAGGTAGGTCGCTATTGTGTACAGATACAAAGTAAGTGCAGTCTATCTTGATAATGCATAACACTGTGTAATAGGGTAAATGTATATTGTAGTTAACCCTTGAATTGTTTCTATATTCTTGATTTGCTGTTGTTGTTTTTGGTGGTTATTTTAAAAGCTAGCTCAGCTACGATTGGGATTTTTTATCTTGAATCTGATTCTGATTCTAGTCCAGCAACACATTAAGAACAGAATCAGAACCAGAATAATCCCAAATCCTAGCAAACCATGTTGGATTGAATTTCAGTGAATCCGAGCACTCCTAATTGAAACAGTATCCTCCCACAGAGACATAGGTTGAAGCCATGGCTCCCTGCATACTGCAGTGCTACAGTACCTTCTCCTTTTCTAAGCCCCCTTTAAAAGCTGTAGACTGGCGGCTCGGTGGCTCTAAGGGTTGAGGCGCTGGATGCCACATCTAGCGCCACACCAGCGACCCGGGTTCAGGAGCGGCCCGGGTAATCAGGAGTCAGCAGGGGAAGAGATTGAGCATCAGAGGACTACTCTCTCTTCCCTGGGAGGGTTGGGATAGCGATTCGCTCAATGAGCTCCTCTGGCGGAGACTGGGAGGTGGCAGAATGTAGCATCGCGGCGTATACTGGGGTGAAGCCATGGAACGTGCTGTCTTCATAGCTTGGCTCCACAGGGATGTAGCACACAAAAATGAAAAAAAACCTTGCCTCTCATAGGCAAAAGCGCCTCCTTATGGACCACACCCCAGATACGGGCTGCCTCTCAGGTTATCCCCCTCATCTCCAGCCCGTGTATCAATACTTGGAGAAAGAGTGCCCTGGTGGAAGTGGCCCTTCCCAGAGGGTAGACCCAGGGATGCCTGGTGCCGGAGAGGAGCCTGTGACTTCAAGCCATGTTGGGAGGTAGAGATTGTGATCCAGGAGGTCACCGGAGAGAGTGCGGAGGTGAGAGGTGTAAAATAGAGTTGAAAAAAAAAGCTGTAGACTGATCCTGCAAGCCAGGACAAGGTGAGGGTACTGATGTGGTGTGTTATGACATCACCAATGTCACCAGGCTGCATGGTTCTTAAGTGACATCCCACTGACCCCTACCTGGCCAGCTTTGTTGTCACATACCCAAGAAAACTTAGCTACCCCTGATATGTCAGTTGTAACTGTTTATTGCAGTTTGCCTGTGAAGAACCACCTGCGGGCATGGGGTCATCTAACGGCACACTAAAACCGCATAGCAAATAATGCTGCAAGCATAAGGGCATGTGCTAAAATAACGTCGGTCAAAACACCTTTAGAATGAACGAGCTTTCTTGTTTTTTGCAGACTTTGGGGATGGGGAGAAACTCCACTGGGGTAAAACTTTGGTTTTTTGTTTTCAAAAATTCAGCAAAAGTTGCAGCACAGGGAGACCTGGAGGAACCGAACCATCATCCCAGGTCTCCCATTCCACTGTGTGCTGGTGCCTTATCCACTCCACCATGGGAGTGGCTCAACCAGGCACCCAGCACATGGCAACTGATCATTCTCCCAGAGAGCATGCAGTGACAGGGGAGCAGTATTTCAGCACTGTTCTACCCCTGTCACTGTATATCCATGCACTCTATATAACAGCGCTGTCTCTCATGCATGGTATTGACCTGGTACCATGTGGGACCACAGTAAGTTTGTCTTATTTTAACTCCTAAAAATTAAGATATGTTGTTAATGAGAATGTCAGTTCCTGATATTGGAACTTAAAGATAAGATGCTGCTAATACCTGACAGCTGGAAAAGAACCCCAACTATAGAAAACAGGGATGCTGAAAACACAAAAATGAAATCTAAAAGGCAAAAATGTATAAAACGGAAAACATGATCGACTGCAAGTAATGAAATATGAGAACCAGGGATGAGAAGGACATTTTAATGAGAAATGAACATATGTTGAACAGAAATAAATAAAATATATTAATAGTTGGGTGTATGCTTTCAGTGACATCTTTTAGAGAAAAATGGGAGGAGCAATAATGGGTATTACATAAGAATACAAATCATGCTTACTGTCAGAAATCTGCAAGGACACAATATGAAACATGTTAGAACAAGATAAACATATTGTCTGCACAGTAATAAGATTCGATATAACTCAGTCTCTGTACTACAGATAATATGTGTGGAGAATTTTAGAACAAAAGAACCAGTCTAATTCCTCGCTCATGTCATTTGCAGTACACAGGGCAGTGACTGGGGGTGCAAGAGCTGCAGTTGCAGTGGGGCATGCACTGTCAGGGGCCCACTGCCTCTGAGGTCAGCATTAAGAAAACCTTTATCACAAACAAACTTGCAACCTTCTCTATGGACGTTGCTTATCCATTTGAAATTGGGTCTGTCAATAGTGGTGTCAGAAGATTCCAACTACAGTTTCACATGGTGGGGGAGATAGAACAAAGAAGCAATAGGGCACATTACTCAAAACATCTAATCTTGGTGCCAGTATTCCCAGGAGGAGCAGTGACAAATTACATTCTTCAGTTCCTTTATCATGGTGCCAGAAAGGGTGTCGAAGGACAGCAAGGACAATCTAGGATATCAGCAGGAGTGATACAAAACACTTATGCTATAAAATGTCACATGCAATAACGGTTATTTTACGTTTATTGGTGGAAGGTAGATCCCACAACATAATTTGTAGGGGGGGCCTTACTGTTGTTGCACAGCCCTAGCAGTGTGGCAAATAAAATACAGTATGGCATAAATCAGAATAAGACTGTTTCTCTTTGTTCCAAAGTTCATTTGGTTTGAGGAAGTGCTTGGAGCCACGAGGGGCAGAAGAATCCAATAGGATAGACAGCACCAGATGAGTCTGCATCTGTTATCTGCATTTCATCTCACTGGAATGACAGTGATCTGCTCAACACTCTTAGCAAGAAATAAAATGTAAACACTATTTAGGCAAAAGAAAATAAAGCTTGTAGTCGGCTTTCAAAAACATGAAAAAACAGTGGTATCTCCAAGTGACTTGTGAGTACTCACTTTCAGAAAGTCTTTTAATAGAAAGATTAAGTGCACACTAATAAAGGAGGATACACAACTGTTCATCTGACAGTCGCTATATGTTTGGACAACAACGACTGTATGAGTGTGAGCAGAGCTAGATGTGCTGACATATAAAGAGAACAGCCCATCTTGTGGCACAAATTAACAGCCTTTAAACGAAGTTGTGCAGTCACACAGAATGGACATATTTTAGGACACAAATGTAATAGAATTTAGAGGAAAAAAGAGGAATTTAATGAGGAAAGATTATATGCATATTTCTAGATCTGAAAAAAATACAAATGGTGAACTGCTTTTCTGATGTTTTCAGGTTTTAAATCCTGAAGGAAAGTGATGAAATGAAACAGTTTAATGAACTGAGTATGTAGTTTCGAATCTGCATAATCTTAAAAGTAAATTTGAAGGCACACTGTAAGTATATTGGGACATATACTGGCATTTTGTTTTATCTTCCTATCTCAGAGCCACACCCCTGAAGAAGTGAAAATATAATAGCCATGAAGTATTGGATTTAACTTTGTGGCAAGAAACAAGAAAGTCACAAATAAACAATACTGTACAGAAAAGGTATTTTGGAGTGCAGCTCATCTTCACTTGCATTACAATGGATTGTGTCTCCAGAGCAGAACCAAGGGCCTTGTGAGGACTGAACCTTTGAAAAGGTTAGATTTCATGGGGCACTTGCCAGCAATTTTGTACAGAGGGGCTGTACTATAGCAACAGACTCCCAGTACTAGATGTTTGTGTAGAAAAAGTTAGAAGGAATTGCTCTGACCGAATCAGTTGGAGGAGGTGGCTTTACCATAGAAAGTTATGAGGCCCGTATTCACAGCTTGCAGAAACCACTGCACAAAAGCATACCAGTGCATACAGATAGCACAAACAGGAGAACAAAGTATATTCAGGCAGAATGTTGCCAAATAGCATGATCACCAAACTGTCTAAATGCACCAGCCACAGCACATAGCAGTCCTACTGTGCAAAACACCACATAGCATGTCGCAGACATGTGTGAAAATAACACAGCAGAGCAGGCCCACTGCTCAAAACCCCACAAAGTGCATAATAGACAAGGCTGAAAACACAGTGCGCAGCAGGTCCACTGCACAAAATACTACAGAACGAGTTCCAAACATGTCTGAAAATAACACAGCATACAGCAGGCCCATCAAGAAAACACCACAGAGCATGCCAAAACATGTCCTAAAATAACCCAGCACACAGCAGGCCCACTGCGCAAAACACCACAGAGGATGCCACAAACATGTCCGAAAATAACCCAGCACACAGCAGGCCCACTGCACAAAACACCACAGAGCATGGCAAAACATGTCCGAAAATAACCCAGCACACAGCAGGCCCACTGCGAAAACACCACAGAGCATGCCAAAAACATGTCCGAGAATAACGCAGCACACAGCAGACTCCACTCAGCAAAACACCACAGAGCATGCCACAAACATGTCCGAAATAACCCAGCACACAGCAGGCCCACTGCGCAAAACACCACAGAGCATGCCAAAACACGTCCCGAGAATATTGCAGCACAGCAGACCTCATTCATGAAAAACACCACAGAGCATGGCAAAAACATGTCCGAAAATAACCCAGCACACAGCAGGCCCACTCGCAAAACACCACAGAGCATGCCAAAACATGTCCAAAATAACACAGCACACAGCAGGCCCACTGCGCAAAACATCACAAAGCATGCCACAAACATGTCCGAGAATAATGCAGCACACAGCAGACTCACTGCAGAAACACCACAGAGCATGGCAAAACATGTCCAAAATAACCCAGCACACAGCAGGCCCACTAGCAAAACACCACAGAGCATGCCAAAACATGTCCAACAATAAAGCAGCACACAGCAGACTCATCAAGAAAACACCACAGAGCATGCCACAAAACATGTCTGAAAATAACTCAGCACACAGCAGACTCACTGCACAAAACACCACAGAGCATGCCACAAACATGTCCGAAATAACACAGCACACAGCAGACTCAATGCTAAAACACCACAGAGCATGCCAAAACATGTCCAAAATAACACAGCACACAGCAGACTCACTGAGAAACACCACAGAGCATGCCAAAACATGTCTGAAAATAACCAGCACACAGCAGGCCCATCGCGCAAAAACACCACAGAGCATGCCAAAACATGTCCGAAAATAGTACAGCACACAGCAGGCCCACTGCACAAAACACCACAGAGCATGCCAAAACATGTCCAGAATAATGCAGCACACAGCAGACTCACAACGCAAAACACCACAGAGCATGCCAAAACATGTCCGAAAATAACACAGCACACAACAGACTCACTGCAAGAAACACCACAGAGCATGCCAAAACATGTCCAAAATAACACAGCACACAGCAGACTCACTCAGAAAACACCACAGAGCATGCCAAAACATGTCCGAGAATAATGCAGCACACAGCAGACTCACTGCGCAAAACACCACAGAGCATGCCAAAACATGTCCAGAATAACGCAGCACACAGCAGACTCAATGCTAAAACACCACAGAGCATGCCAAAACATGTCCGAGAATAACCGCAGCACACAGCAGACTCACTGCGAAAACACCACAGAGCATGCCAAAACATGTCCGAAAATAATCCAGCACACAGCAGGCCCACTACAAGAAACACCACAGAGCATGCCAAAACATGTCTGAGAATAACGCAGCACACAGCAGACTCACTGCACAAACACCACAGAGCATGCCAAAACATGTCCGAAAATAACCAGCACACAGCAGACTCACTGCAAAAACACCACAGAGCATGCCAAAACATGTCCGAAAATAGCACAGCACACAGCAGACCCACTGCGAAAACACCACAGAGCATGCCACAAACATGTCCGAGAATAACGCAGCCCACAGCAGACTCACTGCACAAACACCACAGAGCATGCCAAAACATGTCCTAAAATAACCCAGCACACAGCAGGCCTACTGGGCGAAAACACCACAGAGCATGCCAAAACATGTCCGAAAATAGCACAGCACACAGCAGACCCACTGCGCAAAACACCACAGAGCATGCCAAAACATGTCCGAGAATAACACAGCACACAGCAGACTCACTGCGCAAAACACCACAGAGCATGGCAAAACATGTCCAAAATAACCCAGCACACAGCAGGCCCACTCAAGAAACACCACAGAGCATGCCAAAACATGTCCGAGAATAACACAGCACACAGCAGACTCACTGCACAAAACACCACAAAGCATGCCACAAACATGTCCGAGAATAACGCAGCACACAGCAGACTCACTCAAAAACACCACAGAGCATGCTCAAGCATGTCTGAAGATACCACTGCACATGGCAGGCCCACCACACAAACCACCAAAGAGTGAGTTGCAAACCTGTCTGAAAATATCAGAACACACAGCAAGCCCACCGTATGAAACACCAAAGAGCCAGTCACAAATATGTCTGAAAATAACACAACTCACAGCAAGCTCACAGCGCAAAACATCACACAGCATGTCAACAACATGTCTGAAAATAACAGAGCACAAAGCAGGCCAATCATGCAAAACACCCCAAAGCATGTTGCAAATATGTCTGAAAACAGCACTGCACAGAGCAGGCCCACTGTGCAAACCACCAAAAGTGTGTTGCAAACTTGTCTGAAAATAACACAGCACACAGCAGCCCACTGTGCAAAACACCACAGAGCCGGTCACAAACATGTCTGAAAATAACACGGCTCACAGCAAACCCACTGCACAAAATACCTCACAGTGTGTCATAAATATGTTTGAAAATAACATAGTACACAGCAGGCCCACTTTGCAAAACACCACAGCGCCACCACAAACATGTCAGAAAACAAAAATACACAGCAGGTCCATCACGAAAAACACCATAGAACATGTCACAAACATGTCTGAAAATAACAATAGCAGGTTCACGCCACAAAACACAGCTCTACCATGCCAGTTCGACATCCTTTATGCTCATCAGTATCTCGCCGACAGGAATCATGTTGACTGCAAGTTGCAGCCACGTGATTCCTGTGTCTCCAGGTCCTGTTTTTTAGCGGGCAAGAACCCCCATGCGAGTTCTGCCTCCCCTCGTCTGTAGGATTCTCAATTCCAGTCAGGGTTGATTCGGGTGGGGTGCAGGACCGAGACAGCATGCCTCTGACTCGGTACACTAACACAGCGTACCTCGTCGGCAAAGTGTTGATTTTGCCAACAGGTGTGTATTTCGCTGTGGTAGTGTCGCCGTGGAGGGGTGGCATACCCACAAAACACCACAGAGCATGTTGCAAACATGTCAGAAAATAGCACAGTGCAGCATGCCCACCACACAAAACACCACAGAGCCGGTCACAAACATGTCTGAAAATAGCACGGCTCACAGCAGGCCCACTGCGCAATACCCTGAAGCCCGCACAAACATGTCTGAAAATTAAATGGGAGATTGTTGGACTAATGGCTCATTCACCACTTTTGCATATGTTTCAAAATATATTTATTGTGTTTCAACTGCCAGTTTTCAATCGAAAAAATTATTTTGTGAATAAACTTTCACTTCTTCAGGGTTACTGTACCACTACAAATAAGATACAATACTTATGTGTCTATTCATACACAGTACTTCAAATTAATTCTTATGGTCGCTGTACTTAGCATTATTTCATAAATAACCATCGATATGTTCATATATACCAAACTGCCCTAAAGGAAGCAGGAAGGCAGTAAGGCAGGCAAAGTCCCAAACTGAGGAAACACTAGCACGAACAGTAAAAGAAGGTGACAAGACTTTCTATAGATACATTAGTGAAAGGAGAAAGTCCAGAGGGGTATTGCTAAGCTTAATGGAGAAAAGGGAGCATGTGAGGAGGAGGACCCTGTAAAGGCATCTATCCTAAATAGATACTTTTGCTCAGTATTTACTGAAGAGAAGGTAGGCAGGCCCACAGCTCAGCATCATGGACACAGGGGAGGGAGGTGAGCACTACCCTTCACAAAAGAAAGGGTCCTACAAGAGCTTGCTAAGCTCAGGGTGGATAAGGCAATGGGACCTGATGGCATACATCCCAGGGTACTTAAGGAGCTAAAGGAGGAACTAGCAGAGCCATTAGCAGAATTGTTTAGTGAGTCTCTGAGCACAGGAGAGGTCCCAGAAGACTGGAGAGGCTCATGTGATCCCGCTCCACAAGAGTGGTAGCAGGGAGGAGGCGGGGAACTACAGACCGGTCAGTCTCACCTCAGTAGTGGGCAAGATTATGGAGGCACTCCTTAGGGAAAGGATAGTGCAACACCTGGAATCCATAGGGCACAGGATCCAAGACAGCATGGGTTTACAAAGGAAGGTCCTGTCAAACTAATCTCATAGATTTCTTTGACTGGGTAACCAGAGTGGTGGACCAAGGGAAGCAGTTGATGTCACCTATCTTGACTTCAGCAAAGCTTTTGACACTGTTCCACATAGAAGATTGATAAATAAGCTGGGTAGGCTCAGGGTGGGTCAGAAGTTGGTCAACTGGGTGGCAAACTGGTTGACGGGCAGAAAACAGAGAGTGGTGGTAAATGGTATACAGTCAGAAGAGATGCAAGTCACAAGTGGGGTACCTCAGGGATCAGTCCTGGGGCCAGTCCTCTTCAACATCTTCATTAGTGACCTTGCAGATGGACTAGAGGTAAGGCTTGTCTGTTTGCAGATGACACCAAGATCTGCAACAGAGTAGATGATCCAGATGGGGTGGGCAGAATGATAAGAGATCTGGATAAACTAGCAGAATGGTCAGAAGAGTGGCAACTGGGATTTAATACAAAGAAGTGCAAAATCATGCACATAGGAAGAGAAACCCTGAAGCCACCTATAGGCTGGGAGGAGTTGCTAGCAGTCACAAAGGAAGAAAGAGACTTGGGCATCATCATCACTGATGACCTAAAATCATCCAAGCAGACCTCTAAAGCAGTAGGTAAGGCTAGCGGGTGTTAGGTGTATTAGTAGGGGTATTACAAGTCGTAAGAGGGAGGTAATAATCCTCTGTACAAGACACTGGTTAGGCCCCATCTGAGTACTGCGCAGTATTGGAGGCCACACCTTCACAAGGACAATAACCAAATTGAGGTAGTCCAGAGAAGGGCAACCAAAATGGTGCAGGACTGCATCAGAAGACATATGAGGACAGATTAACGGAGCTCAATATGTATACCCCTTGAGCAAAGGAGGGAGAGGTGATATGATCGAGGCATTCAAACACCTTAAGGGCATAAACAAGGTGAAAGAGTCTAACATGTTTAAATATAAGAAAAATAGCAGGACAAGAGGACACAGCATGAGATTAGAGGGAGGCCGATTAAGGGGAATGTGAGGAAATTTTTTCACAGAAAGGTGGTGGATGCATGGAATGGCTTACCACAAGAAGTGGTGGCTATGAATACAGTGCAGGGCTTCAAACAGGCATGGGATAGGCATAAGGAGCAATACAAATGACTATGAATAGACAGGCCACTGACAGAGCAAAGGCCGATGGCACATTTATAAGGTAGAAAAAGAAATGGGCAGACTGGATGGGCCTTCGGTCCTTATCTGCCGTCAACTTCTATGTTTCTATGTTTCTATGTTTCTATATTATGCAAGGTCACAACATTAAATGAAATCAAATTCCAAATGGGAAAATCCCATAGTTGAAATGGCTACATATCTCTCGAAGAAATAATCACACACATCAGGGCCACTGTGCAAAACACCACAAACCTGGTCACAAACAAGTCTGAAAATAAAACAACACATAGCAGGCCCACTGCTCAAAATACCAAACAATACGTTGCAAAACTGTCTGAAAATAACAGCACACAGCAGGCCTGCCATACAAAACACCACAGAGCTGGTCGCAAAATGTCTGACCATTGCACAGCTCACAGCACACAGCAGGCGCAACAGAATAAACATCAAAGAGCATGTTGCAAACTTGTCTGAAAATAATACAGTGCACAACAGGTCCACTGTGCAAAACACCAAAGATGGCAGCAAACATGTTCGAAAATAACACAGCACACTACAGGCCCACCATGAAAAAACACCAAAGAATGTAGTGCAAACATGTCTGTAAATAACACAGAACACAGCAGGCCCACTGCTTAAAACATGAAAGAGTGTTTGCAAACATGTCTGAAAATAACACAGAACACAGCTGGTCCACCGTTAAAAACAGCAAAGAGCGTGACGCAGACATGCCTGAAAATAACACGGCATGGGCCGCCCAGTGGCACTGAGGGTTGAGATGCTGGATGCCACACTCGCGCCATGGTTCAGGAACGCACAGGCCGCTGGGGTCAGCAGAGGAGGAGAAGATTGAGTGCCCGACAGTTGCTGTCCTTCTCCAGGGAGGGGGGATCTACAGGCTCGATGCAACACCGCCACCTGGGGTGCCTGGATGGTAGGTGCAGGAGGAAGCAAGAGTGAACTGGGGGTTGAGCATCAGCCAGAGCCAGAGTGGAGGCACATCTCAGTGTGCCCCCAACTCATTGGCTGTCATTACGCGATGATGCTCTGAGGGGTGGGACTAAAAAATGTGGAAAATGCCCATGTCGCCGCCACAGACAGGATCGGAGGCGGCCGGGATTCCAGAGGCTCCATGCACAGGCTGCATGCTCACACATGTGTTTGGCGGAGTATCGGTGGCTCTTCTCCCCAGCCAGGAGTTATCTGGTGGATTTAGGGCTCAAGAGCAGGGCACCAATATGTGCGGGTATCTCTGGAAGGACTCTGAGGGCAGGTCATCATTGAGGCCCGAAGAGGGGCGATGTGGGGACAGTGGGAGTATAAACATAAGGTTAAAAAAAAAAAAATAACACAGCACACAGCAGACCTATCATGCACAATCCTAAAATTACATCACAGGCATGCCTGAAGTGAGCAACAAGACACAGCAGGGTGCATTGAACAGATTGTATCATGTGCCCAGGGACGTAGTGGAGGCACAGGGCTGCAGGTCGTGCCTTCAGTCCCTGGAAGTGCGATAAAATCTGTTCAATGCAACGCCAGAGTGTCATATTGCTCTATAAAATGAGCTCTTTTAAAAAACTTTTCACAGTTAGAAAAATAATTTTTATATGTAGGAAAAAGATGTGTTATGTGAATTTATGATAAAATAGTCCTTCCGCCTGCTACAAAATTACATCATTTACAGACCAGAAAACCTAGTAAACCCAGTATCTGGGTATAATTTAGTGCTAATAGTGTGTGTGAGAGAAAATGCAAGCCTCCTTACCTATCCTCCACGCTCATGGCCACTTCTGAAGAAACTGCCCGTGTACTGTTCTGGAATTTTTAACAATGTGAAGGAGCTGCAGTTACTGTGTGACGAGAGAGACTTTTTTTTCTTTGTTTAGTATCCCAACTGAAATGTTTTTTTTTCTTTGTTTAGTATTCTGACTGATTGCAGCACAGCAGGTGTGGGCAGAGACTGCAGAAACGGCAACGAGCGGTATACACACACACACCCACACATATGCACACACACACACACACACACACACACACACACACACACACACACACACACTACCAACAGCTGTAGCGGAGCCAGGGCCCATCTTTACTCCCCCACCCCACCCCAACAGGTTATCCATTAGGAAGATGACTGGGGAAAATTATACTAACAAAAAAAACTGAGGCAATGTCTTTTGTTTTTAACCACGGGACTGGCAACATGACAAGCACAATGGGAGCAGAAGTGACACTGCGAAACAGCTGACAGAGATACTCCAGTAAGATAAAATAAAAGTGACAGAGCCGGCAATACTTTTTTTTTTTTTTTTATGATAGTTCTTCGAAGAAAGGTATTGTCCAGCAGCACTCCAGGTGAGGGAGAAGGAGGAGAGTTAAGTGTGTCTAAGAGTTGTGTCTCCTTCTTATCTTATTGACGCTAGGCATTTCTGAGCAAGAAGGAAGGTGTAAGAGGATGTGAGTGGCTCCAGCTTTCCCTGACCTGTCGATTAAGTCCTTGGATGAGCCACATTAGCGAGGTGGAAAAATGGCAGCATTTTAAAAAATGAGCATTGTAAGGGCTCATTGATTTCTCTTTCTTTTCAATGTGGTCCTGTTTTACTGAAATTGTTTTTTCTGTGCATGGAACGGATTTCATGCACAGGTAATGACCAATCAGAAGCAAGATTTCACTCCCATTTTATAAAATAACGCAGTGCACAGCAGTCCCACTGCACAAAGCACCATAGAATGCCGCAAATATGTATGTCTGAAAAATAACACAGCATATAGCAGACCCACCACACAAAACACCACAGAGTACATCACAAACATGTAGGAAAAATAACACAGCAGGCCCAGTGGCAAAACACCATACAGCACATTGCAGACATGTCTGAAAAACAAAACACACAGCAGGCACACGTGCAAACCCCACAAAGTGCATCACAAACATGTCTGAAAATAACACAGTGCACAGCAGACCCACCACATAAAACACCACCAAGCGTGCAACAAATGTGTCTGAAAATAATGCAGCACACAGCAGGCCCACTGTGCTAAACACCACAGAATGTATTGTAAACATGTCTTAAAGCTGTTTTCTCCTCTGATGCCCTTATGGCATCTGTACTCAAGTTCCCATATCCTCCTGTGTGCCTGTTTTGTTCCTGGTTGCTTCAGTCCTTGCCAGCCCAGTGAGCCTCTGAGCTTGTCTCCAGTGGGGAACTGAGGCATGCTGGGGACAGCGACGTTATATAGATGCCAACGAGGTGCTTCAACATGGATGGCCCCAGCCTGCAAAAAATTTCTGGGTGGTTGTGATGCTGACAGCTTACAGTTCCATTATGTGGCTCAATGGAGTTGATTCCTCCGAAGAGCTATTGTTATGGTAGGTACAGTAACTATTCTTTATTTAGACAGCTTAGTTGCTGAGTCAGTTAACACAGACACCTTGACATCTTGGCCGGCTGCCCAGGAGGGACTATGAAGCAATACCTACAACCAGCTGGTGGGGAAGACCTAGGATAGCCTTACATTCTGGTGTAAACTAGAAAAGGATACCAATTCAACCAAAACAAAGCCTCCTTTCCAACTCTTGAGACAAACCTGCCTCTAAACTGACTGCATATTGTTAGTGTTTTAATTGTAACTTATGCTTGCTGCAACATGTTACTGTGGTCTGTGGTTTTATACAGGACACCACTAAATGTGAGCATGCAATTAAAGCAGCAGTGCCTGTTACGGTGAAAACTGTAATCTATATGTTTCTGTTTCATTTTTATTTCCCCTTGCACCTGTCTCATACTGTACCCTTCTGTTGAGAATACTGATGAAATTTTAATGTGACTCAGACCTTATTTTCATCAGTATTCGCAACAGTTTTTGTACACCTATTGCCCCATGAGGTCAGGGAGCACTGTCTGCTGCATGCTAGTTCATTTTAGGAAAAGTGACATTAAACACTAGGGGTTCAGTTTTCAAAAGCCCCTGAGATTGATGCATGGAGTGCTGAGCCTCTGCTTCTGCAAAGCTGGGTGCACCAGGGACCCTGCGCCAGATTTTAGTATAGTGTGGGTCCTTGCACCAAAGTCCCCATGGCTGGAAGCAGAGTGCTGTGTCAAACAGGTGACCCACAGGAGGGTTTGGTGGAGGCCATCGATCCTCGCCCATTGACCAACCAGCCCCAGGACTAGAATGTGGGGTAAGAATACCTGTCAAATGCAGCTGCTAACATCTAGCCCACCAGTCTGCCTGCTCGGGTCCTGAAACCTTTCCCATTCCGCTCACAGAGACTTTTTACCTGCTGCTGTTTCATCAAGTTCTGTAGAGTGACAGTGAGCCCCAGTGTCCTGGATGAGAGTCAGCTGTACGGATTGGTGGAGGAGGATTCGAGGGAATGTCAGCAAGGAAGGAGCAGTGGCTGCCTTCAAAGCCCATGCCACACACATCCTGAGTGCTGTGGTGTGAGCGTGAATTGCAGACAAGTGAGAAGTAAAGACTCTGTTTTGTAAGATACTAAATTTGCCATATACTTTAAAACTATGGTAATTTGCCATCAATTTTAAACTAGGATAACTGCCATAAGATAAGGCATTTTTGAAAAGCCAAGGAAGTAGTAGCATAAACGTGGTTGTTTTGTTGCCTGCCTTAACTTAATAAAAATACAAGAGTATTTTAAATAATTAATTACACTGTGTCTGTATTATTTAAACACTTAGGGCCTGATTCCAAAAGATCCCAAGAGCATGTCGCAGCACACCGAGCATAAATTTACTACTGTAAGACTGTGACATGTGACTTGGCGCCTATTCCAGAACATAGAAAATTTAAGCATAATCCACTGAAATTATGCATATCACAAGATATGCCATAAAACAATGGCACAAATCGCAGAGCAGATGGAAACAGTTATGCATGTTGCAAAACTATGCCAATAAAAAGGCTGCAAAATGCATAGTTGTCGCAAACGTGGAAAGAAGGCGAGGGTGGGTGGCAATGGCCCAGAACACTATTGCAGGTCAGAGGACACAGAAAACCAAAAAGAACTTCACTAATGAGGAGACAGATGTCCTCCTCGATGAGGTGGAGGCAAATGTCAAACTGCTGTTGGGAAGGGGTGGGAGAGGTGCGCAAGGGCGCAGGGTGCCTGGAATGCGGTGCCAGGAAGGTCAATGTGGTAGCCAATGCCATGCATACCATGAGGGACCTGCAAAATGCATGAATGACCTCAAGTGGCATGGAAAGGAGAAGGAGGAACAAAACATTTGCAGTGCATCCGCAACAGGTGGTAGGCCAAGTGAGGAAAACACCCTCAGTGCCCATGAAGAACATGTGCTGGCATTCCTCAGCATGGACAGTGTGCACGGGGACACTGACCTGGACACAATGAGAGGCACAGGTAGGCTCACCATACCCACAGTAATAGTAATGTGCCATGTATGGGTGGGGGCTGGTGGTGGTGTTGGGGGCTGGTGTTGGTGTGAGGATGGGTCACAGACAAACAGTGTGTATGGCTATGGCTATGTGGTGTGACAGTGGTGCAAGATGGTTTGGTTTGCTGCTGGGCATGTGGTTGTGTTGCTGCTGGATATGGTGCATATAGTGGCAATGCTGTAGCCTGTGTTGGTGCACAATGGTGCAACACAGGAGCGCACACGTGTGTGTAACCCATGAGGTGGTGTCCAGCACACACAGGGCACCATGAGCAAGGGTCACACATGTGCAGACATAGGTGATCCACATGGTACACCCACTGTGGACTCTGGGATATGAGATCTGTGTGCAACACAGTGTAGTACACTAGAGGTCTGGACACACCATGAAACCATTGCCACCCCAGTAGCCTATAATTGTAACAAATCTGTCATGGCAGAGACTGACAGACACTGTTGCAATCCCACAGTCACAACAGGGGAACACGAGGAGGACACCAGCAGTGCTGATGGCAGTGATACCGATGACGCACACCATGGGGAACCACAGCCACCACAACAGACACATCCCAAATGCAGAACACACAGGACAGTGAAGCAGCAGCCTTGGTGGAACTGTTGAATGGGTAGCTGGGACGCAAGCTGAGGACATGGTGGAGACATGTGAAGTCGGCAGTTGTGACAGCATTGTGGCAAACATTGCACAGGACCTCAGCCAACCACAACTGAGGAGCTGGAGGCACATCTTGATGAGGCTGCACTCTCACTGCAGGCCCAGCCAGATAAATCCCCACTGACTATGATGCATACTGCCAGTCAATTGTAGCATGGCTGGAGGAGCAGACAGAGATGTTCGACTGCATATGGCTGTGCCTTGAGGGCATCACAGAACAATGGACAACCATATGGCAAGCATAGTGTCCACCATAGAGACTGGCACAAACTGGACACAGGCATCCCTCAACACACTGTTGGAGGCCCTGCAGGCCTCACAGGCCTGTGTACAGGACCACACACAGGCCAGCAATAGGCTGGCAATGGCTGCCCAACAGTCAGTGGAACAGCAGCGAGACAGACTGACATCATTGCCATGGCGCTGCAGACCATCTTGACAACACACCATGTGAGGCCGCAAGGTGTGCAGCATGTGTGGGATGTAGCAACACAGACACAGGACAGCATGCTGCAACAGGCACAAGCACCACTCATGGGACACACTGCTGTGGATGTACAGGTCACCGCTGTGGAACTGCAGCTCACCCCACTCGCAGGACATACTGTGACGGCAGTGCAACACATAACACCACAGATGCAGGCACCTGCGTTGCATGATCAGAGCCCAGGGTACAGGCCAGGATCTAGAACAGGACATCCCAGGAACCAGTGGGAGTGTACGTGGGGATGGAGCCTGGCAGGGAAAGGCACACAGTGCAACTGACAGCAGCGGTGTGGGACAGCAGGAACTCAAAGATCAGAGGGCTGTGCCAAGCTGTTCTAGTGTCCAGCACGTTGTGCAAACAGATGTGCCTGTCATGGGGCAAGCAGCAATGGACAAACAGAATACAATTAACCCACTTGCAGTGTGCGCACCACCACCGTGGGTAAGGAAGTGGGATCGAAGGGCAAAGCAACAGCTGTGCAGGGCACAACATTGGCAGGTCAGAGGACACCAACGGTGATGACAAGCTTGGTGGCACATCCACAGATGCCGTGACATGGGCAAGGCAGCAAGCTGGGGAGACACAGGAGTTCCAGACCCCAAAGCACAAAATGACAGTGTTGAAGCATGGGCAATAGGGACAGAGACATTCATGATGGACTGCACAGTGGGGGATGGGTCACTGTACAATGCAGACTATAATGTTATTGGGACTGTGTGTTTGGCTGAATGGGTTGTGTGTGTGAAGTCACATGGTGAGTGACTGTTGGGGGTGTCGGCAGAGGGTGTATATGTGTGTTGTGTGTATCCACAGAGTGAGTGTATGGGTAGGGTGTGGGTACTCATAGGCTGGGGCACCACTTTGTAGATACATAACAGCACGTGTCTGAAATAAATCTTGTGAAATGGGCATGTTGTAGTGCAGTCTACTTACAGAGGGTGCACAGTGTGCTGTGAGGGGCATGGATGGGGATCTGTCCCATATTGTGGGCTGCGTGACATGTGCAGGACCACAGTGCAACATGTTACGGCTGACAACATATGACAGGGCTACAACACAACAGTGTGGTCCTGCACGTGACAAGGCAACATTGTTGGTGGACTACATGTGACACATGCCCTATGGGCACCAGTTGTGCTGTACAGGCCGCGGCACTGGACATGTGTCCACTGTGACTCTGGCACACACCTGTGCGCCAAACAGTGCCACGCACAGTGCACGGCATGACAACAACACGGGTCATGTGGGACACAGGGCACATGCTACACCAGATGCTGTGTGGTGTTGGCTGCATTACACACAGTAGTATGGCTGCTCACAATGCCAGTCATGTCCAGTAGACCATAATGACAGAACACACATGGTGCCAGGGGGCATGACCATGGTGTAAGTATGGATATTGCCGGCATCAGCAATGTGACAGTCTGCAACTTACTGCACAGGAGAGACGGCGTCGGGTGGGGTGGTCAGTGTGTGGGGAGTGACAAAATATGATGTGTGTGTATATAGGATGGAGGACAGGGTGTCCACTGTGCAACATCTTGTGTAGATGCTTGCTGTCCCTCTACTGACTGTGTCAGTACAGCCAACACAGCTACAATTGTGGATGTGAGTGTAGGTGCAGGCCTGTTGTACAGCCACAACTGGAGTGGGGGCATGTCACTGTTGTCTGCGGTTCTACTGGGCTCTCATGTGGTCAGTAGGGTGTGTACTGGTGGGGTGGCATGTGTCATTTGGGGGTGGGGGATGTTACTGGTGGCAGTGATTAGTGTTGACATGTGTCACTGTAGCCTGTGATGTGGGGGCTGTGTTAATGTTGTGCTGTGTACAGGTTTGCAGGCAGACACATGTGTGTCACACAGGACATGCCTGTGCATTCCATCCACATGCGCATATGAGTGTTGTGGTGCTGCGACAGTGTCTGCAATCTGTGTGACTACAGCAATAGTGATCGCATATGTGGCAGTACTGCTTGCATATGTGGCAATAGTGATGGCATGTCACGGCAGAAATGTATCACTTTTACGGCTACTTGTCGCATATGCAGATTGCGGTGAGGTAGGCGCACGTGGGGCCTTCACATGCCCTGCATGAACATGTGCACTCACAATGGAATGATGCCACAGTCACTGCACATTGCAGGGACAGGGCCAGATCTAGTGTAGGACTGATAAAAGCTGCAAAATGTGCCCCTTAGTGGCAGAATTCCAAACTACAGGCCTGGTGAGACAGCTCAGCTGGTCAATCTTGTTCAGCAGTGGTGTACCACACTGCTGCCACATGGATGCAAGAACCACCCAACCACAGCCAGGGATGGGGTGTGAAGGGCCAGTGGGTCATGCCTTTCTGAAATTAGTGGTGTGGGCGTACCCACGTCAGCTGAAGTGCAAGTGGCAGGACCTGACAAGGCAAGACCTTGCCATATTGAGATGCCTGCTGTCCATGGCCGAATGGAGTGATGTGGAGATAAGGACTGGTCACCAACATGTTGAGGGTGGGTATGGCACCAGGTACGCACATACACACATTTATGTCACTAACAACATGCCCATGTGTACTACACAGCTAACTATGTGTCATCTGTCTAACAGGTCAGTGCAGCGCAATCCTGGGTCAACATGGTAGCATGCAGAGGATGGACGCACGAGGAATACAGGAGGATATGCAGAGACATCGAAGACATGGTAGGTGCATACAATGTCCATCAATGGTTATGGTTGGGGTGACAGGATATGGCATACACAGACTATCGAGTACTGGGTGCATGCGGGGCATCTTTTGGCAGGTGGGTGCACTGCTGGGTCATCAGGCCATCGCGAGTGTGTTGGGACAACATGGGTCCTGGGTGTGCATGGGGTTACTGCAATAGGACTCTTTGCACAGTGCACGATACAGTGGGGTGGTCAGGCACAGTGTGGGGTGGGGTGTGGCCCTCAGTTTACAGAGTGTCGACTGTGGGGTGTCATGTGGCACACAAGGAAGCAGCCAGTCGCACACATGGGCTTTTGTCAGGGCAGTAATGGAGTGCAGGGACTGCCACTGACATGTATCATTCCACTTTTGCAGGTGAATGCACCCATGTTACCCCTCACCACAGGGCACTGCTATGTTCCATGGTGGAACAGAAGAGGTGTGATGCCAGAGCATATGCGCCACACACAGCACAATCACCACAGGGCCCAGTCAGTGCCACCGGAGACAGAGGGAGAGGAGGAAGGAGGCCAACACTGAACAACAGAGGATGGAACAGCCTGGTATGGAGGTTGTAGACCACGGCAGCATGCATGGCCAGGAGGTGGAGCAGGTGGATGAAGGTAAGGATCGTGTAGTGCAGGAGGTGGACACTGACATGGCAGTGTCACCACAGTACTCTAGGGATATTGTGCAGGACACCACCGGGGGACTTGACAGTGCCCGTCATCATGAGGACAGCCAGCAGGGAGGCACAGCGCCGACGGGCCTGAGGAGCGGATATGCAGAGGGAGGTATCACCTGCATCAGGCCAGGAGCAGGGGAGAAGGATGAGCCGACAGGACATAGCAGCAGGGTATGGTGAAGATGATACCATGGTCGACCAACACCAGGTGGCCCCAGAGGTGGACATCGAGGCACCTGTCACCAAACATGAACAGCAGGCTGTGGCTGAGCACGTAGTGCAGGACCTCATCAACAGGCCCAGCTCATCGACAGGGACCAGATCCTCGGACAACTTGTTGCAACCATCATGGGTGATGGTGTCTGCCTAAATGGTTCCCTTGGGCCTTGCTAACTGTCCTAAGGGACCGATAAGATTGTGGACACATGTAAATAGTTCCAGGTTAATGCCTGTTGGGGTTTGTGTGTACTGGCACTGTGCTGTGATGTGTAACCCTGGGGGGCGGGGTTGTCATAATCTGTTGCTTACATGATTCTTATTGTTCTGTTTGTACATAGCCATTGTTAGTGTTGTTGTTACCTGGGGGTTACAGTATTTAGCTTAACTGTTTATTGTTCTGTTTGTACATTGCCAATGTTAGTCTTGTTGTTACCTGGGGGGTGTTGTTACAATATGTTGAATAAATGTTTTCATTGCACACATTACCAGTGTCCTGAGTGCTGTCCGCATGTTGCTGCCTGTGTGCTGTGTGTGTGTGCCTGCCATTGTGCACATGTGGTCACATACATGTAGCAGACATGTGCTGTTGTATGTGTGTCCACATCCAGCACATGGACCATGTGTGACAGCTGTTCACTCCACAGCTGCAGTCACAACCAGTGTGCATGACATCATGGTGCACTGCACTGGCAGCAGTGCTCTGTGGTGAGGCACTGTACACATACCACCTCACTATGTCGGTCCTATCAGTAGTGGTGTCCATGGGACTTTATTGCACAATCCACCTAAGGGCATACAGGACCCTGCAGGTGGCACTGGTAACACCCTAGACATGGTGGGTATGCCCACCATCCAACAACGAGATGTGCTGCCCGGTCGCGACATACCTGTCGTTGTGTCACTGTTATCATGCACTGTTGGCCATGGCTGGTGCATAGTGCCTGGTGGCAACAGCTACACGTTGTGTCACTGTCCTGTATGCAGACTGTTGATATGTTCCAGTGCCAACAATGTCTGTCACATTGCATGCCCTGTGCATTGTTGGACTTTGTTTGTACCTGCCGTTGTTGTGTTATACACTTTGTTGCATTGCCTGTCTAGGTATTGTGCTATGGTTGTGTATGGGTATGCCAGATGTGGTATGCGGGCCAGTACAGGGGTGGGTATCCTGCAGTCCGTGGATGGCCTCAGGTGCGTCTTCAAGGTGTTGTGGGGTCAGTGGGGTGGACATGGGTGTTGCAAAATTGTACCCATGGTGTGTGGTGGTGGTTCACAGATGCAGTGTACCAAGTATGCCTGTCTGGCTCTGCAACAGTACTGCAGTATGGTGCCCTTGTCACATCCACCAAAGTTTCATAAAATAAATTCAAGCAGCGGGACTTGCATCCATAATGCTTGCCAGTCCTATATTATTTAAAACAGTAGTTTTATCTTGACTAAAGATATCGAGTCTAGTCTTGAACATGTCCATACTTGTACTCTCTACCACATTTGTTGGTAAACTGTTCCAGGCAGTAACCATCCTGATTGTGAACCAGTGTTTCCTTAAATTTGTATTCCATTTAGGCAGATCTAATTACATATTGTGTCTTCTAGCACTAGTCCAACCCAGTCTAAAAGATATTCCAAGATCTTCCCTTAGTGATGTATCCTTAGCTATTTTGAGCATCATACATAGATCACCCCTTAATCTTCTATAATGCAAGGAATACAAATTAAGTTTTTCCAATCTCCACAGTGTTGGATGTCTGCCACAGACCGTGTGCTTGCCACTGTTCACCTTTACTCCCAACATTGCCATAACACATGTCTCTGCATGTGGCGCCTTGTGCACTAGGCAGTTCCTGGCACCTACAGATGCTCTCCGCATGCCACTATGCAGTCAGGCGCAATCGGACACTGCTGTACTGTATCACCATCATTACAGCACATGGCCCCCTGTTTATGCTTCGCCTGTGCATCATACCACTGTGGACATCTCCTGCAGATTTGTGTCTTCCACCACTCCTATGCATCCCATCATGCTGACTGCCCTCCCTGCAGCAACTGGCCACATGCATGTACCCAACGTGTGATTGTCCACATTCCATTGTATGTCATGGATTGTATGTCTGCACCTCCTTCCTTGCATACCACAGCAACGTCAGTGGCAACCAGCGCACACCCATCCACCAACAGTTGGCTACGTGCCAATGGATCGCCCACGCACAATGCAACACACACAGCTGCCATGGCACTGGCACAGGCAGCCATGTCCCACCCACACCCCGCCACCCCATGTAAGGTGCGAAGGACTATGACAGTGCCTACATGCCTCTCTGTGCCCCACTGGTGCCAGAGCTGCTCATGCACCACCTCCATGCCCTGCTTTGGCCTGCTGACCTGCCGCTGCCACGCCGCCACCCTCCGGCGATTCTCTGTCCCTGGAAATGGAACATAGACAGGTACACATCAGTAAACATCCACAGCAGCTGCCCACCACCGCCACCCCTGTGCACAGGGTGAGCCCCTGCCTGACACATCCCACACAGCTGCATCGCAATGCAAGCAGCAGCTGGCACTGCCACTCTGCAATGCACATGATGGCAGTGCACTGCTCTGAGAGCATGCCAGGCAGCCTAGCCAACATCACAGTACAGCATCAGGTCACATGCAATATGGGCATAATCACCTGGCTGTGGCACAGTCCTACACCTGACATGCACCTCCAGCCTCCTCAGGCACTCTGGGTCCCTCCTCACGAGGTTGTCATATCTGTGGCGGCACTGCTCCCCATCCTGGCCACCCCGATCTGCTGCTGCAGTGTTGCAGCAATCCCCTGCCGCACCTCGACCCTGGGCTGCTGCAGAGGCACCTGGCCAAGAGTTGTGGGGCATGGGGCTGGACAGAGGCGACTAGGTTCACCAGCTTGACCTGCGTCCAGATTTGTGCCTTTGGTGCTCTTCACTGCCCCATGCTGCGAGTTGGCGGTGAGCAAAATGGCAGCAGTGGCGCTTGCATGGCTAACATGCGCCAGATGCAGGGAACATGCTCTGTGTCCGCCCATCACGCAGTCTCGGAGAACCATGGCATGGGCGGCTAGGCAGGGTCATGGGTGAGGGGTGACCCAGGGTCAGGTCGCCCTCTGCGCAGGTGCACCACGCCGCTGATAGCAGGCCTGGTGCAGCATGCACCATGCCCCATCGCACAGTCGGCACACAGTGTGCAACTGACAGTATGATACCATTCAGCACATGCTTTTCTTGCAGGCCTCACCTTGCACGCATGCATCTTGTGCCCACCGATGCTCAGAGCAATCTCATTGAGCATAGAGCAAAATCGCACGCTGATGCTATATGTAAATGACCATTGTGCCAAAGCTCATTTGCATGTGTTGCGCATAAGCATAACGGAACAGCACAGGCCATGGACCGGTATTGCATCCTTTCAGGGCAATTTGCACCTGCTACTGCAGCTCACTGGGAGCAGCCAGCACAGCAGGTGGGATGGAACAGGGTGATGCTGCCACTGACACACTGTGCTGTCCATGTCCACAGGAAGCGACATGTCAGAACGTGAGGGAGGATGAGGAGTGGGCCTGCTCACAAGAGCAGGCCCAATTTCACAAAGGTGGAGACAGAGGCCCTGTTTGATGCGTGCTTTGACAGGGAGCCCCTGTTGAGCAGTGCCACAGGCACACCACAGGCCAGGGGCTGGGGCCTGGGAGGAGGTGGCGGCATGCATCAACCAGCAGGGTACACCAGCGGTCAGCGCAGGAGTGCAAGAAGGGTGGGCATAGACAAGAGGCACATCAAGTAGAAGTTGGTGGCCATCCATGCATCCCAGAATGCCACTAGAGGAGGGCCTGCAGATGCGCCACCACTCAGGCGCAGGAGGAGATGGTGGCAGACACCATGCACCACAGTATGATGGAGAGTGTGCCTGGTGTCAGATTCCAGATGGGTGGCAGCCCATCACTGCTTAGCACGTATGTCAGCCACACACAGCTGTGGGCATGGAGGTGCATACGCCATGCTGATGTGCATGTAGCCGGCATGTTTGCCATGTGCATGTGTGTGCACCCAAGCTCATGCCATGCTGCAGGACACATGCAGTGGCAGTGGGGGGAACATGTGGGCATGTATCACTAACACACCTCTCTTCTCTTGCAGCACCAGCATGCCTCCATACAGATGATGGGGCGCTGGCAGCGGCAGCCATGGCCACTGGACCGACCTCGGAGGACCAGCCTTCCACCTCCACAGGCATCCAGGTACCTGACAGGCTGCAGCTCACCACCACTGTGCAGGCAGATGTCCTGGACCTGGGGTGGGACGAGCCCTGGATGTGTTCCTGCAGGATGCCAGCCTTGGGGTCCTGTGCGTGAGAGACACAGATCAGGGCAGGGTCCAACACCAATGACGACGGAAGGCTCATTCTGGACAACATGGCCACCATGTGGGGAGACACACTGCTGGTTACTGACACAGACAGCATGCCCAGCACCCTGTCAGTGGCAGAACAGCTGCCCGCCACCACTGCAGGTGCAGCAGTGTGCACTGCCCTAGCCATGCCCTGCCGGTGGAGGTGGTGCAGCCAGCGCAGGCGCTAGGTGGTGTGCAGTGGCCAGACGGGTGACAGCTGCAGGCTGCAGATGGCAATGGACAGCCAGACACAAGGTCCGCCACCGGTGCACCTGCTGTACCCAATCCCCTGCAGACCCCACTGTGCAGTGTCCACCAGGCGGGGGCTGTGCAGCATGGCCAGTCACCACATGGGGATCGGCATCTGGCCCAGGGGCCTCAGGCACCAACCTGCTGGCTGAGCACCCATTTTCTGTGGAGTCCATTCAGCAAAGGTGCTGCTGCCACTGGGGTTTCGCGCCTGCGGCGGAGGGTACACCAGTTAGCCGAGCAGCATGAGGAGGGTGCCCGCAGATCCTGGTGGGGATGCAACACATGCAGGATGCCATGACTGGCATCCCTGGATCGCATTGCCACTGCAACCTCAGATGGTTTTGCACCGCTGGCTGCCACAGGGCATGGCCAGGCACAGTCGACTCCCGCAGTGCGATGTCCACCCCTGCGTACCGGTGACAGGTGCCCCTGAGCAGTCAATAACAGGCTCTGATGTCAGCATCCCAGGCATGCCTAGGGCTGGGCTGTTTGGGCGCCTCGACACCCTTGCGTGGACACGGTCACGATCCAGCGGTTCCACCTCTGGGAGCTGTTGCACACCTCCCCATGGCTGATCGCAGCCTGTGGCTGCCGATCAGCCCAGATGCGACCATCCCCATGGCCGTGGTATGGGTCCATGCAGCGGACCTGATGTGTGGCCCGCCCACCCGCGCCGCAGCTGCTGCCCAGTGCGCATATGGGTGGTGTGTGTAGTGCCCGCACACAGGTGTGGTGCCTGTGTGTTACACCACGCTGCCTGTGAGCGTGCTTGTCCAGCTGCTGAGCCATGTGACATGGGTGTGATGACAGCAGGCTTGCACGGGTGTGTCTGTGCACCAATGCGATGCATCTGATCCATGCCACATACCCACGCCTGTGTGTGTGTGTGTGTGTGTGTGTGTGTGTGTGCTGTGAGGGGTGCTGTGCATGATTGTGTGTGGGTGTGTGCCCTGTAACCCCTACCACTGCTTCCCACCTCAGTGTGTGCATGCCCATTGCCATGCACACCCTGCATGTGTGCTATACCTGTTTGTGTGGCCTATACATGTGTGTCACAGCACCTACCTGTGTGCACCATAGCGCTCCCATGCTATGGTGTCCCAGTGACGTCTCGCCTGCCGGATCAGCCAGGGATCCCTCTGCCCAGGGGGTGGCTGTCCACCTCCTCCGCTCATTGCCTCCGTCGTCCCCACTACTGTCACCCTCATCAGCCTTGACAACCATTCCATGGTCAATGGCCATGTTGTGCAGTATGCAGCAGGCCAGGTATAGGCCGCAGGCTTTCAAGGGGCTGCACTGTAGGGCACTGCCTGACCTGTCTAGGCAATGGAACCATGCTTTCAGCATGCCAAAGACTCACTCAATGATGTTGTGCATGCTGACATGTGCCTCTTGTAGCTTTCCTCTGCTGGGGACGATGGGCACCAGTAGCGGGTGAGGAGACAAGGCCGCAGTGGATAGGATATCCCTGTGGACAGTGACATGGTTAGCCCTCTGCTATGCTATGCTGCACCTCTTACCTGTCCCTGGCACCCACGCCGACATGCACACCTGCCCTCCCCCATTCCAAGGTATGCTCTGCCCATCACCCCTGCCCGTACATACTCACCCACTAGGTGGGCCTGTGGGGATGTCCCCAGATTAGAACCCTGTGGCACAGCACAGAGCTGTGCCAGATGAGCATCATGTGCACTCCCACGGTGTGTGGTGTAGACACTGGTTATGCACCCGTGGCATTGCACACCACCTGGCAGTTGACACTCGAGCTCCCTTCCTGTTGATGTGCCCCACACCCTCAGGGCCAGGTGGCATCGCGGATGCCCATGTGGGTGCAGTCAATGGCCCCAATCTATGCCAAGCATCGTGCTACCCTGTGGAAGCCCTGCATGGTTGCTGTACGCTCCACCTGTGTGCTGGGGAAACGGATATATTCTGGACTCACGTGGCAGTAGTGCATTGAGGAACTGTGTGAGGAGACAGGACGTGGCTGACTAAGTTATGCCTGTGGTGTCCCCTTTGGTCTCTGGAAGGTGCCTGTGGTGAGCAGGAACATGACGGCTGTCACCTTCATCTCCTCGGACATGGCATTGCTCCGTCTGGTGGGTGCCTGCATCTCCTCACTGCACAGCTTGCAGAACTGCCTCAGAATGGCCTGTTCAGGCAGTACCAGAACATGATCTCCATGTCACTGTACTGCTCGAAGGTGATGCAGGCGTGGTACCACCTGCATCAGGCATACCACCAACAGACCCTTCCACGGCCACGTCACTGTTCCTCCTGCCCCTCACACCCTCATTATGGCCTCCATCATGAAGGGTGCACTATCCATGGCCCTTGCAGTCCAATATCTCCCTTGGCAGTTGGCTGCTGCTGGCCGTGTGCCACCCTGGTGCACTGCCTGGCAGTGTGTCTGCCTGTCCCTCACTCTCTCTGCCCCTGTCTCCTCTTCACTGCCACCTCTGTCCCTCTCCCTCTGTGTCTGCCTTGGTCTGTCTTTCTTTCTCTCTTCTCTGTCTCTGTCTCTGTCTCTCTCTCTCTCACCTCCCTCTCACCTGGCGCAAGTGCTTTCTGTGTGCTTGCACCCTGTATTATAGTAACAAGTCTGCTCAGTGCATCTCTGATTTGCTCTGCACTTGCGCCATGGTTTCCCAGTTGAATATTGCACTCGTTGGATATTCATAGGCACGCCCCTTCCTTACACCTGCATTCATTATAGTTGCGTATTAGGCAATGGGATTACACTGCACACTGGCTCCCTGCTGAATATTGCTCCTTGGCACAAGTCCGCACTTGGCAAGCAGGGAACTCAGTTATGCTACAAACTGCTTTGAATATCCGGGTCCTACTGTCCCATAAGGTCAGGGAGCACTGCCTGTTGCATGATAGTTTATTTTAGTCATAACAGAAGTGATTTTAAACAATTGATGTACAAAACAGCTGAGAAT
This sequence comes from Neoceratodus forsteri, assembly GCA_016271365.2. Lineage (NCBI taxonomy): Eukaryota > Metazoa > Chordata > Ceratodontiformes > Ceratodontidae > Neoceratodus > Neoceratodus forsteri. Next base: position 632,969,314 of record CM057456.1, on the reverse strand, counting down.
ACTGACAAATACCTGGCCCAAGCCTTATTAAAAGGAGTATGCCTTCTATTATTTCAGAAGTGAAATAAGTACTAAAGCAGACTCAAATTGTGGAAAGAAGGGTATCATACAAGTGAAGAGATACGGGGCAATTTAAAACAGAATAACAAAGTATAGATCAATATTTTCTTCACATTCATGCACTGCTGCTTTGAACTCTGGACGTGAGAATCATTTTGTAGAATTATTTCTTGGTAATACAAAGAAATGACTTGTGGGATGCATTTATAACCACCCCAAACCAAAGATTCAAGGATTAAAAGAACTGATTAAATTGTAAGAAGATCTCAAAAATAGAGAAATAATTTTGTGGGTGATTTTAAACTGGTTAGGGACTGATGTTAGCAAATATAAGAAATTATTACATAAAGTTTATTTAAATCAAATGGCAAAAGGAGGAACAAGATTAAACAGAACTGGGAACTGACATTACTTGATTGGAGACCGGTAGGTAATGAAAGAATAATAAAGCTACAGGGTATTCGATGCAATAATCGACCACCTACCCACCTGTTGCATATGGAGTAACAAAGGACAAAAGAAAAAGGAAGACTAGTAGAAAAGAGGGCATTACATAATGATAAAATATCTCATATAAGAAAGGACTTAACTAAAATTGACTGGAAGGTTCTGGAAGAAATAAAGGATGTAAAGGTTGCAGTTGATTTCTTTTAAAAGAAATTAAATGACATTATTAATAACAGAGCCCCTTGAAAAAGAAAAGAATAAAAGGTATAAGTAACAAATGGGTAAATAACAAAGTAATCAAACTTATTAAAGATAGAGATGCTACCTGGGAACATTATAAGAACTCAAAACAAGGAAAGGGCTGGAACCTGTTTAGGCAATTAAGGAATAAGTGTAAAAAGAAATAAAAGGCTGAACGTTTAATTTTACAAAATGAACAATTGTGAAATTTTAAGATAAAAACAAAGTTCTGGGAAGAGCTGAATAACTTATTAGGCCCCAAAAGAAAGAAAACTGGTTTCATTAAAGAGAACTGGGAGATAACTGACAACAAAGAAATAGCTAATCACTTACATGTAACTTTCACAGATCTGACTAAATATCTGAGTGATTTTCAAGAAGCATTCAAAAGAAATTGAAGAAACTGAAACCAGCCCTAAGTTTTATTTCAAACAGATTACATGGCAGGAAGTTTATAAATACTAAAAAGATTAGACGACTCAAAGGGATCAGCACCAGATTTGCTAGAAACAAACATTTTGAAGCAGGCAGCAGAGGAACTTGCTTACCTTACAAATAATTTACAGTGAATCTTTAACTGCCCAGACTGTGCCAGACATTTGGAAGTAGCATATGTGAATACCATATTTAAAGAAGGACAGACTAACAATTCAAGTAACTATAGGCCAGTATCGCTTTTATCACTGATTGGTAAGATTCAGGCGAGGCTGCTGCACTCACAAATTCTGGATTATTTAGAGAATGCAACAAATTGACACCAGTTCAACATGGTTTCAGGAGGGTGTACACAGTGACTGCCTTGGTCAGGTTCAGAAACGACCTGCAGGAAAATTTGGAGGCAGGATTATATACGGAGTGGTGTTTGTGAACCTGACCAAGGCATCACGCTGTGGATCATCCCTACTGGAAACTAAGTTATCCAATATTGGCTTTGGGGACCCGTGTTAAACTGGATACACAGCTACTTAATGAATAGGAAACAACAAGTCCGAGTGAGCGGAATAATATCTGATATTAAGGATGTACATTATGGGGTACCTCAGGGTTCAATATTAGGAGCCATGCTGTTTTCCTTGTACATTAACGAACTTCCAACAATATGTACAAGATCTCAGATTGTGTTATATGCTGGTGATGCGAGTTATACACTGCTAATAAAGATATTAAGATATTAAATCAAACTCTAGGATACGCATTTGGAAAAATGGCAAAATGGCTATTGGAAAATAATTGGCCCCAGTGCATGAATGGGGTGTGAGATACGTGCAAAATGTCGTGACCCCACCCATAAACCCTCGCCCCCATGGACTGGTGCTCCCATACCGGGCATTCGCCAATGCCAGTCACCTGTCTGTGGCTCCTCCACCCCGGCACGCAGGACCCTGCAGGGTGGCTGGGGAGAGTTGTCGCCCCAGGTGGGCATCCGATGGGATGCACCCTTGGAACCCATAGTGAATCCACACATTGGGTGGCAAGAGTCCAGGGCTGTGCAGGCTGATTGCATGCACCGGTCCCAGTGCTGCTGCACAAGAAACTTCTGGGCACTCAGCCATCCAGCCACCCTGCCACCTCCTGTTGCCCAGCGGTCAGCAGCAGCATAATGTGCCTTGACCCGGTCCCCCATCGACTCCAGGCCTGTGCCCATGGGGGTGTGCAGTGGGTTGTGGCAGGGTCTCCTGGCATACCTTGTGCCACCCTCTGCACCCATGCAACCAGCACTCGCAGGTTAGTGAATATTGCGTGGTGCCAGCACACCCCAGAATGCCCCCCAACGTGGAGCTGTCTGCAGATGTGGAGGATCAGGTGCGGTGGGTCTGCATGCCCTCTTCGCATGCTAATGGGGGCACAGTGGTTGCAGAGTGGCTATTCAACCCACATATAAGTATTATACAGCCACTCTGCACCAGTAGTACCTAGTGACAATAATGAATAAAGAAAACAAAAGGAATGTTATTTTGTTCTAATCATAAACAAAAAATCATGACAGAACCATCTGAGATTCCGATTAGAGAGAGAGAGAGAGAAATTAGACGTAGTGTCTGATTTTATACACTTGGGTAGTACCCTAAATAGCTACAGTAAATTTCAATATACACATAGAGAATATAGTTAAACTACATAGGAAGACTGGGGACACATAATGCAGTAGGTGACTACTTAACAAATAAAATAAGAAAAATGATGGCACAAACTTGTCTCACTCCAACAGTAGAGTATGGGAGTTTGGTTTGGGTGGGAGGGCATCAGAAAAAATAATACAACAAAGAATCTACTTGTACAACACAATATGCAGATTTGCTCTAAGAGCTAAAACCATAGAGCACTACTGTACCGTATACAGCAGATTGAATTGGTTATCCTAGAACAAGAAGATAGATTCCAAATGTCCTGTTTTGTTTTCAATTTACTGTATTGTTTACCAAATAATCCTATGTCAACTTTCTTCGAACAGAAACAGAGCACAAGAGCTTTAAGTTCATTAGCTACAATAACCTTAACAATACCTATGTGTAAAACCACATGTATGCACCCCTCCCATGTCTATGTGGCTGAATACGCCTTTAACAGCAGAAGAAATTGTTTCTTGCACTCAGAAACTGGGTAGTCTCTGCACAGGGACTAGCAGGACTAGGGGTTGCCCCGGAACCCCAGATCTCACTGGGACCCTAAAATCACAGTCTCTCCATGCCCTCCAAATTGTGCTAGGACCCTGGATCCCTCACTTTACTGGCTCCATTATTTCTCCTCTGTCCTTTCTGCTCCTCCATTAAATCCTCCAATGTAGCCACTCCTCTTAGGGGTCCCCCACAGAAGTCATCCTTCGAGCCAAAAGCAACAGGTCCACCCCAAATGGCAGGTCACTGTGCAGGCACTTCTTCTTTTCCTTTTTCTCATTTTGGCTAGGCCTAAACCAGTCCCACACAGGGGTGCCAACAGACAGCTGCTGCCACAACCTCTCACCATCCAACCTGCACGCACTAAAAAAATAAAAACAAATTGTCAGTCTCCTGACCCGGTGGGCAGTGACCCCCACCGGTCCTCAGCCACCGATCTCTCCCTTTTCCCTCTGAATCTCTCTCCTTCTCCCGCCTGCTCTAGGTTTATATCTCCAAAAAGGGTACCAAAAACCCTAGAGGTCCAAAGACCTATGAGACATGTAGTCCCTAAATAACTATTTACAATGGTGTCCCTGTCAGTACCAACCTGCACTGAAACTATCCCCTCTAAAATGGAGCAGCTGGTCTTGGTGGCTGCACAAGCATAATTGCATGGATTTCCCCAGTGCAGTCAGAAAATACAAGCCCAGGACACACAGTGTGCCCAGAGGCATGGAACAACCAACCTGCTGCACGGCCCGCCCACCAAAGACTGAGACTCCAGGGACTCAGCAGCTGAAACCACACGAGGAGAGCACGGGTCTGAATCCCGCCAGGGACTATTGACCGCACTGGCTGGGAGAACGGAGCTGTGGCTCAAATCAGGTAAGCACACTTGGGGGTCTTACACAAAGAAACAAAAAGCATTCAAGCAAACTGCAGTTAAATATGGAGAGGTTTACTAGATCATTTACGTGATTTGCAGAATAGTTATAATTTTAAGACTTCCTTAAGGAGTTACTTATAAATGAGATACAGTGTAAATGTATTTGAATTCATTGTAGACTGGGATTTTAGCAATGTAATAGAATTTCTGATGCATTGCTGTTTGTTTATACTGCTTTGTATATTTACCTGTACCTATTGTAGATAGGATTTTAGTAATGTGTTAGAATTTTGATTCATTGTTGTTTGCTCATACTGCTTTGCATGTTTACTATCAAATCCCTAATAGTGGGCTCCCTGGTGGCTGACAGCCCCAAGCAGGAGAGGAATCAGGAAGCAGTGGGACAAGTGCCCAAAAGGGAAAGAGAAGGACCCAGATGTGGCCAGAGGCACAGAGCCAATTTATTTTAAAAGCACCTCCAACTCAAGGAGAGGGGCACTGCAATTCAAAGGGTCCAGGAGGAGAAAAGAAGACCAAGGACAGAGTAAGCTAGAGGCCCTTCATTCCATGTGGGTGCCATTCTGTGCCAGAGGCAGGGCCAGGAACAAAGGCCCACAGCCAACTACTGGAAGAGAGGGCTAGCTGTGACAGTCCAGGCCCTCGTGCATATTAATGAGAGGGCTGGGCTGAGTAAGGCCCTCCACATGGCAGGCCCTCAGTAATATTCATGAGGGAGGCAGACTCGGACCCCAAAGTCCCACAGACCCAGGCATAGGGCTAGTTATTATTATTATTATTAATAATGGGGTTTGGATCCGCAGAGACAGCATAACACAAAGGATCCTTAAAGATACAGCACCCTAGAGAAGGAGAACAGTCCTATGGCCTTAAGTTGCCCATGGAGTTATGTGGATGTGTCCTGAGCCCCACCTGAGCCAAACTGTGCCGTAGCCTGTCCAGCGCCCTTCAGAGACTGCCCCTTTTCAAGAACTGAACTGTCTGCCTGAAGTCTGAACTGTTTGCTTGCAACATGAATTGTGTTTTGAACTGCATCCCTGTGTACTTGGTTCCCAAAGGAGGTCCTAGCCCCATCCTCCACCTTCAGCAGACCTGCCTCCAGTCATGATGACCTGTTCCAAAGCTTCACCACTGTTTCAGCATCAGTTCCACAATGGTAAGTGGTAGAGAGCTGCTAGTTAGATATCCAGAAAGGAGTCCGTTTAGGGGCTGCCCCAGCTCAAGAGTGGGGAACCATAGTTAGTGTCGTGTATGACCTTTTTCTTATTTTGTAGCCCATCCACAGGTATAGCATTCCAGTACCATTCTATAGAGGTTGCACCGAGGATCACACTGCCAGCAGTCTTCTTGTTGGGTGGTGGCCTGAATACCAGAGACCTGGCTTGGTTATAATGCTGCAGCCGAAACTGCACAAACCAACAATGCCATACACAAAATAGTGTGCAAGACAAGGTCAGGAAAAATGCCGACATACAAGAAACCATGTACATGATAGAGCCCAACACACTATCTTTTATTTTTGAGGGGTGCTATGCCCTCACACCCTAACATGGGGACTGTGCTCCACGCACACCCCAGACTAAATATATCTAACTCCATGGGGTGTGGACTTTGGGGATGAGGCAAAACATCAGAGGGATTTTTGTCTGCAAAAAAAAAAAAGCTGCAGCAGAAACGTACCAGACGGGAACAGAACAGCTGTCCCAGGTTCCCACGCTGCTGGGTGCCAGTGCTCTAGCCACTCCACTATGGGAGTGGCTCAACCAGACACTGCACCGGCAGCCTTCTAGAGACTCTTCCAGGTGAGTTACAGTGACAGGGAAGCAGTTATCACCTTACGCTGACCTACCCTGTCACTGTTGAATCTTTCGCGCTTTAGGCAGTGCGGTTATTCATGCGCTGTTTAGTCAACGCTATATTCACCCAGTACCCGGGACCAACCTGTCATCATCGCTGTGGATCATCCGGAGAACCATCTGCCCTGCCAGTAGTCTTCGGCTTTTGTCAAGAGTTGCAGAGGATCACCAAGTTCTTCATCACGCAGCTAGCAGCAGTCTTCTTCTTAGTTTTCTGTTCATCTGGGGATGCCCTGTCATGGCCTGTTAATAACAAGCACTTTGTCAGGTAGTCTGAGAGCCACAGCCGTGGTTCTCTGAAGAATCTGACCTGCCAGACTGCCAACCGCAGTCCAGGTCTGAAGCCACCAGCCCCTCACAGAAACACAGGTAGTCTGAGAGCCACAGCCGTGGTTCTCTGGCGAACCCGACCTGCCAGACTGCCACCCGCAGTCCAGGTCTGAAGCCACCAGCCCTCACAGAAACGCAGGTAGTCTGAGAGCCACAGTCGTGGTTCTCTGACGAACCCGACCCACCAGACTGCTACCCGCAGTCCAGGCCCTGAAGCCACCAGCCCTCACAGAACGCAGGTAGTCTGAGAGCCACAGTCGTGGTTCTCTGACGAACCCTGACCTGCCAGACTGCCACCCGCAGTCCAGGTCTGAAGCCACCAGCCCCTCACAGAAATGCAGGTACGGACTTGCCCTCAGGGACTGATTACTTCCAGGAAGGGCCCTAGCTGCCAATTTTTGCTTTCTTTACATGAGGACAGTTGTCTCTGGGTTTAAATCCAGTCTTTACTGCTGTGGCCCTCTGGCTGCACTCAGCCCCAGGAGCACTCCGATTGGCTCCATATAGCTCTGCACTGTTAATGTTTGATTATATTGTGCTAGATTATGTTTTCTGTTAAAACGGTCTTGTTTGTATTTTATAGCTGAAGTTTTCTGATTTAATGTAAATGCCTGTATTGTGTTCCTCATAAGACCAGTAGCGATCTCAGCTCAGGCCTTTGAAACCCCCTTCACCTTTTTACACTAGTATTGTGTTTTAAATAGCCATGTTATTGCTTACTCAGACTTGGAGGCACCTTGCCTAACATTTTGGTCTGCAACAACCCCCTGTTTAAGCCAGTCTGCATTTCTTTTTAGCTCCATGAGCAGCCCCACCCCTCTGACTTTCTTATTTAATTCTCCTCTGCCTTCTCCTTCCAGGTAGTGTGAGAGCCCCAGCCGTGGTTCTCTGATGAACCCAACCTGCCAGACTGCCACCCACAGTCCAGGTCTGAAGCCACCAGCCCCTCACAGAACGCAGGTCGGGACTTGCCTCAGGGACTGATTACCTCCAGGAAGGGAGCCCTAGCTGCCAATTTTTTCACCCACCTACCCACCCCGTTTCTGATTAAATACACATAAACCCTGCCCTGGCCTTCTAGCTCACTCCTACCGCTATTGCCAGCCATGTCTCATTAGTTATCTAGGCCTTAATTTTTCATTGGTACCCCATCCTCCCACAGAAACCAATCATTTCCCTTTTCCTCTCAAGGAACTGTTGCAAATCCTGTATTTATTACTGGTAAAAGAAAATATCTCCACATTAAGAATGCCATCTGCGCCTATCCTTCTCTATAGTTGCCTTATATTACTTTGTTATACTGTACCCAAAATTTCGGTTTGCAACTCGGACAAAGCCAGTTTCCTCCTCTATCATCTACCAAGATATAGCCTCCCACATTAGACCATGGCATCCCACATCAGGTATGTCTCCTCTATTGTCATGCCCCTCCTCCCACCAGGCCATAACTATAGAACACGGCAATTCCCAAGGATGGTGTAGGCTCTATCAGTTCTCTATGTTTTACCCCTAGCAAATAGCAATCCTGCCCTTAACATATACACCGCTAAACCAATGTACGCTAGAAGGAGTAACAAAAGAATATTTAGCAGGCTAAGACATCCACCTTAAAAACTACTACTGCTTCTCCTACTCTGTTCAGGAAATGTTGAATTAAACCCTGGTCCGCTATTTCTCTGGGCCCCTCACGGACCTCCTCAAAATAAAAGGGATTAGCTTTCTCCATATCAATGTCTGTACTTTGCTAAAGAAGATTCATTCTATACAGACCTGGGCTCTACATGCATCTCCTGTTTATTCATGATAACTGAATCCTGGCTCACACCCTCAACCCCGGACAAATCTATCAAAGCGTACCGGATATATCATCTACCGCTGTGATAGACCGACTAGAGGGGAGGGTTGCAATATATGTCAAAAGCAAATTCACAGTCACAGTCTTTGACTGTACCTCAAAGACTAAGGAATTTGAATGCCTTGCTCTAAAATTATCACTTTCCAAGGAGAAATCACTCCTTATGGCAGCCTGCTACCGACCACCGCCTGGTGGCTGGGCACTTCTGCCACACCTTCAAAACCTTCTTGACTCTGCTAATACTGAGTGTATTCTAATGGGGATTTCAGTCTAAATTGGAATGATGACAGCTCTAAGAAATTGAAGGATCTGTGCGATGTTAGTGGTCTGTTACAAATGGCGACTGCTAGAAAAACCCTGAGCAGCACCCTCCTGGACCTTATGCTAGTAAACAAACCTCACACTATCTCGCATACTGGAGTAGTCTTCAATGATATAAGTGACCATTGTGCTACTGCCTGCATCAGACATCCTTCCCAAATAAAAGCGGCCTCCAAATTCAAACTAAAAGATGCCTGAAAAGTTCTGCCAGTACACTTTCCTAAAGATCTAAGCAACATTAGTTGGCAGGATTTCTATCCAGCCCCACCTTTAACAAGGTATTTAACATCTTTCACAGCCTCTTACTGGGGCTAATAGACAAACACGCCCCCACTAAGACTGATCAAATCAAAAATAAAACTCTTGGCTGGTTCTCTCCATCCTGAAGAAAGCACTTAGGGATAGGGACTACTGGTGGAAAAAGTGAGGAAATTCCACCTGGAGGCTGATTAGTTAGCATTCTGTAGCACTAGGAATGCTTGTACCGAAGCTAATTAGGTCAGAAAAAGCTAGGTACTTCCAAAAAGAACTAGAAGACAATAAAACAACTCTGCCAAATTTTGGAACATCCTCAAAGAAGTTGAAGGTCAGCCCACTGCAACACCCTTCCAAAAAAATTGTGTCTGATGGTACCACCCATACGGACAAAGCTGATAAACTAGAGAACCTTAATGATCACTTTGCCATTGCAGGGCTTGCCTTTGACACCTCACCTATCAGCAAACTTAGCCTGGCAAGAGACTACACTGTTGGCTTCACTGATAATCACAACCATAACCAACCGCATCCCACCCCTTCAGCTTTCTCACAATTCGTTCAAGCAAGTGGAGGACCTCCTCCTTTCTCTGGATACAAAAAGAGTGTGGGTGCAGATAATATTGAACCTTACTTCCTAAAACTTGGCCATACCTATCTGACCACCCATTACACACTTATTCAACACCTCTCTGATTCAAGGTGATCTACCTGTCTTGTGGAAACTGTCCACGTCCTACCATTATTCAAGACTGGGGATCCAAGTGATCTGAACAATTACCAGCCTATTTCTATACTATCCGTCCTCTCTAAATTACTTGAAAAATTGTCAACATCCAAGTTAGAGAACATTTGGATTCACAAAGGTGCTAAACCTGGCTCTGTCTGGCTTCAGAGCCAAACACAGTACAGTATCGGCTCTTGCCAAAGTAACTACAGACTGGCAAATGGCCTTGGACTCTAAGAAGCATGTATTTGCCCTCTCCCTTGATCTAGTAAGGCCTTCAATATTGTGGATCATACCATCATGCTTACTGCACTGAGTAACATCGGACTTGATAGTTCTGCCATTAAATGGTTCACCAGCTACCTAACCAACAGGTTACAACAAGTCAAAGCCATAGAAGATCTGTCCCCAAAAATCCTTGTTACGAGGAGTCCCACAAGGCTCCATCCTGGGCCTCTATCCTCTTTGCAATATGCATCAATAATCTGGACTGCAGCTGGGCACAGCAAATGTGCACTTATTTGCAGATGATACTGTACTCTATACTACAAATTCATCCTTGGATCTGGCCCATGAGTACTTACAGAAAGACTTTGTCTCCCTCCAATACAACTTTCTCACTCATAAGCTCCTCCTCAACGCCAAAAAGACTAAAGTAATGATTCTCTCACCAAAGTCTACTTCGGATGTCCACATATTACACAGATCCAAACACTCTTAGATGAACCCCTGAAGTGGTTGATACCTTTAAATACCTAGGGTTCTCGCTGGATAACAAGCTCAACTTTCTGTGCCACTTAAATGAAACCTCAAAGAAACTAAGACAGCGATTAGGTTTATTCTATCGCATTAAACACCTACTCACATTAGAAGCCAGAATGAAACTAGTACAAACTACATTCCTACCTATACTGGACTCACGCTGACTTCCTTTACAGTCATTGCCCATCAACTATGCTAAACAAACTGGACACCCTTTACCACCGGCTTTAAGATTTATCTTAAATCTACCCGTAGTACACATCACTGTCATCTATACCAGGTTTCAGGATGGACCTCACTCTCAACTAGAAGAAAAGGAATGCTCTCCTCTGGTTTCTTAGAGCATTATCTGATAACCTCCCTGCATACATCTCGAACATCTTCAAATGGGCTAAAGGTTCCTATGGCCTGAGATGCTTCTCCTAATCTGCTTCCAGATTCCTAGAGTGAAAACTACCTTTGGCTCAGCAGCAATCAACTTCTCACTTCCATCACTTTGGAACACTATGCAAGACTCACTAAAATTATCCTCACTTCCAAGCATTTTCACATTCAAAGCTCTATTAACGGATTATCTGAAGGAATCATGCAACTGTTTCAGGCAGCTGATGACCCCTAAGCCCAGGTGCCTCTCAAATCCTATGCCTAAGTATCTCATCCACCCCATATTCCTAACAACAGAAACCTAGGACCTGCAAGCCTAGTTCCTTAATCCAAGATGGCCCTGCCTATTCTCTACCTTTTACCTATTCTGGCCTCCTTTGCTGCCTACTCTTTCACCCCAATTTCTACCCTTTTCCTTAATATCTCCTTAATTTTTATCATTTAGGTATGAACTCTTACTTAGGAGACTATATGGGATTGTTGTCTCTTCTCATTTCAGTAAAGCTTATCATTATATACCTTTGCATGTTAATTATGTTGACCGTATGTATAGGCCCATATTGACTGGCACCTTCACATACCAATTCTTTTTTTTGCAACGTTGTCCACTGTAATTGTAATCTTATGAAGTGTACTGTATTGTATTAATGCCCAGGACCACCTTTGAAAATGAACTTGCTCAATGGTGTTTATGCCTGGTTAAATAAAGTGATTGATTGATTGACTGACTTTGTGGGGTCAATTCCACTTGTTGATCAACCGACGATCATAAAGCCCAAGCCTGATTCATCACTTGACTTTTCATCTCAGCAAAGTGCACGCAGGACTTGGACTAAAAGGGTTAACCCCTGTTCTTGGTTCGACCAACTGTTGTCCCTGATCATATTGTTTTGTTATTTATCAGATTATCCTGTAGTGTTGTAGAAAACAGTTTTCTTGTTTCCTTGTCCCTTGTAAATAAAGCTTAGCATCTTGGTACCTGAGTAAGCTTCCTGCCTCTCCTTTCAGATTCACCTAGCCTATCCTGGAATCCTTAGGAGTCATAAACCCTGCTCCACTGGGAAGCTCCAGCCCCTACAAAACTTGGCATAGTTAGCAGGATAAGAAACATCAAGGAGTCCAAAGCTTGAAGCCACCCACACAAAGATGCCCACAGGAAGAGGAGAAATGGAGTGGTCCAGTCCCCATGAGGAAGTCCACTGGTGCCACTGGGGTGTCAACTGGCCACTAGAGGTTGGATCCCCACCAAGACATGCAAGAGAGCTGACACGTGTGACATGTCAGGTGTGGAGCTGGCAGCAATTGTGGCAGAAATGAAGCAAGGGCCCAGCTGCAGGTTGTGTAGCATCCATGCCAGCCACAAAGAGAAGGCACCCCAGCTGAAGACACACAGATCAACAGTTGGAGCAGGGCAGGTCTCAGAGCCCAGGCAAGGGATCTGTTGGGTCAATTCAGCAGCCGTGTGGAGTGGAGTGATGCCAGAAACAGTGAGATCAAAAGATCTCAGCACCAGCTGCATGAGGACACCAAGAGAGAGACTGAGAGGATTAAACAGTGCAGCTAGGCTGTTGTGGCACCTTCAGAAAGTCCATCAAGAGCTCCAGATGCCCTTGAAGAGGAGCCCATGTACATGCCGAGTGCTGTCACCTGTAATGTGAGCCAGCATGGTCCAGACTGGAATGACCAAAGGGAAGCCCAGTACCAGGAGCTTGTACAGCAGGTTGTAAAATATGCAAGGCAGAATACCAAGCTGCAAAAGAATATAAAGACCTCAGAAAGAGTCTCCAACATTGAGATCAGAAGATTAAGGAGCAGGCTAGCTATCCTTCCACCATGAAGAGGCGTGGCCAGGTGCACAAAAACTATCTGAGAGTAGGACATTATGGCAGAAGACCAGAGCTGGCCTCTCCTCACTGAGACGTGGGAGAAGGAGGAGCTCATCTGATGCTTGAGGGAGCTACAGGCATCCTTGTGGAAGGAGCAGTGTGTCCAGCTGAAGGCTGCATGGCCCCAGGAATTGCCAAGACCTCCAGTGCCCGAAACCACAGTAGTGTTGAATGAGCAAACCAGCCAGCATTTGCACCTAGAGGCCCTTGAATTTTGCCCGTCACCCAAGACTGAACCAGAGAAAGAACCAGATCCAGTTTGGGCCACCATGACTGATATCAGTTGGCAGAGCCCACAGGCCACACCCCCATTCAGGTGTTGGCCCTGGCAGTGGAACTGCACCACCAGAAGAGAAAGGGACCCCTCCTCCAGCAGAGCCTAAGTCACTGGCCAGTCAAAAGGTGTGTAAAGACCTAGAAGATAGGAGAGTCAGACGATGCCTACGATCAGGAGACACCCTTACTCACAGGAGAGCAAGTACTAGTGAGGTCCTGGGATGGTGGGAATCATCTCTGAAGTGAAAGCCTGATCCATATATCATCATGGACATCCCATTCCCCAGAATGCATAGCTACCTGCTCCAAGCCTGGAAGGCTTTTGTTAACAGTCACAGAGGATCACCAAGTTCATCATCACCAAGCTAGCAGCTGTCTTCTTCTTGGTTTTCTGTTCATCTGGGGCGCTCCCGTCATGTCCTGTTTATAACAAGTGCTTTGTGGGGTCAATTCCCACTTACTGATCAGCCAATGCATCACAAAGCCCAAGCTTGGTTCATCAATTGTCTTGTCATCTCAGCGAAATGCATGCAGAACTTGGACTAAAATGGGTTAACCCCTGCTCTTGGTTCGACCAATTGTTGGTCCTGATCATATTGGTTTGTTATTTATCAGATTATCCTGTAGTGTTGTAGAAAAGTTATCTTGTTTTCCTTTTCCTTGTAAATAAACCTTTGCATCTTGGTCCCTGAGAAACCTTCCCTCTCCTACTAGATTCATCTGGCCTCTCCTGGAATCCTTAGAGAGTCACAGACCCCATTGCACTGGGAACCTCCAACCCCCTACAGCTGCAGGATAGGTTGGTGAGTATGCCTGCAGGGTGTCATCATGCAGCATTGCCATCTATAGTCAACAGTTTATCATAAATGCATGCCCTATCATAGCATGAGCCTTTACAAGAATACCTGCTTATAACATTCTCATGTTGCACAAGTTGACTGCTCTCAAAAATCACCTAATACTATATAGTGCACCTCTGCATGCACGGCATGTGGTGGCAATGTGTGACATTAGACATAACAACTGTCAGATCATGTATGCCTGTGTTGCACAGCTCTATGCATGCCTGCAAAATCCATGCAGTGTTACTGTAATACACACGCGTTGTAGATGCTCCTCCAGAAGCAGGTTGCATAAATGTAAAGAACAAATGCATATCAACTAAAGAATAAGAAGTAGGCATGCTGTCAAAAGCGATTTCCTGGTTACTGTACAGTTCTGTATATGACACAGCCCTGTTACAGGTATGGCAGTTCTCATACAGTAAATCACCCACATATCTGACGATTGAGAGTGTCTGATATTCTTGTAGGCCTACTGCTGTATCTGCTTGTAAGGACTCCATCACTCTTGAGGTTGACAGTGTAATGGGACGTGGTGCTGCAATATTCCAAAGCTGTGTAATGAGTACAGCACCTACAAAGCTGTAACTACTAGTACACAGCATTCGACTATTGCAGCACTATGTCCTCTTGCACCGTCAACCTCAAGAGTGATGGAGTCCTTCAAGCAGATACAGCAGTAGGCCTACTAGAATATTGGACACTTTCACACTGTAGGATATGTGGATGATTTACTGCATGAGAACTGCTATACCTGTAACAGGGCTGTGTCATATGCAGAACTGTACAGCAACCAGGAAAGAGCTTCTGACAGCATGCCTACTTCTTATTCTTTAGTTGACATGCATTTGTTCCTTTACATTTATGTAACCTGCTTCTGGAGGAGCATTCACAACATGCTGTGTGTTACAGTAACACTGCATGGATTTTGCAGACATGCATAGAACTGTGCAACACAGGCATACCTTGATCTGACTGTTATGTCTAATGTCACACATTGGCACCATATACCATGCATACAGAGGTGCACTGTACAGTATTAGGTGATTTTTGAGAGCAGTTGGCTGTACAACATGAGAATGCTAGAAGCAGGTATGCCAGTAAAGAGTCACGCTATGACACATACAACATCATTTTATGAGATACTGTTGACTGTCAATGGTGATGCTGCATGGTGGCATCTGCAGGCATACCCACCATCCTATCCCGCAGGGAGCAAGTGCCGGGCAAGAGCTAGAGGGTCAGGCAAATGAGTGGTTACACTCCACATGAGCAGAGTTCAGAGTTGGTGAAGTACCTTACAGAGTTCCTGCTTAAAACTCTGGGGTTGGGAGTTCTGGAGAGCCAGTGGAGGGAATTTCATACTTTGGAGTGCTAACAGAGAAGGTATTTTCACCCATTTTAGTGTTGAACTTGGGTTGGGCAAGGTAGGACTTTTCAGCAGATCTCAGGGGTAGGCATAGTGAGCAGGTTTTTACAGTAGGGCCAGCTTGTCGGGTTTCTGGGAGCTGATGATGTTTTTGATGAAGCATGTGGTAGTGTATTGCTGAAAAGCTGTGGGGCCAGCCAGCCCAGTCCAGAGTAGAGTGAGCAGCAGTGAGTGAGCTTGGGTACTGACAGAGCAAAGCAAGATGTTATTGTAGCAGATGTGCCACTTGTGGAGGAGCCTCTTGAGGATTTTGGAAGGGCAATCAATCCACAGACCAGTTTAGGTCTCAGAACCCCTGAACAATGGCCAGTCTCATGGCAGAGGTAAGGCTGTGCCTAACTTTATATGCCAGGCCAGGTTGTATGTTGACAGATTTAACAGTAGTAGAGAGGTGCAGGTCGAGTCCAGGGCCCGGTAGTTATCCACTTTAGTGCAGAGGTTGTACCCTGCCATTTCACACATTGTTTCCTGTTTGATAAGTAGTTTGTGAACCATTGGTAGGGAGAGATTATCTGGCCCAAAGTTTCACAATTTTGTTAGGAGAAGGTCATGGCTGACCAGATCGAATGCTTTTGTCAGTTCTGCAAAGACTGCCCCATTGCCATGCCTACATCCATACCTTTGAGGATGTCTGTGGAGACCCAAGAAAGGGCAGTATCGTTGCCGTGATTTTTCTGAAAGCCATGCTGAGCAGGTGTTAGAGAGTTATTACGATTGAGAAAATCCTGAGATTAGTCATATACTAGTCTCTCTTGGAATTTCCAAGCACGCTAAGCAGGGAGATTGGTCGATAATTTTCTAGTAGTTCTTTCTGGCTGCATTTGTGTACTAGGGGTGACAATTGCTACCTTCCATTTTTCTCAACAACCCCCAGTGTGAGAGATTTATTAATGAGGTTTGCAAGGGGTTGAGCAATGACCGATGTGGCTATTTTGAGAAATCTGGGTTCCAGACTGTGACACTTGGACAGCTGGTTCTGATTGCTGTATCATTTTTGTAATATAAAAATGTGTTATGGACTGTCTCTCATGAGAGATGCTGAGACAGCATGTGAGATCACAAACACACACACACACAGGTTTTAGATACAAGGTGTTAACTGGAAGGCCAGAAGCTAATTACAGGCTAGACCAGGCCTTAATTGGGGATCTCCTGTTTGTCTAGCTTTATTGTAGTTTGCAGATGCTAGGCTAGAATCATAAATGTTTATGACGTTAGAGGAGGAAAACCAGGTTATAGCACACTGGTGCAAAATCATAAATGCTTTGATGTCTGTGTGAGAGGGATACTGCTCATAGATGAAAGGAAATTTACAGACATGATTGGGGAAGTCACATGGGGAAAGAAGTTTCTGCTGATATAACCTTAAGGATCTTACCTTTTAATATGATAAAATATCCTGAGTGTATGATTCTTCATAAACAGAGGAGGAGTTAGGTGACCTCATGCAAAGGGGTTGTCCAAGACAGTTTTTAAACAGTATTCTGTTTTCCTTCAGAAACTTTTATCTACGCTCTGACAAAGAAACATCTTTGAGCACATTAAGCAAGTATACACGTGAGAGAGACAAAATCTAAGTACTGTAGTAGGAATTGCACTGTTAAAACCTTGTTCTTTTAAAAGATTGCATGGTTCTTGTGATATATAGTTCTGTATTTTATGGTTTATATACTTTTATCTATTTTAGTAAAACTCTATTTTTAGAGCCTACCTGGTCTGTCTTTGAATTTCTTTTCTTTAACAAGGGGAGTATATATGGTTAAAGCAGACACTGTGCATAAGCTTGAATGGTGATACCAAACTGGAAAAGGTAAGAGAAATCTGAGGTCTTTATTAGAGTTTTTAAGGGTTCATTTTGTACACCTAGTTAGGTGCCCCTAGGCAAAGATATCTGGCCCCCCAAAGACAGAATTATCTGAGCCTGTGCATTGGGTATGCTAGCAAGAGGTTCACAGTTTGAATTCCTCCATATCTGAGACCAAAGGTTGAATCAAACCCACAAAACAAACAGCAGGGTTACCCTGTTTCTGTTAACTGTTCACAAGACTGCACTCGGAGGTTGGCACTTTGGGAGTAGAGGGCTGACCTGCTGAGTGGGTTTGTGACAGATTGGTTGGCAGCTTTGGATAAAATTTTGGTATTGCAAGCTTTTATTGTTCAGTGTGTCAGCTTGAGACTGTCAGCTCACTTGCAAAGAAAAGAAAAGACAGAGTTTTATTTTAAAAGGAAAGAGAACTATATCACTTGGCATACAGTCAAGTTCCTACCCGTTTTATTTTTTTTTCCTAAAGTGCAAGTCAGAGTAGCAGTAGTTAGGAAGATGGCTTCCAACTACAGCAGAGACACTGTAGACTACTTAAGGCAGTTGTGTGGGGACAGAGGAGTCCTGTTCAAGGTGAAAGCCAGCAAGCAGAACCTCATAGATGCCCTGATGGTAGCAGATACCCAGAGCAGTGAGTCACGGACCATGACTGAAAAGGACCAAACCTCAGTGTGGCAGGGCTAACAGCCAGTGCAGCATCCAGATCCAATGAGGAGGGCAACAGGGCCACTGTCAGTGAAGGGCCACAGCAGCAGGGAAGGTCACCAATATCCTGGATCCAGAAGTACTCAGATTGCAAATTGAGTTGCACAGAATGGAGCTGGAGTTCCAGAGGAGAGGGACTGGGAACAGCGGGAAGCAGACTGTGAGGAGCGTGAGCACCAGTGAGCTGCAGAGGAGAAGAGAGAGCGAACCATGAGGCAGAGCGAGAACAGAGAAATGCTGACCGTGAGGAGCAGGGCGCCAAAGTCAACACTAACTGGAGAAGCTACAACTCCAACCAGCGCACCAGAGCAGGTAAGTGGCTTGGTTTAACTGGGACTGCAGGACTGGTTACAAATTGAACTCCAAATTGATAGCCGAATTTAAAGAGGGGAGGATATGGATGCCTTTTAAATTCTTTTGAAAAAGTTTGTATTCATGCTAAAGTTTCTAGAGAGTCCTGGAGCTTCCAGCTATCCCTGCTACTTACTAGGAAAGCTTGGGATGCATTGGGTCAAATGGACAATGAGGACAGTGATGATTACAGCAAACTTCAAACTGCACTGTTAAAAAATTTGAATTAACTGCTGAATCTTACAGAGCTAAATTCCATAAGCTCAGGAGAAGCCCTGACATGAGCTACGAGGAGCTAGCCATGAAACAACATCAGTTTTAAAACGTTGGTGGGAAGGAATTAAGGAAAACTCTGTTGATAAAATTGAAAATGTGATTTTTGTTAAAACAGTTTTATTGGGCATGCCCAGCAGAGCTGAAAACCTGGCTGGAGGACCGAGATCCTAAAACAGTGCAAGAGGGCTGCTGAACTCTCAGACCGCTATGCCAAGAGCAGACCTGCTCTGAGAGTGAATGGAGTGGGCGTGGCAACAAAGAAAGGGAAAAGCACGCCTTCAGGGCAGCTAAAACCCTCACTGCTTCCACCGAAACCAGTTAGCCCCAGGTTTCATGAAAAGATTTCTCTGAAAAGAGAAGTGAATGTTGGCTATGTAAAGAAACTGGCATATTGCCAGACAGTGTCCCAAAAGAATGAGCAACAATATGCAGAATGGTACTAGAAAAGAAGTGGGTTGCTTGTGTGTCCCTGGGAGTATGCCAGTGAACATGAGGAACACATGCACCCAGTCATGGTGAATGGTGTACAGACACAAGGGTTAAAGGACACAGAGGCATCTCTGACATTGGTAAAGGGGATCTAGTAGAGCCTGGTCAGCTTATACCCAATAAATACATCACTGTACAGGACTTTACTGGTGAGGTGAAAACATTGCCCTTGCTAGCGTTTCTCCTAGACTGGGGTGAAACAGGGGAACTGTGCAACAGGTGGCAGTAGCAAAATGTTAGCAGTGGATGTGATCCTGGGCAACAATCTCAAGCAGGGGTTGGTATGTGCAGTTACCCATAGCCAAGTGGCAAGGGAAAATTGTAGTATCCTGAACCCCACAGAAGCCATTGTGGAAACCACTGAGAAGCTGGTTCCTCTCCTGTGTCTCAGATGGGGAGACTAATGAAAAGGGTAGAAATTTCCCCAGTAGCAAATAACCACACAGCTACAGAGGGTTACTCCGAAGAGTGAAGGGTGATCCATTGTCAGAGGGTTGGGATTGACAGTGCTCATGAGTGCCCTGTCACTAATGCTAGGGACCCTAGTTTAGCAACTGAAGGGACATGTCCCATGCCTTGGGAGTGTGTGTGAGGGTTTGCAGCTGCTCAGAGAAATGACCCTAGTTTAGAGAAGCTGAGGGCTTGGATAGACTCGGACGGTGCACAGGAGGTGACGGCAGGCATAAGGTTTATTGGGCAAATGGACTTATGTATACTTAGGCTGTGCAGACAGAGGAGGGATGCTAGGCAAGCAGCTTGTCATTCCCCAGGGGTATCGTGAGCAGTTGCTCAAGATTGCACATAGTATTCCGTTGTCTGGTCATCTGGGAATCACGTGCACGATGCAGTGGTTAGCCCAGAATTTCTACTGGCCTAATCCTTTACCCAGCAGGTGAAAAGTATTGCAGGTCTTGTCACCGGTGCCAAGAAATAGGAAGGCGGGCAAGAAAACCCAAGCCACCTAATTCCATTGCCCATAATGGAGGAGCCATTCCAGAGGGTGGGAATGGATACTGTGGGGTCTTTAAATACCCACAGCTCCTCAGGGAAGAGATTCATCCTGGCTGTGGTGGATTATGCCACCTGGTACCCAGAGGCAGTGGCCCTATCCCTCACTGAGGACAGACAAAGTGGCAGATGCCTTACGGGATTTTCTCCCATGTTGGGTTTCCGGAGAGATTATCACCGATCAAGGAGGTTCCTTCATGAAGACCTGATGAAATGTTTATGGCAGAAGTGTGGAGTGGTGCAGAGATGCACAACACCAATCACCCACAAGCTAATGGGCTTGTGGAAAGATTCAGTGGTACCCTGAAGTCAGTGCTCCAGGCATTTGCTGAACAGCATGGGAGGGACTGGGAGAAATACCTTCCCACCTGTTGTTTGCATACAGGAGGTGCCCCAAGAGTCGACAGGATTTTCCCTTTCGAACTTTTATATGGACGCCAGGTACATGGGCCCTAGACTTGATTTTGGAGGACTAGGAAAGCAAGAACGTCACCCAGGGAACTCCATGTGGATTACATCCTTAGGTTTAGGGAAAGGCTGAAGGAGCTTATGGGGACAGCCCAGAGCAACCTGGCAGCTGCCCAATAGAAACAAAAAGTGTGTATGACTGCAGAACCAGAGCTCGCTCATATATGGTGGGTCGGAGTCATGGTCCTTATTCCGATCCAGAAAGACAAGCTGCAGGCGGAGTGGGCGGACTATACACAGTGGTTAGGAAGGTAAATGACGTGAACTACATTATCTGGTTACCTGATAGAAGACTGACAGAAGGATGTACCATGTCAACATGATGAAGCCATGCAAATAGGGCTGACATGGTGTTTGCAGTCCGAGTCCTGGGGAGGGGATGGACAAAGGAGACCCCTTCTGGATTTGCTGGAAGAAGTAAGTGGGAGTCCTCTGTGGAGGCAGAAATTGTCTCCCAGCTGGCCCTGGACCAGATCCAGAAAGTAAGGGAGGTTTTAGTAGACTTTGCCCCATTGTTTTGCACCAAGCCTGGACTAACCCCTTAGTGATGCACGATGTGGAGACAGGGACACAGATGCCTATACGTCGGACAGCATATCGAGTGCCTTTCGAATGAAGAACACCCCAGCCACTTTCCAAAGGTTGGTGAACCAGGTGTTAAATGGTGCTGAGGAGACGCCATGGCATACCTGGATGACACTGCCATCTTTAGTACCAGCTGGGAGGAACACCTTTCCCACCTTAGGGAAGTGCTGGGCAGGATACAGAGGGCTGGGCTCATTGTCAAAGCTGAAAGTGGCATACCTCTGGCATGTGGTAGGCCAAGGACAGCTCCTTCCTAACCAAATAAAGATAGAGGCAATCCAGGTGTGGCCCAGACCAGAAACACAGAAGCAGGTCAGGAGTTTTCTAGGGACAGCAGGGTACTACAGAAAATTTGCACCCAATTACAGTGCCTGGCTGCTCCCCTATCTGACCTGACAAAGAAAAGGATACCCAAAGAAAATTACATGAGGCCCAGCCTGTGAGGGAAGCCTTTTCCAAACTAAAGGAAGCACTGTGCAGTGCTCCTGTTTTGACAAGTCCTGACTATAGCAAACCCTTTATAGTCCAGGCGGATGCCTCAGACATGGGTATTGGGCAGTACTGAGTCAGACATCCAGCCAAGGGACAGATCACCCAGTAGCCTACCTGAGTAAAAGTTACTTCCCAGGGAGCAGGCATACTACATGGTGGAAAAGAATGACTTGCCATAGTGTGGGCCCTAAAGAAATTAGAGCCATACTTATATGGGCAGCATTTTGTAGTACAGACTGACCACAACCCCTGGTTTGGCTGATGCAGATGAGGAAAAACAATGGTAGATTGCTAAGATGGAGTCTTGCTTTGCAAGGGTATGATTAGACAATCGTACATAGGGCTGAAGCCAAAAACAGAACTCAGATGGGCTGTCTCGTTGTACGAGGAGTGAACTGATTTGGGAAGCTCATACCATGCAGGGGATAGAGCCCCAAATTCAGTCTAGGTGGGAGGTATTGTGAGACTTGGACAGCTGGTTCTGATCGCTATATCATTTTTGTAATATAAAATGTCCTTTGACTGTCTCTCATGACAGATGCTGAGACAGCATGTGGGATCACACACACACGCATACACACAGGTTTTAGATACAAGGTGTTACCTGGAAGGCCAGAAGCTAATTACAGGCTATACCAGGCCTTAATTCGGGATCTCCTGTTTGTCTAACTTTATTGTAGTTGCCAGATGCTAGGCTAGAATCATAAATGTTTATGACGTTAGAGGAGGAAAACCAGGTTATAGCACACTGGTGCAAAATCATAAATGCTTTGATTTCTGTGTAAGAGGGGATACTGCTCATAGATAAAAGGAAATTTACAGACTTGATTGGGAAGTCACATGGAGAAAGGAGTTTCTGCTGATGTAACCTTAATCATCTTACCTTCTAGTATGATAAAATATCCTGGGTGTATGATTTTTCATAAACATAGGAGGAGCTAGGTGACCTCATGCAAAGGGTTGGCCAAGACAGTTTTTAAACAATATTCTGTTTTCCTTCAGAGACTTTTATCTACGCTCTGACAATGAAACATCTTTGAGCACTTTAAGCAAGTATACCGGTAGAGAGAGATACAAAATCTAAGTACTGTAGTAGGAATTGCACTGTTAAAACTTTGTTCTTTTAAAAGATTGTATGGTTCTTGTGATATATAGTTCTGTATTTTATGCTTTATATACTTTTATCTATTTTAGTAAAACTCTATTTTTAGAGCCTACCTGGTCTGTATTTGAATTCTTTTCTTTAACAAGTGAAGTATATATGGTTAAAGCAGACACTGTGCATAAGCTTGAATGGTGATACCAAACTGCAAAAAGGTAAGAGAAATCTGAGGTCTTTATTAGAGTTTTTATGGTTCATTTCTGTACACCTGGTTAGGTGCCCATAGGCAAGATATCTGGCCCCTCCCCAAGACAGAATTATCTGAGCCTGTGCATTGGGTATGCTAGCAAGAGGTTCACAGTTTGAATCCCTCCAGAACTGAGACAAAAGGTTGATTCGAACCCACAAAACAGACAGGAGGGTTACCCTGTTTCTGATTAACTGTTCACAAGACTGCACTCGAGGTTGGCACTTTGGGAGTAGAGGGCTGACCTGCTGGAGTGGCTTTGTGACACATACCATCGAGCCTGGAGTGCCATCTGCTCCCAGAGTTTTAAGAACTTCATTTCTAGTGACAAGTATGAAGTGGAAGTTGGGTTGAGGGGGCAGATTGGGGACAAGATAGAGTGGGGTAGGCCAACAGGTTCATATGATATAGAATACTGATAAATACCTTCACTGCAGCATATTAAGTAGCATTCCTTTTATTATTTGAAATATAAAAGCAAGTGTTAAGACATACTGAAATGGGGGGCACTGTGAAGCTCAACTAAGAGTGGAAGGGGTTTCATTGGGGAAAGCCTAGCATAAGGATCATAATATAGTATGGTTCACGCCAAGGATAGCGCCAGAAAGGAAACACACTGTAAAGTAAAAGTCCTAGATTTCAGAAGAATATGGGAGACTGCCTCAAGAAACCTCTTGTTGGGGTGGGAAATCTGAAGGGGTGGAAGAAAAATGGGAAAAATAAAGGGGGCTACAGTAGATGCCACAAATCTCTGTATCAGACAGGTCAGTAAAGACAAGAAAAAGAGGAAACCTCTATGGTTCAGTAGGGAGGTTGCAATAAAGATCAGAGCAAAGACAGTAGCATTCAGGAGATACAAACAGATGCAGAGGGAGGAAGATAGAGAAGTGTATCAGGAAAGGCAAAAGGAGGCAGGAATTGAAATCAGGAGACCAAAGGTAAGGACTGAAGAGAATATAGCCCAATCAATTAAAAGAGGGATAAAACTGCCTACCGGTATGTGAGTGAAAGGAGGAAGACAAAGGGTGGGATAGTTCAGCTGAGGGATAAGGGTGGGGAGACAGGGAGGGGATCAGTAGAAGGCAGATATCCTAAATAGCTACTTTTGTTCCATGTTCACAGTGGAGGGAGGGGAGGGGAAGGAGGGCAGATCAGAGAGAGGGAAAAGCTGGAGAGGGGTGGACATCAGCCTATTTAAAGTGGAGGGGTCCTAAAAAGAACTAGCAGGGCTAAAGGTTGACAAAGCCACGGTACCTGATGGGATTCACCCCAGAATACTGAGGGAGCTAAAGGAGGAGCTAGCAGAACCATTAACTGGCCTGTTTAATAAATCATTAGAGACAGGGTGGTTCCAGATGACTGGAAGGGAGCAGACATAATTCCCTCCATAAGGGAGGAAACAAGGAAGAGGCAAGTAACTACAGGCCAGTCAGCCTGACATCAGTGGTGGGGAAGCTGATGGAGAAATTACCGAAAGAAAGAATTATCAAGTACCTTGATTCAGATGACCTGAAAGATCACAGACAACACAGTTTCAAAGAAGGGAAGTCATGTCAAATTAACTTAATTTAATTGTTTGACTGGGTGACCGGAGGATAGATCAGGACAGGGCAGTGGATGTGGTGTACCTAGACTTCAGTAAAGCATCTGACACTGTGCTGCACAGAAGGCTTCTGCACAAAAAGAGAGCCCGGGTGGGACAAGAGGTGGAGAGATGGGTAAAAATTGGCTGGAGGGAAGAAGGCAAAGGATGATTGTTAATGGAGTTCCATCAGGGAGGGAAGATTGACTAGCAGAGTACCACAGGGTTGGTACTGGTCCAATCCTGTTCAATATTTTCATAGGGGACATTATGGAAGGGCTTGAGGGAAGGTCTGTCTGTTTGCAGATGATACAAAGCTCTGCAACAGAGTAGACACTGCCGATGGGGGTAGAAAAAATGAGAAGGGATTTGCACAAACTAGAGCAGTGGTCAAAAGTAAGGGAGTTGAGCTTTAATAATTAAATTGCAAAGTTTTTTTAATTTTCCAATCTTTATTGATTGAATTTCAGAAATACAGAGAGAAAATCAAAATAAAACTACAAACATTACAATAAGAAAAAATCAAATACCTTTCCCCATCCTAAAGAAAAAGGCCATCAAGTTATGCAAAATAATAACAAAACTACCTCCACCCCACCTGTAGGATGATAAAGTACATTGGTAGGAAAAAAAAACTATTTGATAACTATTCAAAATACCACTTTGGAATATATCAGAGCGCACCTAAAATAATCAACATGTAAGTCTTATTACAATATTATAAGCTGCATATATAAACCATGTTTACAAGAGAAAAGCTGGGTACATAAGTGAGAAAGAATTGCACAAAATAAATGTGATAGTAGATAACAAATACAGATATGTAAACTGACTAAATTTATAAGTATAAGTAAATGTAAATGTAAAGGCTTGTTCTCTATGTTAATGTTAGCAATAAACTATGTAATGTTCCCAAAAGTCTCTTGAACTTAGGAAAATTATTTTAATGTTTTCAATTAATTCATAAAGTTGAAGGTTATGCAAGATATTTGATAACCATTCTTTAAAGGTGGGGATATCTTTATCTAACCAATATCTTAAGAGTACATGTTTTGTAGTCAAGACCACTAGAGCCATCATACATTTTTCTGTTTTTTAGGTAACATATCATAATTATCAGTGATACAACAATCAAGATTGAGTGATACTAGATTTAATCTAAATAACTACTTTCTTCTTACTGTCACACAGAGGGTCAAATTGATGGACAGCTCCATAAGATGTGGCTCAGGATTCCAATATCCCTGTTACAGCAAGTACAAAGATCTGATTTTATAAGACCATATTTAGCCAGTTTAAATGGTGTCATATAGGCATTGTGTAAGATTTTCAATTGCATTAATCTCAAGTTATCTAATGGGGTAAATTGGCATATATTGTTCCATAATCTGGTCAAGTTCTGAGAATTATTTTCCATTTCCATAAGCCAAAATGTTGGTTGAATTGGCATGATAGAAAATTTTGCAGAAAATATAATTTTATATATATCTAAAGGATGCCTATTAATATTACATTTGTAAGCCTAAGGAATAGATCTTGGAAATCATGTGTCCAGGAAAGGGCCAAAATGTGAAACTAGTGCGATTTGTCAGGAAAAAGGTTTATTATATATGTTTTACTAATCTTAAAATTTTCTAAAATTTTACTGAAGCGTAAAAACACCATTTTTAATAAGGAAGCCACCATTAGGGTCTCCACCTGAGGAACCAAGACGTTGTAAAGACTTTATTATTAAGTTTAAGGTTATAGTTGTTAATAAGAGGTTAGAAACATAGACATAGAACATAGAAACATAGAATTTGACGCAGATAAGGACCGCTTGGCCCACCTAGTCTGCCCATTTTCCTACCTAACAGATAAGCTGCAGATCCTAGTTAACCAACAGCTTACTTCCTCTTATCCGCCTCTAGGACTGCCTTATGCCTGTCCCATGCATTCTTGAAGTCACCCACTGTTCTTGACTCACACATCTCCTCAGGGAGGTTGTTCCATGCATCCACAACCCTCTCAGTGAAAAAATACTTCCTCACATTACCCCATAGTCATCTTCATTTCTCTATCTTCAAATTCAGCCCCTTGTTCTTGCACATCTCTTTTTCTGGAAGATGCTACCCTCTGACTTTGTTAATTCCTTGAGGTACTTGAAAGTTTCTATCATGTCCCTCTCTCCTTCTTTCCTCAAGAGTATACATATTAAGCTCCTTTAGTCTTTCTTCGTATGCCTTCTGGTGCAGATTAGGTTGATTAATGTCATAAGAAATTTAATATCCAAGAATTTGGTAATTTGATTATGTACTTTGAGAGAAATATCTATAGTCAGTATTTTTTAAGAGCTATAGGTAAATTAGATAATTTAATGTATAACAAAGCTAAAGGAGATATTTTAATTTTTTAAGTACAAATAATTCCACATCAAGCCAGAGTGATTTATAACTGCAATTATTAATTTCAAAGGTAATCCATTTAAGACATTTATTGATGTGAGTGGACATATAATAACGTATAAAGTTGGGTATTTTAATGCCACCTTGGGATCTAGGAAGCATTAATTTGTTTAAGGCAATTCTAGCTGTTTTTTCTGCCATATAAAATCATTAATTGCTCTCTGTATTAGGACAAACCATTTTAAGGAGAAATAAATTTAGCATATTTAAAGGATAAAAGTCTAGGAAAGATATTCATCTTAACAATACTTACTCTACCTAATAATGAAAGAGGGAATAATTTCCATATATTAATATCCTGTTTTACTCTAATAATTAAATTATTTAGATTTAAAGTAACCATTTGGGCTTCCATAAGTAAATTCCCTGATATTTCATATGGTTTGGTGAGCATAATAAACTCAGCTTAGTAATATCATTTTAAATAGACCATCATTTAGTGGCATAACCATTGTTTATCTTTATTCAGCTTATAATTAGATAGCTGATGGAAATCATTGATCATGTCTAGGGCAGCCAATATGGAATTAATTGGAATAGACACATGTAAAAGCATCATCATCAGCATATGCTGAGAATTTTAAATTTAAAGGGCCCACCTTGATTTCTTTAATAGGTTATTATTTAAGAAATATAAAAGCGTTTCAAGGTAAAAATTAAACAGAACAGGGGATAATGGACAGCCTTGATGTGTTCCACAATACAACTGAAAAGGGGACAAAATATACCATTACAAAAGATTTCTGCAGTAGGGATGGTAATATAGTAACCATTTAGTGAATGTAACCAGAAAACCATATTTTCTAAGTGTTGTAAGAAAGTCCAGATTGACCCTGTCAAAAGTCTTCTCCAATCCAGGGACACCAGAGCCACAGTGGATCAGTGGTGACTGGAGACAGAGAAAACATAAGACAATTTCCTGATGTGGTCAGAGGCTTGTTTAGATGACATAAAGCCCACTTGATCTCTACATATCAAAGTATTCCAAATGTTTTTGATTCTTTGAGCCAAAATGGATGTTAAGATTTTAATATCACAATGTATAAGTGAAATAGGATGATAACTACTGACTTTTCCCTAGGTTTATCTGGCTTTGTAATAAGATTATTAAGGCTTCCAACAGAGTATAATCATTAGAATTCCCATGGGGCACTTGAAACTGTCCTCTGAGTGTGGGTGTCCTAAATCACCTTAATCAGGTCTCCAAATTAACCTCATCCAATCCACTGTCCACTGTCCTTTAACTCTGGTAAACGTGATCGCTTCCTATCTGCCTTATGAATCATGTGGCCCTGGTAAAATGGTCACCATGCAATGTAATTGCCATTGCATGTCTTAGTCTGTTTATTCTGTAAATATATGTATATTTTACCTATTTATTGCTCACTGTAGACTCTGTTCATCTTGCTCTCCTGTAACTCTGTACATTGCCCACTTGTCGTTATGTACCTTGTTTGAACCTATATTTTCACTGTACTCTCCCGGGTCATACCTGAAAATAGGCATACTGCTTGTCTAGTGTACCTACCTGGTCAACAAAAGCTAAATAAATAAATTAATTAAACTCAGATTTTAAAATATATGTAAATAAGAAATGTAAAATTGGTCCCAAATTGTCTTTAAATGTTTTATAAAAGTTAGCCGTAAACAGGGCATAGGAATGTAGTATGCAGGTGGTGCACCTGCACCTGGGCCCATGAACTAGAGGGCCATCAGACTGCTCTCCTGGCTGCAGCAAAAATTATTTATTTTATTTTTTATTATGGCGTTAAGCTTACTGCTTACGGACTGTCCATATAAGTAGCGACACTGGGATTCCCAACTGCTAAGTCAGGATAAGTTTATAGTTCCCATTGCTGGACTTTGTCCCCTACTCCCTAGGCCTGCCCAGTCGCCACTCACCAGAGTCTCAGTCCCCTGCAATGATTCCTCTTCCCAGTGCTTTGCTCTTCTGTAGCAGCAGGTTCACCAATTCAGCTGAGCTCATCATCAGCTGGCACTGCTCAGTACTCTCTCCTCTCCAGTCTTCTGTGCCAGCCAGGCAAGTTTGACAGCAGTTGCTGAGCTTATTGAGTGCACACTGGTTCCCCCTGCCTGAATCTGGCTGGTAATAAAATAAATAAATCCATGTGCAGCCACGGTGCACCATGTGACTGCACTACTGTTACACCATGTGGGCCCCTTAGGGAGTGAGCAAGGTGCAGGCAGTGCTGAGAGGAAGAGCCGTGACTGAGCCAGCGAGCGAGCTGAGGAGAAGAAGCGAGGACACAGACTGCCAGAGTAAGCATCACCCGCCTATCTGTCAAGACGTGATCAGAGATGATTGATTGACAGATTAGGCAGCAATCTGTACCAATCAGTGTTGGGGGGGGGCAAGCGGCAGTAGGAGGTGGAGAGAGTAGAGACCAGACATCAACATGTCAAAGCTGCAGTCAGAGAAGTGAATCCACCATTTCTTGCTATCTCTGACTGCAAAACAGACGTGTAGTGCATCTCTCTCTTGCGAATTCATTGTTAAGTCCTTCGGGTTCGTCAAGAAGACCATCCACGCTTTCTTGTGCGGTGCTCTCCTGGCTTCTGCTGCTCTGCAGCCTGAGCTTGCTTCTGGTGTAACGAAAGATAAATACATTTTTTGACTGTGCCAGGCAGGTATGAGGCACCAGTGGGCCAGTGCGGCCAGGACACATATTTAATCCTGTAGGTCTGAGGTGGTGGGAGGACTCTTTCTCAGGGAGAAATTAGAGACAGGCGGAAGAGAGACCAGTGGGGCTACTGAGAGACTGAGATTTAGGGGTGTAGTAGTGGACTGAGACTCAAGGAAGCCAGGAAGGAACAACTTAACAAGAACAACTGAACAAGGACGTTTTGGTTATAAAAAAAACATAAGATAAGACAGTCTCACTGAACACCACAGGCAGGGCAAGGACAGGGACTGTCTAGCTGGGCCAGCCCAGAGCAGAGCAGAGCAGACAAAGGGACTGTGCCAGGGTACAGCGGCTCTCTGGGGGATGAGATCAGATTATAAAGATTTTGGTGGAGGAGAGTTGAGAAGGAACTAGGAAGTTTTATTAAAAATAATATTTAGAGATGGTGCCTGTCTGCAGACTCACTGTCACACAGAGACTGGGTGAGCCAGCCAGAGCAGAGCAGACAGCACAGCAGTCGCAGACTGATGACTGAATGATAATTAAAAGAAAGGGGAGCAGAGCAGCCCAGCTAAGGAGGAGAGAGGATAGATAAGAAAGAAACAGAAAGAATAAAGATAAAAGATTATTGGAGAAAAGTACTGTGTACAAAAAGACATGGTTATTATGGATCAGAGTTACACAGACTAGACAGAACAGATAGAAGTAATAAGTGCTGTTGCTGCGTGCTGTTGGCTCTCAGTTCTTTGAGCAGCAAAATCAAATAGGCAATAAAGCAACAGAAGTAGAACAGAAGCTAACAGTGGACGACAGATGTCGCTAGTGGTCTTCCTCTTGGAATGCTAAATTAAAGAGACACTGGGGAGGCAGGGACAGGGACTGCGTACTCTCATGGGTTAGCTAGACTGACAGAAAATAATTGATGAAAGGTGAGCTCAGCTAAGGAGGGAGAAGAAAGACTGGAGAAAAGTAGAAGTACAGTACAAGTAAAGTAAAAGCTGTTCAGACAGACACACCAGCAGCAGCATGGAGTGCTGCAGCCAGGCAGTTGTCTGCTTAATTGAGCAAATAAGCAACAGCGCGCTAGCAGTTGTGGTCCTGTTGATTGAAATAAAACAAAAAATCTTAAATACAGAGACAGTGGGTGACTGAGGACATGGCTGTCCAGCAGGGGAATTTGATTGAAAGCAATCAGCAAACTCTTATCCCAGAGAGGCAACGCCAAAGCAAATAAAGGAAAGAAAGAATTACTCTGCTGGTCGGGAATCACAAAATTAAAGGCAGTGATTAGTTAGAGAATAACAGAAACTGCTGCATACCTTTCAACTGTCACACATTACGAGGTACTGGCCACTCATTTTATCCTTCAGAAACCCTCTGTCCCACATTGAGAAGGTGACATTCCACACTGAGCACTGAGACTTTTAAGTAGAAATGTATAATAATATAAGATGCTAGGTTATCAGCAAACATTATAAATATTAATGCACTTATTTCCACAGTATTCTGAGCTTGCAATGTCACTTTTGATGATGTGTCTCACATTTTGTCCAGTTGTCACATATCTTGTCACACATTTGGGTGATAAAAGGTTAAGAGGTATGAGCTGCTGCATTATATATTACAGAAAGAGATGAGACTCAGGGAGTTGTCTGGGGTAGTCTGACTGAAAACTCTCAATTTCTGTTCTAACTAAAAAGGCAAGACAGTAATTAGTAAAAGCCCAGATTGAAAGCCAAAGCAAAGAAACTTGCTTGCATGCCTGCATATATGCCACTCATAGTAAAAACTGAATTACTCTGCTGGGGTTACAGAAGGTATACTATATACTGAGACAACAGAGGACTGAGATGGAGAGACAACAGAAGGGACCAAGCTAAGAAGAGGAGGAGATTTGATAAAGTAAACTAGAAAGGCCAGACAGATGAGATTAGTTAAGGAACAGTAACAGTAAGTGCAGTAGTACTGTTGCATAACAAATAATAAACAGAAACTTGTAGTGTGTGGAAGTTATTGTTAACATAATAAGATTATAAAATAAACAACTACAGAGAGATTTTCAAAGCCTTAAAAAGACAAAAGCATTTTACCTTTTTGAAGGAGAACACGTGACGTGTGGGGACGGGGAGGGACATTTGGGAGTTTGGGAAAGGTGGCAGTGTATGGTAGGTGGGTGAAAGAAAACAGCTCTTTCAAAGCCCCCAAAAAATTGCAAGTTAAAGGTTGTTTGAAGAAAATAAAGTTAACGCACAAACATTTACTCCCTCGGTCTCATGCCCCTACCTCTGCTCTGACCCTCCCACCATATCAAGAAAACACACAACACATATGTCTGTCAGTTTTATTAGACATAATAATTGTAACTGAGTGTCAAATATTCTGCAAAACTGAACTTTCACTGTAAACAGTCAGTCTCCTACCCTCATTGTAGTGCATGAGTGAGGTATAAATACATTTAGCAAGCCAGTGCCAGGCAGTTGTTCATAAGGTTTTAAGTATAAACATGTTGAGTGTTCCATCTAAGCATCTTACTGGTGCAGCAAAGAGAAAGATGAGCAAAGATAGGGATGAGAAATTAAAAAGTTACCCAAAATGTCCACATTTTTAAGAAAGACAGTGCAGACACGTCCAAGAAGGAGGTTTATGAACCTTTGCAAGAGAGTGATGTGCCAGGTTGTGGTGGATATGGATACTATTCATGATGTGGTGGTGACCCAGTGCCAAGTCTGAACACTGAAGAACACATCAGTATTGATGCACAAGCACATAATACTGGTAGTAATATGAAGGCTGATGATAATGATGATGTAATAAATGTCAGTACAGATAGCAGTGAGAGAGAGAGAGAGAGAGAGGAGAGAGAGATGGTCCTGGTGAAGGTTCCGCAGCAATGTTTGAAAGTTATGATGTTCATCTTGTTAGTCTGGCTTCAGAAAAATTCCCCACTGACAAAACACACTTTAGTGTGACCCTCAGTGCTCAAGACAAACAGTTCATAATATTGCATGGGCCCTGCCAACCATCAGACCCATTTACACGTGACCCTCTTCAAAGGGAGATGTTTTCTGAAACCTACTATGAGAAGGTAAACAAAGCTGGTGTTAAACTACAGGCGCACATGGCGCTGTGCTACTCATCAGCCTTAGACCGTGTATATTGCCAGGCTTGTTGGCTGTTTTATACCAAAAGGGTAGAGCTAATGCTACATGGGTGAATGGATCATGGGACTGGGGCCATCTGTCCATAAAAATAGACTTGCATGAAAACTCAACCCTGCACTTACAGTGCTGCCTGGTATTGAACAATGACATTGCCACAAGACATTAACAGAAGACCTGGAAGAATCCATCAACAAAGAAGCAAACTACTGGAGACAAGTGCTTGACAGAATTATCAACATTCCGTTGCCTTTAGCCATGTCTAACCTGGCATTCAGGGGCCACAGGAGAATATAAGGTCCAATGCAAATTGTGGAAATTTTCTTTCCATTATTACACTTCTTGCAAGTATGATCCAGTATTGGAAAAGCTAAGAAGTATACCAGAGGAACAGTGAAATATTTAAGCCCTGACATACAGAATTCATTGATTGCAATACTCTCAAACAGTGTCAAGGACGAAATAATAGATGATGTCAATAATGCTCCATTCTTTTCTGTAATTATGGACACCACTCAGGATTTTGCAAAAGTGGATCAGCTCAGTCAAGTGATCTGTTATGTGTCCATCGATACAGAAGAAAGTGGGAAACCAAGACACATAAAAATTAATGAGTCTTTCATGGGATTTGTAAAAGTAGAGAACCAGTCAGCAGCAGTCTTGGAAGAGACAATTATTAACAGTATTGAAAATAATAGGTTGCACATATCCAAACTGCGAGGCCAAGGTTACGATGGGGCTGCAACTATGAGCGGCATATATGCAGGCGTGCAAGCAAGAATTAAGGCCAGACAACCAAAAGCTACCTACGTTCACTGTGCAGCGATAACTTGAATTTAGTCCTGAATGATGCCCTGTTAGATGTACCAGAAGTGAGGAACTTTTTGGTATAGTGGAAAATCTGTACACCTTCTTTGGATACAGCATAAAGCATTGGTACATGCTGTCATCATTTGCATCCTCCTCCAATGTCACATTAAAGAGACTGTGTCCAACCAGATGGTCATCGTGGTACGACTCCTCAGTGTCTCTTCATTACCATTTTACAGACGTCCTTACAGCATTATCAAAGATAATACTTCCTAGTGCAAAGAAAGAAGAATTCACAGAGGCAACAGCTCTGAAGTTGAAAATGGAGAAGTTCCAGTTTGTATTTTTAGTTGTACTACGCACCAAAATTTTGGAATCTGTCAACTGTGTTTCAAAGCTGCTGCAATCACCGCAAGAAGACTTCACCAAAGCCACCACACTTCTTCAAACTGCCCACAGAAGTTTGTAGGAATCCAGAAACAAATTTGAAAGATTTCATGAAACTGCCATTGAAATGGCCAAAGTCTGGGGAATATCAGAGAAATTTGAAGAGCGTCAGTGAAGAGTCAAACGGTTCCCTGATGAACTTTATGAAGACCACTGGCTTACATCTGTAGAAGAAAGGTTCAAAGTTACTTTGTTCTACACAACTCGGACAGAGCCATCTCACAACTGGAATGCTGCTTTGAAGGTTTAAATGAAGTGGTGGCCACATTCAAGGCTATTCTCCCTTCCACATTGACTTCAGCTACTGACAATGAGTTATATGCTGCCAGAGAAAATCTGGTCAAACAATATGACTCTGACTTGTCACTCTTGCTCCCAGGCCAACTACTGTCATTTAGAAATTGTCTGAAATCAGACATTTCAAGGAACTCTACAGTGAAGGAAGTAGCTGAACTGCTGCTGATTGAAAACCGCACTATTGCTTCAAGCTTTCTGAACATTTGTACGGCATACTTACTGTTTATGACAATACCAGTAACAGTGGCAACTGCAGAGCACTCATTTTCTAAACTAAAACTTATCAAGAGTCATTTAAGAAGAAGCGACTTAGTGGCCTTGCTCTTTATCAAAGAAAATGAACATGCGAGAAAATTAAATGTTGCCAAAATAATTGATGTCTTCTCTCAGCAAAAAGCATGGAAAAGGCCACTTCACTAACTGACTGAAAAGTTTACCCATTTTAACCATTCAGGGAGGGGCATCTTCATTCCTTTCATGGTGAGCCCATGTTCATTCCTTTCATGGGTTGGGCCCATCTTCATTCTTTTCACGGGGCCATCTTCATTCCTTCACTAGGGCCCATGCCAACCAAACTACGCCTCTGCCGTAAAACCCATTAGAACCAGGCAATTTGTCTAATTTTAAATTGGTTATAGCTTCAGTTACTTCTAAGTTACTGATGGGTTTAATTAAATCCATAGCTTGCTTCCAATTTGTGGACAATTAAAATTACTTAGATATCTGTTGATATTAATCTGTGAAGGAGAATTAGGAATAGGCCCATATAAGTGTTTGAAAAACTTCCAAATTCTGACATAATCTCATATGGGTCAGTTTTAACTAAACCATTATGTTCAGAAATAATAGAAGCAATATTCTTGGACAATTCAAGATTTGTAAGCATATTGGAAGAAGTCTGCTAGATTTCTCACCTAAATCAGTGTATTTTGCTTTTGTTCTCATAACAAAGAATTCCGCTTTTTCTTTAGTTAGAGTTTCATATTGATCTTTGCATACCTTCAGCTCCTGAGAGATACAATCTGATGGAGAATAACTTGGGTCTCTAAATATTCAATTCTATTAATTAAATATTCAAACCTCTTGATTTTGCCTCTTCCATTTTGAGGAAATCCTGATAAATTCTCCTATGATACAACATCTGCATGCAGCCCAGATTATATCTAATTTATCCATTGACATCAAGTTGACGTCCATGGAATTCAGAAATAAGCTGCTTAATGTGTTTTATAATATATTTATCCCTGAGGAGCTGGTTATTCAAACTCCATATAGACTGCCTTTTAAAACTGACATCTATTTTGTATCTATCCATATCAAAGAATGGTCTGAAATGACTCTTGCTGTAATCTGGAGTCAATTATCTTTGGTATGAGTGACTTACTAATTAAGTAATCAATCCATGAAAACAAATTGTGTACAGATAAAAAGGGAGTACTTTTTAAACCTGGGTTATTTGTTCTCCAAGGATCTGTCAAATCATATATCTCTAAAAATTCCTGTAAAGTTCTAGAATCAGTATTCTGGCTTGATCCAGACCAATAAGATTTACCAGCTGTGGAGCTAGGGGAATATTCCAGTCTCCCTAGAATTATTTTATAAGATAAGAAAAGATTTCACTAAACTTATTAAAAGGCTGCAAAATCTGAATTTGGTCCATAAATAGATTCCAAGAGTACCAGTCTATTAAAATTGTTCCAGCTACTAAGCTATATCGCCCATCAGGATCTGCTGTGACCTGACTTTGGTTAAAATTAAACCTTTTATTAATTAAAACAGCAACACTTTTCTTGAAGTAGAGTTACCAGCTCCATAAACTATATCATAGTCTACTTTTGTAAAAGATTTATCTCCATTGATAAAAGATGGGTCTCTTGAAGAAAAGAATAGAACAATCTGAGAGTGTTTCAAAATTTGCAGTCTTTTAACCTTTGAACGATCCCTTTTACATTCCATGAAGCATATTTAATAATATTATTCATTGTATAAAATATTATACAACCAAATTAAACATATAATCACTCTGAAAATCGTTTACCTGTCTAACCATAGTAAACGGGTAATGTATATAAGAACTGGATTTCTTAAACCCCAAACCTAACCTGCTCAACAAAATACCTCCACTAATCCATATCATTCCCTTGTACCCAAAAATAAAAAATAAACAATTAGAGCAATAAAGTTGATAAATGAGGTCCTTATTATCACTTTCCTGACATATCCATGACAAAACTCTCCCAAAGTTTTGCCAAATCCCCATCCTAGCCTGACATACTGTACAATAGGAATTCAAATAAAGGTGGCTATATAATTAGCGCCCATGCTTAGTGGTATTAAGACAAACTTTTTATTATCATTATGATAAAAGCCTAAGGAAAAGAGAGAAAGAAAAACATATACAACTCCAAGAGAAGAAAATGTATTACTTCCTAAAATCTCTGTTTGTCTGATTTATTACTAGGCATAAAAGATTAAAGTGATATGGATCATATGGGAGGGCTATTAAAATTTTCCACCATGAGAAACACATGTTTAGAAAATATTGCAAAGAAACATGTAACAGATGAAAACTATAATATAAGCCCATCATTTGTAATCTAATAGATCTCCAGGGTATAGGTTAAACCTCACTGTAGTCGCATAGCACCATCTCTAAAAGAAAATTATATTCTTTAACTTAGACTGTCAGGGCTTTAACTCTCATGTACATATGAAAATGATGCATGCCAGCAACAGCCTATTAGTCATAAACAGACAGTTGCATGTAATTATAGTTGAACAGAAAACACCAATTGTTTGTTTGACTACATTTTAAGCATTCTCAAAGAAGGAATTGCTAAAACAACATCTCAAAAGAACTGGAATTCTGAACTACTTTCATAATGCTGCATGCCACTTAAGTTAAAGCATGACGATCTGTTACAATGCTATACTGGTGACAGCTTCTCTCATAACAAAATCATGTTTATAGCTATCAGAAAAGCTACTCCCTTATTGGATGTAACCGCAAAGAATTTAAACTTATTTTACTTTCACTAATGAATTGCTCTCATCATGTATACTCACTCAACTTCAAAATGTAGAACTAAATTAAACTTGAGCAGTAGTAGTTTACAATGTTACTCATATCAAAAGGGTTAAAGAAAAATCCAAAGCTGTACTCCTTTGACTCACGTGGTAAAGCACGTTTGCCGTGTGAGGAGAAATCAAAACCATACATAATGCCCAAGAACCACAAATAAATGCATATAATGCCATGCCCTAAAGTAAATAAGAGCCTTATTAACCATCCATATTTCACCTACCAAAGGATTAGTAGTAAAGAAGAGCAAATCCAAGAGAAAATGCTACAATCGGAGCAAACTCTCTTCTCATAATTTTGGCAGCCTGAGGTAAATCCTGAGCAATCTGAATCTTCTTCCCATCACAACCTGAATTCTGAGAAGATTTTGTTTATACGAACATGTTGCCTGTCCAAGTAGTTGAGAAATTTTAAAATAAATGGTCTTGGTTTCTCTATGTGCCCGGCATAGGTTTGAGAGCTGATGGGCTCTTTCAATTATATATCTTGTCCATTTGGTGATGGACCTGCCAGGTTCTCACAAAGAACTTGAGCAAACGGAATCGCATGGTAGCCTCCTGAAGTTTCGGGCAGACCAAAATAATAATATTATTGCATCTACTTCTACCTTCCAGGTCCTTCAACTTTATTTCCAGCTCGCTATTTTATGATGCATGGCAGGTAGCTCAGGATCTGTTTATGGTGCCAGTCCTCCATAGATAAAATCCTGCTTTAGCATCACCCATTCTTCAGGCCAATTCCTCAGATTTTCTTTGATAGCTTTAGTGTTTTCTAAAAGAATTAGTATAGCCTCCTTAATAGAATTTAGTTCTTGTAAAATGTCTCCTCAGTTAACTTCATACATGTAGCGGTTGGTGTTCCACATTTAGCTGGGGCCTGTTTTGCTCTCTTTGATTCCCTGCTTTGTCTGGAGTTGGTGGCAGAGTATGTTTTGCCAGAGGGTTCTTCATCTCCACTTCTATTTTCCAACAAATTAAAATGCCCAGAGTCTTTCTTAAGTTGAATTTACCAGTAGGACTTTTTAGTTTAGAAAAAGCAAACCTCCTTTATAAAATGATGTATTGTAAAGGCTAGGGAAATGGAGCTTAGCAAAAACACTCCTATCCTGATAAGTCATCATGTGATCTCAAAAAGTGCAAAGTTATGCACTTAGGGGTAGAAATCTAAAAGCAGAGTACAGGATGGGTAGTCAGATACTGGAAGCGATAGAGGCAGGAGAGGACCTTGGTATAATCATATCTAATGATCTCAAGGTGGATAAGCAATGTGAGAGGGCAGTAGCAAGGGCCAGTAGAATGCTGGGTTGCATAGGCAGGGGTATTACAAGCAGAAGAGGGGAGTGGTGATGCACTTGTACAAACAGCTGGTGAGGCCACACCTTGAATACAGTGTCCAGCTCTGGAGACCGTGACCTCAAGAGGGACATGGATAGAGTGGAGAGGGTCCAAAGGAGGGCAATAAAATGGTGTGAGGACTAAGCCATTTGACATACAAGGAGAGGCTGAAAGACCTCAACATGTGTACCCTGGAGCAAAGGAGGAAATGGGGACAAGATAGAGACCTTTAAGTACCAAAAGGGTATAAACAAGATAGCAGTATATTCCAGAGTAAGAGGCTCTTAAGGACAAGGGTCATGACATGAAGCTGGGGAGGGAGGAGATTCAAAGAACATTAGAAACACTGCTTCACAGAAAGGTAGTGGATGGGTGGAATGCACTCCCTGAGGAAGCAGTGAGGTCAAAACAGTGATGGGATTTAAGGTTGCTTGGGATAGGTACAAGGGAATTTCCAGAAGGTGCAGGGGAAAAATTACCCAGATCATCTGGCGTCCTTTTGGGTAACACGGAGGTAGAACACTTGGGCAGACTCTGTGGGCTTGGAGGTCCTTATCTGCTGACAATTTCTATGTTTCTGTGTTCTATATAAGGCTGCCACTCCTAGAGCTTTGTACATGGGAATAATTTAAACATCTTTATTTGTTGTTTTCAACAAAAGCTATACCTTTCAGCTTACCTGTAATAACAGTAGAGTATTTGGGCAACATAATGGGAAATCTCATCAAAATGTAGTAGTGGCATCAGGTAGTAAAGAGGCCTCTATTCCAGGAACAAAGTATCAAGTGACCAAGGCTGACCTTGTGACAGACATGCAGCAAAATAAACTTTTCAGTCAGTCAACAGTAAAATATAGTAATTGATCCAAACTGTCTCTGCCATAAACTCCAAGCCTGATTCCCTTACTGATCGATTGGTGACTGTTGAGTCTTCGTGTCTGGGCTTGCAGGTGAAGCAAAAGACAACAAAGTAGGCATGGGCAGGTACTGAAATATCCAACCCAATATGGTACCTGTGTGTACCGTAGACTACCCCAAATTACCCTAACAATATCTTAATGAAAAACAGGCAGTTGGGTCGGTTGGGTAGGTACTATCCTATTCTACTACCTTATTACCCTACCCTGACTATAACAAAATGTGAAAGACTGTTTCTGACTGTAGACTCTATACTATTACACTGTTTGTTAGGTGCCCCAAGCCCCATCATTTATGAGACAGATGTGAGAGGCACAGTTGCTCTGATTGAGGCCACTGCTGGTTCCACAAATTATACCCATGGATGACATTGCTGAGGTAGGTACAAGAGGCACAGCTGCTCTGACTGAGACTGCTGCTGTTTCCAAAAATTATACCCATGGCGGACATGGATGAGGCAGATGACAGAGGTGCAGCTGCTCTTAATAAACCTGCTGCTGTTCCAAAAATTATACCAATCGCAGGCATTGCTGAGGTAGGAGAGGTACAGCTGCTCTTAGCGAGCTTGCTGCTGTTTTCAAATATTATACCTACGGGGGCATTGAAGAGGCAGGTACAACAGGTGCAGTAGCTGTAAGTGAGCCTGCTGCTGTTTTCAAAATTATACCCATGGCAGGAACTGCTGAGGTGGTATGAGATGCAGCTGCTCTGATTGGCCTGCTGCTGTTTCCAAAATTATACCCATAGCGGGCATTGATGGCGCGCACGGGTCAATACCATGCATACACTGTGCTGCATGGCTCAATCCAATGAGCGCAATTCTTGCCATGCAGCATATCTTTCTTTTCTTTGGGCTCCACCCAACACCCCATTTCAGGGCTGTGCCTCAAACCCCCCATATA
The DNA here is from genome assembly GCA_016271365.2 of Neoceratodus forsteri. Taxonomy (NCBI): domain Eukaryota; kingdom Metazoa; phylum Chordata; order Ceratodontiformes; family Ceratodontidae; genus Neoceratodus; species Neoceratodus forsteri. The sequence continues at coordinate 632,928,980 of CM057456.1, read as the reverse complement.
GATTCTCAACTCTGGGGGTTCAGGTCAGGAGCACACAAAGATTTAAAAATAAAATATCTGGGACCAGGAATCAAACTCGGTCCCAGAAGCACTACCTGGGTTCCCTGCTGCTGTGGCTCAGTCCATTGAGCCACAGCAGCTAGTCAATCAGAATCCACTCCCAGAAGAGGTCTTATCCACTGCCTGGGAAAGTGGGAATGGTGCAATATCGCGTACTGCAGTATACCGGTATTGCACCATTCACCTACTAGTGTAGCACTGTGACCGGGTTAGCCATAATGTTGTATGCTATTAAGCTGTGGACATTATGACCCGTGTAGGTTGATGAAGTCGATGCAAGAGGTGCAGCTGCTCTGAATGAGCCTGCTGTTGTTTCCAAAATTATACCCATGGCAGGTATTGCTGAGTTAAGTTCGAGAGGCACAGCTGCTCTTAGCAAGCCAGCTGCTGTTTCCAAAAATTATACCCATGGCAGGCATTGCTGAGACAGGTACAACAGGTGCTGGGGCTGTAAGTGAACCTGCTGTTTCCAAAATTATACCATAGCAGGCATTGATGAGGCAGGTACAACAGGTGCTGGGGCTGTAAGTGAACCTGCTGCTGTTTCAAAATTATACCCATAGCAGGCATTGATGAGACAGGTACAACAGGTGCTGGGGCTGTAAGTGAACCTGCTGCTGTTTCCAAAATTATACCTATAGCAGGCATTGATGAGACAGGTACAACAGGTGCTGGGGCTATAAGTGAACCTGCTGCTGTTTCAAAAATTATACCCTGTAGCAGGCATTGATGACAGATGTAAGAGGTGCAGCTGCTCTGGAGTGAGCCTGCTGTTTCCAAAATTATACCCATGGTGGGCATTGCTGAGGCAGGTACAACAGGTACAGATGCTGTGACTGAGCCTGCTGCTGTTTCAAAATTATACCCATGGTGGGCATTGATGAGGTAGGTAGTTGAGGCACAGCTGCTCTTGAGTGATTGCAAATTTAAATAATGGTGCCAACATATAATATAATTATGGGTGATTTCAATGTCAACTGACATTCCCCTGAAGTAGGTTCCTTTAAGGATGCAGTCTCCACAATCAACCTTACCCATCTTGTTCCATCACCTACTAGGGCTAATTATAAGTTTGGTATGAGTACCCTTTTTGACTGGATACTGTCCAATCGTCCAGATTGTTTCACAAATGTGAATGTTCTCCCTGGCCATTAGCGACCACTTCCCTATTACCTGTAACTGAACAAATAAATTCAATAAACCTCCCCCAAAACAATTTTCAGCAGGGTGCTAAGCAGGGACACCTGGAACCCCTGAAATAATACCTCCATAGCATTGACTGGTCATTACTTGATGCCACAAAGGATATAAATATAGCTTTGGACCATTTCATCAAGCTTAATGAAGCTTGCTATACTCATGTCCCTTTGAAAGGATGAAATCCGAGGCACCATCAATCCCTGGTTATCCACTGACCTCATTAGTCAGATGAATCACAGCGATCACTTCTGGTGTCATGCAAAGGCAACTGGCAAACATGCAGATGTACAAGAATATAAAACTGCAGGAATAAGTGCATCCGGGTTATCGCATTGAAAAAGAACAAGTACCATAAGGAACAACACTAACACTTTGGCGACAGAACCTTTGGAACAATGTAAAAGGTGTAACTAGTAAAGATGCTAAGGTTGCACCCACCATGCTAAATATTAATGGAGCCCCACCCGTGACCTATTGACCATAGCCACTGCTTTTAATAACACATTCTCTGACCTGGGCAGTGTCCTCCTACCAGACTTCTTCAAGGACATCACTGAAGACACTGAACAGCGGGCAGATGATTTGTTTCCTGCACCACCTCCTTTCTACTTCAAAGAGGTCCCACTGTATATGGTCAGGAAATACCTAGTAAAAGTATTCGGGAAGTCAAGGCATAGTGGTGATTCCTTAGACCTCAAATTAGTTGCCCTTACCATTGAAGAAATATTTGTGTCCATTGCAAGATTCTAAACCTCTCACTGAGACAGGCACAATTCCCCCAAATCTAGAAGTCAGCCCTTGTTACCCCTGTTCACAACAGTGGAGACCACACTATACAAGCAAACTATAGACCTATCTCTATACTTCCACCTCTGTCTAAGGCATGTGAGTGCATAGTTGTGGATCAGTTGGTGGAGTATATGGAAACATACTCGATCCAGTGCCCCAAGCAGTATGACCTCAGAAAGCGACATAGCACTACCATAGCACTGCTAGAATTCACTGGTTTCATTCACCAATCTCTGGATCAAGGTAGATTGGAGTGCGGCCTTCATAGACCTCACAAAGGCCTTTGATACAGTGAACCACGCTCTACTTCTCAAGCAACTGTCCTCAATTGGTCTCTCAGCAAATACTGAGTCCTGGTTCAAAGCTTTCTTTTGGGCGCTCCCAGGTGATGATAGCTAATGTCACCTCTGACCATCAACATGTCCACTCTGGAGTGCCTCAGGACTCCATACTGGGTCCACTTCTTTAGTATCTTTCTTAACAATCTCCTCGATCCTGTCACCAGCAGATCCTCCCTATACAGATGATGCAGTCATATACACTAGCAACACTGACCCGAACCACTGGAACACCAACTTCAACTCAGCTTTGAGGAACTGGAGGACTGGTTCAGGAAACACAAGCTGATTCTGAACTGCAAAAAACAAAAGTCATGTTGTTCAGCAGTGTTCGCGAGTAAACACAGATCTGGTGCCCTAACCATCAGGAACTCCTCTGGCATCTAGCTTGAACAAATTCAACATTTCAAGTATCTAGGGGTAACCATAGATAGCTCACTATCATATGCCCAGCATGTTGAGAATGTTGCCAGGTCTGCCAGTATCAAGATAGGGTTACTCAATAGACATAAACACAATCTAATGCATGAAGCCCTTATACTAACTATCTATAGCTCCATAGTAGCCATTGTTGACTATGGTCTGGTTATCTATGCCTCAGCTCCACCACTACCCTCCCCAGAATATCAGTGGCACTCAATAAAGCATGCCAACTTCTTAATGGAGCAGCACGCCTTACCTACACATGTGAACTATATATGTAAACAGGTTGGCTTCAGTTAAATGGGAGGATTATCAAACCTGCTTGCTAACTAAAAGGCACTTCTTGAGCTCACCTGCTTTCTGGTGTTACCAATGTACTAAACCCCTCTTGCAGCTTTCTAGCATGCTCAGTCAACCAACTCTTCTCTGTCCCAAGATGCCGGACTACACAAGGGCAACAATTGTTTGCATATAGAGCACCACTAGGGTTTATTAGCTGCACAATGAATCTCTTCCTTACCAAAACTGGGACCATTTAAATGCACTCTTCATCAGTATCTTACAGCTAACAGTTCTTGTGACTGTTTCAACTGACATGGAACTTCCGCAGTAGTACTGCCACATCCTTGTGTATGTACTTCTTTCCCTTCGCTGCAAATGACTGCTTTCACCCTAATTGCTCTGCCCTATTTCCTGCCTCCTTCTTTCATCTCACCCCTCTTACCCTCCACCTTCTTTCCACTGTTTATCTTCACTTGCCGGAACTTTGTTCACCCAAATCTACCTATACCTATTTGACAAAGCACCATGGGCTGCCTCCTTTTATTAGGTTATTTTTGATTTCCTACCAATTCATAGTTTTAATTTTTAGTTGCAATGTTAATGACATATTGTTATTTTAAATACGTTCTTGTCAAAATTTTATGTAATACCATCCATTGTATGTCTGTCACCTTCCACTGATGTGGAACCTTTGCAAAAGAGCTGTTATGTGCTCAAAGGTATTGTAATCCGAGAATGAATGAATAAATAAATAAATAAACACTGTCAGAAAAACAACAAACGCACATGTTTTCCATGAACTGTCAGTGACCATGGCAGGATTTATGTCAGAGAGCAACTGCTGAGAGAGAGATGTGTTAGCAATGTTAAGTTACCAAATTTGGCAGTCGCCACTCCACACAGGATTTTCTTTTCTATTCATTTTGTACACAGCCTAGTCATCATATTCAGTATCACTGTTTGCAGGCTGTTATTCATGTTCAGGGTCAGAAGCGCATAATTCAGTGTTTGGGGCAATTGGGAAATTGTAAGCATTCATTTTGAGACATGTAAGCCATTACACATTTACAGGACTTTGCAGTGTTCTTTGGACAGTGAGTATTCCTCTGGCTGCACTAAATATGCATTCTGAATTTACACTTGAAGGTGGCCAAGTGAGGTACATTATTGCAAGATTTGCTAGATAATGCCATATTGTTTGCTTTTGTTTCCAATAGAGTAATGGATCATCCTCTATACCAGTCACAGTATGGTCTGCAAAATACTCCTGGATCATTGTGCTGTGGGAGACGGTTAATAGTCTGGCAGATGAACCTGCTGCACTTTCTTTACAGAAAAATAGTCCATGTTGTTGTAAGCAACTCAGAATTGATTTGCCTTTTTACCCTGAGCATAGGATGCCGAGAAGTAATTGTAGATGTCCTTTCCGTTGCTGATGACACTGGTGATAATTTGTAGATGTGCTATTGTCTGTGCCAGAGGTGCACTCTGATGGTTCGATGAGTTTGACTGCTGTACATCAGATTAATGGCGTTAGTGGGCAATGTCACATTTGGTTATGAAGATCTCTCCAATAGTCAATGTCTTCCCCTGCAGGAAGGATGACTTCAGTGTTCCCTAAAGCAAGGATCTAGCAAAGGAGCCAACATATAGGTGTCATTCTTAAGCATGGCATTTATTCTCTGATCAATCAACAGTCTGAGACTCAAGTTATCTGCCTGCGTAACAGGTGTGGTGTCTTCTTTTGACTGAAAGTCTTTATGTTATCAATGAAAATGTGGTGGAATCTTATCTGAAGAAGAATTTGACTCCGAGTTGCATGGTCCACACTGACATCACATGTGGCAGCCTCAAATGGCTCCAATAAGGTGACCAAAAATTCAAGTAGAGTTCAGCTGCTGGAAATGAGCATGATGTGTACTTTACCTGTTTGTGTAGTCATGTACAGCATTTTTTCTGTTCAAGGACCTTTCCAACATGTAAAATGTTGAATTCCAGTGGGTTGGAACTTCCTGCTTTAACTTATGCAGTGGTAAGTTGTTTGACCTCTGCAGCCCCTGGCACAAGGTCATCATGTTGAATGCAAAAACAGCTACGGCAAAAACAGTGCATACAAAACAGCTAACACAAAATAGCTAAAAGACATAATGTCACACTGAAACAGTGCAAGCAGGCCCACCATGGTGTAACCAGCAAGAAAGAGGCAGGACAACGGCCATGTGTGCAATAAGTGTTTACTGGTGCAGTACAGGCAAAATAAAACACTGCAATGGTGAAAGTGAACCAAAGCAACCCCCAACAGACCCCAAACACACAGAGTCACATCAGACCGGAGGGACAGGTTAAATGCAATCCCTCAGGTAGTCCAATGTGGATCGATCAGCGTAGGCTGCCATAATGCCTGCAATCCTCTTGCTAGCATTCTTATACTGCTTCCTAGCAGTTGGCATGGTGTTCCTTGCAGAAAGCTGTGCAAACTTCACATCTTTGAGCTGCTATTCAACCCCCAGTGCCCTGAAGAACCGCCACAGCTTTGGATGGCGCTCCCGAGGCGTGCAGTGAACCCTGTTCCGCCTCTATGGCATTCGTAGCTACAGGGTGTGCCATCCGTGCAGCCTCATACACACATTCCAGGTGGTGATGGCAAACAGAGGTCTCCTCCTCGCTGTACCGCCCACAGGCCTACCCACCCAGGTGTCTTCAAAGTAGTCTAACAACTCTGACAGCAGGTTGCCGCTGGCCTTGATGTACCTAAGTCCACAGTGCACTGAATGCATCAACAACATCACCCGGGGAATAAATGCAAGCTCTACAACCATTCAAGCATGCAGGGTGAACTCTGAGCTGTCGGTAGCATGCCACAAACCCTCAATGCATTGGCACCACTGTCACACCGCCTGGGCCAGGTGGAAGAAGCACCCTGCAGTTGGCAGCCAGGAAGACATTGGCAAAGGCCCGCATGACTGCAAGTTCAAAGTCAGTGAGGACTGCAGCTGGTGCGAAGCAAGGACAAAGAGATATGACCTTCTAGAATGCAGCTGTGTATGCAGCTTTGGTCCTGCGCTCATCAGAATATACACAGCTGGGAGCGTTGTGCCCTCGAGCAACCATGGATGGTACACAACTGCTGGAACAGTGGTGGTGTGACACTGAATGTGCCATCAGCAAAGATTGTGCTACATCCTCAAACTGTGCCAGTGTCGGCTATGTGGCGAACACCAGCAACCTGTGGTCCCCAGGGCCACTGTTAAACTGGAGGAAGGCAACCCCAGTCTTCGTTGTTGTGTACTTTGGTGATATCACCAATTGCTGCAGGGACATCGGCTGTGATGGCAGCCTGTGTGCTGCGATCCTGGCCCTGGGAAACGTCCTCTTTATGAGGGGCATCGCTGGCAGTCTCCCTGTGACAGATGATGCAACACCGGACATTCAGGCCACCACCATTGCACTGGAAGTCTCTTTCGTCTGACAGGCATGGTCCTTCACTGATGCCAACACCTTCCTGGCAGCAATGTCAGCGGCATCCGGGACATGATTGTGATTGCCCATGTCATGTACGACCTCCCGCTCATATGCACCCTGGCTGGGCATTGTGCCTTATCATACTCTATGTATTTCCAGTAGATGTGGTTGATGTGCACCCAATTGCACTGGTACAGGTACCCAGCGTGGTGTAGCAGGGAGGCATCCTTTGGCTATGAACATAGGACAGAGGCATCTTCACACTGCAGACAACCTCCACAGTATGGATACCTGGCCTACATTGTGGCCACCCTTTATGGGGGCCTGATGGGACCTGAGTGGATGCACCTGTAGCAGGATGGCACCCCACCCTTGCTGCACCTGTTGTATGTTGAGCAGGGCTGTGCACTGTGGCACTGGGGCTAAGAGGCAGGCCCCAACAAGGAGCAACTGCAGACCATTAGCATGGATCATTGAGTGGGAAGTGGAGTGGGGCTTGACCCACAGGGACCACAGGTGTGCATGCTGCAGTACAGCTAAGGCTGCAACACACCCTGCCCCCCCACCATTCCCAGATGTGTACTGCATGCTGACCCTGCGGCTGGAGGGATGGGTACAGCATGGGTGTGGCTGTAGGGTGCTGCAAGCTGTGGCGCACCACAGTCCAGGCTGCACAGGGGTCATGCACCCCATGCCTGTGCTGCGGTTGTGTGAGTGACCTGGTGGGCCTGTGCACAGTGGCCCCTGCCAACAGCCCAGGTGTCTGCTGTTCCCCTGGTCCTGTGCATCCACAATGGTGGACCAGTGGCCATGGAGACAGTGGGCCATCCCTGCAACAAGTGTGGCCTGAAGCACATCCCTCCAGCTCACTGTGCATGTGCCTTTTCACGGGGAGACGGACATTGCCGTGCCCACCTGTGGGTGTACTGAGTGGCCCTGGTCCTTTGCAATACAACCCCCACACTCCAGTTCACAGGCATGCTGCCCTACCTGTCCCCACCCCTTCCTGTGCACGGGCATGCTGGCCCACATGTCCCCTGTCCCCCCACCCATCAGTGCACTGTAGACCCGACACAGTGGATCTAACAGACGGCCTGTGTACCTGGTAGGCCATCAGCCTACACAAGCACATGCTGGGCACAGTCACAGGAGATGCAGTCTTGGTATGCCATGGTCTATGCGGGTGTGGGTAGGGCATGCAGCATGGTGTGTGCCACCCCATACTGCATCGCTGGCCAGGGGACCAGGAACATGGCACTCCCTAGCAGGTGTTGGCAGCTGCTGTCTTCGGGAGTCACAGTCACGGTGTTGGAAGGGGGCCATTGCACTGCCTAGCCCTGGTTCCCTTTGTGGACATGGCCCTGTCATGAATGCTGTGGAGTCGGGGGAATGCTGCTGTGCCCAGTGTTGTGGGTGCAACCTGCTGGCCACAGGCATCTGGTTGTGGGGCAGTGTCGCGACATGACAATTTATCATTGATAGTGGTACCTTGGAATACAATGACCAATTGCAGTCTATTACATTTCTCTCTGCCTTTCATGACAATACACTCCTTGCATGCTCTTGTAAGTGTTTTGCATACCATTTACGTGAACACATTTACAGATAATAGCAAGTCCTATATGTTTTAGACACAGTACCTTTCTAGGGCCTTCTAAATATAAAATGTTTCCTTGCAGCTAAGCTTGCATATTTACTGTCAACTGACAATATATTAATGAGAGCTGCCATATGTTTGTGATACGCATGGACTGAAGCCCAGAACTTCAACCTGAGGGGAACAACATAGAGACTAGGTGGTATACCCTCCTAAACATACCCTTAAGTCTTTTTGGTATACCACACCCAACAGTCATGCAGGCAGTCAAAATGATTTCTGTCCCAATGTGCACAGGTCAGTCTGTATGTATACATCAGCAGCATAAAAATGGTACAGGTGTACAATCAGTGCATCAGCAGCATAAATATTGTAAGGGTGTACACCTGCCCAGGCTCATCCACAGACATGATCCCGCATGAGGGCGTGTCCAGGGCGATGCAGGACACACAGCAGGGGTCGGTATGACCACAATCCATGCCAGGTCTACGGTGTGTCCTGTGGATGACGGTGGTATGTCCTGCAATCACCGGGTGGTGCGAGCATGCGGTCATCGGTCAGCGCCCTGACTACGATGGTGTGTGTGTTTTCTTTTTGTAGGCGCAGGTTTGAACCCGCCGATGGCATTGGCTACTTGTCTTTTGAAGCATGTCCACACCCGCTATGCTACAGGTGCTGCTCGTGGGATCAATGCCTCCATTATTGACTGTTGATGTTTCAGCGCATGCTACCCCATGGAAAGCAGACATATGGAATAGGAGCAGTATATTGACAGGAGTTTGTTTCCTGTCTGGCTCACCTCCTTGTTGCCTTGCGCTTTTTGCTGAACACTATTCCTTCATGCGCTTATGTTGACTAGCGCTATTCTGACATGCATTGTTTTGTAATGTGCTATTCCAGCACTCTACATGTTGGTGCCATGCGCGGTTGTGACTCCCGACATACACTGTTCTATCCTCAGCTGTTGTGCACCGCCACCTATGCACAAAAACATGCAAGTGGCATGTTGGTGAGCGCAAATCCACACCCATGGGGGTTACCTGTGGGTCCCCACAGTTGATCACTTGCACCCACGTGGCGCCATGTTTGCAGCTGGTGCAGTGCACCAACTGCACTGGAGTGGGGCCTGTGCCCCATTGCTGCCCCACCCACAGGGTTAGCCTCAACATCAGAGCGACCATGCTGGGTTGCACGGATCCCGCTGTCACCGCCATGCCTGGCAGCTGCGCCTTGGGGTTGCATATTGGGGCTACATCTGCCTGGAGTTGGTGTAGCCACCGCCCCCTGCACACCACATCTGCATGTTGTGCATCGTGAGGAGTGCCGCACGCCCTGCACTGCCACCAGCCTGCCCATACGCCGGAGCTCCGTGATCAGCCAGGGATCGGTGCATGGGGAACGATGTGTGTAGTGATTGCTGCAGAGGGGCACAGTAGGTGCAGCAGGTGCTGAATGGGCTACGCACTGGAGATCGTGGCACGTACCCCACTCCGCACATTTGTGCATAGGGCTTCATGCATATATATTATCATGCACTGTCTTGCATGCACAGTTTTCCATGCACTATTCTAGCTTAGCTATATTGTCCTGGTAGGGCAGCTCCTTCAGGATTGTTTTGCTTTCAGAGAGTGGCTGAAATGCCTACATATTTTCCTAGCAAGATCTAACAGGTTTTAACAATTCTGTTTCCATTTAAGAAATTATGGATGAGAAGATTTAAACTATGTGTAAAACAAGGTATGTGTTGTTAGTTGCCATCTCTAACAGTGTTGACTATGTTGGCACCATTATCTGACACAAGGAACCCTGGAGATAAGGAATACAGAGTAAGCAACTTCTAGAATTGATTTTTCAGCTCCTGCAAAATATTCACAGCAGTGTGGTTTTCCTCAAAAGTGATGACACAAAGCCAGCCCGGTGGCGCTGAGGGTTGAGGCACTGGATGCCACACCTCGTGCTACTCCGACGACCCAGGTTCGGGAATGAGTTTGGGTCATCAGGGGTTGGCAGGGGGACTGGCTTGAGCGCCGGGAGACAGCTCTCCCAGTCCTGGGGTGGGTTAGGGACTTTACACTACGCTGTGGTGATCCCTGGGGATGCCTGGAGGCACCGCAAGCGATGGTGTAATTGAGGGGAGGACCGTGGCAGACGCCTTCACATATGTGTGCAGACGCCACTGCACGCCCACGGTCCCAAATGGGGAGAATATGGAAAGGGCAGCACGGGTCTGTGGCAGCTTGATGGCCGCAGATCCACTGGCCAACGATGCCTGGAGGCATATGCTGGTACTGGTTTCTCGCTGGGTTTGGGGGCCCATTTGCAGGTGTAGCTGCATCTGCCAGCTGGGCATGTGAGCTTGGGTCAGCAGCGGAATGGAGCAGTGGCTGGATGTGGAGCAGGACTGTGGCTGCAAGGAGAAAAAGTGTTAAATGTTAAAAAAAAAATGTGATGACACAAAATAGAGCCTGCTTCCTACTGCTGATGGTAGAGTGGGAATACTACTTTCTGACTGAAACCTGCCCAATTAGCTGTAACAGCTTATTTTATTTTATTTATTTGATAACCAGTAAGTACACTGTTCCCAGGGACCCTTTTCAGGCATGACCTGGGCCATCTAGATGGCACATAGAACACAGGTTTACAACATCTTACAGGAATAGGAACACAGTGGGAGTAACAGTAGTTACAAGTAAATCACACTAGAGTTAAAACAAGTTAGTTAGAGCCAGCTCCGTGGCGCTGAGCAGAAGGGTTCATTCAGCATCCTGACACCCAGGTTCACACCTCAAGCCCGGGTGTCAAAGTAGAGACTGGCGGGAGGAATTTAAGGCGTCCGATGGGGGACTCCCTCGGGGTAGGCAGGGCCTTGGCACCTGCAGTGGATTGTTGGACATGGCAGGGGCATGTAGAGTCGATGCCCCCCACATGTCCTTGCCGACGTTGCATTCCAGTCTGGCCCAATCAGGGTGGGGGAGGGCAGGAGAAAAGAGAAAAGGGCCACCGTGCCAGCTGGATGATGGTGGCCCTGCCTCCTCCACCGTGAAGCTGGGAAGCCCCAAGCTGCACCTCCGCAACTAAGATGCAGAAAGTGCCTGCAGGCACTTTGATCTCCTCCCAGTAGCCCTGGTGGGTGGGGGCCCCCGATGAAGGGATACATCGGGACAGATGGTGGCAGTGCACAGTGAAGCAGGAAGCTGCAGCAGTGGGGATGGTCACCTAAAGGAGTGGCAGCCAGGTTGGCAGGGTGGATAAAAAAAGCAAGCAAAAAAACAAGTTAGCTAGCAATTAATGCAACAGTAGTCACGTAGTCCATTGTTTGGTTGCTGGTCCATATATCTGTAGTTATGTAAACGGTTTCACCTCAGAGAGTTTCAACTGCTTAATGACTTCAGTACACCAAGTCATACAACAGTGGAACAGCCTTTTTGAGAAATATGTTCGACAGGAACAGTGGTTTGGTCTGCTTCGTGAACTCAAGGAAACCTTTTGGGCAACAAGAGCAAAAGGGAATTGACAACTGGCCAATAACTGTGCAATGGCTCTGTTTGGATGCTGGCAGGTAAATGTTGATGTCCTTGCAACACTTTCTTTAATGTTCATTGACTGAGATCTTTTTAATTTTTTGGGGTATTTTCATGCATTTTTCATGTGGAGCACTACTTTGGGATTTTGCAGTACTAGGTGGTGTCAGAAAACAATCTGTGTTTGTCTGTGAAGACTGTAAGATACATCAAGTGATTCAATGCCACTTACCACTTCCAGTTCATTGTCGCTATGGTCACCACGACCTCCTACCACCCACACCGCCTTGTCCGGCCCCACTCAGTTGGGTGTTTTGCCTTTGCATGTCGCATCATTTCTGATGTTCCAAATCGCCTGGATTGCCGCCGCAACTGATGCTCTTTTGCACAGACTGCATGCAGCTCTAGAGTTGTCTGCAGGGTCAATGTAAAATAAATTCCACACTAAAGATTTACCTTTTTGCTTTCTGCCAAAGTGCCTGGCACTATTTCTTGTACAGTCAAGGGACCTGGGGAAACCATACACTGCCATTTCATTGTTGAGATGAATTGTTCTCATTCATACTCATCTAATTCTTATGTTTAGCTTGATTTCTTTTTCTGCACTTGCCTCTCATGCCTTACAGCGGCATCCTCTTCTACCCCTCATCAAAAGTACCAACCTCATCTCCACAAGATTCAGAAGAACTGTAAGTGCCATAATCATTATGTGGGACATAGCCTGGATTAACCCATTTCCAGTCCCCACTATCACCATCATCTCTATCAGCATTCACTGCCTCAGCATCTGAGCTTATATTTAAGGAGGATGTCCTTGCATGCTGCTTCAGCAGCTGGACCTCTCCTAGCACATGGGGCAAAATGTTCAATACCTTTACATGTAACTCCACTCTGTTCTTTCCAAAATGCTACTATCGTTTCATTGTAAACATGCTCATGTTTTTTGGTTCAGGAGATTTAGTGCCAGTGCTGGTGATGTTATCTTTATTGTCGCTATGTTCTTCATTAGTGCTAGGATTCATACTGTCCATATCATTAACAGTTGCACATGCAGCAGCACTGTACTTCCTTTTAGTAAACGTACACTGAGAAATACAGCATGAAGCACAGTAGACAACGCCGTGAAAATATATTATTTAATTAACTGCTGGACAGACAGTGTAGCTGACTATGGCATAGTAATAAATGACAGGGCTCAGGGACACCTAACAAACAGCGTGATACAACCGTAAAATACTTTTGGTATGCTGCACAGACAGACAGTGTAGCTATGCCACAGTAATAAATGGGCCTAGGGTTACCCAACAGACAGTGTCATACAGCCATAAAAGGCGCTACGATGCTGCAGAGACAGACAGAGTAGCTATGTCACAGTAATACATGAGCTCAGGGGCACCCAACAAACAGTGTGCTACAGCCACAAAGGCTTTCACTATGCTGCAGAGACAGTGTAGCTATGGAACAGTATAACATGACAGAGGCACCTAACAAACAGTGTTTCAAACCAGCTAACCTACCCAGTACCTTCTGCTTTGTCTATGTCTTCCCCACCTTCCTTGTCTGTTCTTCCCCAGTCCCTAGCACCACCTCCATGACTGAGGCTGGCCTGACACCTCCCCTGGCTGAGATAGTTTCTCAGTCCCCACTATATCTCCCTGTCCTCTGGCCTTTGCTTCTTGACAAAGTGTATGTTAAGTGAAATGAAAAAAAAAAATTGTTTCATCTTTTTGATCAACAAGTAGGTGATTTGTGCTGCAGAGTGAGCACCCACAGAGCTGCTTCCACACACCACAACACACACCAACAGACTCCTGCTGGCAAGATTCCGTGCAGCACACGGAGTACAGACACCAATGACCAATCTAGCGCCAGCCTGGTATCATGTGCTCCCATTCCGCTGTAAGTTCATGAAGGACCCCACAGGCTGCCCTTAACACCTGTTTCCAAGTCCTTTACCCATGTCAAATTACCTAACCCAAGAATTACACTGTTATGTCAGGTGGGTAGTACATTACCTGAACTACCCTACCTGGCCAAAAAGGCAATAACGGCACTACCCGAACCGAGCTACCTAGTGAGTAGCCCAAGCCTAACTAAAAGACAAGCAGAATCTGCAATGCATGCCACCACTGCTATGGTAAAAGAAACCCAGTACCACAGACACAGGCTTGAGATTTTGGAGAACCAGATACAGAGCCCCAATTTATGGATCTGGGCATACTGGAAGCTGCAGAGGTATGGGTACCAGATTTTGGGATGCCAAAAGAGGACACTTAGTCCCTCCCTCGATGAGCCCTTGTGCCAGACCCTGAGTACATATGTTTAAAGTCTCCACCGCCTTCACAGCTCATTTACAATGAGGTCCTGGGTAGGAGAGAGTAAAAAATTGTAAAAATAATAATAATACAACAGGATAGAGAAGGTACATAAAGAATATTTGGCAGCTGGAAAGAGGACATGTCCTCGTAAAGAGGACATCTGGTAACCCTATGCAGAGGGAGACCACCTGGGCCTCTTTGTCTCAAATTAGCTTAATGAAATGCTCAGACCAAGCTTACAGGGTCACCCTCGTGAACACTAAAGAGATGAGGATGCCATGAGAGCCATCCTGCTAGTGATGAGAGGCATTAAGAAAGGGATCATGTACTGACTTTGGCAAAGCAAAGAGTACTGTGCTGTGGGACAGGAAACCAATATCCTTTTTCTGCCCAATATCAGTTATGCAAGTTGGCAGTGCCAGAAGAAAATCGAAGCAGTATGAGACATCAGGGACCTCAGGTGACATCACCAATGGAATGAAAGCAAGTTTGAGGAGCTCTGTGTAGAGCAGGAAGAAAGGTTCCACTTTTAATATCGCTGAGTTTCTAACTATAGTAATTCAGTGTCAGGATGCACCTGAAGCATGGGAGGACAAAACAGGATAAAAAAGCTGAAAACAACAACAGAAGCAGAGTGTTTCTGAGCCACATAACAACAGGCCGTCTGACCCTGCTCCACCAAGTGCGAACATGAAGACTGGTGTGGATGTCAGTGTGGCTCAGTTGGTAGTACATCTGCCTCTGGACCAGAAGGTTGTGGGTTCTTGTCCCTCACTGGGATTGGACTTGCACCTAAAATTGCCGGCATCTGAGTGCAGTATTGGGGGTACTGTGCTGCTGGGGTGTGCCGTCCTTTGGATGAGATATTAAACCAAGGTCCATCCTGTTGGGTGTCCAGGTGGAAATAAAAGAACCCAGGGCACTCTTTGCAAAGTAAGAAACATTCCTGGTGTCCTGGCCAACACTCCCCTTCTCATAAACTGGTTGATACAATTATCCAGGCTGTGGTGATGATGTGTGATATGGCTGCCACCACCACATTCAGTCACTTCACTACCAGTCTAGACTTGCTTGTAAAGTGTTTTGGGATACACTGTGTATGAAAAGTGCTATATAAATGCTGATTCTTCCTCTTCACATGCTCAACCACTCCCTGAGCTGACCAATGCATTAATTTTATCAGAATTACAGGCATTCCACACTGAAATACTCAGCTGACTACTTTCCAGATAAACTTAGCTGAAGTGCAGCAAGAGCTGAAAGATGAGCAATTTGACCTCTCCCAAACCAACCAACCAACATGCTTCTGCTCTTTACTGTCGGTTGCTTTAGGCTAAGGAAAAGAATACATATTTGGAATGTCATAATTACCAAACTAATATGAGACTTTATGGGATTCTTGAAGGGAGGAGGGACAGCACATAGAAGAATATGTTGACCAGCTACTAAATCAGCCACTCAAACTGCCCTCCACCCTCGATCTACAGGATTGAAAGATTCACATGGCTCTAGACCCTTGCCCCACCCAGATCAGAGGCCTAGATCCTTTGTAATGCAATTTCTAAGTTACAGAGTGAAAGAACAAGTAATAGCTGTGGCCTGGAAGAAGAGAAATGTGCTATGGGAAACAAGCTCTTTTTGATCATGATTATGCACCGCCAGTGCAACTGGCTTGAAACTCCAGATCCCTTATAAGGCCAAGCTGGGGCCAATTTCCCATAGGCAAAGTACTCTGACTTTCTGCAGCTGAAGCAGAGGCTGATCTCAAGACTAGAGGGATTCAAATCCCACAGCTACTGCATCAGGTGGGAGACAAGAGGACCTGACAACAGCCCCAAAGACACTTTGGAACTGAGGGACACCAGAGGTCTTGCAGCCCAGTTTGCCAAGGCACTGACTTCAGTGAAACAATGCAACTGCATGACCTCTGAGCCATCCAAGACATATTGACACAGTTCCAGAGACAGTGACTATCTGCAGTCATCATTATACTAGCCTTCATCCTCGAAGACAGTATAGCAGGTAGGTGCTTTGTCCTTTTGGCCTCAGGAGGGGGACGGAGGCCCTTCCCACCGTGGCTGTATTTTGGCAACTTTATTTAATTATCCTCAGAACTTCAAACTGGCTGTAGTTGATGCCAATACGCTGGATGTGGGGGTTGCCCACCAACCCTAATATGATCCCTGCCATACGCAGTATGCTTGTGACTTGCATATCATCTACACTTCTGACCCTAGGTCAGAGTTTTGACTTCTAACATGCATTAGCCTCGACAGGGTGCACTCTAGGGAATGAAACAATATTCAGAGACTAGTTATTAAGCACCTTGGAAGTTGCAGCTAGAAAGGTGGCTGCATTCAGGAGTCCTCATAACTGCAGGGCGGTCTCTATGAGTGTAGCACCGCATTCAGCTCATAACTCTTAGAATTCTATAGCATACTGTTACAGGCAAGTGTTTGGGCTGGTGCGGGGCCAACTCCTCCACATGTGGCAGTACTGGACCTTGTCTGGGTGTAATGGTGCTCGGTTTAATTGATTATTGTGGAGGCCATGAAGGGAAGGCTCAGGCCCTGGTCTGTCTCCCCTGCCTCGCCGGGACGGTGTGGGGCAGGTGAATAGGAGGGCTACCACTAACATCTTTACCACTCCATGGCCCAATGGGATTCTATGTAACTTTTCTTTGCCATTTGGAAGTGATATGTGACTTTGTGACCCTCCTTCACTTTTACTGCTTTATGTGCAAAAAGACCTGCTGATCCACTGAACTCTACTTTCAGATTAGAATAGCCTAGATTTTTCATCATTGTGCTGTGATTCTTGGTGACACTCCCAGCAGATTATATTGTTGCCATCGTGGAAGTGCCACAAACCGTCACCGAGACACAGTAACTTTCCTCACTGTGACTTGCATGCTATGGCTAATGCTTGTCACTAATCTGGAAGGCCACCCACAAGCTGGATTTCCCTCAGCTGCACCACTAACATCACTGGTGTTGCATAGGAGGGACTGTACATTAGTCCCTCCCACCCTTGAGAGTGCACAATTTGTTCTGTATTGCTTTTTCATATCTCAGCCACGCACCCCATTGGTGGAAGGACTGACTGTACCTCTTTCTCATATGTTTACCCATGGATGATATCTGAGAACTCTTGTTGTTGTAGTTATGTACTAGCATCAAACTGCAGTATTTGTGTAAACCACCCTGCAGGGCTGGCTTACTAATCTGTGCTCTCCGTAGTTGGTTAGGGACCTGGCTTGGGGCATTCGTTTTCCAGCCCCGTTTAGGTGGGGAGTTGCTCTGGGTTCCAAGTATAAATGGGGAGGAGCTTTTTGGCAGGGAGCCACCAGGCATCATGTAGGGCAAGTAGGGTCAGGGGCTAACATCCCTCAGCCCAGAAGGTTTCTGGCCTTTTGAGCATTGAGGCTACATGTTATTTTTTCCGAGAAGTCTGGGTGACAGGAATGTGGTGACTTTGTGGTCCAGGATCTGGGAGCTCGGTAGGAAGGAAGAACAGAAGTCAGAGAAAGGTCTGGAGGTTGGCGAGTCTAGAAGGCCTGGTGCTTCAACAAGCAAGGTATGGCAGTGGGGCTGCTGTGGTGGTGGCAGGACCAAGGCAGGGCTTCTCTGAGGTGGTAGCTCCAAGGAGCCATTATCAGTGTGGCATGCTGCTTCTGGATGTTTGGAGGGTGTATCTCAAGAATTTGTTTGTATTGGGCCTGCCGTGCACATGTCTGGGGTAGGACCCATGTTAGACCTGCTAATGAGATGCACACTGAATGTAACTGGAAAGGAGGGAGCCATGTTCACCCATTATAAAAGTATCTCTGGCACTGTTGGACTAGAAGAAAAAGTAGGGTGGTGAGCTGGTGGGGTTAAGGATTGTGTACAGGATGGCCACAGAAGGTATAAAGGCCACATCCCAGGTTTAGTTTGTCTGGGGAGGGTAGGCACTCCTGGGAATCAGTATGGCTGTGTTTCACACCTTGTAAGGTCCTGAGCTTTAAATGGCTCTGGGTAGTTGCATGGAGTCTGCACTAGTCTATCGGTTTAGGTCTTGTGAAAGCATTGTTGCCTCTAAGTTACCCGTCAAGTGGCGCTACCAGAATAGTGCCACACTATATGGCCGTAATCTGGTAAGTGCTCACTTGGACAGCGAGGGATTTACAGCACTTGTTGTGGTTAGCACCGCCACTGGCCCTGGTGCTGACAATGCTCAAGAGCACCAGCAGCCAGGAGGCTAGCCAAGCTGCTCCTGTGACGTAGAGGGCTGGGGCATTGAGTAGCTTGGTCAGCACCATTAGGAACCAGGGTTCTAATCCTGGTCTCCATACATTTTACTGCACTCAGGACTTACATTCTGATTTGTGGGGCTGTGGAAACAGTATTCCACAAGCTGGATTTCCCTCCAACAGCACCACTAACATCACTGGTGTTGCATAGGAGGGACTGTCGTTAGTCCCTCCCACCCTTGAGAGTGCACAATTTTGTTCTGTGGATAATGTGAAACAGTATTCCACAACCCCATAATTTTAATTTTACCTAATATCCACTCCCCTGGAGTTGAAGTCCTTTAGTCTGGGGATGCGGACCACTGCATCAGGAGATGCGAGGGCATAGCAAAAGAAAAAACGTTGCCTTTATTACAGCGCATCATGCCGATGCTATTGTTGTCAGTGCTAATTTTAACCCAGTGCCTATTTTTACTGCCTCTAAAATATGTCCTAAGTATGCTCTGGTTGCCCTGCTCCATGGAGCTGAGCATTTTTATATTTTTAAATCAAAGATCAGAATTAAATTTATTTTCTTGTCCCTATCTCTTGAGTGCTGAAATTTATTGAATTAACTTCTTCCTGGGATGGAATATGCTGGTTAGACCTTTGTTTCTTCCCCTGTGTCAGTCATGAGTTGCAGCAGCTGGCGTAAAGGTGGGTTGGTGGAGGAGCTGCATCCTGAGCTGTTCTGACAGTACCAAGATTGAGGCAAGACATTACTTTCTATACTTATGGCTTACACCATGGAAGGTTTTCGGTCTGTGCCTCTCCCCGCTGTCAGGACCCCCAGACATAAAGGGTGGGGTAAAGGAGGATTTCAGATGTGGGGACTCATCCAGGATTTAATTTGACATCCAGATTGAGTGTTGGGGGACCTATTGACACTGGGGTCCCCACTGCTGGCAGGCCTAGATTTGGTGGTGCATCATTGAAGATCACCATTCTGGGGTGTTTGGCACCATTTTCCTATTTCCATGAAGAAGAAGGTGTCTGGTAGCAGACAGGAAAGGTCAGCTGACTCGAGGTGGCACTGCTGATTGGTGCAGGCATCGGCTGAGTGAGGAATGTGCATGGAGACGCCATTTTCCCCTCGAACACATGGCAGGAAGATGCATTCTGTGGTAGGAGAGAGAAACAGTAAACTTGGAGTTGGAAAAAAAAAGATAATGGCAGAGAAGGCACCTTTGGAGAAACCCCAGGCCACTGTGCTTGCTTCTATTCTGACTTGGATGTGGAAGTCAGTAGGAAGATGGGCAGCGGATGATAGTTGTGTACTGTGTGGATTCCAAGGAGAAGGGTTAGCCATCTACCTTTGTGCACTAACTGTTCCAGGGGCCCTTTCAGGACTATCTGTGAGCACTCCATTCAGTTTTGTGTGGCCCTGGCTGGCACTGGCATCGGTGGGTGCGGCCTCTTTAGCCTCTCAGGAGAGCCTGGATGTTTTGAGGAATCTAAGCAGTTTGAATTTTGGAAGGTGTGAAGCCGCCTGTCTCGGCACTGGGTCTGAAGAGTGCCGACAATTATAGCGTCGGCATGGTGCGCATGGAAAAAGAGCAGTTTTATTTTTAGAATACTGTTTCCACGGCCCCATGTAAAAAAAAATTAAGTCCCAAAGTAGTAACATTTTTTTTGAAGACCAGGATTAGAACCCTGGTCTTTATTATCATGGGGGCAAGTTGTTTTATGCCTCAGCCCATCACACCACAGGAGCAGCTCAGCCAGCCTCCTCTTCTCTGCAGCTCTTGTCCTGATTACAGGACCATGGACAGTGACCAAGGGTGCACTTACAGCAAGTGCCATAAAACCCTACTCATTGTCCACGCGAGTGTTTGCCAAACTACGCTATATAGTGTGGCGCTATTCTGATAGCGCTCAATTGATGGGGTACTCCTGTCTCTCAGGAAAGAGCCAGTGAAGAGGTGCCAGATGTAGTCATGGAGGCTATGGAAGAGGACAGTGAGGGTGCAGTGGGGCACAGCCGTCTGCCCAGCCCACAGTGCCCACCACCACCGACTAATCCCATGGCAGAGGAGAGGTAGAGGATGGGAGTTAGAGCTGGTGACCCCCAGGGCCCAGGGGTCAGCTGCCAGTCCCCTGCCTGGCGATGGTGGCACAGTAGAAGCTACAGGTGGGAGGCCCCTATCTAAATATCGTTGTGAAGATTAAGGTGGAAGAACCAGAAGGAGACTATGGTGGAGTTGCCATCTGGTGCATTACCTCCTGGACAGGTCCCAAGGCCTTATACATCCACTGACCAAGAAGTGTACAGAGCCATTCTTTATCCCTATCAAACTCCTGTGCTAAGGCTACCAGATAATATCCCATGCCTCCCGTTGTGCAAAGCTACTTGTGACCAGTTGGATGGACTTTTAAGCAGTGACCCACCCAATGAATGTACTGTACAGGATGTGGGTGTGGCTGGAGCTGGGAACCACCCGATGGACCAGTGTGAGAGAGCTGCCCCCATGGTCATAGGCTGAGAGGTGGGTGAGGCGAAGGATACAATTAAGTAACCATCTGCAGAGTATCCTTACGTCCCAGAGAGGTTGGGACATCATCGAGGAGAAGCGGCCTCACTGGTTGTTCAGGGAATGACCCAGAAATTACAGCAGAGGTCTGAGTCGCCCAGCCCGCCCACCCAAGAAATCATTCAAAAGGCCAGAACCATGTGCTACTCATCCCCTGGACAGGCTTGACTCTGTTTAAGCACTTTGCACTTGTCCAGGATGTGGCTGTTGGTTGTCGTGTAAAGCACTATATCATCTCCATGGACTCTTTTACTAAGGAGACCACCAAGCAAGACCCAGCATTTTATTTCCCCGCACAGAGGGCCCGCCATCTAAGGAAGATGTTCAGCATCCAAGAGGTACCAGGACTGTTCTGCAAGTGATTCAACTGTTCCAAGTTTAAAGTAACAATAAAATAATAATAATGAAAGAGACTGCACCCAGTGGATGGTGTTGTAGGACTGTACCCTAGTGGCTAAAATCTGGAACTGTGTGAACTGCTCCACTGTGACTGATTATTGCTCATTTATTTTGAAAAAAAGGTTTCTCTGTTCCCAGTTAGAACTCACTACAAACAAATTGAAATGTTAGTCAAAGTCTACCTCATGCTGTGAAAGCTTGGTGAAAGTGCGATGTTAGAGTGGCAGTACAAATGAGTATGTGCTGGAGTGAAAGAGTGTGTGAATGTGGAAAGGGTGGTTAACTAATTTGTAAATAGGTGTTCTGAAATGATTGTTAAGAACAGCCTGGTCATTGTTTTTTAAAGAAAAAACTGTTGAAAAATGGTGTTCTTTCCTTTTCCTAGAATTTTCTAACAACGATGCTGGACCAGAGCAGCTCCACAGACCGGTTTTGGCTTAAGGTAGGCCTGGGGGATGGGGCACTGTTTTCCCTCTGTGCACCTCAGTGAAGAGTCACTGGGCAAGGGGTGCATACTCACTTGGTGGGCACTTTCTCGGGCTGGCATCATATGCCCCATTTCCAGGAGGAAATGTTTTTTGGGGAGAATGTAAGCCACCCTCATTGGCCTGGCATACTAATCCGTGCTCTCCTGGTTAGTTATGGACCTGGCTTGGAGCATCCATGTGTCCCACCCTATTTAGGTGGGAAATTGCTCTCGGTTCCAGGTATAAATGGGGGAGGAGTGTTTTTGGCAGGGAGCCGCTGGGCATCATATAGGGCAAGTAGGGTCGGGGCTATATCCCTCGGCCCAGGAGGTTTCTGGACTTTGAGCATTGAGGCTACGTGTTATTTGTTTCCAAAGGATGGGTGGCATTAGCGTGGCAACCATGGGGTCCAGGATCTGGGAGCTCAGCAGGAGGGAAGAGTAGAAGTTGGAGAAAGGTCAGGAGGTGGCCATGTCTGGAAGGCCTGGTACTGCAACAAGTAAGGTATGGCAGTGGGGCTGCTGTGGTGGTGGCAGGACTGTGGCAAGGCTTCTCGGAGGTGGCAACTCCAGGGTGTCATTACCAGGTGTCGTACGCTGCTTCTGGATGTTTGGAGAGTGTATCTCAGGGATTAGTCTGTATTGGACCTGCGATGCCAGTGTCTGGGGCAGAACCTGTGTTAGACACGCTAACAAAATACACATTGAGTGTAACTGGCAAGGAGGGAGTCGTGTTCGCCCATTCTAAAAGTATTTCTGTTACTGTTAGACTGGAGCGAAAATAGGGTGTGAGCTGGTGGGGTTAAAGATTGTGTGCAGGGTAGCTGTGGAAGGTATAAAGGCTGCATATCTGGTGGTAGTTTATCCAGGGAGGGAAGTAAGGCACTCTCTTGGGAACCAGTATGGCTGCATTTACCTTGTAAGGTCCTGAGCTTTAAAATGGCTCTCAGAAGTTGCATGGAGTCTGCACTGGTCTATCTGTTTTAGACCTATGAAAGCACTGTTACTTCTTGTTGCCTCTAAAATATGTCCTACGTATGCTCTGGTCTCCCAGCTCCTTGGAACTGAACATTTATTTATTTATTTAAAATCAAAGATCAGAATAAAATTTATTTTCTTGTTCCTACCTCCTGAATGCTGAAATTTATTGAATGAACTTTGTAATTTTTCCCTGGAATAGAGCTTGCTGGTTAGACCTTTGTTTCTCTCCTGGCTCGGCCGTGAGTTGCAGCAGCTGGCGAAAGGTGAGTTGGTGGACAAGTTGTATCCTGAGCTGTGTTGACAGTACCAAGATCAAGGTAAGGCTTACTTTCCATAGTTATGGCTTACTTCCCTGAAAGGTTTTCGGTCTCTGTCCCCCCAGCCGCACTGCTACCATCAGGACTCCTAGACATAAAGGGAGGGGTAAAAGGGGGATACAGATGAAACCTCTTTGCACAAGCCAGCCCAACTGACAGACTATTTTTTACTTACAGTAGATGGATCATTTCTGGAGCCTAACCCTGTAGGGCCTACTATTGGCCACATTGTACTTTCTACCTGTCTTCTGGGCATTGCAGGAGCATGAAGAACTCAGTGGAATGAGGGTACAGGAAAGGGTACTGAATCATGATTAATACCGACATGTCCAGACCACTACTAAGTGTGTAATGGGTTGCCAGCTAACCACAGCTTTTCCCATGGCTATGGATAGGGATACAACAATAGTATTATATAATGTCAGTGGTATTCATAACCCAGTGAAAAGGTACAGACTATTGCAATTTTTAAACTTGAACAGTTTGGCATCATATTCCTGCATGAAGCCCATCTCTTCCCAGAGGAACACAGTAAAATGCATCTTTGGGGTTCGACCAGATTGTTTATTCTTCTCACAGATCAGGAGGCTAGGGGGGTCTTAACCCTCATTTCTAGGGCCTCCCATTTCAATTGGATTGGCAAAGTCAAGATTTTGAGGGGCACTATGAAGTAATGGTGGGCACCCTGTATGGGAATCCAACCATCCTAGCCAATATCTGCTTTCCTCTGTGGGCAGACCCATTGTTCTTTATGAAATTTTTTAACAGTTATGGATGTACAGAATGGACAACTGATTTTGGGGAGGGATGGGAACCTCACTCTACAGCCCGACCAGGATTCCTCTGCTCTGAGAAAATTCCACCTCTCCCAGCAGAGATATGTTAAAGCAACTTTAGCTCACCTGGGGTTGGTTGACATGTGGAGGCACCTCAACCCACTTAAAAGAATACTCACACTATTCTGCCCGACACCATGGTTATGCCGGATCAGATTATTTGTTTGTGTCCATCAAGCATTCAGGCACACTGTCAGATATACATCGTGGAACCCTCCACTTGTTGGACACACCCTGCTGCGCCTCTCAATTCCATCTAGTGCAGATCAGGAGGACTTCCCATTGGAGACTGCATTTGGGTCACCTCAGGGATGACACATTCCTCTGCCTCCTTGCAGAAGGATTCCCCAGATATTACAAGAGGACTCTACTCAGGAGGTGACCCAGGAATCTTGTGGGATACCCTTAAGGGAGTGCTAGGGGGAATCCTAACATACTGTACTCAGAGGAAGGAGTAAGGCCAGATGCTAGCAGAGCTTCAAACCACTCTCTTAACCCTGCAAATGTTCCACATGCAGGATGACCATTCAACATGCCGTTACAAGTTTGCAGGTAAAGCTGAGATTCAGGAAATACCAGACAAAGGGTGAAACAGACAATTTTTCCTTCACCATAGATATAATAAAGGGTGATAGAGGTGCCGAAATCTGGCGACAAGACTTAGGGCTTACAGAAAGCAGTCTTGCATTTCCCAGCTTTGAGACCCATGAACAGGCCATTTAGGGCACCATACCCATAAAATACACAAGATCCTTAGAGACTATTATTCATAATGGGAGGCTTTAAGCCCATGGTTCGATGGGCAGAGCAACAAGCGTCACTCCACATCGAGCTTAAAGCGTCACAACATCCTGGGCTTGCCAAGATTCTTTTCCATTGTATCTGGCGCTGCTCTTCCTGCTCTCCTACCCAGGTGCATTCTCCCTCATTTTGTTTGTGGCTCCCTCAGCAGCCCACTTCCCTTGGACTTCCTCCTTGTTGTTTGTTGGCTGTGATCTGCCATCACCACCTTCAATCTCGCTGCCTGTTCATGTGCGGCGTTTGATTATAAAGGGTCTTTTTTCAACAAGGTTACTCGCTCTCCAGTCAGCTCAGTCACCCTTTCTAACATCCTCCCTCTGCTCCCCTGCTATGAACCTGCTGTCTGCTCCTAAACCAAGTGCTTGCCTTCCGTAGTACCTCCAGCTGCTGGTGCCTTGCCTCCTCATTCCTCTGTTGTGCAGCTCATTGCGTTAAGTCTCATCCTTTCTCGCCTGGCACTATGTTGTCAATGTAGTATTATGTTATTTTGCCTCGTTTCTGTACCGTTGTGGTCTGGCTCAAATTTCTCTCGCTGGTGTGTGTTCTTTCCTTTTCAACTTCCCATTGCCATCTCCTTCTGCATCAGACTCCTGCACTTGCATCGGACTCGTATGGCCCCAATACTTCGTTCGGATCCCCAGCTACCTGTAACATTCTGACAGCTGCTTCTGTTGCTTGCTGTGCTTCATTCATTATTTCTCCTGTTCCTTTTCTTTTGCATCAGGTCTGTGCTCCATGTTTCCTGTGTGTGTGTATGTGTGGGTGTGTGTGGGGGGGTGGAGTTGGGGGACAGTTACTACCGTCATCTTTACCTCCATACCTTTTTGTCTCTTGTCGGGGGTTCATGCCAACATCTTTACCATATTACCTATTTATCTCTTGTCGGGGAGGTTACTGCCAAGCGTCTTTATTGCAGTACTTAATTCTCTTATCTTTGGGGGTATGCCATCCTCCAGCATTGTTCTGTTTTACTGCTTTGGGGATTCCTTGGACCCTGCCTTGTTCCCACTCGTTTGTACTTTCAATTGTCATTCCTCTGTTTGCATACCTCTCAACCTCATGTCTCTGAAATGAAGATGTAGACATTTTTGGACTCTCAAAATGAGGAACTACGGATATGCAGACCCTCTGAATGAGGGCGCATCCTCAGCCATGGCGATACAAGCTCAGAACACTGTGAAATCCATCATGTTTACTTGTACTAGGTTTATTTTTTGGATTTAATATTTTAGAATATTAAGAGTTTCTACTTTAACATCTTAATTTATGGCACATTCTCTGCTTGGGCAGCACCTTTTCCATGAGGGGGTGAGGGACAGAAGCGATTTTGTGGGCAAGATGAGGATGTCCCTCGTTATGAGGGACAATTGAGAGAGCACATCTGTTTGGTACTCCTGGACTGCCAGCTCTCTTGTCTTCCCAAGTATTGTTTCTGTTTGCCCTGACCTCTTCTATCCTCTAGATGGTGTTATCTTGACAATGATTCCATATCAGCTTTCCCACCATGCTCTTGTGGTTCGCTTCCGGTCTGCGATATTCCTTGCTTGCTTCCTAGGTCAATTTCACCTTCCTCTTTGGCTGCTCTCGACTTTTGGGTTCTTTCCTTATCATGCTGTCAGCCTTGTTTGCTTTTGTCTGGCTTGCTATCATTGTTTCTCGCCCTCCTGCAGTTCTCCTTCCTTCATACCAGTTCCGTTCCAGTTACACTCTGTTTCTGACATGCCCTCCATCTGGCCAGCATTCGCTATTTCTTGGGTTTCCTATCATTCCCCTATGCTGCTTCATCGGCCTGTGGCTCTCTGGCCTCCTGTATCTGGTTAACGACTCTGGTCATCCTTCACCACTTCACACCAGCCATCCCGGATTCAGGCGTTCTCATCCTGTGTTGGCGGGGTCCTATGCTACCCCATTGACTTCCCTCCGTCCTTTGTCCTTTCATGCTTCACTTTCCCGTATCAGCCTCCACAGCTTTGTTCCCTCATTGTTCCTCATCCGTTTCCTAATTTTGCCTTCCTTGCCCTGGCACCTTTCTAGTTTCAGCTATGAACAAATAAAAAAAATGATGAGCTCATTCTTCTCCTTTTCCTCAGCCACCGTTGCAGTCCATCATTCCCCTCACTCCATCAGTTTGCTTTCTGCTCGGAGCTTCCCTATGTCACCATCTCGACTCTACCTGTCTCTCGATGCCTCGTTCTGGTTCATTTAGCTCTCTCTCCTCAACAATGCTTGTGTTGTCCTGCTCATCTATTTACATTGCTTTCGATCGGTCTGCCTCGGCTGCCCAATCAGTATTCCTCGGTGGGCTCCTCTGGCCTCCACTCGATATTTCTTTTGCTTCCTCACATTTCTCTTTTAGGCGCATTGGTTAGCTGTGCTGTTGCAGCATTCCTTTTCATTTGGCATCATTTGGCTGTCCTGGCTGAATCAGTTTGGCCTACACTTGATAATTCTTGTGGGCATCTCTGTCATGAATAGTTTGCCATTTCTTCACCCTTGACCCTCTTGTCACATGTCCTTGAGTTCCTGACTCCGGTCATCATTCACTCTTCATTCCTCCTAGTTCCTCTCTGATCACTACCTTGAGCATTTCTATCATGGAATCTATGCCATGACCTCCCCAGGCTTTACTGCTTATCCATATCTCCACCCAAGCATTCCCTCTGGTTACAGAAATGCCTTTTCTTGTGCCAGCCATCAGGGATTCACTCCGCTTATGGTTTCACTCCTCATACATCTCTGTTACCTCAGTTTGACTCTCCTCCACTCCTGAACCATGCTTTTCTGTCTGTCACCTTTTGATTAGGGCTGGCTGAAGGCTCTCCACCATCGTTCAAGTTCCTTTTCTATCTTTTCTGAATCTTCCTCCTTTGAGGAGCCTACTTGCTCCACGTCGCTCTATTCCTTTTACGACTCTTCCTCTTTCAGCAGTCTACTTGGTCACATTGCTCTATCAGGCATACCATCCTTCTAGTTCATATATCCTATGGTTCCAGACATACCTTGTTGGCCTTGGACAATATCTCATTTCAAGGAGCCTCATTCCTTGCATCATTCTGTTGAATCCTTTACTATCTCATCGCCCACACCATCAGGGTCTCATCACTCACATCGCATGTTCATGCATTTCGGCCTCAGTGTCTACTTCCTTACCTTGCTCACTCGGGCGTACCTCTCATTTGATCTTCTGCTACCTTATCATCCTGCCACCCTCTCATGGCAATCACCATCTGTATTTGTCTCTGCCTCCTGTTTTTTTTACTCCATGCGCAGCCATATGTTCCATATTTTAATCAGTGCTTTCTGTTCTGTCTCTCGACCACATATTTCTGAAGGACCGAGGTATTCTCTGCAGCACACTCAAGGTCGTCCCTGAAACCTTGGGTCTGTTATGCGGTATGCATTTCTTGCTGTTTCCTGTGTTCCCTGTTTCCTGCCGGTGTCGACCTTATGCGCCATTTCGTCCTTGCCTACTGCCGTCGACATCTCTTGCTTTCGCCTCTGTTGGAGTCCTGTTTTCATTCGCTGACCCTGTTTTTTCTGTCTGTCCTAGGGTCCATTCCTTTCCATTGCTTGCTCATGCATACCTCTCCTTGGATCGGATGAGTGCTTTCCTTCCTTCCTGGTCCACTGCTTTCTGTGGGGTTCCCCTATCTCTGTCCTTCCCTAGTCCATCTGGTGTCTGGGTGCCTCCATCTGGTTCTCCTTCAGTCTGACCTTCGTGACCATTTACCTGCCTCTGATCATCTCTATCAATATGCCTTGGTGTAGTTCGCTGCCAAGTCATGTCTATTCACTTGCTCCGTCTGACCCGATCTCAATATTTCTTTGGGCATTCCTATCGTGGCTCTAATCCGCCTACATCCGACTCCCCCATACAGTTCTCATCCTGTGCTGGCTGAGTCATCTGCTACCCTATTGCCCTCCCTACCATCTTTCATCCTTCCTTGCCTCATTTTTCAGTACCTGCCTTCCTGGCATCTATCACTAATCATATCTCATGCATTCCAGTTACCTTCCTCATCCTAGCTTATTTTCTTCCTGTCCACGTGGATTATTTCGCTCATGGCTTCCTGCCTCCTCGTTCTTCATCGATTTGGCTCCCCTTGATCGCCGTCCTGAGCTTTCCCTCTGGTTCACATACCCTCTGGTTCCTGTCACACCTTATTGGCCTCGGGTTTGCTTCTTTCAGGAGCTTCATTGTTCATGTCGCTCCATAAACCATGATGCCTTCATTCAGGTTATTTTCATGTTCATTCCCATCTCCTCTTTCGATTCTGTACCGGCTCTTCAGGATTCAGCCATCATAGCTTCACTTCACTCTTAGCTTCACTCCTCATCATACCTTGTCCAGTTTTGATCATCAATTGCTTAACCTGAGTTGTCGCTGGTTCTGGATCTCCTTCTTAACTTCGAAATTTACTTCCTTTGAGGAGCCCACTTCCTTTCCTTCCTTTGTCTGGGTTCGTTTTCAGGTTCATTCCATCTCCTCCTCTTCCAGTGCAGTGCCAGCTATCCAGGCTTCTCTCCACTCATGGCCTACTATCGTTATTCTTTTTAGGCGTATCTACCATAATTCCCATGCCACCTATCCACCACGGCCATCCTGCCGCATGTATCGAGTTCATAACTCCAGTCACTTCAATTTCATAAATCCAGTTATCATTCACACAGCATTACCTCAAGGCTTAACTATTTACATCGTTTACTTGAATATTCCTATAATTGAATTTCATACTACATCATCAACTACAACCTCAGAGTCTAATTATTTATATCGCATAATCAGGCATGCCTCTTCATTCTCAGTTTATGCTCAGTCATGATCGCTCAATCAAGCGCATCGTTCAATCAAGCCAGTCTGCATTCTCATCTGTCTCCTCATGAGCACATCTGGAATCTCCTCATCAGCACATCTGGATACCCCTTGCTCCTCTGTCTCATACATGGAATTACTCCTCCCATCCTTGCTCCTCTGATGTGCTATCTCTCATCGACTGCTCAAGCATATCCTCCTTGGGTCCCTGCTGTCTTATGTTCCTTATTTTATCTGTACTTCTTTTGAGTTATTCCTATCCTATTTTTATCCTCCTTACTACTATCTCTCATCTATGAACCATTCTCTGCCAACATATGTCCTCAAAATCAAACGTCAGCCTGGAGGAAGGCGACCTAGGTCTTGGATCACCAGAGGTTTCCTCCTCAAAGGTGGTTTTACCTCTCCTCCATGCCAATGGTCATAATATTAGTTAGAGTTAGTGCTTTCCTCTCACTAGTTAGTTAGGTTCCGCTGTTGGATGGAGGCAGATGATGGCCCGGCTTTCCCCTCTCTCCTCAGCAAGTTAGCCCTTTTTCTCACAGAATTCATTTATCATTCTCGCTCTTCAAAGCTTGACATCTTTGGGTATTCTTTTGGGCTTCTTCCTAACATACCTTTAGCTGACTCATTCATCCCCAGCACCTGTGGGGAACCCTCCTCTCTAGGGTTCCTTGCATCGTACCCTTCAGGGTGGTATATCCATGGATAGAGGTGGAAAGCCACAAAGCAAATCAAGTTACACAGTATTATCTTATATCATCTCATTCAGTTGCATAAGCACATCGAGATAGGAGGGCTTTAAGCCCGTGGTTCAATGGGCCGAGCAACAACGTCCTCCCCATCGAGCTTAGCGTCACAACATCCTGGGCTTGCCAGATTCTTTTTCATTGCCCACCATCCACCCCTCCTCCTCCAGCAGCTCGCTCTCTTCCCGTGGGCTTCTTCCTAACCTACCTTTAGCTGACTCATTCATTCATTCCCAGCACCTGTAGAGGGGCCCTCCTCTAGGGTTCCTTGTGCGTACCCTACAGGGTGGTATATCACCACGGATAGAGGCGGAAAGCCACATAGCAAACCAAGTTACACAAGCATTATCTCCTATTATCTCATTCAGTTGCATAAGCACAGAACTGTACTCAGTAGACTAGAGCATCACTTCAGCTCAAACTGCAGCCTATCTTTGAGACCTACCCTCTTGAGTCTACAGGACCAGAAAATTGTAACCCTTATCTCTCTGATCACTCAGGAAGAGGTTATGTTAGCCATAGCCAGTTTCTCTACAGAGGTGCGGGACCCTGATGGGTTTCTTTCTGAGTATTATAAAAGATAAGAAGCTATTCCACCTGTTTTGATGGTGGCCATTGGATTGGGCAGGAGGGTGACCCATCCCCTCTTCATGGAATTATGCCACTATATCTGTGCTTTTAAACCCCAGAAAGACCCTCATGGTCCCCAGTCCTATCGACCCATGTCAATTTTAAACCAGGACTACAAACTTTACATGGCTGTATGGGCAAACAGACTTGAGGCCTTCTCCCATCATTGCTGAACATGGACCAGGTGGACTTTGTTCAACTAATGTAAGATGTACATTGCTGCTTCTCGAACATACTGTGACATGTTGCATCCCCTGGTCCTGGCCAGCCTCAGTGCAGAGAAGGCCTTCAACAGGGTATCCTGGCCATTTCTCTGGCTGACCCTAAAAAATCTGACTTTCCCTGAGGTTCATTGACATGCTGAAAAACTTGTATGGATCACCACAGTCCTGTATAGGGATGAATGTCTCTCTCCTCAATCTCATTGCACTGGGGCACCTGACAGGGCTGGCCCTGTCTCCATATTGTTCACCCTTTACAGTGAGACTTAGTGGCTAAAAGTAGGGGCCACAAGGGATATCCAAGGAGTCCCATCGGGGGAACTGACTATAAAATAGCCCTCTTTGTGAACAATGTCCTGCTTACACTAACTTCCCTGATTTGTCAATCCCCAAGGTCTGAGACGTGTTAGAGGAATTTGACCAAATTTCTAGATACCATCTCAGCTGTACCAAGATGAAAGTGCTTATGTTCCATTACATTCCGAGCCTTGAGGTCAAGAGGCATCTACAGATTAGATGGATGAGAGAGTCCTTAAAATATCTGAGCATCATCCTTACTTAAAAGCTTGACCATTTGGAACTTCTTAACTATGAACCCTAACAGAAGTTATCACTGCAGACTTCAGAGGTAGGAACATTTGAAACTGTGTTTTTACCATAGACTGGGCGATCATAAAATATATTTCCCAGACTCCTCTGTTACCTTCAGACCTTCCCTTTATGCCACCAAAATATTTATCTTCAGTCTTGGAACTGGTTATTATACTGGTTCTGGATGGGAGACCTACAGCATGCATTACTTTGTTACAGTTCCCTCAGGACAGAGGCGGACTAACTTCCCCTTAAAGTTACACTTTGGCAGCTCATCTACATTAATATGCTTATGGACTTCAGAAGCTGTAGAGCTCACTGGAAAAATGTAAAGTTTATTCTTAACAACCTCCAGTGCCCCGAGAAAACTGTATATACCAACCCCGGTACTTGCCTTTTGCAAGGTTTTAAAGCATTACTGTTCATGTTTTGAAAGCATGGCACATGATCTGGGGTGATGCACAGTACCAAAATATCACCAAGTGGTTACAGGCCCTTGCTGAGACCAGAGCTGCCCTTTAAACTCCAAGGACCCTTTTCTTACACATATGTTCAGTATGGTCTGGTTTATTTTCACTGGCTAATTGACAGGAGGGAATCATGCCCTTTCACTTATTCAAGAAAACATTTTGATTTTCTGTGAGGTGACCATTTCTGTTACTGTATGTCCAAGTTTGTACCTATAGTTCAGTTCAGTTTACTTCAGTTTATTTTTTTATACTGAAAGGCATGTGAGAAAAATTGCCCGTTTTCCAAGCGTCCAGTTAAGACAAACAACAGCTGGTTACAGGGTTTACAGGAAAGTGCATTACATATGAATATTAGACTTAAAGGCTACGAAATAAGTGCCATCTTATGTGAATAGTACAATACATTACAGTCAAAGCAATAGATAATCAATATCAGAGGTAGTGTTCAGGTGAAAAAACAGACATACCAGGACAATTCAAGGCCAGGGACATTTGCATGACTGCAAGCTGGAGAGGTGACCCATAAGGCTGTGCTTGAAAGAGGCTGTTGAGGGACACAGGACAAGTGATGGGGTAGGTTGTTGAACAGTTTAACACCCTTGTAGGAGAGGGTGTTTTGGCCTTGGGTAGTACAGCAGAAAGGAAGGGAGAAGGAAAGGAAAGAAGACTGTCTGGTGGACTGTGTGGGGGCAGACATGGGGAAGAGGGAGTTTATGCTCCTTGGTAGAAATCCCAAAGTGCGTTTATGAAGGAATGTCAGGATCTCGCTGTGAAGCCTGTCTTCAAGAGGGGCCAGTTGGCAAACTTGTACAGTTCACAATGGTGGGTCAGTCTGGGGAGGCCTGTGGCAAACCAGATGACATTGTGGTAGGTGCTATGCAGCCAACTGAAATTCCTTTGGGAAAGGGGGTAGAGCAGAGCTCCATAGTCAAAATAGGAGCAGGAAGCTGGTGGCCAGAAGCATCCTGGATTTAGGATTAGAAAGGTTTGGCATGATATAACATGCCCAGCCTTTGGTGTGCTTTCTTAACTAGCTGATTGACATGAAGTTTATAAGTTAAGTAATAGTCTAGGACCAAGCCCAGGTATTTAAACTCTGTGACTTGTTCAATTGGGTTGTCATTGTCCTGCAGGAATTAACCAAATGCTGCTGATTTTCTGGAACCAGAGAAAACCATGGTCTTGTTTTTTTTTTTAATTAAGTACTAGCCTCGGAAAGAGAACCAGGAGTGTAGCCTGAGGAAGTCATGCTGGAGTTTGTCACGAAGGGTAGAGGAGTCCTTGACTTTGCAGAAGAGCATAGCATCATCAGCATAGAGAATGATTTCAGTGCCTGCAAATTTCAGGGAGGGAGTTAACCATGAGGGAGAAGAGAGAGGCCCCAGGATGGAGCCCTGGGGAACTTCATATTTGATGGGAAAATGGCGGAGAGAACACCTTCGATCATGGCTCTGTGGGATCTATGGCTTAGGTAGTTGGAGAACCAATTTACAATGTCTGAGCAGAACCTGAGACTGGTGAGGTGGAGAGAAGAACCTTGTAGTCAGCAAGGTCAAAGGCTTTTGTGAGGTCCACAAACACTGAGTCAGAGTGGAGCCCATCATTGTTGGCTTTATCTATGAAGTGGGTGAATTTAATCAAAGCTGTCTGGTGTTGTGGCCAGCTCTGAACCTGTGCTGTGCATCTGTCTCGGATTATATTTCTCTAGGTATTCAGTGTTTTGGCCCAGGATGATTTTTTCCATAATTTTGGACAGAGGGGCCAGGAGGAGAGAAGGGTCTGTAGTTAACAACATCATTTTAAGGCCAGATTTGTGAAGGGGTCTAATGGAGGCACACTTCCATTTAAATGTGAAGAAACCAGACTGAAGGAGTAGTTAAAATGTTGGTTGGGGAGGATGATATGCTCACAGACCAGCTGAAGGATGCGGTAGTTAATATTGTCCAGTCTAGGTTAGGCCTAGGGTCATTTGTTTTTATGAGTCTTACCACCTCAAGGAGAGAGGTACCGAAGTAGAAACTGGGGTGGGGGTTAGGATTGGTGTTAAAGGGGAATGGGGTTGGGTGGATGGTTGAGCTTGTACTTGTCAAGGTCACAAGTAAAGTTGAAGTGGGTGGCAGTTGCAAGAGGGTCTGTGACTGGCTGTCCCCAATGTACAGGTTGATTTGTTCACTTTGAATTCCTCTTCCCATCAGGTCATTAAGAAGTCTCCAGGTGTGTTTGCGGTTACCCTGCTGCTTTGCTGTATTTCTCTGAGGAAGTTGATTTTGCATTGCGGACTGTTGATTTACAGCTATTGCGGGATTTTTGTACTGTTGTAAAAAGTGAGGAAGTTTCAGTTTCTATATTTTGACCAGTCCCAGTCTCTCTTCCTCATTAGTTTAAGGAGATTGAGGAGACCCATTCGTGGCTGTGCCCTTAACCCTGAGTTTTTGAGAGGAGGAAGGTGTCACAGATAGCTAGGAAATTCCTACTGAATGTGCCATGGCGATGTCTATGTCATTTATGGATTCAGTGAAGGACCAGTCCGTGTCTAGTATGGCTTTAGTCAATTCGTTGGTGTTGAGGTTTTGTTATCTGCCTGGAGTAAACATACTTGTTTTCAATTTTAGGGGTTTTAGTGGACCAGCTGCAAAAGACAGAGCAGTGGTCACAAGAGAGTCAGGGAGAATCCCAGAGTCTGTTACATGAGACGGGTTTGAGATAAGTATCCAGTCCAGGGCTGACCTGTCCTATAGTTTGTCTGGTGGCTAGAGATTAACTGGTGAAGGCCTAGGCTGATGATGGTTTCTTTGGCTATGTTGGCCTGTGAGGACAGCCAGTTAAGGTTGAAATCCCCAAGGATTATCCGCTCCCTTCTACATGGGAATGCTTTTAATATTAAGGAAAGTATCCAGCTCAGTAAATGGGGTGCCAGGGGTAGATAAGTCATGTTGATAGTGTTAATTTTGTTACTACCAAGCAGGAGGTTCACACAGAAGATTCACGGTTGTGTGTAAGTACCAGGGTTTCAAATTTAAAGGCTGAAAAATGGTCAGCAATCCAGAGGAGGCATCCGCCCCTCTTTTCCTTGCCTATCCCTACGGAAGAGGGAGCACCCTTTGAGGCTGATTTCATTGGATGGGATCTTATGGGTTAGCCAGGTCTCAGTGAGGCAATAATATCAAACTTATTAGCCGAGAGTCCAGCTTGAGCTGAGTTTTTTAGCCAGGAGGCTCTGGATGTTAAGGTGAGCAATTCTGAGCAGATATGTATTTTTTTGGGGGGATACATGGAGATTCCAGCGGGGTGCTGAGTTAGGGTGAATCAACCCAGAGAGGAGGAGGAGGAGCAGGAGGAATCATCTGTGCCTCTTGTTAGCAAACAATCAGAGCTTGGGAGATCTTAGTTTAGAGAAGGATTGTAGAGTTATATGAGGGAGCAGCATAAGGGTACACTCATGGAGGAGGCAGAGAAAATGTAAGTAGTGGTCAGGACTGAGGAGGACCTGGGTGGGGTCTGCAGTGGTTAAGAGTGTTCCAGGTGGGCTGGGGTAGGGAACAGGGGAGATAGAGCTTAAGGAAACCATAATTGTCACGAGTAGAGGCAGGGGTTTCTGGGGAGGGTTGGGAAGGTGGCTAGAAGAGGGATGGTGGACCCATTTGAAGCCACCAGAAACAGTAGCAGCAGTAGGAGGGTTGCTGAGACATGTATTAAAGGGGCTAGCCTCATGGTGCTGATTGGGAGGAAATTAATCCTGGGGGGTAGGGTGAACCTGTGTTTATGTGTTAATGGATCCCTACTTGGAGGGTTCAGGTGAGGGCTGTGAAGGAGATGAACATTGATTGGGGTTATAAGAGTGAGTCACATGGCCTGGGGGTGGGTGGGAGGATATTCTCTTGCGGCACCACAGCGTGCGGAGCCCCAAGAGGCATGAGCATGGCAGTACCTGTAGAGTTGTGCCCCAATGATCCATTGGGGAGCCTGGGAGTACACAGGTATAAAATTCCAGAAAGCCCCCACCCTCCTTACCCTTTGATGTAACACCAAACTGGAACAGTAGGCACCCACTTGGTGGGGCAAATATATAAAGCTCTCCAGCAATTCTCTAGAGAATCCACAACCTCAGTGCTGCTGCTGGTGCTTCCTCTCGCACCTCGAGTTAGACTCCTCGGCTCAGTTGCTACCCTTAAGAATTCTCCTTGGCCCAAACCAAAAAGCCTTAACAATTGGTTCTGTCTACATCCCACCTAGGGACCAGGTCAAAGGTCTCAATTATGTCCTCAGGTATATCAATGCCCAAGCTCCAGGCGCTGAACTTGTCCTACTAGGTGACTTCAACATCAATTGGTTAGCATCAGATACAGGGGAGCTGAAGATTGTATTGCCTCTGCTAACCTCTCACAGATGGTTGTCTCACCAACTAGATCTAACTATAAGACTGGAACTAGTACCCTGCTGGACTGCATACTTACCAGCCACCCATCCAGGATCCTCAGCACCACTGTCCTGTCGGATTCCCTCAGTGACCACTCCCCTGCCGCATGTGAATGGTCCAACAAATTTCTCAACCCCTCCCAAATTCATTTACAGTAGGGTCTTCCACGTGGACAACTTGCTCATCTTAAACACTACCTGATTCTCAATGACTGGCAACCTATCTTCAAGGCTACTGATGTCAACCTGGCCTTGACTTCTTCACTGCCACTTTCAACAAGGCCTGTGATATCTTTGCTCCAGTTAAAGGAAAGCCAAGACACTCTGTAATCCCTGGATTAATGCCAAGTTCCTATCACAACTGAAACAAAGGGACCACCTTTGGACAGTGGCCAAAACCCGACACACTGCCTGACCTTCAAAAATACAGACAGGCCCATAATGCCTGTACCAAGGCCATCCAACTCACAAAAGCTCCTTCTATAAGGCGCACTAACCAACTCCTGGGGTAGAGGTGTTTTTGGGATAACATGAAAGGAATCACAGGATACAGCCAAAAACCCTCCTGCCATGCTGAAAGTTAATGGGACCACAACCCTGGACCCCTGGTCATTGCCAAAACCTTTAACTCTGCCTTTACTGACCTTAGTGCTGTTCTCCCCCCTGATTTCTTGAAGTAGATAACTGCTCCTCTAACATCCATCCTGCTCAGGCTGATACCCCCATTTCCTCTTTCGAAATCTCATTGAACACCGACGCTGCTACATCACTACTGCTATTTCCAAATCCAGAACCAGTGGCAACTCTCTTGACCTTAAGATTCTGCCGCTAACTCTTGAGGAAGTTATCCTACCCTTAACCAGCATTCTGAATCTCTCTCTCTCTCTCACACCAGTCAATTCCTGGACCTTTGGAAAATTGCCTCGATCATCCAGGCCCACAAAGCGCAACAAGACTAGCCACTCAAATTATCGCTTGATTTCATTCTGCCTCCCTCTCCAAAGCACTTGAACGAATCGTAGCTGACCAACTAATTGACCATCTGGACAAATACAACTTACTGCTGCACTCAACAGCATGGTTTCAGAAAGGGTCACAGCACCTCCTCCACTCTGCTTGAATTCACTGGGGCAGTACATAAATCCCTCGATAAGGGCATGCTTACCGGGCGGTTTTCATAGACCTCTACAAGGTGTTCGATACTGTCCACCACCAGCTGTTGGTTGACCAACTTCAGAACATTGGTCTCTCCCTGACACAGCCTCTTGGTTCAAAAGCTACCTTGAAAACCGCTCACAAAATGTGAAAATCGCCAATGCCCACTCTGACACCTTACCAGTTCAATCGGTGTCCCACAAAGGTCAATCCTGGGCCCGCTCCTCTTCAGTCTCTCTCTAAACTCTACCACAGTCCTGCACTGAGAATATCATCCTATCGTGGATGATGCTGTTGTTTTCCTCTCACAAGGATCCCATGGCCTTACAACAGAATCTCCAACTTGCCTTCAGTACTGTTGAGTCGTGGTTTTCTAGGCATAAACTTGTCCTTAACCACAAAAGACTAAGTCCGTGCTATTCTGCAACTCCCACAATTGATACAAGCTTCACCCCTTGACTATCATCCATCACTTGGGAATACCCTGGATCGGGTCCCACCAATACCTGGGGATACTGTTGGACCCCTACCTCTCTTATGGTGCCCATGTAGGCTCTGTGGCAAAGCGGCTGAACACCAGAATTGGTCTCCTCTACAGACACAGACAACATCTCACCCCAGAAGCCTTGAAGATTGCCATACAGAGTTACGTGGTCTTGATTATTGACTAGGGTCTCATCATTAATGGCTCTGCCACAGGACTACTCCACACCGTCTCACCCACCTGCAATCTGTACTCTAAAGCTGGCTGGCTACAGCTCTCAAATCGCATAAAGTACATGACCTGCACAATGGTCAAGAAAATCAGTGTTGGCCTTGCACCTCCGGGGTCACAGCCCTGCTACAAAAACAGGAATAGCATGCAGGCCACCAGGGGTCAAAATCTCAACTCCTGCAAGTTCCCCGCATTGCCTCCCAAGGTCAACGTTCTTTTGCCTAAAAGCTCCTTTAGCTGAACTGCCTCAATCCTGCCATCTCTACTGTCCCTACAATTGGCACTTTTAAGTCTAGACTTTGGTCGCGCCTTACTGCCTCTAGTTCCTGTGACTGTCCCCACAGACTGTAGCTGACATGTCCCTGGGGTCTCCTCTGCCTCTCTTGACTCCCATCTGGCTGCACCATACCCCTCTGATGCTCTTATTTCATCGACATCCCAACTTCACCTGCCTTCTACTCCCTCTTCCCACCCCCTCTTGTCGCCAGCACTTATCCCTGTTGTGTTTGACAACTGCCTATGGCTGCATAGTTGTTTGTTCCTCTTTTACCCTCCCTTCTCTGTCTTCTTTACCTCTGTTTCCTTCATCTAACCTCGCCCTCGCTGCAGGTTATCTGATCTCATCTGAACATACGAACATACAAAATTTGCCAGCAGATAAAGGCCTAGAGGTCTATCAAGTCTGCTCGAATGTGCAGCTAGCCCCTTATTCTATGCTGCCCCTCCTTCCACCCTTCCCTTCATTAACCCTCCCTTGTCCTGTCCCATCCTCGCTTGAAGCAGTCCACTGTTCTACTGCATACCACTTCAGCAGGTAATGCATTCCACCCAGCCACCACCCTCTGTAAAAAGTGTCTCCTCATCTCCTCCTGAACCTTCCTCGCCTCCAGTCTCATATCATGGCCCCTGGTGTCCCTCCCTCCCTTACTTTGAACAGCCCTCTGTACCTGTCTTGTTTATTCCTTTCATGTATTTAAAGGTTTCAATCATGTCACCCTGTCTCTCCTCTCCTCCAGTG
This sequence comes from Neoceratodus forsteri, assembly GCA_016271365.2. Classification (NCBI taxonomy): domain Eukaryota; kingdom Metazoa; phylum Chordata; order Ceratodontiformes; family Ceratodontidae; genus Neoceratodus; species Neoceratodus forsteri. The sequence goes on along the minus strand of CM057456.1, from coordinate 632,889,611 downwards.
AGTACATGTTCAACTCCTTCAACCTCCTCTCATGTGATAAGTCCCCAGCCCTTTGATCATCTTTGTCGCTCCCTGCTTCACCCCTCAGTAACTTAATGTCCCTCTTCAGATCGGGCCAGTACTGCATGAGTACTCAGGTGTAGTCTAACTAGCGACCTATACAGTGGCAGAATCCCTCCTCCTCCTCCCTCCTCGAGGATATACCCTTGCAATACAACCCAGCATTTTGTTGGCCTTTGCAGCTGCCTTCCTACATTGTGCCGAGTTGTTCATTGACCCTGTAATGAGCACACCCAGATACTTCTCCTCCTCTGTCTGGGCTAGCTGCACTCCCCCTAGCTGTAACTCCTCCTTGGGTTCTTCATCCCAAAATGCAGCACCTTGCACTTTTGGCATTAAAAGCCAGTTGCCAGGTGTCTGACCAGGTTTCAAGCTTTGCCAGATCATCCTGCAACCCCTGCCATCCCCTAGGTCATCCACCACCGTGCCTACCTTGGTATCATCAGCAAACAGACTGATCTTGCTCTTGATGTCCCATGATATGTCTGCAATGAATATCCCAAACAACACTGGTCCCAACACCGAGCCCTGTGGAACACCTCGTCACTGCCCTTGGGTGTGAGCTCCCACCCACCACCACCCTCTGTAGCCTCCCTGCAGCCAGTTTCCCTACCCATCTCACCAGCTTTGCACCCACCCCTGTGCCTACTAACTTCCTTCCCAGCCTTCCATATGGCACTGAGTCGAATGCCTTACTGAAGTCCAGATACAGGACATCCACTGCATGGCCCCTGTCCAGTTGCCTAGTTACCCAGTCATAGAACTCGACCAGGTTGGTTTGGCAGGATCTGCCATGTGTGAAGCCATGCTGTCTGCTGTCCTATAGTCCTTTGGCCTCTAGGAGGCCACTAGCCTCTCCTTCAGGATAGTTTCCATTAGCTTACCCGATGGATGTGAGGCTCACTGGTCTGTAGTTTCCCAGTTCATCCTTGGAGCCATCCTAGTACCATGCCTTAAAATGTTATTTTGTCTATCCTATAACTATAGTGCCATATTGTTTGACTACTGTTGTAATCATTCCTACCACTGTATGTCTATTTCCTATGACGTGGAACCTTTGTAAAGAGCCTTGGCTCAAAGGTATTTGTAATCCTAGACTTGAATAAATAAATTTAAAATAAAAAATAAGTAAAAAAAATATTAGTTCAATGGAATAAAGAGCTGGAGTCTGACTGGTCCAATGGCCCCATACCTTTAGCAATTTGTCTGGAAGTGTAGAACCCACTTTTTCCAGACTCCAGTGGTCCAAATGCAATTTCTAGGCAGGGACTGGTGTAAATGTTGGCAGGACTGTGGAGAACAAATAGCTGACTAGTTACATATATTTTGGAGTTGCCCAGGCTTACAGAATACAGGGCACAAATAAGACAATAATAGCAACAATTGTATGGCACCTTGGGCTTATTAACCCCAGCATTAGTACTAATGTCACTCCTGCAGAAGGGACTGGAGTCGGGGAAGACAGCTGAAATTCCTTCTTATTTTGATTTCTGTGACAAAAAGGTGCTCACTTATCTTTGGTTAAAACCCACGAGCCCCACGTTAGCTAAGTGGGAGGCCATGGTAGAGTCTATCTATCAATTAGAAAGGTTGACCTATCGATTGATTGAGAAACCCCATGTATTTGCAGAAATATGGCAATGATGGGTTAGTTATAAATCAGAAACTGACACCAATTTTGTACCATAACTGTTTATTTTCTGATAGATTTTACAATTTATATGCATGTATGCCAACTGTACAACCTTTTGCAATCGTCCTTTCCTAATTGAGTCACCCTCTACCCTCTAAGGAATCTTGTATTGTACCTGCAATGCAAAATTCTCGCTTGTCATCTTTTATTTGTATATATCTATACTGCTTCTGTACCATCCTGTTCTTCTGTATGGAAAAAGTTATTTGATAAACATCAATTATGAAAAAAAGCAGCATGAGCATTTTGCAAGAGGTGCAGTATAGAACAATATCCTATTCCTGCCAAACTTCAAGTGATACAGAAAGGGAAAATATGTTTATTCTGACCCAGTTGTTACAGGTCAGTTTGCACAAAAGTTTAAAATAAAGATGAGTAGTAGAGCTCAAGAGACGTTGGCGAAGATGATGAAGAAGCATGAACCTGCAGACTGTTTGCTCATATTAGTTTCAGATTGAGATGGACCTTCTAAGCCCATTTGTAAATGTGATATATACAGTAGAGATTGTCAGCAGATAAAAACCTACCAGCCCATCCAGTCTGCATACCCAACCTAACTACTCTGCTGTGACTCTAGTGCCCATCCCGATCCTTAGTCTCTGCCCCCGACTAAGCCTCATATGCCTGTCCCATCCCCTGTTGAAACTGCCTAGCAGTTTTGCCTTACTGCTTCTGGTAGCTTGTTCCACTTATCCACCACCCTGTGAAAAATTGTTTCTGGACATTTCTCTGGAATCTAACCCCTGCTAGTTTGAATGAATTCCCCTCATTGCTGTATTTGGGCTCAATGAAAAAATGTCATTGGTGTCCACCCTGCTTAGCCTATGCAGATACTTGTATGTTTCCCTCTCCTTTTCTTCTTGAGGATGTAAATTTCCACCACCAGCAGTTTTTCCTTGTATGACATGCCCCTTGTTCCTGGACCTTCTTGCTTCCCCTACACTGTACTGCTTCCACTTTGTTGCAGTCTTTTCTGAGGTGTGGGCTCTGCTACCTGTTTACCTTTCCACAGCTCTGTTGCAGTGTGGTCTAAATTGTAGGCATTTTGATATCAGGGCCTGATTTTAGAAGGTTGATGCAGGGTTTGTATCAAGCCCGCCGTCACCCGCAGTGTTGGGCACAGCTGTGCCAAACACCTTGGATGCAATGTAGCCTGATTTTGAAGGGTTGGCATAGTTGTGACATTTCTCACACTTATGGCAGCTTGCGCCAAGCTTTTGCACAAGCCTCATGAAATAGCTCCCCAATGGTGCAAATGTAGACCAGGGGAGCTGGTCTAAGTTCCTGCATTCAGCACAAAGGACTAGTGTCAGAGGTTGCAGCTGATTCACTTGCAAAATCTCAAATGCCAATGCCTGCCACGAGTTATCCTTAAGTCTGACTCTCTGATACAAGTCCGTTGCCTTGATTTACAGCCCTTCCAAACTCAGGCCCCATGACTCCTAGGTCCTTTTTGTCCTTGGTGCATTCAAGCAATTATAAAACCCATTTGTACTGCTGCTTCTGTTTCTTCTGCCAGTGTGCACCACCTTGCATTTTTGCATTGCAGCATAGCTGCCAGATCTTTGACCAGTTCTCCAGCGTTCCCAGATACTCCTGGAGTTCCCTTTCCTTCCTCCTTGTCAACCCTCAGTACTGCTTCTAAGACCACCTCACCAGACTGGTTTCCTCTTTCAGTCCTTTTGTAGCTTTGCCCAGGACTGTCTGCCCCAAACATACCATTGCTCTCTATTCTTTCCTCTCCCTCCCTTTCCTTGAAGCCATATGCCTTACTCATTGTGCCTTCTTTGTCTCCAAATACTTGCTTGGCTCAATCTCCCATACCTTATGTCTCTTCTGTCCTCCCCATCCCTCCATTTACTCCCTTCATAACTCTGGCTATCGCTCCCTCACTCTCCCTTCAGGAAATCTTCAGCTGAGCAGGCTGCTTTCTCCTACAATTTCCCCAAACTATGGAATTCCCTCCACCTTTTGATCCACTCTGTCACTTCTCAACACTCTCTGTCCTTTCTTCTCCACAGCTTCACCCTGCACTTCTGCAATTGCACCTGATGCCATAACTTATTCTGCTCCTATACCCTATTTTCTACCACACTACTCTCCTCTCCTCCAGTTCCTTGCCTTCTGCTCTGCCCTATCTTACACCTTCACTCCATGCTACCCTATCCCTCTAACCTATATTCATTTGACTCTCACTGAATTAGCCCCTCTACCTTTCTTCCTGTATAATTGCACTTTATATCATGAACAATGCTTCTTGATGATCTGCTGGAGTACATGCTTTGGCCTTATAATGTATACATTTTATTCTTCTATCTTTATATGATGCTTGTATCGTTACCTGTTTTATTATGTAATTGTTGCCTTGTATGCTCTCATGCCCTCCTTTACCCTTCCCCAGGACACATCTGGAAATGAGCTGCTGTCAGCTCAGTATATCTTTCTGGTGAATTTTTGAAATAAATGAAAAAACCCTTGTGCAGATCTTTGTGTCATTTACAAAGAGGCAGAACTTACCCTTTATGCTTTTCCCATTGTCACAAATGAACATGTAACCCCCAGGGAGCTATCCTTAGGTTACTACCCCTGCCTGCCTCCTCTGAGACAGGATGAGGGGCCCAGATCCGTGGACAGGTGCCTCCACCCAGAAGTCAAGGTTAGTACTGTCGAGATTGCCTCGATTCTGACCCTCTGGAGTTACTGCCATCATTTGTCCTGCTAGTGGCTCATAGTCACACAATACTTTTCCCAGTTCACTTACCCCCAGCTACTATTTCTCAGCTCACCCGGGGACCCCTGTAAAGTAAGTTATCACAGTCACTATGCAGCAGTTCAACAACAATGCACACAATAGCCAGGGTGTAGTTGCAGAACAAACAATCTGATTTATTCAAGGAGAAGTAACCAGGAAGGGAAATCAAGTTGATTAGCTTTTCACTATACCTATCTACCTAAGGCTCTGTGCACAGGCCTGAACCTAATATTTACTATCCCTGGGCACCCAAGCCCTAATGGCTAGTCCACCGTGGCAGCTGGTTGGGGCCCTGACACAAATAGCCTTTACAATACTGAGCGAGTCAGAATGAGAAGCAAAACTCAAGTAGACAGTCATCAGTCTGATGGAAGCAACTGAAAGCCACTGATTGCAAACTTAGCAGGGAGCTACCCTGGTTCAGTACTCATGACTCCAGCAAACAGCAGATTACTACACCTCGGGCAGGGTTAAGCCTGAAGTTCACCAGCCTCCTCACACATTTATACGGCAAATAGCAGAGGGTGACCATACCAGGCCGTCTTCTAGTCCCACAACGAACTTGCAGTAGACCGGGCACAATGGCAACTTCAACCTCACGGTGGACCGAGCACGATTCAGAAGTTTCTCCAGTCCTCTCAGGTTGAGCCTGGTAGGTAGCTGGGCTGGCACCAGCCTCCTCTGACCGTGCACTGGCGGTTTAGTCGACTCAGTTTAAACAACAAAGCGGCTGACTCAGGCCTTCCTGCGCTTCCCGTGAACACTCACACTAGCGCAGAAGCCTAAAGCTCTTCTCTTCTTCTCAGCCACAACAAATCTTCCCTAGCAGCATGGGGCACACCTTACAGTTCAGGCCCTTCCTGATCCCACAGGCTGGCTGCACATGCCATCATGTTCTCCTGTTCTCACTGGTGTGAAAAGTGCCATAGCCCATAATACCTTTCTCAAATGGCAAGCAGTCCTCCCATTGGTCAGCCGGCTCAAATGAGTCCGTGATACTGATTGGTCCAATTCTGCAGTTCAGGACCAAAATGGAGGGAGAATCAGAACAGTCTTCGCTGCAAAGAAAAAGCAGGTTAGAACAACCACATTATCATTTATTACCCTAAGTTATTCCCAGCAAGCAGGTATATCTTCGGAAGAGCTCCTCTGCACAATTTAGCGATGGCAGAAGCGGAGCAATTATCCGGCTGCCTGGGCGGGACTCGAGCATAGAAACACTCAGTCCCCTTCCCAGATTAATGATGACTGCGAGTTAGGCAGCCCTTAAGAGGCAGGCATGGAGGCTTTGGAGCACTCCTGTCACATTAAATCGGCCTTACGCCGAACACCAGCCAGGCAGGGAGCACTTAGGCAAGCTCCAAAGAAGCTTCTAGGAACCCCATTTGTAGAGGGTTACAAACACATTCAAAGGACAGGCCCAGCACCGATTCCTGTGGTGCTCCACCATAACCTCATTCACTGCCAGAATTCCACATTTATTACAACCCTCTGTGTCTTCCCCTTAGCCACTTTTCTGCCAAACTCACCAACTTTTCCTTCATCCCCAAGTCCCTTATCTTCTTGATCAGTCTCCTGTTTGGGGACTGAGTTAAAGACCTTACTAAAATCTTAGTACTGTATACTGTACCAACTGCATGTCCCTTGTTAGCCTCCCTGGTCACCCAGTCAAAGAAGTCAACAGGATTCTTCTGGCAAGACCTCCTTTCATTGACCCATACTACCTGGAGTCTTATAGATCATGCTCCTCTAGGTTGTCCATAACTTCCTCTCTTAGTATGGACTCCATTACCCTCCCCAGTATAGACATCAGACTGATTGGTATATAGTTTCCTGACTCATACTTCCTTCTTCTCTTGGGTAGAGGGATCTTGCTGTCCTCCAATCTATAGGGACCACCCTGTGGAAAGCAAGCAGTTGAATATGACTGCAAGTGGAGCCGCTATTACTTCCGCGCCTCCTTGCGCACCCTAAGGTGTAAGCTATTAGGTCCCATAGATTTATCTACTTGTAACCCTCTTAACTTTTTCATCACACTTTCACCCATTATACTGTCTATGCTGCTAGTGCACTTACCCTCTTTCCTTCCCTACTTACCTAACATTCTGGCAGAGGTCCTGCTTTGTTGTTAGTAAATACTGAGTAAAAGTATTTGCTCAGTATCTCTGTCTTACCTTGTCCCCTCCTCCCAAAGTCTTCCTCTTAAGTTTCACTATGCTCCTTGACCTTTCACATCTCCTGAATGTATCCAGAACATACGGGAGGGTGGAGAGGGATTACTAGGGACCCCAACTGATTCTGGATAAATCTGCATCTTTTACAAAGAATTGTACAATGAACAGCAGAGAGAGGCCCAAAACCCTTCTTTGCCTCGATGCAGGTTCCAGGTCTGTCAGCAACAACCAGACAGGAAACTGACATTCCATTATGGGGAGGAAATTCAAAATAGAATGACAAGCGTGGCGAACATGAAATTGCCTGGGCTGGGTGAGATGCCAACAGGTGGTACAAATATTTGCTCCATGAATACTCCCAGTACTGGGTCATGTATATAGAGAATACTGGATGGCAATTATGCAGGCAATACTACCCAACAGGGTGGGTGGTATTGCCTATACCAGCCATCCTGGAGGTAATATGCACTTAGAAAATGAGCACAGTAAAAGAAATGGCAGAGAAAAAATTGTTAATAAAATAACTAAGTGACATTAAGTTTTGTAATTAAAAGTTCCTCCACCTGTACTGGAACAGAAAACTTTTGTCCTAATGGAATGCTGTAGTTAGGAAATGAAAGCATAGCTGGCTGAATGCTTTTGGAGCCCCTACAGCTGAGTTTCTGTTTCTACAGTCCATCACCCCCTACCCTTCCTTATGGAACAGTTTCATTTGTAGGCCTGCCTTTTGTCGTTTCTGCTCTTAAATTGGGAGGAGGAGAAGCCTTTATTTTTATCAGCGATCTGGCATAAGGGAGAATGTAGCCACCTGATCTGTGACTGGTAAGTTTCAGGTCATTCAGTCCCTTGTTTAAAAAATGGTGTTGTACCAGCAAAACCAGTACAGTTGGAGCAGGCGCCGTCTGCAGTTCATTTCAAAAGCGCTGTTTTTTCGTTAATGGCCCACTTACTCATTCATTTTAAGACTCCGTAGTGTGCGGCTTTTTTTCTCATTACGGGACATAATGCAGCAAAACTAAGCAAGAGTAGTGCTGCTAGGAAACACCAGTGGCATCTTGGAGTACAGCAGCAGGATTTGGGGATGGGGTTAAAGTTTATGTGCATCTGGAGGTGTGCGGTGGTACCCTCTTCTCAGGGAAGGGGCCTCTTTGGCTTAGTCACCGTTGACGTCAGCAGTGAAACTCTGACCGCTGAAGGAGGGAGGAGTGAGACAGCGTGGTCTGCTGTTTCAGGTATGGAGAAAGTCACGAGGCATGGTAAAAGACGCACTGTAACTGGAAAAAAAAAGTAGCCAAAATATGCCAAGCAAAGGATTGTGTCTGGTTTTCACAGCTGGCACTGAAGCAGAGTGTTGGGGCTAACATCTCTCACTAAGCGAGAAATTAAAATGGTGGCATTTTCAAATCCAGTGCAGTGATTTTGTCCAGTAATTAAGCAGCGTGGACACAAGAATTGGTGTGGGTGAAGAGGTACTTGGGCTGGCTCTTTTATTTCTTGGACATCTATTGAAAGTTAATGTACACTCCTGGCAGAGGAACCAGCCAATCAGATACCTCCAAATAAAAAGCCCATTTTCTAAGCACAACCAGTGTGTTCTGCCACAGGGTTTCTAATTCCCTCTGACCTTGAAGATGACTCAATGAGGTCTGTGAGAATCAGAACCCCAAGGTGGCAGAACACACTAATTATACAAAAGTTGCTCATCCTGTGTTTTCATAGTGTATAGTATTGCGTGAAATATGCATGTAGTGGTTCTTCGCTTTCAGAATGAAACTGACTTGTGCAGTCTCTAGAGGTTTCAGAATACAGTTGTACCTGTGGTCCAATCACATTCCCTGACCTTTGACCTGTAGTACAGCAGCATTTTGAAAGGGATGTAACTCTATACAGAACAGTGCTCTACTATACACTATAACGAGTTGCTGGGGGGTCTGCCACTTTTCATGGAATCAGGAACAGATAACAGTATTGCTGAATCCAGGAAGGACCCAAAAGAATGTGGCTCCTACTGTCCTGTGTCCTTGCTGTGTGTGGACTTAAGCTCTTCACAGGGGTACTGGCTTGTCATCTGCAGAAACTCATTTCTCAAGTAATACACCCAGACTGGACGGGGTTCATTTAGTGCCGCTTTCTGCAGGACAACATCAGGTGTCGCTTGAATATATGTGCAGGACATGGGGAGGAGGGATCCACTATTAGCCATCTTGCTGGACACACAGAAAGCATTTGATAAGGTTAATTGCAAATTCCTAAAATATGCTCTGCAGTCCTTTATATTCAGCCCTAAATTTGTTAGCTGCATTGATGCCTTGTATGCCAGCCGGAGGCAGTGGTAAAAGAAATGGAATAAACTTGCATAGATTCCCACTGGAGCAGGGGTCAAGGCAGGCTGCCTCCTCTCGCCATTATTTTTTGTAATAAGTTTGAAACCCTTGGCTTGGCAGTCAGGCAAAATCCAAGAATTAAGGAACAGTGGTGGTGGAAAACTTAAACTGACCCTCTATGCAGATAATTCTATATATTTTCTATCAGGACCACAGAAATCAGTACCATAAAACACATACTCAGCCCAGTTGAAGGCAGACTTTCCTTTGCATGGGCCTGCCACAACAGATTTCAGTATCCAGGGGTACAAGTGACATCACATGTGTCTACATTATTTGAACTCAACTACTCCACTCTGTACTCAGCTGTGCTAGAAGACATGGCTAGATGGAAGACCCTCCCCTCAGCACTCCTGGGTCAGATTAGTACTTTAAAATGAACCTCCTGTCTAGGTTCCTTTTTATGTTACGCCATCGCGTACAGGCACAAACAAACATATTGCAGTAGTACTGCTTTTTGATGGGTGTGACACTGTTTGTCCAATGCAGAGCAGTGTTTTAGGGGTGATGCAGTGTCACACCAATCAACAGCGAGGCTTAGTATAACAGAGTGCTGACTTGTTGGGCAGAGACAGCATGAACTTGAAAAGGAATAGCCAATTCATTCAGAGGTCAGCTATTCCCTTTGATCTGCACCACCAAAACCAAGCTGATCTGTTAAAGTCAGCCTGGAATGCGTGGAATGTCTGGCAGGTGTAAGAGCATACCATGTGGCCGCACATGCACAGTAACATCTTGTAGGTAATTTTTTGTGTGTCTCCCACCCACCCGACCCTTGCTCTCAGCACCCACCACCCCACACCCCACCACAACCATAACACTGACACTAGGGGTACCCAATCCCTAGTGTCACCACCTAATACGTGAACCCCCGGTCTAGTACTGTGCATGCGTAGGCACATTTCCATGTTGTGTTTTATTTTTTGTTTCTCTTCCCATTCAACCTTCCCTCTCAGCACCCACCACACCATCCCCACAAACATAACAGTGACACTGGGGTGCCACCTGGTCTGTGAACCACCCAATCCAGTACTGCGCATGTGAGGGCACATCTCCATGTTGTGTTTTATTCCGCCCACGACCTCACAGTGCTCAGCACCTCCCCACAAGCATAACAGTGACACTGGGGTGCCCATCCCCAGTGCTATGAGGAAGAATCATTAGTGCTTTTTTTTGTAACCCTGTGAAAGAAAACGTCCATCAATGTCTTTTGCAACCACTACTGTCCCCCACCGACCATTCCACTCAGCACCAACCCACCCACACCCCCAAGCCTTTACTTACTTACCGGAGTCCAATGCTGTCATCTTCTGTGGAATCGTAGACACGCTCTTCACTCCTCAAAGCCGATCTGAACTGAAGAAACACGATGCGTTCAATGTATTTCAATGGGGATTAGAAGTTAGAGCATAACTTGGTCATTTTGTATATTTTTGGGCCAAATTTTCAACGTGCCTTTTTTGGGACCCCACCTCATGAACACTAGCACTATACTAACATATTAAAATGCCAGCAGAATAGGCCATGGTGCTTTCGTTCTGCTCGTTTGGTCAGCCCCCCACCCTGGGAGCTGACCTTGCTGCTCACTCTCTCCCTCTCTGCCTCTCTCTCTTTCCAGTCCTGGATATTCTCGCTGCACAGGACTTTGCATCTAGAACCCTTCCCTGTACCTATCCCACCCCTCTTGAACCCCTCCACCAGCCCCTGGGCAGCGCATTCCATGGCTCCACCACCCTCTCAGTGAAGTAGCACCTCCTCCTTTCTCCCTGAATCTCCCCCTTCCAACTTCCACTAATGCCTCTAGTTGCCCCCTTCCTTGAACACCCTGACTGCTCCTCCTCCTATTTACCCCTTTATGTACCTGAAGACCTCTATCATGTCCCCCACTCCCTCTCTCTTCCAATGTGTACATATTTAGCATTTGCACCTCTCCCATAGGTTCTGTCCCCAAGCCCCAGATCATTTTGGTTGCCCTCCTCTGGACACTCTCCAGGAGTTCAATGTCCTTCTTTAAGTGTGGTCTCCAAACTGCACACAGTACTCAAGGTGCAGCCTTACAAGCAGTTATACAGGGGAGTATCACTTCCCTCCTTCTGAAGGTGATCCTCCCAGCAATGCAGCCCAGCATCCTGTTGGCCTTGGCCACTGCCCTCCTAAAAGTCTCAGAGTTGTTCATCTTGACATCCACCACCACCCCAGGTCCCTCTCAGCCATTGAGACCTGTAGCATTCCCCCAGGATGTACTCTTGGCCCAGGTTTCTGGCTCCCAGATGCAGTACCTTGCATTTTACTGCATTAAACCTCAGCTTCCACTTTCTAGGCCACATTTCCAGAGCCTCCAGGTCCCCTGTAGGACCACCCTCCCTCCTCCCCATCCACCACCGACCCCTAGTTTTGAGTCATCCATAAGAGATGCATCTCACTCCTGATACCCTTCCTTATGTCAGAGACATAGGCATTGAACAGGAGGGCCCAGAACTGATCCCTGAGGGACCCCACAAATGACCCTCCTTGGGGATGAGACTATCCACCAACCACGACCCTCTGGATCCTGTCCTGGAGCCAATTGCCTATCCATCTAATCATCTGGTTCCTCACCCCATTTCTCCCAGCTTATTCAATAGGCCCCATGAGGAACAGAGTCAAACGCCTTGCTGAAGGCAAGATAGAAGACGTCCACCAGTCTACCGAGGTACAAGGCTCTCATTGCCCAGTCTTAGAACTCCACAAGGTTTGTCTGACACAATTTCCCTGGGATGAATCCATGCTGTCTATCATCCAGGCACCCCAATATTTCAGGTCCCCCCAGCCTCTTCTTGACAATGCTCTCCATCACCTTGTCCACCACGGATGTCAGGCTGATGGGCCTGTAGTTCCCTGCCACCTCCTTGATCCCCCTTGTGGATAGGTACTATATGCACCACCTTCCAGTCCTGGGGCACCCACCCTGTCCTCAGAAATATGCTGAAAAGGTCCGCCAGAGGTTTCACTAGGGTATCCACCAGTTCCTTCAGCACTCTGGGATGTAACTTATCTGGCCCCTGTGCTATCTCCGCCTTAAGGACCAGAGGGCTTCCCTCACCTCTCTGCCATGATTTTCACCCTGCTACCTCGTTCCCTGCCTTGCCTTCCCCACTCCTGCCAGTGATGGCCTATCATCTCCCAGACCCAGCAGATCGGCAAGGTCCCCCCTCAGTTTCAACATCTCCTCCCATGTGTGATGCAGCCCCCATTTTCATTGGTGAAACCTCAGGTGTAGTACTCATTTAGTACCTCAGCCTGCTCCCCCATATCTTGTGCCCATCCCTCCCTGTTTTAATCCTGCTAATCTGCCCCTTCACCCTTCGTTTTCCCCAGTGTATCTAAAGAACCTCTTATTCCCTCTCCCTAATTTCCCTGGCCAGGTTCTGCTCCTTCCTTGCCTTAGCTGCCTTCACCACCCTAGTGACCCTTTGCCCATCGGCTCGCACTCCCCTCTATCCCTTTCCTCCTTGAGCACTTGAAATGCCTATAAACCACCTTCTTTCCCTTACCACCTCCTGAACCTCCCTGGTCCACCAGCAGGGTTTATGGGCCCTACCACATTTTGTCTTCCTTTTGCACAGGTGCTGGTAGCATCCTGCGCCCCCCTCCTGATGATTTCCCACCCACCTACTGTCAGCGTCCATGTAACCGTCCGTCCCAATTCCATTCAAATGCTTCTTAGGATCCTTCCCATTTCTATGAAATCTGCCCCCTGAAGTCGGTTACCTCCGTCTTTGTGACAGCCTTCTACCCTCCTAGGTCCAGGCAGAATCAGACCGTGGCATGGTCGCTCCTTGCCAACAGGTCCCTTACCTCCAGGACCCCAATCTGGTCACTGTCTGCCAGGACCACATCCAGTATCTGCACCTCCTGGTTGGTTCCCCACCTGCTGAGTTAGGAACGCATCCTAAAAGACATCCAACAACCTCTGTTCCTGGCCACCGAGGATGTCATAGTCTCCCAGTCCGTTCCTGGCATGTTTAAGTCCCCCAACACCACCACCCCCTTCTGGAGGGGCCCAAGGACACTGATCCTTGAGGACCCCACAAATGACCCTCCTTGGGGATGAGACTATCCCACCAACCACGACCTTCTGGGTCCTGTCCTGGAGCCAATTTCCTATCCATATGATCATCTGGTTCCCTACCCCATTTCTCCCAGCTTATTCAACAGGCCCCATGAGGAACAGAGTCAAATGCCTTGCTGAAGTCAAGATAGAGGATGTCCACCAGTCTACCCAGGTCCAAGGCTCTCATCACCCAGTCTTAGAACTCCACAAGGTTTGTCTGATACGATTTCCCTAGGATGAATCTATGCTGTCAGAAATCGTGTCAGACAGCTGGCCCTTGCTCCTCCCCTATCTGGGTGCCCCTGCCACCCCTCCTTATTACCCTGGCCCCCTCCCTCTGATCCTATGCCTCTCCTCCTCCCGAGTATCCTTTTGTACCCCGCTATCCCACTGTCACTGCTCGCAACTGGTCCCTGCCCAACTTGCAGTGCCTCCCAACATCTGCCATCAGACTCTCCTCCAGCTCCTCCGCCAGCGCAGGGGTCTATACACCACTCCTATTTTTACTCTCTTGCCCCATTTGTTATCAAAGTAACCCAGATCGCCTCCACAGTTCCCTCCGCCTCCTCCTCCTCCTATGCCAATGCAATTTTTGACTATTGCTACCCTCCTCCCCTTCCCTCCACCCTGTCCTTCCTGAACATGGTGAACCCTTCAGGTTCAGGTCCCAGTCATGCCTTGTGGTGGCCCAGGTCTCAGTGACCACTGCCACATCCACCTCTCCCTCAGTTAGCATCGCCTGGAGCTCAGGCATTTTATTGCCCAAGCTCCTGGCATTTAACAGAGCTACCTTCCACCCTTTCCATATACTTCCATTTCCCTGCTCGCATTCTCATGGGGATTCCATCTCCCCAGTCAGTTGGCCTTTTCTGCATTCCTTCAGCTCCCCAGGGAGTGGAGACTGAGTCCCTCCTTTATCCAGACCCCCTGCAACAGCCTTCTCTCCCATCCCTTCACAAGTGTAAACCTCACCTTTCACTAACGTAACCCTTCTATTTCAACCCAAGGATTTCCTCCTTCCAAATTGAGATGGGTTTCATCTTGCATATAGCCCTTATCCTCCCAGGTCTCCCCAATCCTCATCAACCCATACCCTCTGGCCCCACACCACTCCCTGAGCCACTGGCCTATCTCCTAATCTTCCTCTTGTGTTCCCCACTAGCCCTTGGCACTGGCAGGATTTCTGAGAAATCGCACATCCTATGTCATGACAGACCCTGGCAAGCTCCCTGAACCTTGCCTGTATCTCTACCTCACTATTTCCCTCAATGTCATTGATACCCAGGCGGACCAGTATATCCAGGAACCTTCACAATCCTTTGCCAGCTGATATACCTCGTGCTTGGCCCTGTGCACCGTTAGTCCAGGTAAGCATTTTGTTCCTAACCAGGCAGGTTTCTCCTGCCTATCCCATTGATACCCTTAACATGGAATCACCCAACAGGATCACTCTGACCACCCTTTCCTCCATTTCCCCCCTTCCATGTCCCTCATCCTTTCTACCGGCCCTCCCCAGCTGGCTCCTTGCTCCTCCCCCATCTGGGTGCCCCTGCCGCCCCTCCTTATTACCCTGCCTCCCTCTGATCCCTGCTCTCCTCCTCCATAGTATCCTTTTGTACCCCTATCCCCCATCGCTGCTCGCAACTGGTCCTTCCCCTCATCTGCTAAACTTGCCTGGCTCATCTTCCCTTCCATCCCATCTCCGTTCAGCCCCTCCTTGCCTGTCATGCTCCCCTGGCATAAATCCTCAGCTGCCTTTACTGTATCCTCCTTGTACTTCTGGTCCCTCTCCTTGCCCTTTCCTCCCAACTGGTCCTTCTCCTTGCACTTTCCTCTCTCTACCCCTCCTCCTCCTACTGCTCTGATCCACCGCTCCCCCATTTTCCCAAGTTCCAAGCTCCCCGTTCTTCCTGCTATCCAGTCCCTGCCTCTGCCCTCCACTCCTTTTCCATCTCCAACCGCCCCTGTTGTGGCTACATCACCCCCATCCTCAAGCAGAAGAGAATTGAAGCGGTTACTGAGCTTAAGGTCTGATCCACCTCCCCTTGTTTCCTTCTGTCCTGCCCCAGCTATCTGCCTGCTTCCCTGAGAATGTCCTCCCTTTGCCCCCCCTCTGTGAGGGGTCCCCAGATCTGCCTGCTTCCTTGGTAGTGTCAGCCTTTGAGGCCCCCTCTGTCAGGGTCCCTATGTGACCCCTGAGTATTCTCCTGCACTCCTTTCCCTATACCCACACCCCAGTGCTTGGTGCAATCCCGTGGAAGAGCCCCTGCCCTATTCCCCAACCATACCTCCCCTCCCCTCCAGCTGTCACCTAATCCCTCAACCTCCTCCCTAAGCTGTGCCAGCTGGTGGCACACTGGGCAACCACTGAACTTCCAAGCTCAGTCCAGTATCTTGGCCCCACACCCTGTACAACCCACCACCTCCCAAAGATGCCAGCCCTAATGACGTGTGGTCCCATCCGCTCCAAGTAGGTTTTCTTGGGTGAACTACCAGGTTCCCACTAGTCCAAGGTACCCCTATCCACTAATCAGGTCATCCACTAATCCAAGATACAGTCCCATAGTAAACAGGTACCCTGTTACTAGGTGCAGTACTACAGTAAACTTATAGAGGTAAGCCTCCTAAGCTCCTCTCTCTCAGCCCTTAAACCCAGCCCCCAGTGGCTAGAACTACATGAGCTGCACCTAAAGCCTTTTCCTCCAATTGCAGGGCAGGTGTTCCCTATAAATCAACCTAGCTCTGGGGAAGGAGGGGTGGGGAGGGTGGGACTAGGGCCCACGCCCACCTCTCACGTATAGTTTATCAGCCCTGTGACTACCCCTCACTGCACCTCCAAGCACCACTAGCTAAGAAAATCTTTCAAGTCTATTTCCTAACAGCATCCAGCTAGAAGCTTCTTTCCCCATTCAACTCTAACTGAAGACTGACTAAGTTAAGAGTCCCACCTTACTTCAAACAGCACTAATCCCTGTAATATGATGCCTGCACTTACAGGCCAGACAGCAGCTTTTAAACACACACACACACACACACACACACACAGCAAATAGTCTGCTAGAAACAAAAAGAAAACCAGCTAAGAAAATCTTTCAAGTCCACTTACTCTTATAACCTCATGTTTTAAACATCCACAAACACAAACTGTCTGCTGAAACACACAGAAAACCAGCTAAGACAAATCTTTCAAGTCTACTTCCTCACAGCATCCAGCTAGAAGCTTCTTTCCCCATTCACCTCTAACTGAAAACTAGATGAAGAGATAGATAACAGAGTGAAGCCATGAGTGGAGTGAATCCGTGATGCCTGCCCAGGAGTAGTAGACATAGGAAAGGCAAAACTGAGAGAGTGCTACATGGCATGCCCTGAGCAATGGCGTGGGAGGTGAGATAGGAATATAGATGAAGTATGGGTAGTGTAGGACCCAGAGAGAGCAAGATAGGAAAAAAAAAAAAAAGTACACAGGTTGAGGCAGCTCTCGAAAGGAGACCAGAGCCTGCCTGCCTGGCTGAGGTGGAAAGAAAATCCATATAAAATAAAGAAAGAACGAGCAGAAGAGAGAGGCTGAAAATGGATCAAACAGGAGCAGAAGGGAGGCCGACCAAAACCAACACTCTTTTGTTTTTGTTTTTGTCATGAATAGGAGGCAACTGCTGGAATGGGTACAAGAGGCAACAGAACCACAGTAAAAGCTGGACAATTTCATCACAAACAAACAGATGGTAGAGGGCAGAAGCATGCACATAATCCCCAGTATAGCAAGATGAACAACCCCGTGTGCCATTGAGAAAGGCATCCTGTGTGGAGGAGCCTGCTGCCCTCCCCACCCGGACTGTGATGGAAGCTGCTTATGGAGAGTCAGCAGTTGTGGAAGAAAACAGTATGGCATAGCCCAGGGAGGCTGTCCTGGGAGGTGAAGCAGGCAGCTCTGGTAGAAGGAAAACTGAACAAGGCAAAGGATGGAGCAAAGATGCCCAAAGCACCTGGAAAGCAGAGCAAGGAAGAGCGGTGCCAGAAGCTGATCGGACGGCAGGTCCAGAGCATGCCCGCCTATCAGAGCAAGCAGATGGCCCCCATCCGGAGGAGGAGATCAGGTATGGGGCGGCAGGAGGCGAAGGAACAGGGGAGCAGAGAAGGCTGCAAATGGCAGCTAGGGAAGGAAGACAGGGCAGAAGCAGTTACAGAATGCTGTGAATCAAGAAGGTCGCCCGATAGTGCTGAGTTTGAACACAAACGTAGGAAACCTAAAACCAGTCAGGCAAGATCTATGAGAAAATCAGAAGGGGTAAAAGTTCTGGACAGGTCAAAATGAACCAAAAGAGCTAGGCTGCAGCGGAGGCGACTGCAAGGATGGGAGACTGAGAAGCAGGGGACAAAGGTTGAGTGGAGAAGCGGGTTATGGCAGATAAGCGGCGCCTCTGGCTGAAATGAAAATGAATCCTGGAGGGGCCCAGGATGAGTGACCTTTTAAGCCCGATGGAGGGGTGACATTGTTGCTCCACCCATCGAACCTCAGGCTTAAAGCACTCCCAATGGGTTAAGCACTCACTTATGGTTTTGCAAAACCTCCACAAGTTGATAGGTACTTCACAGGACTGGACCATCTGGCACTGCTCAGACACTGGGATACCTTTCCTCCACCACAGACTTGACACAGGATATTTCAGATGGAAAGGGGGCATCGTTCAGGAGCAGATGTTGAGCTTTAAGGAACTGAGACAAAGACATTCTCCCCAGCAGCATGTTGGTTTTTTTGAACTTGCAAATAAGGCATTTTACTACCTCAGTCAAAATATTCAAAACTAACAAGGGACCAACCAAATTAGAAGAATTTTCTTTATTAGGTGTGACATTATGAATGAAATTTCATTCATCTTAGAGTTATATAAAATCTTGGTAGGTAGAGGGACCCCCCTCAATTTAGAGAACATCAGGCAGAAGTGGAAATGGAAGGGGAGGGATGTACACAGGGCAAAAGGAGAAATGAGACTGCAGAGGGGGTGGAGGACAACATACTCACCAGTGTGGTTCCTGTGGAAAGTTATAGTCCACTTATTTCAGACCCCCATGATCACTAAGCATGTTGGTAGCTATGCGAAAGGTGTGGCCGTGACTCAGCAGTATCTGGGTTGCATAGGCACTCCGCACCACATTGTGCCCCAGCGGCATTCAGAAAGGGAGGGCATGCAGACCCCACACCTGATCCCCCATCCATGGACAGCTCCGTGCAGGGGTGTTCTGGCACTACACAGAATACACCACCTGCTAGTGCTGGACATGGCAGTGCATAGGCAGCGCAGGGGTATGCCAGGAGGACCCTGCTGTAAATCCCTATGTGCCCTTGCACACCTCCACTGGACAGGGCAAACAGCCTACCCATCCCCAGGGTTGCAGGACCAGGACACCAGATGCCACCCACTCCCCAGCACACAGGGGTGCATTGCCACCCCAACCCCACATCACACATACCCCACAGAGGGCATGGGCACCAGCACAGGGCTGCCCCCACCTGCACCACACAGATACCCCCTTCCAGTTGTATTGTCACCCCGACCCCCACCGCAGACATGCTCCCCACCAGTTCCGCGCACCGATTGAGGCTGGCAGCATTATCCACCCTCATCTGCCACTGCTGCTGGCTGTCAGTGTTCCACGGGTGCGCTGCCAACGTCGCCCCACTGTGCAAGGGATCTAGTGT
This sequence comes from Neoceratodus forsteri, assembly GCA_016271365.2. Classification (NCBI taxonomy): domain Eukaryota; kingdom Metazoa; phylum Chordata; order Ceratodontiformes; family Ceratodontidae; genus Neoceratodus; species Neoceratodus forsteri. The sequence continues at coordinate 632,870,757 of CM057456.1, read as the reverse complement.
GGGTCCCAGTCGGGCATCCGATTTGGTGCCTGGCCAGACCCGTGACCACCCCTGCCACTCTGCGAGTCTTACGCACTGGGGCGGCGCAGACAGATGGTAGGTGGTTGTGCATGCTGCTGGTGTGCATCTGTCTGTGGGTGCGAGGGGCGCAATCGGTGCACGCATTTCCGCATACCTCTGCACCCTTTGTGCATAGTGCCCAATATGACTATGAGGTCAGATGCATGTTGGAGACACATTGGGATGTAGGCTCACACTTTCAGAGATTTATGGCTGTCCACGGATCCAAACATTGGTCAAGATCTGTCAAGCAATGCAGACCATTTTGGGGTGGGAGGTTCAGGTTACATTTCAATATATGGTGTTGGGAATCCCTTGGGGTGTACCTAAACAAAAGCAAAGAAAAGTTGCTACAGATTATGAGAACCATGGCCTAAAAGGTATAACAGTACACTGGTTAAAAGATGTTGCTGCCTGGCTATCAGAAAGAATAAAAAGAATGCAGGCTGTGAGGAGATGGAGAGAATCACAGCAGATCTTAATCTTCATAGAAATCTTCCTAGACTTTGGAGGCCATGGGACAATTACTGCAGTTCAGCTCCTGTGGATGGAACACAAAATCCACCCTGAATTCAGATCACGAGGACTGACTCAGCAGATACCCAGGGCTCTTGACACAGACTACTCATTTGGAATGTACTGCCATCTGAACAGTGGTTAGAAAAGGACTTGAATACAGGTGACAGACTTTGTAACACTTCAAGTAATGCCCTGCACCACAGGAAAAGGGTTTGTTTTCCCTTGGTTAGTGCAGGAGTTAAATGCACTTTGTGTTAATATGGTGTTTATTCTTGGTCTTCATTTATAGTAATTATGGTTAACAGACCAAGATTAACTGCAATAACATCATTCTTATACTATTGAAACAGGGTAAGAATGACAATTATCACCGTGGTACCTGATGCTTGTTATCAGAAGTGTCAGTATTCTGTTGCATGCGATAGCGCTTTTGTCACATATCTATCCGGAAGCCTTCGAGTTAAAAAAAGCGGAAAATTACTGTACAGTTGTCCAGCATGGTGGTTTGTATCTTTTCCTGGGTAATCTGATGTTGTCATTGTTTCATGGGTGCAGATGTAGTGCCCCAGAGTTCCTAGTCCCCTCCAGAAATGAGTGTCCAGGTGCTCCAGGCCTCCCTTAGGCAAAGGTATCCTAGAATAGGTGACCCAGGGCCATAGTGTGAAAAAAGGGAAACATGCCTAGATAGGACCCCAGCCCAAGCACAGTATGTAAAGTCCCAGTTGGGCTTGCTTTTAAAATATTTTTTGGTCCCTTGGCTTTTCTTTTCTCCCGCCTGCACCTACCCCATTGTTAGGTACAGGAATTTCCTCTGGTGGTTGCCGACACACGGGCAGCCAGCAGGAGCAGGCAGGCAGAGTAGGGCTGAGAGGTTCTGAATGGAACATTTCAGCTCCTTGTGGAATAGCAACAGCCATTCAATCTGTTGGAGAGCCCAGAAGGGCAGTAGCAGCAGGACCAAGGAAGCAATCGCCATCCAGGCAAAGCATGAAAGAAGGACTTAACTGCTGTTCCTGTGTCCCTCAAATGGCCCGCTGGTCCAGAATTGTGCTGACTTTCCCTCCTCCTCATTCCCATCAGTGGCAGTAGTCCACGGTCCGGGTCCTGTTCAGTAGCAGTAAAGGTCCATTATGAGGGGTGGCAGTGAAAGGACATCTCTCCATTCCTCTGCAGCCAAGCAGCACCATAGAGAAGGTCAGTGGAAGGAGGCTGGTCCAGGCCTCCTTCCCTTAAGCAATAGCACCCAGCCCAGAGGGTGAAGCAGGTAGTAAAGGTGAGCAGCAGCACTAAAGCCAGGAGTGCTGGCCACCCAGAGAGAACTTTTTTTCAAAATGAGCTTCAGCATCTCCAGTGCCAGGGAAAGCAACATGGCTGCATGGGGCCTGAGAGAAGAAGGACCACCCACTGGGCGGAGCAAGAAAAGCTCCATAGGAGAAAGGGATTATGGGAGCAGGTAGGCTTTGTCCACAGGACTGCCCATTGGGAGAAGTCTGGAGAGCACTCCATAAGAGACAATGCCAGGAGGGGAAGGGGTATGTAAATAAATGGGACGAATATGTACACAGGCACTCTAGCTGCATTTAAAGAAACAGTGCACCTGTTATAAGCTGTCTATTCCTACTGGGTTTTATATAAAGACTGATGATGTGAGATGCATTTAAAAGACTGTTTGGTGCTTTGGGGTCCCCTATAATTGAATGCATACTGTCTTTTATGTGTGTGAGCCCACCGATTGCCTACTGCCCACCTGTCCTATCAACAGCCTGCCTAAAAGCCCTACTGCTGCAACAACAAGGCTTTTAAGTGGTTGCCAAGCACATGGGCAGCAGGCGCATGAAGTATGGCTTGTGAGGATTTTGAATGGAATACTCATCCACTCTGATTAGCAGCAACCATTCAGTCTGTTGAAGAGCTCAGGAAGAGGCAGTAGCAGCAGGAGCCAAGAAACAATTACCCACCTTAGTAATTGCGCTTTCTTCTAATGGAGTCTTGCTGTAGTCTGACATTATGCAGTTAGCTCCAGCACTTGAACTGCTCCGAAGAGGAAAGAGTTAACTGTGTGCCAGAGCATAGAATGTTGAGCTGGAGCTCGGTTCAAACCTTTGCCTGTTGCACTTTGAAGTGTAACCGTCAGATTCTTATGAGCTAACACTAACTAACTACCCCCACTATGTGGAAATTGTAAAATTTACTAGCCAAAGGCAACCAAATATTTTGGATCCCAAAAGACTCAAGTTGAGAAATCCAAAACAAAAACTAAGTAGTGAATAAAATAATTACCAAAACATATAAAATAACACTCCCCTATCTAAGGGGAGAGTGCCAGCTCACCAGGTGCAACTGCACTACTAGCCCACTTCCCAAAAACAGGTTCTGAGAGGGGAGGCAGGGAGGGAGGTCAGAATACAGCAAGACTCCATTAGAAGAAACGCAGCTACTAAGGTGAGTAATTTTTGTTCAAACAACATGAAGCCTTGCTGTATTCTGACATTATGCAGACTACTAAGCAGTACCTCCATGGAGGAGGGTATCAAACCTATTTTGGGAATGGGCTCTGAAGTACTGTTGCACCAAACCTAGCATCACTCCTAGCCTGGATATCCAGAGAGTAATGCTTGGTGAATGTGTGGACTGTTTTCCAGGTGGCTGCCTTGCATATCACTAATAAGGTTATATCTCTGGCAGCAGACAGAGAAGCAGCTGTACCTCTAGTCAAATGAGCCCTCAGGCCTGAGGGGCGGCACGTTGCCTAGCTTTTCATAGCAGAATTGTATACAAGAGACAATCCACCTGTCAATAGTTCTCTTAGTAGCAGGTTTGCCCCTTCCCCACTTCACCATAAGTGAGGAACGACTGGAGGGAGTCAAACCTAAGAGCCTTGGTACGCTTCAATGTAGTGGCTAAGAGCCCTTTTAACATCCAGACTGTGTAATCTTCTCTCTCCTGAAGAAAATGATCAGTGAAGAATACAGAAAGAGACATGGATTGGTTCAGATGAAAATCTGAAACCACTTTGAGTAAGAACACTCGTGTTGATTCTAAGGACCACCTTATCTCTATGGAATGAGCTAAAATTAGGCTCCACTGACAGAGTTTGTAATTCACTGATATACCTGGCAGAGGTAATAGCTATCAGAATACAGTTTTCCAAGTCAAGTACTTAAGCTCTGCTGAGGACAAAGGCTCAAAGGGGTTGCATAAACTGAGCAATGCAAACACTAAGATACCAAGCAGGAGTAGGATACTTAAGGGGGATTGGTATGAAGCAATCCTTTGAAGAATTTACAGAAACCAGGGTGAGATGCATGTGAGGAGGGCTTTCCCACCGAGAGAAAAGCAGAGACAGATGACAAGTATACTTTGAGGGTAGCTGGTCTGAGGCCTAGGCCATTAAGATGAACCATGCAATCCAGAACTGTAGACAAGTCAGCAGTATCTGGGGATATAGCTTCTTGGAACACCAAATGCTGAATCTTTTCATTTGGAGTTATAAGTTTTCTGGTGGTAGGTTTTCGAGAGGCTTTGAGAATGTCCAGAACCCCTTGAGACAGATACAAATTTGCATATTCTAGCTCTTCAAGAGCCATGCCTTGAGACTGAGAGACTGAATGTTGGGTACCAGATCCTCCCCAAGAGGAGGTTAACAGGTTGTGATTCCTGGGAAGAGATAGGGAAGATGGATTGCTAGGGACAGCAACAGGGATACTAAGGCTGTCTGGCCCTGACTGGAGCAATCAGGATCACTTTGCAAGACTGTGACCTTATCTTGACCAGGACTTTGAGTAGTAGAGGAAAGGGAGGGAAGGCATACAGAAATGTCCCTTCTCAATCCAGAATTAGAGCATCTAGAGGACTGAACCCAAGACTGGGGGTCTGCAACAGAAGAGAGAAGTTGGTGATTGTCTGAGGCTGCAAAGAGATCTATCTCTGGAGTGCCCCACATAGAAAAGATCACTTTGACACTAGGGGATCCAGGGACCATTCATGATTGGCCCTGGGAAATCCTGCTCAATGCATCTGTTAGCACACTGCCCATCCCTGGAAGGTGGACTGCTACCAGAGAGGTCTGTAGAGAATAAGCCAGGGACCATAATTTCATGGCTTCCGTGCACAAGGTCATAGAACGAGAGCCTCCCTGCTTGTTGATGTACCACATGGTGGTGGTGGTGCCTGTCCTGACCTGAACCACCTTGTTCTGTACTGATTCCAAGAAGTCTTGCAGAACCAGGTACACTGCCCTGAGCTCCAGAAGACTTGATGTGGAGAAGAGACTCAGAGGGGACCACACTCCCTGAGCTGTGAGAGCCCCAGGTGAGCTCCCACCCCAGGAAAGAAGCATCCGTGGTTAAAACCACAGAATGAGACTGAGTGATGAATGGGACTCCTTGCCTGAGGTTGTCATAATCCAACCACCACTGGAGAGCTTGGATCAGGGTCTGAGTCACTGGAATAAGCTTGGTTAGAGGATCTTTTCTGAGACTAAAAAGCCCTCAAATAGAACTGGATGTCCCTCATCTGAAATCTGGCCCCTTGGACCACTGCAGTGGAAGCTGCCAAATGGCCTAGAAGTTGAAGGAAATGCCTTGCTGGTCGAGACACCAGAAGGTGGAAAGAGAAACCAGCTCTATAATGACCTTTACCCTTGCCAGATGGAGAAAGGCTCTTGCTTTGGCAGTATCCAATTCTACCCCTATGAAGGTTAAGGTTGCACTGGCTCAAGAACTGATTTGGGAAGACTGAGGAGGAATCCTAGAGAAGTGAGCACTTGTTGGGTCACTTGTAAATCTGACTTGACTTGGTCTGGAGACTGACCCACAATGAGTCAGTCGTTCAGGTATGGTAATATGGAGATGTTTTGTCTCCTTAGAAAGGCCACTACTACTGCTAGGCATTTTGTAAACACCCTTGGAGCTGATGTTAGACTCAAGAGCATTGCTTTGAACTGGTAATGGCCTGAAGGCAGTCTGAAGCTGAGGTACTTTCTGTGGGAGCACCTGATAGGAATGTGAAAGTAGGCATCCTTTAGGTCCAGGGAGGCTAGCCAGTCCTCTGGCCTTAGAGAGGAAAGAATTATTCCCAGAGTCACCATTTGGAATTTTGGCTTTAGTAGGTGCTTGTTTAAGTATCTCGAGTCTAGGATGGGCTGCCACTCCCTTGTTTTTTGGGGGTAAGAAAGTATCTGGAATACAGACCTTTGCTACTGTGAAGTGTAGAAACTCTCTATGGTTCTGAGATCCAGCAGAGATGAAACCTCTGCCTCTAGGGCGATGGTTTCGAGACGTTGCAGGTGGAAAGGACCTGACCTCAGCTTTGGAAATTTTTTGAAGCTGAGGACCAGTCCTAGCTTACTACCTCAGGACCCATTTGTCTGAGGTACAGACTTCCAGTCCTGGAAGCAGTAAGCCAGCCTGCCCTACAGGAATTGGGGAGTCGACCCAGGCTGACACATCAGGGTGTCTACTTGGCAGGAGCCTTAGGCTGAGAGGAGGATGCAGTCCTGCTTATCCCCTTCTGCCTCTCCCTCTGAAGAACCCCTCTGGGAAAAAGGAGAGGAAGCCTGTGCCTGGTAGAAAGGCCAGTGAAATGGCCTGCCCTTCCCTAGCCTGCTGCTTCTGAGGAGTTGCCTGCCTTTCCTTGGCCTGTGCACTCCTTTAGGTGGTCCTGTACTCATCCATCTTTTTCATATAATTCTCTGTCTGCTCCCCAAACAGAGAATTCTCGACAACAGGGAAATCCATGGCCTTAGCCTGGGTGTCCTGTGATAGGTTAGTACATCTGAGCCAAGCCAGCCTCTGAAGAGCCACAGATGTAGCCATGACTCTTGATGACACATCACTGGAGTCCACAACAGCATGAAACTGGATTTTGATGCCTCACTCCCATCAGCAGCCACCTCCTCCAGCTCCTTGGCAAGCTGGGGGAAGACTGTTTAGCCAGTTCCAGAACAGTATCCCATCTGGACTTCTGCTATCTGGCTGTGTAGACCATATAGTTAGCCTGCCTGAGTCCCAAGAAAGATGCCATGTACTGTTTTTTTGCCATAGCATCCAGCTTCCTGGAGTCTTTATCTGGGGTGTGAAGTGGGGTGTTTCTTTGACTGGGTGACCAAAGTAGTAGATCAGGGAGGGCTGTGGACATGGTCCTCCTAGACTTTAGCAAGGCATTTGACACAGTCCCACACAAAAGATTAATATACAAGTTAGCCAGCCTGGGAGTGGGTCCCAAGATGACAGCCTGGGTAAAGAATTGGCTGGAGAATAGGACACAGAGAGTAATAGTAAATGGAGTCCACTCTGAAGAAAGGGGGTTACTAGTGGGGTGCACTTGAGGTTCAGTGGCCACTGGTCCTCTTCAATGTCTTTATAAGCGACATTGCAGAGGGACTGGAAGTAAAAAGTATGTCTCTTTGCAGATGACACAAAGATCTGCAACAGAGTTGATGCACAAGGTGGGGTGGAAAGGATGAGAAGGGACTTGGCAAGGTTAGAGGAATGGTCAAATGTATGGCAGCTTAGATTCAATGCTAAGAAGTGCAAGGTCATGCACCTGGGAAACAAAACCCAGGGAAGAGTACACAATGGGGGTGAGATACTAACAACAATAAAAATGGAAAGGGATCTGGGGTAGTCATATCAGATGACCTAAAGGTGGGCAAGCAATGTGAGAGGGCAGCAAGAAGGGCTGGGGGATACTGGGATGCATAGGAGAGGCATCACCAGTAGAAAACAAGAAGTTATTATTCCTCTGTACAGACAGCTGGTGAGACCCCATCTGGAATACTGTGTGCAGTTCTGGAGACCCAATCTCCACTTAAAGACATAGACAGGATGGAAGCTGTCTAGAGGAGGGCAACTAAAATGGTGCAGGGTCTGCACGGAAGACATATGAAGAGAGACTTAAGGAGCTTAATATGTATAGCCTCGAGGAAAGGAGGGAGAGGGGGACATGATAGAAACTTTCAAGTACCTCAAGGAAATCAACAAAGTCCAAGAGGTAGCATCTTTCAAAAAGAGATGTGCAAGAACAAGGGGCACAATTTAAAGATAGAGGGGGCAGCTCAGAGGTAATTTAAGGAAGTATTTTTTCCAGAGAGGGTTGTGGATGCATGAAGGCCTTCGGAGGAGGTTGTGGACTCAAAACAGTGGTGGAATTCAAGCATGCATGGGACAGTCATAAGGCAATTCTAGGGGAGAGGTAGGAAGAAGTAGGCTGCTGGTTAACTAGGATCTGCAGCTTATCCATTAGAGTGAGAAATGGGCAGACTGGGTGGGCCAAGCAGTCCTTATCTGCCGTCAAATTCTATGTTTCTATATGTAAGTCAAGGGTATGTTAACCTTGTCACAGGCTGCAGCCTGCACAAACCAGACATGGAGGCATTGCTGGTACAAGTACTCCGTACCTGGGCCTGACAACATATACCTCTTTGTTCATTTGCCTGTCCACAGGAGGTAAAGAATTTAGAGTCTTAAGTAACTTCTGTGTCTGTTTCTAAAGGATTTGTGAAGGGAATAGATAGTCTCTTGGACTCTGGGATGTCCATCTTCTCCACATAGTCAGGCTCCTCTTGCTCCTCAACAGCTTCATCCAGAGGGAGCCGGAGGTTTCTGCCACTTTTGTAGAACATAAAGTGGGAAGGGGACTCAGAAAGCCTAGGATGAAACACCAGAAGGCCTGTCTAGGAGAATGTCCGGTTCTATAGGCTCATCCAGACCTTCCACACCATCATCATCATCATCATCGTCATAATCTTCGCCCCTCCAAGTTCGGTTCATAAATAGTCTTCAGGGAATAATCCTGAACTGGAGGAACTGACCGAACTGAACGCCTACCAGGAGGCGCCGGATCAGTCAGAACCGAACGGAGCGATTCAACTATACTGGATCGCCCCTGGCAATTTCTTCGGGCGGTTGGACGATGCGATTCTGGATCTGAACCGCCGATTTCTCTTTCTTTTCTTTTGCCGGAATCGACCCCTCAGGATCAGCTCTCCATTTGCCGAAGGAGTTTCGCACAGGTCAGTGGGCTCTCCCTCAGGTTAGTCCAGAACTGGAACCAGGCTGGCCATCTGGGCCAGTGGTATTCTCGGCCTTTTCCTAAGCCTGTGCAATCTTTTATCCAGGGTGGCTTTAGGAAATTTTACACATTTGGACATCTGACTCAGGTGGTCAAAACTCAGACAATAAACATAGGTGGTGTGGGGCTCGCCTTAGTAAAGGCCTCCCACACTCACTGCAATGTTGAAACCCAGTGGGCCTGTTTTTTTCTCTTGGGTTTCAGACGGCCATGCTATAACTTACCTCTTTTATGGCAATAGCCAGGCAAGACCCTCTCAGTTCCTAACCGTGTTACAGGTGTTGGAAAAAATGATGAAACACGTTTTTTTTTGAACCAGTACCTCACACTAAATTCAGTTAAAAGAAAAGACACAGACAAGATACAGACAACTGTTCAGCTGAACTGTTGAAACACAGTTTTACAATTTCCACAAAAACTCAGCACTAGTCCACTACCTATGTACTTACTGTACCACAGACAGACAGGGATCTGAACAAAATAAAGAAAAAATAGCGGTATAAACCAATGTTTTAACCGGACCGAACCATTAGCGAAGGAGAGATCTCAGGGGCGACTGTTCAGTTAGGGCGGAGAAAGAATCTGACGTTACACTTCAAAGTGCAGCAGACAGAGGTTTGAACCAAGCTCAAGCCTCAACGCTCTATGCTCTGGCATAGAGTTAACTCTTTCTCTCCGAGCAGTTCAAGTGCTGGGGCTAACTGCATAATGTCAGAATACAGCAAGACTTCATGCTGTTTGAAGGGAGCAATCGCCATCCAGGCAAAGCAAGAAAGGAGGGACTTACCTGCTGTTCCTGTGTCCCTTTAAATGTCCCAGCTGGTCCAGAATTGTGCCGACTTTTCCTCCTCCTCATTCCCATCAGTGGTAGTAGTCCAGCGGTCCCAGGTCCTGTTTCAGTAGCAGTAAAGATCCATTAAGGAGGGGTGGCAATGAAAGGCCATCCCATCCATTCCTCTGCAACCAAGCAGCACCATGAGCGAAGGGTCAGTGGGAGAGCTAGCCAAGGCCTCCTTCCCTTAAGCAGCAGCACCTAGCCCAGAGGGTGAAGCAAGTAATAGGGTGAGTGGCACAGCACCCAGCCCAGAGGGTGAAGCTGGTGCAGGCAGTGAGGGCGGCACTAAAGCAGGTGCTGACCACCAAGAAAATACTTTTTTTTTTAAAGTGAGCTTCAGCATCTCCAAGTGCCAGGGAAAGTGACATGGCTGCATGGGGCCTGAGAAGAAGAACCACCACTGGCGACAGAAAAGCTCCATAGGAGAAAAGGATTATGGGGCAGGTAGGCTTTTGGTCCACAGGACCGCCCATTGGGTGAAGTCTGAAGAGCACTCCATAAGAGACAATGCCAGGAGGGGAAGGGTATGTAAATGGACGAATATGTACACAGGCACTCTAGCTGCATTTAAAGAGACAGTGCACCTGTTATAAGCTGCCTATTCTTACTGGGTTTTATATAAAGACTGATGATGTGAGATGCATTTAAAGAGACTGTTTTGTGCTTTGGGGCCCCTGTAATTGAATGCATACTGTCCTTTATGTGTGTGAGCCCACCAAATTGCTATTGCCCACCTGCCCTACCAACAGACTGCCTAAAAGCCCTACTGCCAGAACAACAGGATTTTAACTATGTTAAATGATTGAACCTGCATATAAAAGTGGGGCTCCACAGCTAATAATTAGCCCATACCACCTAAAAGGGCTTAATCCTGAACTCTATTAAAGACTGCCTGTTATTTAAAAGGAAAGTGACAACCAAAGACTTTGAATATTTATTTAAATAACTACCACCACTAATGTTTGAAAAGTCCTTTATTGAGCAATCACTCCAGTCTGCAGGTAGTAGTTTGTGTTTCTCAGCCCTGTTGTTCCAGACCAGCCTGTTTTACTACACTCTTTCAGGACGTTCCAGGTATACAAATCCCAGGCAGTTCCTCAGTGTCCCTTGCAGCCCTGCAAACCAGGTTTGGTCCGAAAGGCTGACGACTTTCTTCAGTTCTTTAGTCTTCTTCCATGAGGGGTGACCCATTTCCAGTAGTCTGCCAATGATCCTCACTGCCTTAGTGGGGTCCTGTTCTTCTTCAGCCCAGGAGGGTAACATGTACCAGTGATCTATGACAGGCCCAAAGCGATAAAGTATCCTTTGAAATGCTCTCTTTTTTCTCTGCAGTTTGTGCATTCTCCTAGAGGAAAACTGTCCCGTTATCCAAAGGGTCTTTGACTCTATTTCTTCCTTTATTGACACACCCAGTGGTGGTTGGATTTCTACGTGACTATAAGTCTGTGTCAACAAGGTGTCTCATTTAAAGGGTAACAAACACATTTAGAGTGTTAGAATTATTTTAGTAGTTCTGCAAATATTTTAGAATTAAGATACTTTAGATATCATTATTTTAGAAAAGTTTAATAAATCTTTTGCTGTATTTGAGTCAACTTCATGCCTCTCTCTTGTGGGTACCAGTTTGTGGCAATAGGCCGGGTTCCATTCCCTATATTCCCCAATGCCAGCTTACCACAGACAGCGGGCCACTTGGTGTAACAATCTGAGGCAAACATTTGAAGAAGGTTCTACTGGACGCTAATGAGGACAGATATCCAGAGTTAGTGCAAAGATTGCAAGTTATAGCCTCAGGCACAGAAGTAAGCCCAACCCGAAGGCACTATGCTAGTCAATAGTAAATAATGCTCCAGTTGAGCTGGTTATTTTAAACTACCTGAAACTTGACCCAAGTGCCAGTGGGTTAACATATGTCCTAACCATTACAAACCAATAAAGTATAACAAATTCATTGATAGCAGCACCTGACTGAGACTTGACAACCAGGACTACTAAGGTGGTATTCTGGAAACAGTGTGTCCAATCATGTAGAAACTGGAAACAGAATTCTCACTGACCAGGGATCTGCATTTGAATCACAGTTGTTTGAGGAAATGTGCAACCTGTATGGAAGTCATAAACTGAGAACTACTGACAACCATCCACAGACCAATGGATCTAGTGAAAGTACACCAGACACTCATCAGAATGTTAATAGCTCTACTAGAAGACAGGAAAATACATTGGCCTGCTCTCTTGCCTGAACTGACCTAATTATCTTCTGTTTGGACATCACAGAAGATTACACTTAGACCTTGTGCTGGAAGTACCCTCAGAACAAGAAACCAAGGCAACAACCATGACAGAGTGGGTACAAGAACAACACTGGAGATTGCAGGAAGCCGGGCAGTTGGTGAACCAACATATATGAAATAAGTGTGCAAAAGTAAAAAGAAACTTATGATGCCAAAGCAACAACCTTATTAGTAATAAAAGGGCCTTGAGAAAATGCATTCCAACCAGAAACTTGCACCAAAGTGGGAACCAGTACCCTTCAACATAGTGGAATACTGTATCCAGATCTATCATTTAATAAAATCTGGCCAGAGACTGGAAATCTGAAATGAAAGGTTGTGTACAGGAATCTGCTTTGACCCTGTGCATGCCACATCACAGTGCCTGAGGAGGACAAGACTCCAGAAATGACTTTCACGAAGAGGCAGGACCATCTAGAGAGTTACTCATCTAAAGTGGGATCCCTATGCAGTGGGTTGCAAACCCCTGGGTTCACATGCCTAAACTAAATCCCTTAGTGACCAGTTTCCCTGAGTTAATCTGCCCTTCTGCTCAACTCCAGGTTCCTCAGATTTGCAGGTTGCAGAGATCCACATTTGGGATACCCCAAATGATTCATGAAACAAGCCATCCAGATACAGTCACCATTTTACATACCATTGAAAGAAATTAAAGAGGCATGGTCACTTGATTACAGTACAAGCACAGATGTTTTATACTACATCATTAGTAGGCATAATAGAGATAAGTTTAGAAATGTTAAGAAATGTTATTAGTCTTTATAAAGTTAATAGAGACAGAAGCGTTAAGAAGGGATACATGCAAAGGTGGCCACAGTGGCTAGCGGTATTAGTCACATTATTACTATACTGATGACCCAGGTTTGGAAACAAGCCTAGGAAGTCATATCAAAAGCCAGGTCAGGGCTGAGATAGCTGCCGTTCACCAGTGCATCTCCAACCAGGGAGGTTTGGCAGCAGGGGCAAGCTGTGGTTGGTGGGGCTGTCAGAGGCACTGCCTCCACCAGGAGGAGGAGGAAGATAAAATGGACTGGTGAGCAAGCTGGGCATCCTAGGAGTGGGTCCAAAAGTAGTAAAATGGGCAAGAAGTTGGGTAAGCAATATGATTCAGAGTGTGATGGCAAATGGTGCTCACTCTAGAGAAGGCAAGGTGACCAGCGGGGTGCCACAAGGGTCAGTACTAGGCCACGTCCTTTTCAGTGTCTTTATTAGTGACATGAGTGGACACACAGGGGTGGAAATGAGGGACAATCTGAAATAGCTGGAAGACTGGTCAAGGGTTTGGCAACTGGATTTCAATGCAAAAAGTGCAAAATCATGCACTTGGGGCACAGAAACCCAGGGCAATGTACCAGTTAGGAGGGAGGCATTGGCAACCACAAAACAGGAAAGGACCTGATGGTAATAATTTCTGATGACCTGAGGCAAAGCAGTGTGATAAGGCAGTGGGAAAGCTAACAGGATGCTTGGTTGCATAGGGAGGGTATCACCAAGAGAAAGAGGAAGGTAGTGTTACTCCTGTATAGATCGATGGTGAAGACACACTTTGAGTATTGTGTCTAGTTCTGGAGGCCACATCTCCAGAAGGACATAGATAGAGTGGAGGCAGTACAGAAGAAGGCAACTAAATGGTGCAGGGCCTGCAGCAAAAGCCCTATGAGGAAAGACTCAAGGAATTAAATATGTACTTTCTAATGGAAAGGATGGAAAGAGGGCATGATAGAAACATTTAAATACCTCACGGGCAGTATTAATAAGGTACATTATGGTAGCATTTTACATAGAAAGAGATGCGTAAGGATGAGGGGCATGATATGAAGCTGGAAGGATGCAAAATTAATATCTGAGTGTGACTTTACTGTAGCACTCCTACAGGACTCAGCGGCTAGCCATGGAGGTGGAAAGTGGGGCTGTGCCAGTCGTCGGCTGAGGGATGGGTGGGGGTGCTGGGTGGACTGGCATGGCTGGGTGGGGGGCCACTAGACTACCTAGAGTGTCTGGGTGTATGCCACAATTTCAGACTGAGCAACTTCGGGAGTCAGGAGCACGGTGGGGATGACAGCGCCACCCTGTGGGGTGTTTTGCAATGGAGGATTTGGCGGGTGGATGGTGTGGCCAGCCTTGTGGGGCAGTTATTGTGGGATACGGGGGCAGATGGTGGGGCGCCCTGTGGGCAGTTATTGTGGGATATGGGGTTGGATGGTGTGGCCAGCCATGCAGGGCAGTTGAGTTGTGTGGGATATGGGGGGAGGATGGTGTGGCCAGCCCTGCAGGATTAGTGTGTGGGATTTGGGGGGCAGGGGTGTGGGAAGCCCTGTGGGGCGTCTATTGTGGCCTGGTTGGGAATGGGAGGCACTTGCGACTGCGTTGCGGAAACTGCGGCATACTGCGCCAGGTGCACCCACTGTTCAGCATACCTGCCGCATGTCACAAATCACAGGACTTTGCGCTGAGACCCTGCCCCTTCTAGAATAGGGTGCAGGGTCATTGTTAGCAGTTATGCTTGGCGCAAGTCAGCGTTTATGGCGGTGACTTGCGTCACCCTTCTAGAAATCTGGCCCATTGTCTGAAAGGAAGATTAAGAACATTTTGAAGTGGAGCTCTCAAATTAGACAACATTCTAAACAAAAACCTGGAAAAGTACAATTAAATACTGATTTTAACAGTGCATCATTAATTTTTTTGAAGGTTAGACAGGGGACAGAGCCTGTAACCTGCAATATATACTTTTATTTTAAAATAACAAGGAATAAAAACAGATTTAATTGTTGGAAACAATATTTACACTTTTAGATGTTACATTTTAACTGATGTGTGAGGGAACTGAATAGGCAAACAATTCAGGTGTAAACCAACAACCAAAAAGGATGTATATGGATGTCATACTAGAACACAAATGAATGACTACACTTTGTAAAAGTTTTTTATTAATAAAACACAAAAAACTAAATTTTTTAAACTATCAACATTATTTAATTATATGGAAATGAAGCTTTTAACAAAAAAGATCACCAACATAATGTAATTGTTGAAAATTCAACAAGTAACAGTGGGACACTGCATGGCCTAGTATTAGCTGATAATGACCCATATGGATATTTCTCCATCAGTTGTAAGACAGCCCTGTGCTAAAATGGCCAACAGAGAGGCCCAACCTGCTTCCACCGACCTAGTTGATATAAAAGCTCTAATCCTCCTCCAAACTGTTGACTTGCAGTCCATTAAAGAGGCAATATCTGAATCACAGGAAAGTTTTGATCAATTTTAAATAACTGAAGGGACAGGTGACCTTGAAGCAGGACCACAGAAACAATCTACAAAGTTTGTTTTCCTCATCTGGATAAATGAGACTATCCATAGGTATCAAACTCTGGCTCTCAGTAGCAGAGAGGTTTCCACAAAAGAGTTGTCTCATGGGGTCCATGAACAAAATCACTCGCAGAACCAGAAATGACTACAAAGGGAACTACTTAGCTTACCAGTGTGTCATTTATTCAGAAATCAGCAAGTGCCTCATACATGGTTCTTTTAAAGCAACAATCACAGGCATTCTGTAATCAGGTATTTTCCCTGCTCAATCATCTAATCCATATGATGGGTGTGTTTAGCTGTGCTACTAGCCACTTACATCCATAGAATAAACTGTAAAACACTAAGGCTTTCAATTGCTTTGCTTAGGTTCCCAAGGCTAGGGGCAGATCCTTAGAAACAGGATCAAAACCATCTGACATCATTATGTGCTGGCGTTTGGCTTGGGCGAAGCGCTCTCCTTCTTTAGAGATAGTCCACTGTGGCTAGTGTCAGGTATTAAACCTGTTCTCATCTCCACAAAGACCAACATAACTAGGTGCAGCCTTAGCAACCTATTTGTTAAGAACTCCTCTCCAGCTCAAATGACTGTCTCACTGTGCAGTGCTGTGAAAGCAGGAAAAATGAAGTCAGAGTGAACCACACCCAAAGTAAGAGTTCAAATAATTCTTAAACACATATTGAAAACCCATACTTCTACAGTTAAAAGTATTACACATAAATCGTTACACCTCACATATGTCAATATCAATAGCTATTACTTTATAAATATGCAGTTTTATGGCAGTGGAGACCTACAGCCATCTTGCTGTAGCTGGAAAATGGGATACCGTGGCACACAATTTTGGAGTTTTCAGTGTATCTTTCCACAACTAAAAATCGCTATGCACGTTGAATAAAATACTCCCTTCTTTCTGTTCAGAATGTTGAAGACAGAACTCCAGCTGCTTTTCTCTGAGAATCTAAGGCACTGTGCAGAATTCTTAGCAAATGTCACACATTCAAACAAATCTAAATATCTTTAAAACTATTCAAGGTGCACAAAAAAACTACCATGAAAGTTGTTCAGGAAAAAAGACATTTCAAATGTGGGCAGCCACTAATCTGAAGTCCTTATATTTTGTAAATATGGTCTTCTTATTACCTGTATTTCCATTTCTGTTTTTACAAAATTCATTTTCTGATGGCTATATTAAAGAATTTAGATTAGTGACTACCCTCATTTGAAAGACCTTTGTCCTGAACAACTTCCATTATTCTAACATACTAAAATGCCAGCAGAATAAGCCTAACAGTCTCTTCGCATCTGCTCATTTGGTCAGCCCCCACCCTAGGAGCTGACCTTGCTATCCCCTCATCTTCTCTGGCTTCTCCCTTCCCAGTTCCGGATATTCTTGCTACATTGGATTTTGCTTCCAGAACCCTTCACCTGTACCTGTCCCACCCCTCTGACCCCTCCACTGTCTCTGCCTCCACCAGCCCCTAGGCAGCACATTCCATGGCTCCACCACCCTCTCAGTGAAGTAGCACCTCCTCCTTTCTCCCTGAATCTTCCCCTCAGCTTCCACTAATGCCCTCTAGTGGCCCCTCCTCCTTCCTTCAAAGCACCCTGACTGTTCCTCCCTATTTACCCCTTCCTGTACCTGAAGACCTCTATCATGTCCCCCAGTCCCTTCTCTCTTCCAATGTGTACATATTTAGCTCTTCAAGCCTCTCCTCATAGGTCCTGTCCCCAAGCCCCAAATTATTTTGCTTGCCCTCCTCTGGACCCTCTTCAGGAGTTTAATGTCCCTCTTTAAGTGTGGCCTCCAAAACTGCATGCAGTACTCGAGGTGCAGCCTCACTAAGCAGTTATACAGAGGGAGTATCACTTCCTCCTTCTGGAGGTGATCCCCCTAGCGATGCATCCCAGCATCCTGTTGGTCTTGGCTGCTGCCCTCCCACAAGTCTCATGAGTTGTTCATCTTGACATCCACCACCACCACCCCAGGTCCCTCTCAGCTTGTATGTGTATGTGTAATTTGTATACTTTCAGAGATATTTACATTTGTTTGGAATAACAGATTTGGAGAAATGTGAAGAGAAGAGTATGAGGAAGGGAAGGAAGGTCAGATTCTAGGTGAAGGGTGGTGTATCTGAATGCATGGAGTCTTGGAAACAAGATGGACAATCTGCAGGCACTATTAGCAGATGGGAAGGTGGACATAGTAGCAATAACTGAGACTTGGACATCACTACTCCATGACTAGGACCTTGTGATCCCTAGATATAAACTATACAGAAAGGACAGGGTAGTCGGGAAGGGGAAGGGTGGCAGTTTATATTAGGTAGGGAATAACTGCAAGAGACAAAAGTCAGCAGAAGGAGGTAAAGCATTATGAGCTTAGTTATGGTCCAATAGAGGGCAAATGGTGAGGTTGGGGTGGTTTACAGACCACCCAAACAGGATGACGAGAGAGGGAAAGGAGCTGAGCTCATAAATATAGGAAGCTGCAGGGAAAGGAGAGGTGCTATTGTGGGGGACTTCAACCTGCCCAAGGTGGACTGGAGAATACCATCCACAACATGTACTGGGAGTCAAGCGATCCTAAAAGGACTGAAGAGTGGGTTTCTGACTCAGGGTGTCACAGAACCAACAAGAGCAGAGGCAATTCTTGATCTTGTGCTCATAAATAGGAGCATGTACAGGAAATAATGGCCAGGAG
Organism: Neoceratodus forsteri; assembly: GCA_016271365.2. Classification (NCBI taxonomy): domain Eukaryota; kingdom Metazoa; phylum Chordata; order Ceratodontiformes; family Ceratodontidae; genus Neoceratodus; species Neoceratodus forsteri. The sequence goes on along the minus strand of CM057456.1, from coordinate 632,852,962 downwards.
TCATTGGGTGGGAGTGACCATTGCACATTGTGGTTCCAGTTAGATATGGCCATGGAAAGCATCCTGACTAAGACCAAAATCTTGGATTTTAGAAGGGCAGACTTTAGGAAAATGGGTGAAGTACTTCGAGTCACCTGGCGGCCATCAGAGAAAATATGGGGTGGATCAAGCGTGGTTCATCATTAAGGAAGGAATACTAGTTGCCACAGAGGAGTGTGTTAGGCTCATGGGTAAGAACATTAGGGCCAAAGTGCCCAGCTGGTTCAGTTCTGGGATTGCCCAGGCACTAAGAGAAAAGAGGCTTGCCAATAGAAAATTCAGGAAGACCAAGAGAGGTGGAAAGGAAAATTACCTAAGGTTGGCTAGTGAGGCAAGTAAAGAAGTCTGGCGAGCTAAAGCACAGAAGGAGCTGCAGATAGCTGAAGGAATTAAAAGTGAGTGAAGTCTTTCTTTTGCTATATAAGTGAAAAAGAGACAAGAAGGAAGGATTGTTAGGCCTAAGGAAGGGAGGAGTCGATGCAGAGATAATGGGGAAAAAGCAGAGATATTAATGAATACTTCTGTTCCATCTTCACCAGGGAGAAGGATGGACCAGTGCATTCAGGAGGAGAAGAGTAGCAGGGGAGAGGAAACACAAATGTAGTGATAGATGAGGATAGAGTGAGAGATGGGCTGCTAGCATTAAATGTGGACAAATCACCAGACCCAGACAGAGTACATCCAAAGGTACTAAGGAAACTGGCTGAGGAGCTGGTAGGCCACTGACATACTTATTTAATAGTTCACTAGAGTCAGGCATGATACCACAGAATTGAGAACAGCACATGTGGTGCCCTCCACAAAAGTGGCCCCAAGGATGACCCAGGGAATTGCAGATCAGTCAGTCTGACCTCAATTGTGGGCAAACTCATGGAGACCATACTAAAGGAAAGGTTGGTGGAATATCTAGAAAAGCATGGTCTCCAGAATTTGAGGCATGGGTTCATGGGGGGAGATCATGTCAAACAAATATGATTGACTTCTTTGACTGTGTCACTAAGACAGTAGACAGGGGCCAAGCAGTAGATATCCTCTATCTGGATTTCAGCAAGACCTTTGACTCTGTGCCCCACAAAGGTTGATCGGGAAGTTGGTGGATCTTGAGGCTGGGGATAAGATGGCCAGATGGGTGGAAAACTAGCTGAGGGACAGAACCCAGAAGGTGGCAGTGAGGGAGAGTTATCTGGCACTAGAGAGGTCACCAGTGAGGTACCGCCAGGGCTCAGTGCTGGGGCTGGTGTTGTTCAACGTCTTCATCAGTGACATTGGGGATGGTATAAAGGACCAAATGTGACTATTTGCTGATAACACCAGGTTCTGCAGGAGAATGTACACAGCTGAAGGGACACAGGGCATACAGGATGACTTGAAAAAGCTGAGGGGGAGGTGGTCCAGGATCAGCAGCTTGGCTTCAATGCCAAGAAAATGCAAAGTTATGCATATTGGAGTGAAGAATCCCAAGACAGAGTACTACCTGGGTGGAGTCCTGTATCCTCATCACCTGGGAGTAATAATTGCTAGTGACCTGAAGTACTCCACACAGTGCAAAGAAAGCAGCAGCAAGGGCAAACAAGATGCTGGGATGCATAGCTAGGGGCATCAGTAGTAGGAGAGAGGAGGTTATACTGCCCTTGTACAGGTCACTGGTAAGGTTACATCTAGAGTATGGAGTTCAGTACTAGTGCCCACACCTGAAAAAGGACATTAACCTCCTGGAGAAGGTACAGAAGAGGGCTACAAAGATGACAGCGTGGTCAGCAGGGTAAGGTATACAAGGAACAGTTGAGGGCACTGAACTAGGTTTGCTGACAAATGCTAGCTTCACCTGATCTCTTTTCTTCTAGGTTTGCTTATAAGGACAGAGCAAGGAACAATATTATCAGAGCAAGGAAAAAAATAAGGCTTCTTTTGGCTGGACAGATTCACTGTGTGTTACTATTTTCTTTCATGCTACATGTTTTGTTAGTGTTGTTTGCTTACATTTTACTGCTTTATTGTTCTCTGACTCAAACTGCTGTTGCAGGTATACTTTCTGCTGCATTGTTACAGGGTGTGCCTACAGGTTTGTTACTGTTTTGTGCTGACATATTACTGCTGTAATATCTGATTCAGATTATTTTTTGCAAGATATATCTTCTGTTAAATTGCTCTGCAGGTTGTGCATATAGGTTTTGTTACTTATTTTCTCTGTAGCAAAGTGTTTTTGCAGGGTATACTGTATCTTCTGTGAAATTGTTACAGGTGGTGCTTACAGGTTTTACAGTTTTAGCTATCATTAGGCTAAACTTTCAGGGCCTATTACAGGAGCATCAGAGATACAGACTGAGGATAGCGACTGCAATTGTTGGTTGATTGTTTCTGCTTTTACCTCCTTGTTTCTTTCATCCATGGTTCTTTTGGCAGGGCAAGGGCCCAACCACCCACCCCCATCCCCAACCACCCCATGCTTATGTGACATTTCCTGTAACATAACAGGAAGGGGAGTATCAGAGGGTATCCACACAGTGACTTCACTTACAGGGGCACAATTAATTTAACTTGTTATAAAAAGTTATACAAAAACAAACAAACAAAACAAAAAATATATATATATATCTAAAATCCAACTTTTACTTCCATCTTCCTTCTAATTTCTTTGACCCAGTTATAAACTTAGTAACTCAACTGGAATGGATATTATTAATGGCAGGTACTGCAGGACACTTTTCAAAAGGACAGTTATACAGGATTTTGGATGCTGTCCTACATGCTGGACCATCGGAGATCTAAGGGCTCAGCTCCGGGCAGCATTAGCAGAGACTGCATACCTCAAATCGCATATTCAGGAGGATAAATATATTACAAGACCCGCCCACCATTTCCCCAACATCCTACTGAAGCACCTCGACTGCAGAGGTAGTTGGTCTGGGAGATTGTCAGGTGGTTGGAGTGGAAATCAGGTGACCCATCACTCAATGCTTACCAATGTATCACCTCCACAAACCATATAAAAACTGCAAACAGGTATCTGCCTCTCTCTCGAAATCAAACAAAGGGCAGAGTACACTGCAGAGCAGGACACTGCAGCACAGGAGCTAGCACTACAAAAACTCTCCCAACCAAAACAAAAAGGCAAAAAGGAAATCCAAAACACTTATGATCATAGGAGACCCCATGATTCAGGGAGTTAATACCTACCTCCACATGGGGTAATGGTCAGATGTCTCCCAGGTACATCAGCATGGAGAGACACTGATTGCATTACTAAAATCATGCAGGAAGCAGGAGAAAACATCGATGTCCTGGTACACATAAGCACTAATGATCTCGCCAACGGTCAGTTATGGTGACCAAGGAACACCTGACCAGGCTGGGAGACAAGCTGTCATCCATTTTGTCTGGCATCTCCTTCTCTGAGATCCCCAGTCTGGGAGAGGGGGGCAGATGGATGGAAGGTCAGAGAAGGGACACAAATTTTTAGGTAACTGGCAACAGTTTTGGGAACAAAAGTTCTTTAAATTCGATGACTGCATCTGACTAAGGAGGAGTCAGTGCATTGGAGGCAGACGTCTGATGGCTTTTCAGAATATTTAAACTAGCAAATGGAGACAGAGGTGCAGCACCCCATACATTGAAAGGAAGAACACCCTCCCTCAGCTAGTGATCAAGCAGGAGTTCAGCATGTTGTAGTTCATTTGCATCACCAGGTAAGGAAAAGGTCTAGCTCCCCATCGACACGCAGAGGGAAAAGCGGACCCGCCCCACAATTAACACACCAAATCTGGCCAATATAAAATCTTGTACACAAACGCCTCAGTCTAGGACACAATATCAAGTCCAGGAGGCAACAATGACAGAGGCTAAACTGGACATAGTAGCCATTAGTGAGACATTGTTCACCAGTAACCACACTTGGGAGACTTCAGTACTAGGCTATGTACTGTTCAGAAGAACCGAGGTGCAAAAGAGGAGGAGGGGAGTGGCCCTTTATGTTAATGAAAATATCAAAGCTACAGAAATTCTGAAACACATAAGGAGCCAGAAGAACTGTGGGTCACCCTGGAAACAGGGAATGGGACAGCTATATGAATTGGGGTTGTCTACAGGCCTCCAGACTGAGGGAGGACAACAGACACATTACTGTTAGAAGATATAAAACATGACAGCTAAAGGAGGTTCTGATAATGGTAGACTTCAACATGCTAGATACAGATTGTCAATACCAGCAGGAACATCCACCAGAACTAGACACACAGTGGATTCCCTGCAGGGGAGGCCTCAGACAATTGGTACAACAACCCACAAGAGACAGTGCTATTCTGGATCTAGTACTGACTAATGGGGAAAGAATCACAGATCTCCAGGTGAGACGGTCACCTGGGGCCAGTGACCATCACATGGTATGGTTCAATTTGGCCACTAGAACTAAATCATCCCATTCAAGGCAAAAATATGGGACTTCAGAGGCGGACTTTGATAAGATGGCCAATAGAGTTAAGCTAGCCCTGGCAAGAAGAACTACAGGTGAGGGCACCGCAAAGTGGGCAAGCATTAAGGATACAATACCTGAAGCAGCATCCCATTGTGTTAAGGAGAAAAGCAAGAGCAAAAAAGGAGAAAACTGCTTTGGTTCTCAAAAACAGTAGCAGAAAAGGTCAGAACCAAAGGTTGGCCTTCAGGAGATATAAGAGAATGCAGCAGAATGAAGATAGAGACATACCAAACTTCCTAAGGGAAGCAGGGAAGGCAAGTAAGGTAGGCAAAGGCCCAAACCAAGGAAACACTACTACAGACAGTAAAGAAGGGGACAAGTCTTCTATAGATACATTAGTGAAAGGAGAAAGTGCAGAGGGGTATTGCTAAGATCAAAGGGATTAGGGACAGTGTGTGGAGGAGGACAAGGAAAATCATCTATCCTAAATAGATACTTCTGCTCAGTATTTAGTGAGGAGAAAGTAGGGCAGGACCCACAGCGCAGCACTATGGACACAGGGGGAGGAGGTATGCACAGTCCCTTCACAAAAGAAAGGGTCCTACAAGAGCTTGCTAAGCTCAGGGTGGACAAGGCAATAGGACCTGATGGCATCCAGAGTACTAAAGGAACTAAGGGTGGAACTAGCAGAGCCATTAGCAGAACTGTTTAGTGAGTCTCTGAGCACAGGAGAGGTCCCAGAAAACTGGAGAAGGGCTCATGTGATCCCTCCACAAGAGTGGCAGCAGGAAGAAGGCAGAAACTATAGACCAGTCAGTCTTACCTCTGTAGTGGACAAGATTATGGAGGCACTCCTTAAGGAAAGGATAGTGCAACACCTGGAATCCATAGCAGCGCAGGATCCAAGACAGCATGGGTTTACAACAGGAAGGTCCTGTCAGACTAATCTCATTGATTTCTTTATCTGGGTAACCAGAGTGGTGGACCAAGGGTTGCAGTTGATGTCGCCTAAGTTGACTTCAACAAAGCTTTTAAGATTAATTAATAAGCAGGGTAGGCTCAGGGTGGGTCAGAAGTTGGTCAACTGGGTGGCAAAGTGGTTGGTGAGCAGAAAACAGAGTGGTAGTAAGCGGTACACAGTCAGAAGAGATGCAAGTCACAAGTGGGTACCTCAGGGATCAGTCCTGGTGTCAGTCCTCTTTAATATCTTCATCAGTAACATTGCAGATGGACTGGAGGGTAAGGTTTGTCTGTTTGCAGATGACACCAAGATCTGCAACAGAGTAGATTATCAGATGGGGTTGGCAGAATGAGACGAGATCTGGTAAAACTGGCAAAATGGTCTGAAGAGTGGCAACTGGGGTTTAATGCAAAGAAGTGCAAGACCATGCACATAGGGAAGAGAAACCTGAAGCTACTTATAGGTTGGGAAGGGAGTTGCTGCGCAATCACAAGGGAAGAAAGAGACTTGGGCATCATCATCATCATAGATTACCTGAAATCATCCAAGCAGACCACTAAAGCAGTAGTAAGGCTAGAGGGATGTTGGGTGTATTAGTAAGAATATCACAAGCCGTGAGAGGAGGTAATAATCCTCTTTACAAGACACTGGTTAAGCACCATCTGAGTACTGCGTGCAGCACTGGAGGCCGCACCTGCACAAGGACATTAACAAAACGGAGGCAGTCCAGAGAAGGGCAATCAAAATGATGCAGGGACTGCATCACAAAACATATGAGGACAGATTAATGGAGCTCAATATGTATACCCTAGAGCAAAAGGAGGAGAGAGGTGATACGATCGAAACATTCAAACATCTTAAGGGCATTAACAAAGTGAAAGAGTCTAACATGTTTCAATATAAGAAAAATAGCAGGACAAGAAGACACAGCATGAGATTAGAGGAAGCCAATTAAGGGGTAATGTGAGGAAGTTCTTTTAACAGAAAGGGTTGTGGGTGCATGGAGCAGCCTATCTCAGGAAGTGGTGGATATAAATACAGTGCAGGGCTTCAAACAAGCATGGGATAGGCATAAGGGAGCAATACAGATAAGTATGAATAAATAGGCCATTGACAGAGTAAAGGTCTATGGCATATTCATAAGGTAGAAAAAATGGGCAGACTGGATGGGCCTTGTGGTCCTTATCTGCCGTCAACTTCTATGTTTCTCCTGGTGGACCCAGAGACAGAGAGAGGGACATGATTGGGACCTTCAAGTACTTGAAAGGGGTAAATAAAGTGTGAAGGAGGTCTCTTTAAATTGAGCACCACTGAAGCACAAGGAGGCACAGTCTTAATCTGGAGGTTTGAGGTTTAAGTGGGAGGTCAGGAAGTGCTTCTTCATAGAGATGGTGGTGGACACTTGGAAAGCTGCCAGAAGAGGTGATCTCATTGAATGCAGTGGGCAGCTTTGAGAGAGGCTGGGATAGGCATGGGGAAGGTAAGGATCATGGGTGGGGAGGATGGGAGGAGTGGGGGGCAGAGACAGTAGTTCAAGACCCTGCAACATGAGCAGACTAGACAGACCAAATATGGCCTTCTTCTGCTGGCCGTAGTGTGTTAGTATGCTTCTACTGTGCTGTAAACAGCCTCATTGTTTTCCCTCTCTGAACAAACACATTAGAGTCATGCCAAACAAATGTAAATATCTTGGAAAGTATACAGATTACACATACCCAACCAGCATGAAAGTTGTTCAAGACAAAAATACCTTTCAAATGAGGGTAGTCACTACTCTGAATGTGTTATATTTGTTTTAAATATGGCCATCCAAAAGTGAGAACTGTGAAGAAAAATGAAAATTCAGGTAATCAGATGGCCATATTTTAAAATTATAATTAGTGCAGCTTAGCGAATAGGCTCATTTGAAAGGTCCTTTTGTCCTGAACAACTTTCATGTCGGTTGTGTATGTGTAACTTGTATACTTTCCAAGATAGTTACATTTGTTCTGCATGACTCCTACTGTGTTGGCTCAGAGAGAAAAAATGTGTCTGTTTCTGAAGAAAATTGGTTAAGGGACAGGTGACAGAGGCTGGTCGAAATGGAGTTCATTCCAAGGAAGGGAGGGTGATGGGGAGGGTACCTCAGGGATCAGTGCTGGGCCGGTCCTGTTTAATGTCTTTATAAGTGAAATTGCAAAGGAGCAGGAATGGAAGGTTTGACTCTGCATGATTGCACCAAGATCTGCAGCAGGATGGAAAGGTAGGAGCAGAAACCTTAGAAGACCTGTACAGTGGTCATGGGTATGGCAGCTAGGTTTCAACACAAAATGTAAAATAATGCACTTGGGACACAGAAATCCAGGGTAGAAAACAAATTGTGTGGTGTGGAAAACAAGCTTTTACATACAGTTGATTACTGTTTAACAATATTATGCATCTATGGCTGCCACTGTACATCTAATGCAAACCCATAATAACGTTCCTCACTTGAAGCAAAAGAGGAGGTGGAGGACATAACTACTCCTTGTTTTTATGTTAAAGGGTCAGTTTCTTTTACAACAAAACAAGGAAATGTGTCATTTCTAAAATGTGCAGGCGAGCATGGGTACCATTTTTTTTCAGAGAGTGCCACCACTAGCAGCTACCACTTGAGGCTGCTACTACCCCACCTACTAAAATCAGGGAAAGCCAGGAGTAGTCTACCAGCACTGAGATAAATATGGTTAAGGCACATTTACCAGAAATTATTGCTTAGAAAAGAATGAGAATGTGGCTGTGATGACAAGCAAGTACTAGACCAGATCTTTAGTTTGTTAATAGTCTCCTTCTGAGTCTGATTTTACAGCTGCATGGGCCAGGCTCCACAGATATTATGCCATCATCAGATTTGTATAAGAGCACTGTGAAAGTACATTATCAGACCACTGTCTGATGTACTGTCACAGTGCTCCTCATAATTTCAATTATTCTGTTTATGCAGCCCTTCCCTCAGCGGACGCATAAACACACCACCTTCCTGGCACTACTTTTCCTTCCTGCAATTGCAGAAATGATGGCTGCCATGTGCAACATGGTGACACTGACTTGAACTGCGTGCAGTATTGTGTATAAGTAGTCATGTCAGTGCTGCCATGTTGCACACAGCTGACTCAGGCCAAACTCGCATGCATGAGTATCACACATATGCAATACTGTAATCACTGCAGTATTAACTATGGCTGACTTCCATGCGTGAGAGCACCGCATGTCCTTTTCAATGATCTTGGCACTCTAAAGCTCTCCACAGCCATATTGGCTCTGATCAGAGTTTGTTTTAAATAGGCAATTCTTTTGGGTGACCTATTTTTCTCCTCCATGCACTGAATCTGCCTCTCCTTCAGGCATCCAAGGTTACCAGCACTCCTTCTAACACCCTCGACCCCTTACGCCTCACACTGCAGCCTACCTCAAGGTAGCTCAGCATTACCCTTTGCTGGTGGGTCCCTCTCCTCTGAGGGAAAGACACGGTTGGGGCAGCCCAGTATACTATATTTTCCTCAGCCTCAGGTGCTGCTGAGATGGCTGGTCCATAGGAAGTCTTCTGGGTGAGCTGGTAGACCCGAATGCCATCATCCGGCCAATCCAGGGCAGTTTTTCCCCATTCTGGTACTTCTCACATTGCAATGCTTTTGTGCAGTGCTCCTGGTCTCCACCGGGGCTGCTGGAGTGAAGCAACCCTGGAACCCACACCAGGAGAGGGAAAGCAGTCCTGTGGACGTCAATCCTCTCCTTCACCTACCAACCCCTGATGACCCAAGTTCATTTCTGAACCCGGGTTGCGGTGTGGTGTGAGGGTAGGTGCCAGCGCCCGTAACCCTCTGTGCCACGGGCCAGCAGGTAGTTCTTTTAAAACCTTATTACTTCAGTTCTGGCACCCTCTTCCTTAGGACTGCACTCTTAACCCAGTATAACAGCAAACAATGTACAAAAAATTATAGAATACATAAAAATAATATAATGATCCAGCAGTCCAACACTCTGTAAGGAGAGTGCATAATGCCCAAATACAATTCACATCTGGAACTCCATGGAGGCTCAACAGAAGTTATTCAAACCACTGTCACCACTGTCAGCATTTAATCCACGTGGATACAATGTACCAGGTTCATGTATTCAATAGGCTTCCCTTTGCAGCAGTCTCTTCTATAGATCTCCTCCTCTTTTTGAAGCGGTAACTTGTTCAGTCCCAACATAATCAGAGTGGCTGCTGACATGTGTCCTTTTCTTTATAATGTCTCATCATGGCATAATTTAGGTTGCCCACCCTAATAAATGTTTTGTGCTTGCTTATTATTCTTTTAATGTCCTTTTGTTTTGTCCAGTATAAGCAAGTCTCCATGGGCAAACAGCATATAGATCTCCCCATTGTGTAGTAGTTAGTAAAATCTTTAATTTGATATTTCTTCTCTGTTCCAGGGTGATTGAACGTTCTTGTGTTTCTGTTGCTCCCAGATTGTGGTAACTTGTCACATTTGAAATTTCCTTGTGGTCACTCTGGCATCCAATTAGGTCTAATATTTGGTTCCTCTTCCTCAACAAATGTCTTTACTAACCGTCCTAAGGTTTGAACCTCTCTGGCACGTGACCTCAGGTCCTTGATTTGTGATAGAGGTGGCATTGTATGTTGTGCTACAGGTTACTTTGGTTCCCTCATCATGCACCTTTACGTTCATACAATGTGGGAACACCAGAAACACAAGAAAGTTCAATCACCCTGGAATAGGGAAGAAATATCAAATTAAATATTTTACAAACTACTACACAGTGGGATGATCTATATGCTGCTTTGCCATGGAGGCTTGCTTATACTAGACAAACAAAAGGACATTAAAAAGAAGAGTAAGCGAGCACAAAACAGCTATTAGGGTGGGCAACCTAAATTATGCCATGATAAGACATCATAAAAAAGGACACATGTCCCCAGCCACCTCTGATATGTTGGGATAGAACAAGTCACTGTTTCAAAAGAGAGATCTATAGAATAGATTGCTGCAAAGAGAAGCCTATTGAATACATGAACCTGGTACATTGTACCCACGTGGGTTAAATGCTGACAGTGGTTTGAATAACTTCCTTTGAGCCTCCATGGAGTTTCAGATGTGAACTGTATTTGAACATTTGCACTCTCCTTACAGAGTGTTGGACTGCCGGATCGTTATATTATTTTATGTGTTTTATCATTTTTTGTACATTGTTTGCTGTTATACTGGGTCAGACTCATAGCAGTGTCAGTGGCTCAGCAAGTAGCACACTTCGCTTCTGAGGCGGCAGATCAGAAATGGGTACTATCCCACACCAGGCGCAGCTTAATATCCCAATACTGACACTGTAGTGCAGCATGAGAGGGTGCTGCACTCCTGAGGTGCCATCTTTTGGATGAGACGATAAACCGAGTCTCATCTGCCTGTTCAGGGGATGTTAAAGATCCCATGGTACTTCTCAGAGTAGGGGAATTTCCGGTGCCCTAGCCAAATTCCCTCATTCACTAAAATAAATACCACCAACAGCTTAATCTGGTTCAAGGTCAGTTGCCATTCATCTGTTTCCCCTCCCGGGTCATGCCTGAAAATAGGCAGGATTTGTCTAGTGCACTTCCCAGTCAACAAAACTAAATAAATAAAAAATAAAATAAATGCAGTCCTAAGGAAGAGTAAGTGTCAGAACTGAAGTAATAAGGTTTTAAATTAACTGCTTATTTAAAAAAACTGCACATTTATAAAGTAGTAACTATTGCTATCAACATATGAGGTGTACCTATTTCTGTGTAATACTTTTTAACTGTATAGAAGTATGGACTTTCAATATGTGTTTAAGGATGATTTTAACTCTCACATTGTTATCCCTCTGTACAGACAGTTGGTGAGACCCCATCTGAGTACTGTGTGCAGTTCTGGAGACCCATATCTGCAAGGACATAGACAGGATGGAGGCAATCCAGAGGAGGGTAACTAAAATAGTGCAGGGTCTGCACCAGAAGCCATATGAAGAGAAACCAAAGGAGCTTAATATGTATACCCATGAGGAAAGGAGGAGAGGGGACTGGATGAAACTTTCATATACCTCAAGGAATCAACAAATTCCAAGAGGGTGGCATCTTTCAGAAAAAGATGTGCAAGAATAAGGGCACAATTTGAAGGTAAAGGGGACAACTCAGGGGCAATGTGAGAAGTATTTTTCATAGAGGTGGTGGACACATGGAATGGCCTTACTGGAGGTTGTGGGGTCAAAAACAGGGGAATTCAAGAATGCATGGGACAGACAAAAGGCAATTCTAGTGAGGGTTAGGAAGAAGTAGGCTGTTAGTTAACTAGGATCTTCAGCTTATCCAGTAGGTAGAGAAATTGGCAGACTGGGTGGGCCAAGTGGTCCTTATCTGTTGTCAAAGTCTCTGTTTCTATGTTTGGGTGTGGTTCCTCTGCACTTCATTTTCGTGCTTTTACAGCATTCGCACAGTGAGACTGTCATTTGAGCCTGAGAGGAGTTCCCTAACAAATAGGTTGCTTGGGCTGCATCTAGTTCAGTTCAGTTTATTGTGGAGGATAAGATCCATTGAGAAAGCTCATTAAAGGATGTCCCTTGTAAACAGATAATCTAAATGAGGAGATGTCCTCCAGGATGGTCCTTAAGGAAAATGGAGAAGAGCAGGGGACTAAGCACTGAGCCCTGAGGGACACTCCCCATCAACACTGGTGTCCCTCAGGGGCTCAGTGCTTAGTCCCTACTCTTCACCATTTTCCTTAATGATCTTCCCACAGACTGCTCATCCTCATCTATGCACATGTATGCTGATGATACTGTTTTATACAGTTCTGTCAAAAACCCTGCTGCTGTGAAAACCAGCTTACAGCATGACTTCAACTAAGTTCAGCTCTGGTTTGCTTCTCACCAGCTTTCTAAATGCCAGAAGACAGTCTCAATTACTTTGGCACCATGCAGAGACTCTCTAAGCTCCTGGCCCTACCCATCTTCCACACCTTGACGGGACCATCCTGGAGAACACCTCCTCATTTAGATATCTGGGGTTTGGCTGGACCAGCACCTCAACTTTTCTGTGCATATTGATGCTATCCTGAAGAAACTGCACCCCAAACTTGGTGCTCTGTACAGGAATTGTAGTTGCATCCTGCTGACTGAGAGGTACAAAATTGTCCAGAAGATGATACTCCCCATCTTTGACTATTGTGATGTAGTCTATGGTGCTGTTCCCAAATCTTCCCTGACCAAGTTGGACACTCTCTTTAACTCCTTCTGCCGCTTTGCTCTCGACTCCTCTTCCCACTCTCACCACTGTGAACTCTATCACTCTCTAACTGTCCTTCCACTATCTCACAGGCGCATCTCACACTGTGCCAAACTAACTTCCAAATTCTGGTTCAAGTGCTCCCCTCCTGTTTCTCATCCTCTCTCTCTCCCTCCACCTCTCCACCACTCTCTCAGATCTAATGACACCCGTACCTTGGCGGTCCCTAAGCAGCTCCACCGTCATCCAGTCAGACTGGTTCATCATCGCTTCCTTAAAATCTGGAATTCCTTCCCCTGAAATATGGGGCTCCTCCTCCAACTACTCCCTTACCTCTGCCCTACACAGTTACCTCCTCTCTCTCAGTTGTTCCTGCTTTAACCCTCCTTAATACCTACCCCCAGTTTCTGCCTTCCTACCCTGACCCCCCGGCAGGGTTCTCAACATCCTGAAGGGGGACTCAGGAAATGGCTACCTTCTCCTCATATTTAGTTGTTGTCTCCCCCTCTCTTCTCTGCCTGCCCTTCTGGGTCACCCGTGTGCACAACCTACCCCATCCTTTTACTCCAACAGCACTTGCATACTAAAATAAAATTAAAAATAGGGTGTTGTACAGACCCAATGGGGCAGATCGGAAGGATGAACTGGCTAAGAACATCAGGGGTCATTGAGGCCTCAGAAGGGGCAGGGTGGTGGTCATGGGTGACCTGAACATGCGGGGCAGACTGGGGCACGATGACATCCTCGTGGCCAGGGAGCAGAGGTTGATGGATGTCTTCCAGGATGTCTTCCTAGTCCAGCATGTGGGGAGCCTACTAGGGAGCACCGGATACTATATATTGTCCTAGCAGAAATGACCAGATAAAGGGCCTGGAGGTGAGTAGCCCATTGGCAGATGGTGACCACGCCATGGTCTGGTTTCTCCTGTTTCTAGGGAGAGGAAAATCGCACTAACAGTGTTGTAACAGATTTCAAGGGTGTGGATTTTGAGGGCATGGGAAAGATTCTTAATGGGTGTTTGGATGACATAAGACTGGATATGGATGCTGGTAGCTTGTGGGAGACTATAAAGCAGGGGTTCAGAAGGCTACTAAGTCCTGCATAGAAGTTAAGGAGCAAGCAGTGTAGGACCAGGAAGCCATGTTGGTGGATCTGGGAGGTGCAGGTGGCAGTGAGGCAAAAATGTCACCTGCACTTAAAAGCACTCAAGGGGGTAGGTAAGGGAGGGAGAGTATGAGTTGCTGGCTGGGAGGGTCACCAGGATGATAAGGGGGCCAAAGCAAAGAGTGGAGCATAACCTGGCTAGGGATATTTGATGGGGAAAGGGGTTCTATAGATACAGGGGAGAAAAGAAAACTAGGGCACAGATCAACAGGATTAGGTCTGGGGAGGGATGGGGCAGGAAGCAGGGGAACAAGCAGAGGTACTAAATGAGTACTTTGCCTCAGTCTTTACTGGGGAGGTTTCTTTCCTCCCAAAGGGAGGAAGGGATCCCACAGATTCGGGAGGTCAGTTAGAGCCTGAAGGATTGGAAGGGGCTAAGGCAGGGATGGGATGAATCTGGAGGGGGATGGGCGGGTGCGTGAGGAGGACTGGGAGGGCGAAATCACAGTGGATAGGGTGAGAGGCCCTCTGGTTGCTGAGAACTGAAAAGGCACCAGGGCCAGATGGGCTGCATCCATGGTACGAAGGAATTGGCGGATGTGCTGGCAGCTCCACTGGCTGCACTCTTCAACATCTCTCTGAGGACAGGGTGGGTGCCTCAGGATTGGAGAGTGGCCAAGGGGTCCAGAGATGAGATGGGGAATTACAGGCCTGTTAGCCTAACATCTGTAGTTGGCAAGGTAATGGAGGGCATTATCAAGGAGAGACTTGGAGTCAGCTGGAAAGGTTGGGGCACCTGGATGACAGGCAGTATGGTTTTGTTCTGGGAGGTCATGCCTGACCAACCTGGTGGGAGTTTACGACTGGGTGATGGGCGCCCTGGACCAACAGAGGCCAGTGGATGTCCCTATCTGGATTTCAGTAAGGCGTTCGATTCAGTACCGCATAACAGCCTGCTGACAAAGCTAGGGGGATGAAGGTGGGGGCAGTTGCTCAGGTGGGTGAAAAATTGTCTTACACGGTGAATACAGAGAGTGGTGGTTGGTGGATAGTCTCCTCCCCAGAAGGGTCACCAGCAGGGTTCCCAGGGGTTCAATCGCTGGACCACTCTATTCAATGTCTATGTCTCAGACATAGGGAGGGGTTAGAGTAGGCCGAGTCTTTTATGGATGACTCAAAACTGGGAGCACTGACGGACAGGGATGAAGGAGAGAGGCCTCAGGGGACCTGGATACCCTGGGGAGGTGGTCAAGGAAGTGGGGATTGAGGTTCAATGCAGAGAAATGTAAGGTGCTGCATCTGGGGCCAGAAACCCAGGCCATGCATACACTCTGAAGGGGTCACACTACAAGCCACAACAGTTGAGAGGGACCTAAAAGGTAGTGGTGGGCATTAAAACGAATAACACTGAGAACTGCAGAGAGCCTGCTATAAAAAGCAAACAGGATACTCGGCTGCATAACCAGGGATTACCTCCAGGAGGGGGAGGTGATCCTCCTCTGTATAATGCCCTGGTCAGGACACACCTGAGTACTGTGTGCACTCTGGAGACCCCTCCTTAAGAAGGACATAGCGTTGCTGGAAAGGGTCCAGAGGAGGGTGACAAGGATGATACAGGGCATGGAGGGTACGACCTATGAGGAAAGGCTGGAAGAACTCAGGCTGTATACATTGGAGGAGAGGAGGGACAGAGGGACAGATAGAGGTCTCAAGTATGCAAAGAGAATAAATAAGGGCAGAGCCAAGGAGGTGTTCAGGCTTAAGAAGGGTGAACCACCAGGGGCATTAGTGGAAGCTGGGAGGGGAGTCAGGGGCGAGGAGGCACTACTTCACTGAGAGGGTGCTGGAACCATGGAATGCACTGCCCAGGAGTCTGGTGGAAGACAGCACAGTGGAAGGATTGAAGAAGAGTTGGGACAGGTACAGGGGATGCTGAAGCCCTTTGGGTTGGGGGAGCAAGCTCCAGTCAGGGCTGGCTACCGAGCAGACTTGATAGACTGAAGACTACAGGAAGCCCTGTCCAAGAACAAGAAGGGCGAGGTTGTAAGGGCACATAGGCGGTAGGAAAGTAAGTGTAAAAATACTTAGAGGGAGGAGACAGTAAGCATACAAAGCAACAGGCGAGGGACACAAAATAAGTCAAGATGGGAGTGGTGCAGTGCAATGGCTGTGGTGCAGCAGTGTTCTGGGAGACATTCTGGAGGCTGCGATGCTACCCTGTTTGCAGGCACTTCTCTGGTCTGAGGAGGAGGTTGCATGTCTCCAGGTTGACCTAGCTAGGATTAGTGAAACCTCTTCCCACCCAGGGACCAGCAGGGCCACCACTGTTACCTCAGAGGTTGCCAAGAAAGAGGAGCAGTTGGACCAAGGTGGGCTCAGGGAGGAGAGGGTGGTGGAACATAGGTGCATCCCTCCAGTTGTACCTCTCCACAATTCATATGCTGTTCTGGCAAAGAGTGATTCCTCTATGGAGGCACCTGCAGTGGAGACCAAGAAGGATGCTGAGAACCTCCACAAAAGAGACCCACAGGAGGATGGCATGAGACCTACAGGGAAGGAAACAACTCCTGGTGAGGGACTCAATCATTAGGGGGGGTAGAAGTGGGGAGGAGGGATAGGAGGTAAAGTGCCTGCCTGGAGCAGCTGCATGAGGGAGGAGCTGGATGTCATTGTCCACCTAGGAACAAATGACCTGGCTGTGAATGGGATCAGAGTGGTGCAAGAGGAGTTTGTGGAGTTGGGGATGGGCCTTGGACAAGTAGCATGTACGGTAACCTTCTCGGAGGTGCTGCCTGTCTATGGCAAGGATGATGCTAGGTATTCTGCACCATGGAATTCAATGAATGGTTGAAAACTGGTGTGGAGCTCAGGGTTTTGGCTTCACTGGGGACTGGGGAGCCACCTGAGGATGCAGGCTTATACTGGAGCGATGGTCTGCATCTGTCCAGGGGAACCAGGAACCTGGGTGACAGGTTTAAATGCTTCACTGGCAAGCATTTAATCTAGCCAAGGGGAGGCACTGAAAAGGAGCAGGAAATCCCAGCCTCCCCACAAAACACAGTAGTTAGAGATGTAAACACCAAGGTAGCTAAGTCAGTAGGAAGCAGGACAGGATAAATACAGAAAAAGGTGATAAGGACAGGGATGGGGCTAAGGAGTAAGGCCATAAAAATAAATGGAAGGTGGTGAGTACCAATGCCCGCAGTCTGTGCAACAAGCCCCTGAACTAGTGGCCTTGATGGAAGAGGGATGCCTGGATATTGTGGCAGTCACTGAAACATGGTACACAGAGAACCATGACTGGGATGTCAACATACCAGGATACACAGTCTACAGGAGGGACAGGGTGGGTAAAAAGGAGGAGGAGTAGCTCTCTATATAAGGGCAGGGATTAAAGCAACAGAACTAAAGAGTAAACAGGAAGTTGATGAGTCACTATGGGTCACCCTGGAGACAGGAAATGGCACCACAATCCGCATGGGGTTGTGTACAGTCCCCATCTCAGGGGAGGAAATGGACAAGGAAATGATAGAAGGCATCCTTAAAATGGCAGAAAAAGGAGACATTGTTGTTATGGGACCTGAATATTATGTTAACTGGAGTACCTTTGCTGCAGGCACATCCAAGAGCAGGGTCATTCTTGATGCCCACAGGGGCATGCTCAGACAGCTAGTGTTGGAACCCACTCAGGAGGGAGCAATCTTAGACCTGGTACTCTCAAATGGGGAAGGAGAAAGGATCTCAGATTTAGAAGTGGGTAGCCATCTGGGAACAAGTGACCACCAAACAGTGTGGTTCACAATAAACACAGCCATAGAGTCAAGCCATGCAAAAACAAGAGTATTGACTTTAGGAAGGCTGACTTTGGGAAAATCAGAGAGTGCCTTAGAAAAGCACTAGCAAATGGGCAAGAAGGAGAGGTGGAGAAACAATGGGGAATAATCGAAACAGCCATCACTGAGAGGCAACAAGCCTTTGTGTGAAGCAAATCAACAAAACAAATGAAGGAAAAAACACTATGGTTCTCAAAAGAGGTGGCAGGGATGGTTAGGAGAAAAGGATAGCATTCAGGAAATATAAGGAAACACAGAAGGAGCAGGACAGAGAACTTTATCAGTTAAAGCAGAAGGAGGCAGAGAAGGCAGTCAGAATAGCAAAGGCACAAACTGAGGAAAAGATAGCCAACTCTGTTAAGAAGGGGATAAAATATTTTATAGGTACATTAGGGAGCGAAGAAAGACCAAGGAGGGATACAGAGACTTAATAAAGGGAGGGAATTTGGGCAGAGGGTGACAGTGAAAAGCAGGGATACTGAATGAATATTTCTGTTCAGTATTCACAACGGAAGAGATGAGGTACCTAAACCAAACAAGGAGAAACTCTGAATAGGGGTATCGATACCAGTCCATTTACAGAAGAAAGAGTTTGAAATAACTCTTGAAACTGAGGGTGGACAAAGAAATGGGGCCTGATGGGATTCACCCAAGAATTCTAAAGAACTAAGGTAGAACTAGTAACACCACTGACTATAACAAATCATGGGAGGATGGGGTGGTACCTGAGGACTGGAGGAGGGCAATGTGATTCCACTTCACAAAAGTGGGAGAAGGGCAGAGGCAGGAAACTACAGACCAGTTAGTTTGACTTTGGGGCACAGGACCCAAGGCAGCATGGTTTCGCAGCAGGAAGGTCATGTCAGACAAACTTAATAGATTTCTTTGACTGGGTGACCAAAGTAGTAGACCAGGGAAGGGCTGTGGATATGGTCTACCTAGATTTTAGCAAGGCATTTGACACAGTCTCACAAAAGATTAATATAGTTAGCCAGCCTTGGAGTGGGTCCCAAGGTGGTAGCCTGGATGAAAAGCTGGCTGGACAACAGGACGCAAAGGTAGTAGTAAACGGAGTTCACAGTGAAGAAAGGAGGGTAACTACGGGCAACGCAGGATCGGTGCTGGGACTGGTCCTCTTTAATGTCTTTATAAGTGACATTGAGAGCACCTGTAAGGAAATATATGTCTCTTGCAGATGACAAAAAGATCTGCAACAGGGTTGATACACAAGGTGGGGTGGAAAGAATGAAAAGGGACTTGGCAAGGTTGGAGGAATGGTCAAATATGTGGCAGCTCAGATTCAGTGCAAAGAAGTGCAAGGTAATGCATCTGGGAAACAAAAACCCAGGGAAGAGTACACAATGGGGGGTGAGTTAATAACAACAACAAAATCGAAAGAGACCTACTGAAGGAGTAATTATATCAGATGTCCTAAAGGTGGGCAAGCAATGTGAGAAGGCAGTAAGGAGGGCTGGGGGATACTGGGATGCATAGGGAGAGCATCAACAGTAGAAAACAGGGAGTTGTTATCCCTCTGTACAGACAGTTAGTGAGACCCCATCTGGAGTACTGCATTCAATTCTGGAGGCCCCATCTCTGCAAAGACATAAACAGAGTGGAGGCTGTTCAGAGGAGGCAACCAAAATGGTGAGGGGCTACCAGAAGCAGCACAAGGAGAGACTAAAGCAGCTTAATATGTATACCCTTGAGGAAAGGAGGGAGAGGGGGACATGATAGAAATGTTCAAGTATCTCAAGGAATTAACAAAGTACAAGAGGGTAGTATCTTTCAGAAGAAGAGATGTGCAAGAACAAGGGGCACAATTTGAAGATGGGGGGATGGGAGGTAATATTAAAGTATTTTTTCACAGAGAGGTTGTAGATGCATGGAACAGCCTTCCTGAGGAGGTTGTGAAGTCAGGAACATTGGCAGAATTCAAGAATGCATGGGACAGGCATATGGCAATTCTAGTGGGGTAGGAAAGTAAGCTGTTGATTAACTATAATCTGCAGCTTATCCATCATGTAGGGAAATGGGCAGACTAGGTGGGCCAAGCAGTCTTATCTGCCATCAAATTCTATGTTTCTATGTTTCTATGATAGACCATGAGACATATTCTGCTGGCTTCATTATGTTACTATGTTATTGCCTCGAGCCTGCTCCTGGTACACTCATGCACTATAATAGTTCTGTTGCATTATTACTGTTTTATACGCTTATATGTTCTTTTGTACAATTTTGGACATGTATTGTAATTTACCCAATGTTCCACAACTGTTCTTCATACAGTACCTTGTGTCCTAACTGTTGCATAATTTTACAATGTTGTATTGTTTATACTACCCACATACTATTGTAACTGATCATCTTTCACAACCCTATGTAACCCCTCCCCAGGTCGCATCCATGAGACAACCAACTTCTTGTTCAGTGTGCCCTCCTGGTGAAACATTTCAATAAATAAAATAAACTAAAAATATAACAACAAGGCAAAAACAACATACAATACAATCCACAGTACACAATAAGATACAGTTTCACAGTCAGAAAATTCTGAAAGCTTACTTAGAGTAAAGATATTGACAAGGCAAGGTAGAAACTATATAAGTGTGACAATTTTCATTGTAGCCAAATATGAGGAGCATTTACAGGTGACAGCTGGGATTTTATTTAGGATCCTCTTGAAAGCATTTAGCGGGACAAGTGTCTGTATTGTAGTGTACCTTGTAATTTATTCAGGCAGCCCGGGAAGAATATGGCTCATAGAAGCCATGCCGAGCAATACGGAAAATAGGCACTTCCAGTGAAATGAGGGCACTTCCTGAGTGCATAAGGACTGTGTAAGCGTTGGATGGAAAAAAGTAATATACTGTGGGGTAGCTTATTTAGTAGAGCTTTGTACACAGACATATCTATGGTTAAGTCTTCTGTTTGAAGAGAGGTCCAGCCTACATCATTGTAAAGGGTGCAGGGATGTGTTCTCGCTCGGCATTTGTTATAAAATAAATAGCGCAATGATAAAGGTGTCCAATCTGTGAAGGTCTGTTGTTGCTCAACTGTTATAAATAATACTTGCATAGTCCAGGAGTGCATAAACGTAGCCTGTACTAATCTTACTCTTGAGTCATGGGATTTTCTAAAGAAAATCTAGTCTCATTCTTAGTTCTTTGGCCAAAGCATCAGTATGAGGGCAAGCGACAGGTGGGGATCGAGTAGGAACCCTAGGTATTTAAAATTTCCTACTACCTCTACCTCTAGTGTGTGTGTCTCCTGGCAGTGTGTAATTGGAGTAGGGGATTGTGATCAGATCTTGCTGAAGGTGTGGTAGGTGGGTAAAAGTACATTATCTTCGTCTTTATGGCATTCAACAACAGTTTAGAAAGTATTAAGTTTTGCTGATGTAACCCCTAGATGGCGCTATCCCAGGGCTACTACCCCTGCCTGATTTGCCACTAACAGGTTGAGGGCCTGGATCCAATGGCGGGTGCCTCCACCCAGAGGTCAGGGTTGCAATAGTTAAACTAACTTGGTCACATCCCTCTGGGACACTGCAACCCCCTTTCTTCCCACTAGTGGCCCACACAATATATCAGAATTACCTTCACAGTATACACTTACCCCAGGTCTGGTTCCGGCACTGGGACCTCCTGTGAAATGAGATACAGTGCAACAATCACAGTACAGTATTTTAACATAGACAAATACCTCAGGCAGTATAACTTTGCTGAAACAAGCAGCTCTGATTTATTTAGGGGATATAACAAGGACAGGGGAAATCAGGTTAATTAGCTTATCACTCTAATAATCTACCTATGGCTCTGTGCACAGGCCTATCCCATCATTAGTGCACTGCAGTTTTCAGCCTAGTGGCTAGTCCAAACCGTGGCAGCTGGTAGGGGCCCTTTCTCACAGAGAAAAGGAGAATTAAACAGTCAGCAGTACAGTAATTCCATTTGGATTTAATGTGGCAATTCAACAGGGAGCGACCCTGAATTAGTACTCACGACCTCCAAATAAGATAGGGTCCTTCAATGTCAGCAGGGCTCACTTGAGGTACACAAACCTCTTCACACATCCATATAAAAGAAAGCACTATACCAGGCAGGCTGCATCTGTATCCCGATCGCAATTACTGCACACACCTGGAGAATGCACACAGATTCAGTTCCTGACAGACCGAATGCACTTTTCAGCAATTCCTCCAGTCTTCTACAGGGTGAGCCTGGTTTCTACTTTCAGAGATCCTTTGATTCTTTTCACAGGACTGATTCAGTCCTAACAAGCTGTTACACAAGCTGCAGACCGGAACTCTGGGCCTTACACGTTTTTGACTAAAACTGCACACTGAAAAAGCACAGGCTCCTTCCTTCTTCACTGCCAAAGCTCAACTGAAACTCCAACCGACAAAACCGGGCACTTCCTTTGAGTTCCTCCCAGTTCTTGACTGGATTGGCTGTCACTCACAATAGACTGCTGCTGTTGGTCCAAAAAGGCACTGAAGTCTAAACTACATCTTCCAGAGTCACTGCCCATACAATCCTCTTGTGGCTGGCTCAGATTATGAGTCCAAGTTCTGATTCGTCCAAGGCACCATTTTAGAGCTAGCTTCCCCACACTGATTGGTCCAGTTCAGCAGTTCAAAACTTGAATGGGAACTAGCAGACACAGTTCTGACTGCAATGAAAGCAGGTTAGACAAACTGTAATTTCATTATTACTCTAAATAATTTCTGGCAGTTACATCTTTCAGATAGGTTCCTTTGCACTCCTAGTGACTGCAAAAATGAAGTGAATTGCAGCAGCTGAGTGGTACTCAAAGAAACACACAGTCCCCATATATAATCTAATTATGTCTGCAAGCAGACAGCTCTTAAAGAGACAGTACCAGAGGTTCTAAAAACACTCACTGATAAATGGCTTAAATGCCAAACACCATTCAGGCTTGGAGCATTCAAGCAAGCTCCTGGAAGTCTTTGGGAACCCCCATTTGCAGGGGTTACACTCTCCTGGTTTGGAAAGCTTGACGCCCCACACAAGCAAGTACCCCTATAAGTTTCAAATGCAACTATATACATTTGCATTAGGCTGGCACATGTAATCATCAGTCAATATATCATTTTACCAAGAACACATTTCTGAAACATTGCAGTACATCACTCTTTACACAGTATTACATACACATTGTACCATAACTCCATTATTACCTCTTGTACATGAAACCTGAAGAGAGGGGCCCTTCCTATCAGTTACCTTGGGGCTGGATGGGGCAAGGGCACCATACTTAGAGGGCAACACAAGTAACTTGAGTTAGCACTGATGCTCAGTTTGGGCAATGAGCTCGGGGACACATACACTCCTTTATGGACAACATTGAGAGGCAAGTCCACAGGCCTCCCAATGAATCATAACTGAGGTGCACCACAGGCTTTACAGCTCGACCAGTCTTTCTAGGGGAACTGTTATAGTCTCTGCACTCTGAGCCTCATTTCAGCATTGTCCTCACTTGTCAGGGGAGTCTCCATGGGGTAGAGAGGCTAGAACTTGGGGCACTTTCAGCTCCAGGAGTTACAGTTTCTGAGTCCACAACATTTGGCTTGCATGGAGAGCTTTCAGACACGGCAGTGGACTGTCAGGGCACTCAAAATACTCTTCTTGTTCGGGTGTATCACCAGTCTGCCCCAATCTATCATTTTCCTCCCTGAAAGCTCAAACAGTTCAACCATGCACAATGATTCCATTTCATCTGATCTGATGCTTTGCACTTCACTTTCTGGGAGCATTGGCTCCAGGGATGAAGCTGGGGGCTTAGACAGTCCAGAAGGCCCAGCTTCATCTCCAGTATTGACTAGGGATTGCCCGCAAACAATTGACTCAGTTCGTAAGAAGGATAGTATTCAAAGTCACTCTCACTTTCTTCCGATATGGACTGACAGTCATGCTCAACTGGGACTTGTGGAGGGGAACACTTAACTTTGCTTCTGTAGGTGCAGACTTTCTTGATCTTTCTTAGCAGCAGCTCTAGTCACTGGTCCAGAGGGCATCTTCTAGGGCTCAGACTCAATTAAGATTTGTCCAATGGGCAGTAAATGATTTCTATGCATTGTTTTTACATCTTTGAATTATTCTCAGGCCTTACTTTGTACACTGGCAGATCATCTAGTTTGCCCACTACAATGTGAGGGAGATGGTGCCATCTGTCAGCAATCTTGTGCTTGCCATGCAGTCCCAGATTTCTTAGCAATACCGATCTCCCTCCTGGAGTTCCTGTGCTTTCACCTTTTATCATACCTTTCTTTGTTGGCAGATTTCTTTGGCAGCCATGGTTTGAGCCAGTTGGTACGCATGAGTTAGCTGGGCCTTTAACTTTGCACATACTGTAAATAGTTGTCAGCTTGAACCCCATCAGGAGAGACCCCAAACACACATCTACTGGTAGTCGAGCTCTCTTCCAAACATCAGGCGGTAGGGGGAGAATCCAGTGGCATCACTTTTGGTGCAGTTATAAGCATGTGCCAGGGTGCTAATTTGTTGGCTCCATCTAGGCTTGTCCTTTGGGTGCAGGGTGCCTAGCATATCTAGCAAAGTGCGGTTGAAACGCTTCAGGCTGTGGGTCCCCTGGGGTGGTAAGGAGTGGTTCTGGACTTCGCACTCCCCACAGAGAAAGCATCTCTTTGATCAGGCGACTCTCAAAGTCTCTCCCTTGATCAGAATGGATTCTTTGTGGAGCCCCATAGTGAACAAAAGTTTTCTACAAGTACTTTGGCCACAGTGGATGCTTTCTGGTCTTTGGTGGGGAAAGCTTGGGCATATCTTGTGAAATGGTCAGTGACCACCAGCACATTACTGATATTTCTTTGATCTGACTCCAAACTCAGAAAATCAATACAGACCAGCTCCATGGGTGCACTGGTGGTGATGTTAACAAGGGGGGCAGCCCTCTGGGCAAAGCTTTCCTCTGTAAGCAGCGACTACAAGTTCGAATGTGTTGCTCCACATCAGCCCCCATCTTAGGCCAAGAATCTGGATCTCACCAAGTCAAGTGTTCTGTCTATACCAAGGTGCCCCAAGTGGTTGTGCAAGGACATCAGTACTGAGTCTCGAAAAGGCAGTGGGCAGCACTAGTTGTTGTTTGTCTCATCTTGTCCCCTCTGTCTACTGTTTCTCTGTATAACAGTTTATTGATCAGTTTCAACTTAGGACCTTCTTTTGTATAACAGTGCAGTTCTCAAATCAGTGGAGAATTTGACACATCTTTTCCTGCACAGAGGGCTTCTAAAGCTGCTTTGATCATGGGATCGCGAGATTGAGCCGCCGAATACTGTCATTGTCCAGCTGAGGCAGTGCACCAATGTCTATTGCAGAAAAGTGGCAATAAGCAGCAGTATGCAATTCTCAGAGGCTCCCAAGCAATCCACCATACAGTCCACTGCGTCGTGGACATTTGTTCCTCCCTGTCAAACTTCCGGCAGGTGCCTGAATGTCAGGTTCTGCCAATCGGACCCAATCATTCTGGGGAACAGGCCTCGGGAGAAGCATCAGCATCTAGTGGTTCAGACCTGCCGTATTCGAGAGCATAGTCATATAGATAATGCAGAAAGCCACCTATGGCCAGTGGCATCCAACTTAGCTGAGGTCTGTACATAGGTCAAAGGATTATTGTCAGTTTTACTAGTATTTTAGCCCCATACAAGTACTCATGGAATTGGTCAACAATAGCCCACTTCAAAGCTAGGAACTCTAACTTATGTACAGGATAGTTCTTTTCGGATGGGGTCAGGCTTCTACTGGCAAAGGCCACTGGTCTCAGGCCATTCTCGTGCTCTTGGTACAACACAGCCCCAACCCTGCAAGCTAGCATCAGTGTGCAGGACGTAAGGTTTTCTTGATCGCATAGCCAGCACTGGAGCATGGGTAAGTTGATATATGATCTCATGAAAAGCAGTCTCACAATCAGAGTCCAGCGGGCCCCAAATACTTCACTCGGATGAACCTCTTTCAGTCTTGAGGACGCTGACTTTTGGTATTTTTGTGGGTTGGGGATACCTTGAGTAAGGTTAAGTAAAGGCGGATCACTTTTGAATAGTCCTTGATGAGTACCGATAATAACCACAGAATCCCAGGAATCTTGCAGTTCTTTTAGATTTTTGGGCTGTGGCCAGGTGGTCAAGGCCTCAACTTTACTTGGGTGGTCTCTATTCCCTCGGTGGATACTATGTGTCCCACATATTTACTGATGTTTGAAAGAATTGACACTATCAATGGACAGTTTAAGGCCAAGTCCTCCAGTCGGTCCAATACCTTAAATAATCTGCTCTCATGTTCCTCCAGTGA
Organism: Neoceratodus forsteri; assembly: GCA_016271365.2. Classification (NCBI taxonomy): domain Eukaryota; kingdom Metazoa; phylum Chordata; order Ceratodontiformes; family Ceratodontidae; genus Neoceratodus; species Neoceratodus forsteri. The sequence continues at coordinate 632,827,023 of CM057456.1, read as the reverse complement.
GCTGCCAAACACAATAACATCATCTAGGTATACCAGGCACTCTAGTAAGTTCATGTCCCCACTGCGCGCTCCATCAATGGTTGAAAAGTGACTGGGCACCTGGAAATCATTGAGGCATCCTCAGGAATTCATAGAAGCCAGCGGACAGATAAGGCCGTCTTCTCACGGTCCTCTAGGGCCATGGGGATCTGGTAGTACCCACTGCGGAGATCAGCACAGAGAACCACTTGCTCCTGTTTAGGCAGTCCAAAGCATCCTGAATGCGGGCATTGTGTACTGATCAGGGATAGTCCGCGGTTTAAGGTGCGATAATCCACACACATCCTTACTGTTCCATTCTTTTTCCTCACTACCACAATGGGAAGCATAAGGGCTTCTGGATTCTTTGTATTACACCAGCAGCTAACATCTCTTGCAGATGCCGTCTCACATCATCTATGTCAGCAGGTGCCAGCGCCGAGACCTCTCACGAAATGGTCTTTGTCATGCGGCGGATATTGCTCAGCTCCTTGCATGCATCCTACATCCCATTCCTTTAAAGAAAACACCTGGTCTCTCTGGGCAAGCTTCTCACTGATCCCTCACTTTCCATTCAGTGGCAGCGGGAGTCGCGAAATCAAACAAGTCAGGCGTTACTCTGTCATTCTTCCTTGAACTCTTGCTGCTGGGTAGCACTGCAGTGTCTGCACAATGCACATTAGCCAGGATGCAACCTCTGTTTACTCGAATGTCTCTTTCAGACACATTATGAACTTGGACCATTACCCTTCTGGCATAAGCATGGGCTCTAGCGGGCAAAATACTAGAGCTTGACCAGCAGTCCCTCTGGCAATTTCCATCGCCTGGTGCATCCAACATTAATATTTTATTCTTAACATCCTTTCTGATACGGACCTCTCCCTGTAAGGTACACTGGGCATTTGGCTCCAGGATCAGAGACTCAGGATCCTTCTTCCATACAATTCCGACCGGTTCCTCTGGTTCTGTTTTTCAGCATCTCTCTGTGCCTCATAGGCCTTCTTAATTAAAGCCGGAACTCTTAAAGCTCTACTAGTCTTTGACCCCTGTTTTTCATAACACAACTGTGCCAAGCTTCCGAACATATGAGCATTTGTTCCAATCAACAAGGGACACCATCACTTACAGTCCAGTGGGGACACACCAGGCTAGGGTCTCTACTTGTTCGGCCACTCAGCTCACGGAGGTGGGGAAAGACAACCAAATTGGATATACCCGGAATAGGGGTAGGCTTCTCCTTAACCCCCATACATGCAGTCCTTCTAATGGTTGTAAGGAGTCGTCTGACAAATGCTTCTGATACCAATCCTGGAACATAATTGTCACTTGGGAGCCACTGTCTAATACAGCTCTTGTAGACACTCCATTCACCTTTACAGTGGTCTCCATGGAGGACCCACTATTCTGGACCAGTCTGGAGAGGCGGTAGTGGGGCCTGGGCAACTGACCTTGCCACAAAGGACGTGAATTAGCATTTTTGGTGCCCTCACTGGGACTGTCGTGCACCTCTTAACCACTGATTTCTTCTCCGAAGCTCTCCTTGTAGCCTATATGCAACTTTGTCAGTGTCTTTGGGGACTGGCATTCCCTTTCTGTGCCCATCTTTCCCACAATTATAGCAAAACATACTTTCTGGAGTTTGAGCTGGCGAGCGCCACACTGGGAGCCAGGGCGGGGTATACTAACTGGAAACCTGGGTGCCATCTCTGTCCTGCGTGATAAGCATTTGGAGACATCTAAGTCAGTTTCTCCACTTCCATGGTCAAGGAATTGAGTTTGGAGCTGTTATCAGCAGGAGATACATGGGTGGGTACCCCCACCCCATAACAGATGCAGTCGGATATAGGTCAGAGACCTTGCAGGCGTGGCCTTCCTATAAAGGGACTGTTTTTGAATTCGGATCTCTCTCAACAGTTCGCCCCATTGTGGCATATCTTTTTCCTTGTCAGAGCACTCATTGACTGTCAACCTCTGCCCTGAACTTCACTCTGATGGGTCACCTCAGTCACTCGGGTCGTAGCCACAGCTGTTGGTGCAGGTACCCGAGGTCGCCTTTTCTCAACTCCTCGAATTTCTCTCATTAGCTCATCATAGGAGGGGTGGGATTCCAGTCGATTTGCCAGGCGTAACTGAAGCAACAGCAGTTCTGAGAAAGGGCAGACTTGAAGTTCTGTCCAGTCTGGTTCGTCCAGTTCAATCGCTGGCAAACTACCCTTTCTGAGGCATTCTTGCAACAATTTTCCAGCCGAGACATACACAGACAACAACTCCCCTTGGTACTGTTGTGCATTTCTTACTCTCCACCATAGGTCCTCATCAGAATCTGGGCTCCCCATACATTCTCCAAGGCCTCAAGATAGGCCTGTGCAGTCGCTTCAGGGTTACTCAGCCCGTTAGCACGGATGGTAGCCAGGGCCAGGTTCTCAGGCTCTCTAACCCTCTTAAGCTTTCAGCCTTCGAGGCATTGCCATTCTAGCACTTAGGGGCAAGCATAGTTCTATCCAGGTCTCCCAGTCATCCTCCCCTTGGGGGTGGGGAGGGTGCCAGAGAAGATCCTCAACCTCGTAAGAGTCGTGACTAATGGCAGGTGCAGAAATAGGAGTCTGCATTGGTTCAGCCACCATTACGGGCACTGGAGCAGGAGAGGGTGTTGGGGAGGAACACCCCAGGTGGCAAGAATAGTTTCTTCAAGTCCTCCACAGTTTTCCCCTCTCCAGCAACCATTCACAAATTTCTCCTCAAAAGTTTCAGATAGTGGTGGGGCTGATTTCCCCGGGTCTTTACTGTCCTAGTTATCCTCTCCAAGCAGTGAGGGCTCCTCTGGGGTAATGGTCTGTGGCACTTTGGAGCTATCTATGGGATCCTTAAACTCTACTAGGGCCAGGAAAGTGTGGGTGAGCAGATTAGCATGCGACCCACCACCACAGGGTTTTGTAAACCTTCCACCTTGGAAAGTACTCCCTGCACAGTGTCCGTATTGATACCCAGGGGATGTCCAGGATAAGCATAGCATTTTGGGGTTCGATCTCTCCCCAGTACCACTCCACCAGCCAGTGCACAGCCACTTCTGTGGGTACCCATTTTTTCTTAACAGTGGTTAGTAAATGGCCACTAGAGGACACACAATCCCAGCGGTGACCCTCAAGATGTAACCCCTAGATGGCGCTATCCCAGGGGCTACTACCCTGCCTGATTTGCCACTAACAGGTTGAGGGGCCTGGATCCAATGGCGGTGCCTCCACCCAGAGGTCAGGGTTTGCAATAGTTAAACTAACTTGGTCACAGCCCTCTGGGACACTGCAACCCCTTTCTTCCCACTAGTGGCCCACAATATATCAGAATTACCTTCACAGTATACACTTACCCCCAGGTCTGGTTCGGCACTGGGACCTCCTGTGAAATGAGATACAGTGCAACAATCACAGTACAGTACTTTAACATAGACAAATACCTCAGGCAGTATAACTTTGCTGAAACAAGCAGCTCTGATTTATTTAGGGGATATAACAAGGACAGGGAAATCAGGTTAATTAGCTTATCACTCTAATAATCTACCTATGGCTCTGTGCACAGGCCTATCCCTATCAGTTACTGTCCCTGGTACCCAAGCCCTAGTGGCTAGTCAACAAGTGGCAGCTGGTAGGGGCCTTTCACACAGAGAAAGGAGAATTAAACAGTCAGCAGTACAGTAATTCCATTTGGATTTAATGTGGCAATTCAACAGGAGCGACCCTGAATTAGTACTCACGACCTCCAAATAAGATAGGGTCCTTCAATGTCAGCAGGGCTCACTTGAGGTACACAAACCTCTTACACATCCATATAAAAGAAAGCACTATACCAGGCAGGCTGCATCTGTATCCCGATCGCAATTACTGCACAATACCGGGAGAACACACAGCAGATTCAGTTCCTGACAGACCGAATGCAATTTTCAGCAATTCCTCCAGTCTTCTACAGGGTGAGCCTGGTTTCTACTCTTCAGAGATCCTTTGATTCTTTTCTGCAGGACGGATTCAGTCCTAACAAGCTGTTACACAAGCTGCAGACCGGAACTCTGGGCCTACTACACGTTTTTGACTAAAACTGCACACTGAAAAAGCACAGGGCTCCTTCCTTCTTCACTGCCAAAGCTCAACTGAAACTCCAACCGACAAAACGGCACTTCCTTTGAGTTCCTCCCAGTTCTTGACTGGATTGGCTGTCACTCACAATAGACTGCTGCTGTTGGTCCAAAAGGCACTGAAGTCTAAACTACATCTCCCAGAGTCACTGCCCATACAATCCTCTTGTGGCTGGCTCAGATTATGAGTCCAAGTTCTGATTCAGTCCAAGGCACCATTTTAGAGCTAGCTTACCCCACACTGATTGGTCCAGTTCAGCAGTTCAAAACTTGAATGGGGAACTAGCAGACACAGTTCTGACTGCAATGAAAGCAGGTTAGACAAACTGTAATTTCATTATTACTCTAAATAATTTCTGGCAAACAGTTACATCTTTCAGATAGGTTCCTTTGCACTCCTAGTGACTGCAAAATGAAGTGAATTGGCAGCAGCTGGAGTGGTACTCAAAGAAACACACAGTCCCCCATACAACTAATTATGTCTGCAAGCAGACAGCTCTTAAAGAGACAGTACCAGAGGTTCTAAAACACTACTGATAAATGGATTAAATGCCAAACACCATTCAGGCTTGGAGCATTCAAGCAAGCTCCTGGAAGTCTTTTGGGAACCCCCATTTGCAGGGGGTTACACTGAAGTTTGTTGAAATCGGACTGAAGCACTGAGGAGACTTGAGCAAAGGTAGGTTTTAAAATATAAAGAACAGTGTCATCTGCAAATGGATGAATACTGGATTCTTTAATATTTTTATAAGCTATTTATGTAGATTAAGAAAAGCAGCAAGCCCAAAATGGAGCCTAGGGAACCCCTTTCCAGTAGAGGAAGTAGCAAATGTAGAGTTTCATTTTTATCTGCTGATGTCCACCTCCAGATAACTGGCAAACCAACCAATATGGAATCAGCAAACCCAGCACTTTTAGGCTGTTGAGCAGAAGGTAGTGATCCACCATGTTGAAGGCCTTACTAAGATCCAAAAGACTGCACCTGTAACTAGTCGGTTATCCATATCCAGTTATGCTGGTCTCTGTGGAGATGGGACCAAGTTAAATACCTGCCACTAGCCACAGTGGACTAGCTCTGAAGAAGGAGAAACTTTTGCTCCCAAGCCAAACGTCAGCACATAATAATGATGCCAGATGGTGTTAATCCTGCTCTGAGAAGCTGCCCTAGCTTTGGGAGCCTATGAAAGCACTGAACGCCTTTAATGTTTTACAGTTTATTCTAGGGGTGTAAGCAGCTAGTAGTGCAGCTAATCACACCTATCACATGAATTAGATGATTGAGCAGGAAAAATACCTGATTACAGACTGCCTGTGATTGTTGCTTTAAAAAGAACCATGTATGAGGCACTTGCTGATTTCTGAATAAATGACACACTGGTAAGCTAAGTAGTTCTCTTTGTAGTCATTTCTGAATGTGCCAATAGACTTTGTTCATGGACCCCATGAGACAACTCTTTTTGTGCCAGAAAACAATGTTCTGCTTTTGGGCCTCCCCAGGGACTCTGAGGGAAACACACTGCTGAAGTTCTCAGACAGTAGGTGCCACAGTGGCTGAAGTTGGGCCCTGATTTTATTTTCAAAATCCAGTAAGCTCACAAAACTCACACTAGCCCCTCTTAAAGTTATAACAGTGCCACCAGGCTAACTGACATCAGCCTGCTGAGGTACCCTGACCAAGAACTGATTCTACGTAAGGCCAGAGAGATGCAAAACATTGCTTTTCTAAACAAATGTCTCTCATTCTACTCAAACTATTCCAAGTCCACGGTGGATGAGAGAAGGGCCTACTACAACTGAATTAAACAGGGCTTGACTTTCCCTCTGATGCTTTCTGGCTAGACAGCAACCCCAAAAGATTCACTACCCCAGAGGAGGCAGATCGATTCCTCTAGAACTACAAAGGAAGCCTATTGGAATGGACAATCCCTAAGACCTGCCTCTATCCCACAAGATCAGCAGCTATGTCCTGTATTACTCCAGGCTCAGTAGAAAATGGAGATCATTTGTGGATGACCACATTGATGGCATCTAATAACCCATTTTGGACAAGCTTTCCTGGAGGCAAGGTGATCTTGTGCTGAACAGTTTGTTGTATTGCCAGCTCTATCTCTGCTCTGTGTTGCCCCCTTGGGTACTCTTTCCTTTGTTCGCTAACTATTCCTTGCCTGCTGCTGGTGGTGCCTTTTCAAGGCAGTCAAGGGTTCTGTGCTTCTTTCTGATAAAAAGGCCCAACTGGGATGTGCTGTTTTGTAATTGTTTTGTTTTTAACTCCACCTTGCTGATCTCACCTGAGTAAGTCAGGCCTCTCCATTCCCAACTGCTGCCCTGTCATTCAATGCAGAAAGACCTTTGCCAGGATGGAGTGGCCATTTCTCTGAGAGCCCTGGCTGAATTTGTTTTATTCCTCTACAATCATAGCCTGGATCCATCTTCTGTATGTTCAACCCCAAGCATTGGTTCTGATGAATGGCTATGCCTTGACCCCTTCCCTCTGACTAGAGGAATGAGACAAAGGTATCTCCTGTCCCCATTTTAATTTGGGGGCTGAAGCCACACACCACTCAATTACTGTACATCAAGACCTCCAGGTGGAAAGAATTCAAGTGGGAGGAATGGTACACAAACTCCTCTTATACACAGACATTGTCGTATGCATGAAAACTTATATACTGTAACTCCATAATGCCTTTCTGAACATTGCCTATTCCTATGCAGCAGTCTTGGGATATACGCTAATGCAGATAAATCTATGAGATAGATCCTCTCTTTAAAGCTTGTTCTCAACATCCCTTTCCCCTCTTCTGCCTTTCAATGGCTACTGAATGAGTTATGTTATCTGGGTGCCAAAATCTGTGCTCCCTTACCAGTTATCATTTTGCCCAACAGGAACCCATTAGTTACAAAAGCAAAGCCATATATAGTACAGTGAGAAGCTTCACCACTTCGCTGTGAGGCTACGTCAATTCCCTCAAGTTAATTACCATTCCTAAGATCCTATACATTCTGGACAGTCTCCTCCCAATACCCCAGAAATACTTCTCCACCCTGACTATGATATTTAGCACCTTCATGTGGAGGGTAAGAGGGCTTGCTGTGCCTTGCTACCATGACAAGACACTGAGAGAGTCTTAAGATGTACCATCAAGCCTTCACAGTTTGGGCAGGTTGTACCATGGCTGTAATGCACACCACAGCCCATCCTTCAAGTTGGATTCCTTTGCAGATGATGCAGTGTGAACTCTACAATCCTACTGGCTTGATCCTAAGAGATTATCCACTCCCTCAACTACTCCACCCATGACCAAGTTTACTGTACTGGTCCATTCGCACATACATCCAGAGACCCCTTTGGAACAACTCATCCCTCCTGATGAGAGGCCAGATGACATCCTGGAGACATGGCAAAATGGGGAATAACAGTCCTGGATGATTTGGTTAACCAGAACCTGGTGGCCCTGTTCTCCTTCACGAACTTCCTTCCCCATGAATGCTTTTGGTAGTATCTCCAGTTGCACAGTATGACGCCTACCTAGCTAGCTCCAGGCCTGAGAATCACACCCAACTTTCTAATATAATGCTTGGAGAGTAGACAAGATCAGAAAAACATGGCAGGAGGTTTGTATGAACAGTTCCATGCAGTACTCACACCCCATCCTCATCTTCCCATTTGGGCTGGGAGTGGGCACTAACCCTTGCTATCACAGAGGATGGATCGGAATCATTGTGGAGGATAGCCTACTAGGCTAGCAGGGACTCAAATGGACATTTACTGCAATTTAAGGTTTTCCATTGCATATGTCACATGCTGCCTCAAACCTGAAGAACTGGGGCTTGCTGGACCATAGTCACCATTGTGCATCGGATGGTGCCATCCTAACCCACATTCTGTGGTTCTGCCTAGTGCTCCAACAGCTCTGGAACAGGTGTGGACTGCCTGCCAGTATGCATGCAGTCACCAGATTCCAAGGACCCAACCTTGGCTATTTTGTGCTTTTTCCCCGAGAACACTGATACAGCCTCTCCTAAAACTCTGTGGGTGGCTGGTGCCATTGTTTTTTGTTTTTTTTATCCACCTCCTCCTTGCTCCAGGGTGGCCCTCCTTCAGGATGCCAAGGTCCCGCTAACGCCCCTGCCCGATGCCAGCCACTGACCACCCCATATCTGCAGCCCTCCAGGTAACCCAGACACAACCCTTTGCCTGGCGGGTCCCCCTCTCCGAGGGAGACAGGCACCAGTAGGGGCAGGCCAGCACACTTATACTTGGCCTGGTGCTGCTAAGGTGGATCTGGGCCACATCGAGACTCGGCGGCAATGGGAGCTGGCAATCATCATCCGGTCGTCCCTGGTTTCTTCCACTTTGCTCCCCCGGGGCGTGGTTGCCGCGAATGTCAAGGCATAAGCCAGTGTTCCCACACCCCCACTTGGTATGTCGGGCCCCAGCACACTGCCATACCCCAGCCTCCACCAGGCATCGACAAGCGCTGGGTCCTTAATCCACCCTCCCGAGAAAGGGAGCAGCTCCGGAGACTCCCAGCCATCTCTCCCAGCCGGGCTGGTGCCATTCTAGTTGCATAATGAGTCCTGCTAATGCTGGTGGGACACAAATGTGTCCACCTACCAAACATGATTATCCCTCAGACCCACACTGCTGCCTTTGAAAGGTGGCCCACGGAGCAGTGGAGAAACTGCATTATTATCACCAGAACTTGTCCCTATTTATGGAATGTATGGGGCAGCCCCGTGAAAATGGGTATGCTTGAATTTATAACCGAAGTTCTTGTTGGCAACTATAAACTGAGCTGAAGTATCCATTGGAAAAGCAATCTATCTGTACCTTTGAATGTGGATATATAACAAGAGACACTGTTTTTAAGTACTCTTACTCAGCATTACTCACTTTGTACAGTGAATATGTTTGGGGAGGGGCTGAGATTAATATGTAATTTGTCAAGTGACCTATCATGAACTAAAGACAGTAAAATTTCTGAATATGATATTTTCTCTGAAAAAGAATTGTTTGCTTTGTGACCTCAGCCACAGTCACAGATGGTGACAAAAACCAAGCCACAGTCATCAACAACCTGTCATTCACAGATCAGGTTATAGAACCGACCACTGCTATGGCTCAGGTAGCCACCACTGCAATTTTTTCTCTTATTTATGTATGCTGTACTGTGTTACACTTTGTTAATAGATGCTTGACCCTATGTCAATTTCCACCATAACCATTTGATGACAGATATTGGGCCAGATTCAATTATGGGCAAAAGCGAGTGCAGAGGCAGTGCTTGCCCTGTGCCCAACCCAGGGTTGCTATATGCAGTTGGACAGTGCACCAGCTGCCAACACCAGGCTGACATGGTTTTCCAGGATAGCTGCCATCACCAGGTGTCCTTGCTGCCATGGGAGAGGGAGGAGTTGGTTTCTTAAGGGCTGCCACTGTGTGAGTGAAGGAAACAAGAGGAGTGAGACTGAAAAAATAACACAGAAACTGATTATTCCCTCAGGAACACAGATCCCAGACTGCTACACATCCCATTCATGCATACTTCCAAAGGCCAGGCGCTTTTAGTTTCGAATCCCACAGATCTGGAATGCTCTGCCGCCTCCATAAGACATGCAGAGAACCCGACCAATGCAACCCTCTACTCAGAGCCCATTTTCTTCCAGCTGCACCTGTTATAACTAGTCACTCTAGTGTTTCCTGCTTGCTGTTACTATAAAAGTATATGTAATGTTATGACCCTGTCATTCTGTATAATGTATTAAGAACCTCTGTCTGTATTTTTGAACTAATGTTATATATGTAAGCCTTGTCTTCCAAAAATGTTTTCCGTCTATATCCATGTACTGTATTTATGGGTCTCAACCCCAGGTTGCATCTGGAATCGAGCTTTTAACTAAGTATGCTTTCCTGAAAATCTCATAAATAAATAAATAAATGAAGGGAGCTAGAGTGAACCTCTTCCATGAACAGACAGAGACCCATGTATTGCAAAAAACACAGTGTCTATCTGTTACAGTGCTGCAACTCCATCTCAGCATTCCAGTGACATCATAAACCCCTTGAACTTCACTCTTGAGGTTTATGTCACTGGAATCCCTCAAGAGTGTTACAGCACTGCAACAGATAGAGGCCAATAGTTTTATTTATTTATTTATTTATTTATTTTTTGTTACCGGTGACCCTCTGGGCCTCACAGGTCCCTTTTTCAGGGGCTACCTGGCTTGAGTTACATTGGAGGAAACATTTGAATAGTACAACACTTTGGGATACAGATAAGAGCACAGCAAGGTTAGATACAGTAAGGTTAAACAGCTGGTTACAGAGGTATCATTTCAATTACAACAAGCAATGTTACAATTAAAATTTGACAGAAGGGGTTTGGTTAGTATAGTCATTGGCAAACATCAAGTAGGCCTAGGTTTAAGGTACTAGGAGGAGGGTGGCAGAGAGGAGGAAGGATTATGCTCTGGGAATTTAATCGCCAACATAGGCTATTCATGAGCCCTTTCAGAAAATCCCAAGGAGTTAGCTTCCTTTAGGTGACCAGGGAGCTTATTCCATATCAGGGCAGCACAGGCAAAGGATTTGTCACTAGCTGTGGTTGGACCCTGGGTTCCTCTAGGAGTCATTGCCCAGTGGTATGGAGCTGCCTGCTTGTACGTTTTAGGGTTAGGAGTCAGCTAGACTAGCTGGGGTGGTCAGTGAGGAGCTTATAAGTGTTGCAGAGTAGTGGGTACTGGAGTCTATGGCTGAAGGAGGGCCAGTTAAGCGAGGCAAATGCATCACAATGATGGCTCCTTGGTTTGGCTTTTGTGGCAAAGCATGCAATTTTATGGTAGAGAGTTCGTAGCTGCTGTAACTCTGCTTTGCCACTCCATGCAGAATTGGGGCAGCATAGGTGAGGGTAGGGAGGAGGATACTCTTAGCAATCACTATCCTGGTCTCAGGTTTCATTTGGGCACTAAGGCGGTACAGCAGGCCAAGTTTTTGGTGGATATTTTTAGTTACAAGATCCACATGGGATTTTAAGGGTGAGGACTTGGTCAGCACTAGGCAGATATTTGAAGGATTGTACCACTTCTATGGTAGAGCCTGGCTGTGGCAGTGGAAGTAAGGGGCTATGATTCAGGCCTAGGATCTTGATCTGAACATGATAGCTTTTGTTTTTGGCATTTAGTACCAGGCAATTTTATAATAGCCAGGTCTGACCGAGGCAAAGATCTGCCTGGAGGTGCAATCCCAGTTCATCTGTCTTATTCATGGATCTGTAGAATAGGTTATTCTTTTGTAATACATGGGTGCTGTTTTTCTTCCACAGAAACTAGACAGAACTTAACTCTCATAATAGGGTCATTCTGATGTCAAGAAGTCATAAAAGGGAGAGGGGTGGATTAGCCAGAGATCAACATGGAGCCTGTCGTTTTGTGCCCCTTTCCCAGAGCTAAATATCCGACAGTACCATCCTACTGAAGACCTACATACTATACTTATGATCGGAGGCCAGTGGGAAGACTCCTGTACCTGCTGTAATAATCAGGCTAAAAAGTAGTTGCATTCATGACAAACCCTGGAACTACAAACAGACAGTCCCACCACCACATGGCACACACAGCAAAGGAAGGAGAGCCTTCTGTCAGGGATATGTTCTCATCAATCATGCAGTGGATTGATGCTTTAACACTGCCACCAACATTATCAAGGTCACAATCCAGCAGCTAGATGCCAGAATCGAACACCAAACAAAAGGTGGAGGAGCACGACACCACCATACAAGGGCACTGTGCCACAATGCAGGAGCAGGTGGCCCAAATTAAGCAAATGCAGGAAAAACTGGATGATCTTGAAAATAGGAGCTGGAGCAACAATCTTAGGCTCCTACGCTTCCAGAGGGCTGTGAAGAGGGCAGAACTACAAGTTTCCTCCAGCAGGCCCTCCTGGAGCTCCTGTGACTGCCACCCACAACTCAATTGTCATTGAGCACGATCACAGATCCCTGCAGCAGAAACCGGGGACAATCCGGCCCATTCTAGTCCGTATCCTTAACTTCGCAGAGAAAGAAGCCATACAGGCAACAGCCAGGAGCTGCTACATAACCTGAGCTGGAGGGGCACCGGATAATGATCTTCCAAAACTACTCACGGGATCTCGGCTAGGAGGAAGGCCTATACTGAGGCGTGGTGTCACCTCCACAAGCTGCATATTCCTTTCTCCTCCAGTACCCGGCAGTCCTGAGAATCACCCACAACAGTACCCACAACCAGTTTTTACTCTGGAGTTGGCCATGAACTTTATCAGCACTAACTGGCTCTCTCTAACAACTGGAGCGAAGCTCTATGCCGAGCACCTCTCTACTCTCCCGAGCTTCATTCCTGGATTGAAGATCCCCTTGAAGAAAGACTGGCACCCCAATACCAAAGGAATGAGCAATCCAATAGTCCCTGGAGAGAACTGGAACCTCGCCACCCCATGGCCGCCGTAAAGACCCCTCCACTTCACATGCTAAATGGGAGCATCCTCAAGAAAGAGACAACACCAGGGTACCTCACAGCAGACTGAGTCATTAGCCCAAGGCAAAGTACCAAGACAGCCTGTCGATATCAGTCCCTATTTCTCACGGAATCGTTTTCTTTATTGGACCCATGCGAGCAAAACCTCATGGCTGAACCCTTTACAGACATGGAGCTTTCTGCTCCTGAACAAGAAGAGCATGAAGCTGAAGAACTATAGAGTTCCTGGACTGATGCCACAGACAATGCAATACTGCTGGGAACAGTACTAATTCACCTCAGGACTTGGGCCCAAGCACCACAGTGGCGCAGCAGCCAGCAGCAGATCCAGAAGAGAAGACTCCATGCAATGTGCTCCCCGGATGAGCACTCTTTCAGATGAATGTCTGTAAGGTTTAGTGTCTTAGGGAGTGAGGGTTGGATAATCAGCGTAGGGGCCAGATAGGATCACTGTGGGATACACCTCTCTGACCCTTGCTATAGGTGCTATTGAGATGGAAAGTTTAGTTTTCTGCCTGCCCACCCACCACTTTTCCATATAGGACATTTGACACTGAATCTGTTTATGTTGTTGGTTACTCCAGTATGTAAGGTGGGGGAACATGGGGATATCTGCAGCGAGTCTGTTGGTTGAACTAATGCTGTGCACGGGGTGGGGTAGGAGGAGATACAGGATTGGACCTGTGAGTAATTAAGATACCCTGTTAAATACTGATTTTAAGGGCCCCTAACGCTTTCCCAGGTCATCCGGTACAACGGCTTGGCAAACTCACACACACACACACACACACACACACACACACGGCTGGATTATGGTATAGGGATTCATCCGACCTCTCCACAACATACCAGCTTCCAACTTACGACCCCTCCACCTAGGTCTCAGCGGTCCCGGTCACCCCCCCACACACACACACCCGCTGGGAGGCTTATTCAGGTCTTCCACCCAGGGCTTCCTCTCTCCCCCAAAGCTCCTAGAGAAACATCACCCTTTGCTCTGGTGGGCAACCTCAGTGAAAGGTTTTGATATTCCTTGTGTTCTTAGTTTTGTTCTGGTAGTGACATTATCGGCATGGCCATGTCAGCCAGATGGTTTGTAACAGCCACTTCCCACAGGTGAGGCTCGCATGCCATTGGCAGGGGACCCAGCCAGCTAAGTGCAACTTCAGTCCTCACTAGGGTTTTTTGTGTGGTTTGTTCTGTAAGGTACACAATGTGAGACTAGTTGTTAGATTGTTATACTGTTACACTGCTTAGAATCTTTGGACACACCTGATAGTAGTAAATGACCTGCCCGACTAGCACATAGCTACCTATCTGATCCCATCTTTTAAGTGGCACACTTAAGGAGGTCAGGAAGCCCTCCCCCTTTCCTATTTATACTGATCCAACAGGGGCCCCACAAGGAGTCTAGCCCAATCCAAACCTGCCCTGCCTCCACCTTTCCTTACAAGGCTTAAGGAGTGAGCAAGAGAAACAGAGTCAGGGTCACCACCTCCCTTTACATGATGGCGGAGTTGCTTCTCCACACTTGGAACATACAGGGGCTCAACTCTCCCATTAAAAGGAAAAAGGTCCTCACTCACCTTAATGACTGAAATCCAAAGTGGCCTTTATACAGGAGACCAAGCTGACTAATACTGAGCATATTATGAAGTTGAATGACTGGTTGGGTCAAGCAGCCACTCGAATGCACCCACAAGAAAACACAGAGTACTTATCCTTATACATAAATCGCTGCAATAGAACCTTAACAACTCCTCTACTGACACTGATGTCAGATTGGTATTAGCCACGTACAGTACCCCAACAGGCTCCATTGCACTGTGCAGCGTGTATGCCCTGAACAATGATGACCCTCAGTTCTTCCACTCTCTTGCTGACTCTATCAGCACCTTCCTACTCCCCGGCTGTCCACTACTCAAGGGGTGATTTTAATCTGATGCTGGTACCTGCCCTCGACAGGAACTACACGATGAGGAGGGGCATGTTAGAGGGCCAGGGCCCTACAGCAACTAATGACTGACCAGGGCATCACTGATGTATGAAGACTCTTCCACCCCAGAACTAGAGGTTATACTTTTCATTCAGAACCCAATGCATCACACAGTAGGCTAAACTACTGGCTACTGTCCCCATCCCTTCTACATAGAGTCCTGGATGTTGCTATTCTCCCAGGGTAATTTCAGACCGCCCCTGTCCAGATGTGTTGCAGTGGGGCCCTGTCTCCACCCTCCCGCTCGCCGCTGGAGGGTTGATCCCCTCCTTAAGCGAGACCTGGATTTTATTCCCTGGGCTAGAACTGAAGCGTCGCTCTTCCTGGCCCTTAATCCTCCCTTGGATACATTGGCAGGAACACATGGGATGCCTTTAAGGTCACCATGAGGGGCAGTATTATGGGATATGCAGCAGCCAAGGCGCGGGAATGGGGACAACAGCTCCTGACCCTAGAGAAGCTGCTGGCTTCTGCAGTGGCGGCATTCAGGCTATGCCCTCCCCTCCTTTATCCCCTGTTGGTAGGTCAATTCTCGGCCCTCGCCTCAAGATCAGTTAACTTCTCAACAGGAAAGCAGAGGTGGCTATCCTTCGACTCTGTCATACCTTTTGGGAGGGGAGATAAAGTGGGAAAAGTGCTGACCTACCAACTCAGACAACAGCAGGCCATCCGGCTCATTGCAGGCCTAAGAATGACCTGGGAACTGTAGATACCAGCCCCCAAGGTATAAACTGGATCATGGCAGTCCATGGCAGCCTTCTAAGAGAATCTATACACCACTACACACCTGGCACCTGCCTCAGGCACTCAGCTCTTCCTCCAAAGTTTAAACCTTCCCACACTTTCTCCATAACAGTCCCTTGCTTTGGATGCCCCTTCACTAAGGAAGAAGTGAACACTTCTATCAAGATTCTCCACTTGGGAAAATCCCCAGGGAATGATGGGTACACTGCAGATTTTTACCAGGCCCCTAGCCCCAGTAATCACCCCAATCCTCACAGAGGTATTTCAGGAAGCTGAAGTACAGGGGCTCATCCCCTCCCTTAGCGAGGCCACTATTGTGGTCGTCCCAAAAAAAGGTAAGGGCCCCACTAATCCTGGCAGTTGCTGCCCGATTTCCTTTTTAATCTTGACAGCAAAATATATATGCCAAGATAGTTGCCTCTAGGTTGAGAGTCCCCTGCTAGCATACCTTATTCACCACTCCCAGGTGGGATATGTTCCCGGTCGTCACAATACTGATCATCTTCAGACATTAATCAATCTTATGCACTCTGCCCACCATTTGGACACCCCAGTAGTAGCCATGGCAGTTGACTTTGTGAGGACTGACTCTCTCGAATGGGACTACCTCTATCTGGTGCTATCCCACCTGGGGTTGGGTGAAGGTTTAAAACCAAAGTGCAGGCTATCTACAACAACCCTACAGCCTGAGTCGCCACCAACTCTGTGGTTTCCCACGGTTCCCACTCGCCCATGGCACCAGAGAGGGTGCCCCTATCTCCTCTTTTCTTCATCCTGGCAGTTGAACCTTTGGCGGTTGCCATCCGGCAACACCCAGATATCCATTGGATCATGGCAGGAGACATAAACTATCCACTCTTATGTGTGCTGACGACTTACTCCTCCCCTTGCAGATGGCCAACTCTCCATTTCACCGTGTTGCGTTGCTGGACTCTTTGCCACCCATTCTGACCTGAAGCGTAATCAGACCAAAACTGAACTTCTCCCCTCAATGCCCTGCTCCCCAGGATATAGCACTGAAGCACAGGCTTATGTGGGCCCCACGGGAATCACCTGTAACCCCCCATTACCGGGGTTACTAGAATCCCAGTAAGACCTAGTGGTAGGCAGGGAAGGCAGCTTGTGAAACTCTAGTTAAATGGTTTCACACTGTCTCACTCTGTTCTCAGTCTCAGCTGAGACTGAGGGATGACATCACCATAGAACTTTCACAGCTGCATAAGCCACACTGGAATGCTGCAGTCGGAAGTTAGAATAGAATGTTAGAGATTTTTGAACAGAGTCTGGGTGCAGTCTTGAGGAGAGGAGCAGCACAGCAGTCTGTGTGTAGGCTCTCAGAGCCTTAAGCTCTGTTTTAGAGCTACTGTAAGGGAGGTGTGTGTTCCACCAAAGAGAAACACAGTGCGCTGTTTGTGAAGTGGTGGAGACCGCTGTTATTGGTCCATGTGCCCCATCCCTGAGGATGGGGTGGAAAGTTACGCCTGTCTTCCAGGGGCAACCCTCCTGGTTCCGGCTAGGGAAGAAACTGCCTTATTTCAAGTTGTGCTCGGCACCAGAAGCTGTGGGAGAGAAATTCCTGTGAGAAATCGCCTGTGGGGCACCTGCAACAAAGGGTGAGTTCGCTCTGACAGAGGGCCTATGTTTTCACCTGACCTGTTGAAGCATTGGGGATTGGACCACCTAATTTGTAGGAGGTCTAGTGTAACAGACATTGCAGTTAATTCAAGTAGGTTCAAGTCCAGCACAAAGAGTAAAGTAAAGTGGGGACTGGACTGCTTAATCAGTGGGAAGGCCTACAGCAATAGGCTAAGCCAAGTAAAAGTATATTCAAGTCCAGCACAATGGGAAAGCAAGACAAGTAGAGAAATCGACATACATTTAGCCTTAATCTACATTGCCAAGCTTTACAGAATGAGATGTTTAATGTCCAGAGAAATGGCGGGTATGAATTGTGGAGGCGAGAGGTGGGAGACCCCCATCAGTAGTAACCAAATTCACCTCTGGATTTCCTCTGTGGCACCTTCTACTTTCTCTCAGGTACTTGAACAGTGCCTGAGGAAAGTACCCACACATGGGATTAAAGAACTCCTGATAGAGCTGAGGTGCTCTTAGGTAGTTTAGGAGCCACCAGAAAAGGTTTCCATGACATATGGAAGGTGTCCAAGTGGCCGACAAGGGGCCGAGCCTGGGAATCCCAGATAGTGTACAAGTTGGGCTGTGTAGCCAAAGCAGCGTGTTAGTCCAGGCTGTGTGCCCGGTGGGTTCAGAGCCTGAGGGCTGAAGCACTGAAGAAGTGTTTCTGATTCTTTTTAATCTGCATTACGGAGAGTGTAGCCCGTGAAGTCCGTCTATGCTTTGTTGTTCTGTTTGGATGTGAATAAAACCACACTTTAGAATCCCATTCCTGGTATTGGACATTACAGTTATTGCTTCCTGTGTTCAGAATTACTTGGGTGCCCCTGTGCAGAGTAGCCAAACCTAGCCCTTGTGCCCGAGTAACCTATTCCTCCCGAACCCAGTCCCCACCTGGTACTGCTGTCAGACCACAAACAGCATACCACCTGTCGTTTGCAAAAGGCAGGGGGGGGGAGTTACACCTACCTGGGCATCAAGCTCACCCCCAGACTTGAGAACTTATGGAATGCCAAGATACACCCTCTGCTGACTGCCACTAAGACCGAATTCGACAGATGGAAGATGCTAAATCTGACCCTCGTAGGTAAGATAGCACCAATAAAGGTGGTTACTGCTCCCAAATTTCTATACCTGTTAGTCCACATACCCATTTCCCTCCCCAAACAGTGGTTTAAGCTCATCAACAAGCTGATAGGGAGATTTCCTTTGAGAGGGCTCAAAACCCCACTTCGCTGCTCCAAACTTTGAGTGCACTGGGCACTAGGACGGTGGAACCTCACTTGGTTTGAGGGTATAAATGGGCATTCCAGGTGGCACAAACTGTACAATGGTTCAGGGCAGAATCCTTCCTCAACCCACAATGGGTCAGTATCGAAATCTTCACGACTAGAATCACCTGCCCCACTCCCTTCTCTACTCCTCTGAAGTCCCTAGTCCCTCACACTCCTCATTCTTTCATATGACCACAGCTTCACCTGCAATAGAAATGTCAAAGGAAAACCTGGCAATATGTGCACACTAAACTCTCCTTGGACCCTCTTCCCTCAACACCCCTACAGGCATAACCGTCTACTACCATTGAGCAAAAGAGAGTGTTCTGGAAAGCATGATTTGAGAAGGGCATTCAAAGGTGGGGGATACATGTGAGCCAGTCCTCGGCAGAGTCAACACCTTTCAGGCCCTCCAGGAGAGTTGGGACTTCTGGATGTACCTCCAGATCCGTACTACACTTAGATCCACCTGTGTAGCCACAATATGTACACCAACCCCTGGTCCTACAAGCCTGGATACAACATCTGAAAGGCCTAGTGGGTAGAATGTACGCTCAGCTCAGGACACTATACCCTTCAATCAGGAGAATCCAAGCTGAAATGGGAAAAAATGCTAAGTGTACTATTTCCAACAACCTATAGAACCAAGCATGGAAAGATACTCATAAATGGTACCAGGATGCAGGGTCACGACTAATTCAAAACAAAATTTCCCATTCTTGGTACAAAACCCTGAGTTGTCCTCTGCAAAGCCAAACTTTTAACTCCGACCATTGCTGGCATTGCCAGGCAAGGGGAGGAGATATAACTCACATACTCTGGTCCTGTCGAGGTGCAAATACTCTGGAAGGAGATTTGTACCCTGGCTACATAAGTTCTCGCAAACAAATTCCAAAGGTGCCCCTGTTTTTTCTCCTTGTGATCCAAGCAGAACTCCCACAATTGACTCAGCAGGAAAGCAGATGGCTAGCCTTACTGACCCTCCAAACCAAGAGGGCCCTGGTGTACCAAATGGTGCCGACTACCACCCCACTCTCTTAGAGGTGAAGGCCTCGCTGTCAGCCCTAGCAAAATTTGACAGGCTGTCCCACCTGCACTCAACCAAATGCTCAAATTCCGGTTGTGCTGGGCTCCATACCTGAGTTATGCTAACCAACCAGTAGGGGTGGGATGATTACGTGCCCGGCTGGCTGGATCCAGCTGTGATCTTTTTCCCCAGTGTGCCCAATAGTAAGTCTGGGCCAGACTGGTGATTACTCAAAAGACCCTAGACCTTGACCCGAGATATTAGGAGATTTAGGCAGACTCATCCAAGGTACCTCACCCAGGAAGGTTCTGTCTCAGTTATCATAGGTTAGGCACACACTATTTGGGACCCTGTCGCTCTGCCTCAGACACTTACCGAATGTCTGAATATGTTCATATAGCTATCAAAGTATTGGCACATAGATTCATTGTGCACCTCTTTCTGTTTTAGAGGAGGCACCCCTGGGTCTAGTGCGAATTTTTCTGAGTTGGTCCTGGGACAGGACTCTGACCTTGATCCACAGTAGAAGTATGGGAGTACTGGATTCCTGACCCTTGCTATTATTGCCACTATTGCCATAAGGACCCCTGATGGGTGAATAGCCGAACCTTCATAGACTATTTTGGATGCAGTGCCAGTTCAGTCACCACTTCTTGTACCCGTGGACCCCCAGAAGGGATAGGGGCCATGATAAGAACTACAGGAATGACACTATTAACTAGGTACCTAATGGAATGGTAGGTTAGCTACGTCTGTATTAGATTGTGAGACTCCAGTCAAGATATACCTTTACTACAGTGTCGGGCTGTACCATATATCGTGTAATATGTGCTTGCTGTTTATATTGCTTCCCCTCTACTTCCATTCCTGATTTTCCTTACCTTCCTACCTTTCTTACCCTTCCCTCCCCACTTCTTTCTGCAACAAGTTATGTAACAGTCCATAATGTCTATGATATTATCTTGTGAAAATAAAAAAATTTACAAAAAAAGTCATAACAGCATTTTATCTTATGTCAGAATTATGTCATTATGATTTCAAACTTTGTTTTACTACACGCTCCTTTCACTGTTTGAAACTGTGAAGGGGCCCACGAGGGGATACAGAGAGTGAAAGTGTATGGGTCTGTTGTACCAGTTAGGGTTGAGGAATGTTATACTAGTTGGAGCTGGGAGCTTGCAGTTCAGAGGGAAGAGGCGGTGAGTGACTGTGAGAAACTGTCACAAAGTGAAGCCACAGTTGGGGTTGGGAGTCTGCAGTCGAGAGAGAGAGAGAGAGAGTGAAAATGTGCATGCTACATGAGCCAATACCTGAAAGAACTGAAAAAATAAGTGACATGACTGAGGGAACTACTGAAAGCGATTAAGGTATAGGGCCATGTTTTACAAAAATAACAAATGGCTCTTTTTGTGTTATGCGTTAACCCCATGTTGGGATTCTGATAGCTGCATATAACCCTAGGTGGCGCTATCCCAGGGCTACTACCCTGCCTGTAACTACTAACAGGTTGAGGGGCCTAGGTCCCGTGGTGGGTACCTCCACCCAGAGGTCAGGGTTTGCAGTAGTTAAACTAACTTGGTCACAGCCCTCTGGGACACTGTAACCCCTTTCTTCCCACTAGTGGCCCACACAATGTATTAGGAATATCTTCACAATGTACACTTACCCCAGGACTGGCTCCGTCGACTGGACCCGAGGACCCCTGCAAAACAAGATGATACAGTGCAAAACCACAGTACAATACTTGAACATAAACAAATACCTCAGCCAGTGTAACTTTGCTGAAACCAACAGATCTGATTTATTTAAGGAGCTGTAACAAGGAGAAATCAGGTTAAACACATTAATAATCACAGTACTGTGCATATTCAGAGTCCCAAATTGTCACTTTCACTGGGTACCCAGGAAGGGGAGGCTAGCCAGGATCGGTTGCAGCTGGTTGGGGCCTGTAATGGAAAAACACTGGCACAATACCCAAATTGTAATCCGCAGCCAGTTGGCTCAGTTCTGTGAAGAAATGAAGAAAAAAAAACAATTAGATGACACACTTGCAATTCGATAAACAGATGGCAGGGAGCTACCTGCTTTGTACTCCAAACTCAGTGCTGGGAACTGGATGGAAGGCAGATTGTCCTGGATTGCCAGGAGGAGCAGACCATGTGGACAAGGTCCTTGTGACTGGACCCACTGCAGTTTAGAGCAAATGGATGTAGTCTGGATTAAGCTGGGGTTTACTTCCAGCTTCATGCACTCTGTTCACTGTACAGGGGATTTGAAGCGTGATTCCCCACAAGCACTACACACATTTATATGTAAAGGAAAGTACTATACCAGGCAGGCTGCTTCTCTATCCGATCACAATTACTGCACAATATCGGGAGAACACACAGCAGATTCAGTTCCTGACAGACCGGTAGCGTTCAGCAATTTCTCCAGTCTTCTACAGGGTGAGCCTGGTTTCTACTCTTCAGATCTCCTTGATTCTCTTTCACAGGTCGGTTTCAGTCCAAACAGGCGCTTGCACAAACTGCAGACCGAACTTAGGGCCTTACACGAGATCCCAGCGCTAAAACTACACACCAAGAAGCACACGCTCCCTGTCTCTTCACAGCCCAAACTGCTCTGATCTTTCCAGTAGACAGAGCGGACATTCCTTTGAGTTCCTCCCAGTTCAGTTGGCTGGTTTGGCTGTCACTCACAGTAAACTCCCCTGCTGGTGGAAAAAAGGCACCAAAGTCAAACTACATTTCCCAGAGTCACTGCCCTTACAATCCCCTTTACAGCAGGCTCCAGAGGAGAGCCCAAGTTCTGATTCGCCCAGAGCAGGCTCCATTTTAAGGATCCACATCATGATTGGTCCAGTTCAGCAGTTCAGAATCAACATGGGGAGCTACTTTGCACTGTCCTTGCTACAAGAAAGCAGGTTAAATCAAACTGCATTTTCATTATTACTCTAACAGGTTACAAGCAAACAATTACATCTTTGAAGAGTGCTCCTTCTGCCCACTTAGCGATAGCAGAAACAGAGCGTTTGGCAGTAGCTCGAGTGGGACTCAAGCAGGAAAACACAGTCCCCCCATACAAACTAATTATGTCTGCAAGCAGACAGCTCTTAAAGAGACAGTACCAGAGGCTCTAAAGCACTCACAGATAAATGGCTTAAATGCCAAACACCATTCAGGCTTGGAGCATTCAAGCAAGCTCCTGAAGACTTTTTGGGAACCCCATTTGCAGGGGTTACATGCATAAACTGCAAGAGCTTCACTCTCGAGGTTTATTAAGTCATCAGAATCTCTCGATGGAGCTACCATTCCATAACAGATAAAGAGCCACCTGTTATTCTGTTTATAGTTCAGCGGTATCAAGAGTTGCAAGGAGCCAGCCATCCTCAAACTGTAACATTTCAAGCACATTCAGAATGTCTGTAGTATCACATGCATACGAAGAAAAAACTGGGGCAATCTCCCTATGTGCACCTCCACATATCTTGCCAAAGGCTCCATGAAGGAGCCAGTGCTGGACACATTTAACCTCCCAGAAGAGACTGAGGTTCTTGTGAGCCTTTGGCAACGTAGACATGATAGTGCAATCGTGTTCTCGTTTGTTTGGTAATCACATGGTCATTCAAAGTCCTTTGTAGACACAAGTCTGTATCTTTTAAATGTAATGTGAGGTCTGATTTCAGACTAGTGTAGAACTCACGATGGCTCAATTGTAGTAGCAATTATTTTCATACCATTTTGCATTCATCATCTGCTATTGCTCCCCTTATCAGCTTTAATGGTGATGGACTGTTAACTCTGCAAAGATTCTGTGGTTTGGAATTCCATGGTTGTACAGCTAACATAATCAGGATTACTCAACTCTTGTAATAGTGCTTCCAAATCCTTTCCTGCAAAGTGTTGCAATACATATACAGTACCACTGGGTTCATTGGTGAAATTAAACTAGATTTCCCCTGTACGGTTGCAACATTTTACATTGTTAATGTTCCCTTAACAGGTACATCAGATTCCCCAGTATCTGCCAAATTCATCGATATTGTCTGGCCACCCATCTCCTTTATAGATGTTGCTGAAAAATCAAAAGATCCTAGATTGAGCAAATGGGTAAATTTATATAAAGTTCTTACAGTGTCAAGGGATTCACGTCTCTCGTGGGCACTCGTGAGTTCTACACTTGTCTGGAATCAGGTCCGACATTGGATAGTAAAAAGATATAGACTTGTGTCTAAAGGGGCTTTGGATAACCATGTGATTACCAAACAAACAAATGAGTGTTTGACAGCTGATCATCCGATATGTGCCACCATTATACCTTAGCAAAGGTTCACAAGAACCATCAGTTTCCTCAGGGAGGCTGATTTTGGCCAGCACTGCTCCCTCAAGGAGCCTCTGGCAGGATTCATTAATGCACACATAGCGGAGCTTGCTCACTGTTTTCTTTCTTATGTAGGTGACGCTTAAGGACAGTCTGAATGTCCTTGAAATGTTTCAAGTTGAGGATGAGTTGCAACTCTTGATATCACTGCACTGTATGCCAATATTACCTATGAGGGTGGACTGAGTGCTCTGCATCAAGCATTGACTGGATCAGATCAGTATACTATGAGCACATAGATATTTTGCTCAAAATCTCAGAAAAGTACTGGGATATAATCATTGGTAGCACTGTTTATCAATCGACTGCCCATGAGTTTCAAAACCGTAATAACCTGCATAAGCAATAAATGTCTGTGCTATCTTATTTTATCACAAAATCCTACCATTACAGAAAATGAATGTGTTTTATTATAAAATGCTTTCATTCAGATTTTGAAATCATCACAACTCTGACTTACTTGGTGCTCTCCACTGCTGACTCCCCACCCCCTACCCCGAGATAGAACTACAGTGCAGCTCACCACCACCTCAGATTCAGCTGTTGATTGAGGATTTGATTTACTGCTTATTTTCTGCTGTTACAAATTCACTACTGTTGCACTGATAAGAATCACCAATGAAAATATGTGTTCCAAATGCCTAGTTACTGAGAAATAAATATGTTCACCTTACCTTTGTTCATCTGTGCTTTTCCTTACTATCAGAATAAATGCACATGCAGCCAGGCTGATAAACACTGCTAACATTAATCATTATTGTGTGGAGATGTGTAGCACTTTTTTGCACACACTTTCCATGTGATATAAGCATTAATCCATGGCGAAGGTGGTATCTAATTGGGGTTTGCCAAGTGCCTACAACGACCAACCATGCATTAACTCCCATTAGATGCCACCTTTGAGGGATTAATGCGCTTGTAATATGGCAGATGCAAGGCAACTATTAGTTAGATGATGTTTTACTTTCTAACAAGCATAACTGAGCAGCAACAGTTATTTCACTTACACAATTATAATTCAGGCGTGTTACTTTCTAATGGTCTGTCTAACTCCAACCTCATGGCGTGTATGTTACACTGGCCACATCCAGTAATATAGTATGTACCACTTTAGGACACCTTGCAATTTTACTTTACAGAACAACATACAAATAAACTAATCATCAGACCTCAAAACTTCATCGTTCTAATAGGCTGCTGTATTGCTCTGACTCCATTTTCACCTGACATTCATGTGCTGCTACATTCTGGGGAAACTGTATTACGCTTCTACTTTAGTATGCTCAAAGTCTGCCACTAGTTTCCTGAGCCAACTATACACGGGCCACTGACTATGATGACCTACAGGTGGCGCTTTAACAACAGCTCAGCACTTCTCCTCTGTTTCTCACTCTTGTTTGCTCGCCTCGTTTTTCTCCGCTGCCATTGTGCTCTGAGTAGTAGTCTCTCATTCGCTTTGCTCCCTCTGCGTGACATACAACACTTTCAGCTTGCAGACATATATTATCTGCTGCTGACTGCTCTCTGCAGTCCTTCACAATTGCACAACTTCCCAACACAGCGCCTTTTACTTGAAACCTTGGTCACTGTTCTAACCAATAGGTGCGCTTTCAAAGAACAACAAAAGTTTCCTAATTTTCTACCTGATCTGTTATTCACTTCTCCTTCTCACTGATGTGTTGCATTCTACTACAACTGCTACACTATTGGGTAACAAACAGCACCATTTGCCCTTCATTGCTCTATCCCGTACTTCACACTTGTACAACTTCAGAACAGACCTCCGCACTGTGTGGCTCAGAGTCCCATTCACAATCTGTCTTCCTCCCGCCACCTATTGGTGAACCTAGCAGTACTCAATTTATTTCTGCCTTTTCCCTTTTGCCCTGTGTTACTCGCACCACCTATTGATGAATTGCTCCTACATTTTAGACTGCTCATTTACTTTTGGAGCGTCACGCCTCAACACAGCATTATTGTTCTTGAGCGTTCTAAAGCAACACAGCGTTATCGTGCCATAATGCCGTGTTGCTCTGGTACCACCTGACGCTCTTCTGCCAATCCTGTTACTTTGTTTCTCTTGTCTTGTTTTAGCCATGTTACAAGCCTAGTTAAACCCCTCAAGATTTGCTCTCAAGGTTTAGGTGGCATCACATACCTCAGGTACAGTATGTTAAAAAAAATCATAATACACATCGGCACATATATTTTTCTGTATATAATAGACTGGATTCACAAACCCCACAAAAATCCTGTAGCTGTAAGAAAATCCGGTGCAAGTGGGTTTGCCACTTATGAGCTGCAGTTTTTCCATAGATGTGGTATTCACAAAGACTGCGCCAGTGTAAAAATTAGCTCCATGATTTACAGCAGCTTGTGGGTGTTTTTCCCTGCAGCTGCAGAAAATGTTACGGCTGGTGGGACCAGACATAACATCTCTGCAGCTACAGGACTGTGAATAAATATCCACAGCTGTGGAGATTTTGGTCCACAACTGGAGTTGCAGAGTGGGACTTTGTCCCATTTCAGTTTGAGAATTTGGCCCACTGTCTTTTCCCTACAAAAACTGAGACATTCAACAATTCCACACATTTGGCATTGGCTCTATGGGTACATTTGATGTTTAGGGTGTTGTTAAACCACTCCAAAATCATAGGTACTGTTTCCAAATCCACCCCATACACATATAATATCACTGATAAAACAATACTAATGAATAAAGGGCTGGATTCACAAAGCTCCTGAGAATCCCCAGCTGTGGGGGAAAAAACAGCACATGTGGGTTGCCACTTGCAGATCTGCAGTTTTCCCACAGCTTCAGTATTCAGAAAGGTGGAGATGGTTTACAACCGGCTCCATGATTTGCAACAGCAGCTTACAGGTGTTTTTCCACACAGCTGCAGAAAATGTTTACAGCTGGAGGGACCCAGTGTAACACTCCACAGCTGTAGGGGACTGAGTACAAATCTCCACAGCTGTGGAGATTTCGGTCTGCAACTGGAGTTTCAGAGTGGGACATTGTCTCATTTCGCTTTGTGACTCAGCCCCTATATGTTTTCTGTCCTGGGTAGATATTTTTACAACATAAAGGTACAGCAATGGACACAAGTTTCATGGCCAGTTATGCAAATGTTTACCTAAAGGTGTGACAGAGTTTGTTCAAGATCCAGAGGTAAATCTGTTTTTGAGTTTATTGAATTAGAAACATAGAAACATATAATCTGATGGCATGTGAGGGCAACTTGGCTCACCCAGTCTGCCCAATTTTTTTTACACTTAATTTTTACTGCAGACCCACTTGATCTATCGTGGCTCTCCCCCCACCCCTACTCTTTCTGATTCCCTTGTGCCTATCCCAGGCATTTTTGAACCCCACTACTGTTTTGCCTCCACTATCTCAGCTGGAAGGCTGGTCCAAGAATCCACCACTCTTTCTGTGAAGAAATATTTCCATCTCTCCTCAACTCACCCCTCCAGCTTCATACCATGTCGCTTTCTTATAGAGTACCTTTTTTTTCTGAAAAGACTCCTCCTGTATCTTATTAACCCCTGTGAGGTATAAAGGTCTCTATCATATCACCCCTCCCTCCTCACCTCCAGGTTGTACATATTAAGCTCCTTCAGCCTCTTCTCATAGGGGTTTGATGTAGACCCTTCACCATCTTGGTAGCCATCCACTCAACTGCCTCCACTCTGTTCATGTCCTTTCTGAGGCGCAGTCTTCAGAACTGGACACAATGCTCAAGGCGGATCTTACTAGTGATCTATATAGTGGCAACACCACTTCCTTTTTCTTCTAGTGCTATCCTTCTATGCACCCCAGCATCCCACTAGCCCTTCAGACTGCTTTGTCACACTGCCTGCCCACCTTTAAGTCATCCAATATGATTACCCTCAGGTCTCTTTCCTGCTTGGTCATTGTATCACTGCACTTATTTGTACTCCGCCCCTGGGTTTCTATGGCCTAAGTGCATTACTCTGCATGTTTTGCATTAAAACCCAGCTGCCATTCCCTTGACCCTCCTCCAGTTTTTTCAGATCTCTGCCCACCCCACCCCCAAAGTGCCCACCTTGTTGCAGATCTTGGTGTCATCTGCAAACAGGAACCTTCCCTTCCAGCTCCTTTCCTATGTCACTAATAAAGACATTAAGAGGACTGGTCTCAGCACTGAACCCTGAGGTACCCTGCTGGTCACACTCCCTTCCTTGGAGCCGAACTTCATTTATCACTACCCTCTGTCACACATTCCCTAACCAGTTTCTACCCAGGTTACCACCTTGATGCCCACCCCAAGCTACCAAGCCTGCTTACCAATCTCATGTGGTGGAATGGTGTCAAAGCCTTCCTGAAACCCATGTAGACTACATCCACTGCTCCACCCTGATCTAACTCCTTGATCACCCAGTCAAAGAAGTCTATCAGATTCATTTGGCATGACCTCTCCCCATGAATTCATGCTGCCTCAGATCCTGTAACCCACTGGATTCCAGATATTCCACAATCCTTTCCTCTAGTGGTGTTTCCATTAACTCACCCACCACCAATGTCAGGCTGGCAGACCTATAATTGCCCCTCTTCCCAGCTGCCACCTTTGTGAAGTGGGACTACATCTGCCCTTCTACAGTCCTCTGGGACCACTCTGGTCTCGATGAGCTGTCAAATAAGTCTGTCAGAGGAGCAGCTAGTACCACCTAAGCTCCCTCAGCACTCTTGAGGTGCACCTGTCCAGCCCCCATAGCTTTGTTCACCTTCAGTTAGCAGTGCTTTCTGCACTCCCTCCTCAGAGAATGGACTAGTGTCCACCTCCCTTCAATCAAAGCTCCTGATGTTTTCACAGTCCCTCTCCTTCCCTTCCACTGTGAACACTGAGCAGAAAGTATTTGTTCAAGCTGTTTGCTTCTTCTTGGTCCCCTCATACAGTCCCCCGACCGTTAACTTCCCTCCCTCCTTAGTCTTCATTTTCTCTAACATACCTAAAAAATGTCCTGTCCCCTTTTGCTACTACCTGGGCTAGTCTTTCTTCAGTTTGCACCTTTAAGCTCCTTGCTGCTTTCCTGCATCCCTCTGTTTTTCCTAATACACTTTCTATCCTCCTCTCTCTGGTCTTCTTATACCTTCTGAATGCTAAACTCTTTTTAGCTTATATCTTTTCTGCCACCTCTCTTTTGAGAGCCATAGTGGTCTCCTCTTCCTTTTGCCTTTGCTTACTGGCTTGACACAGAGGTTTGTTGCCTTCACTATGTCCTCTTTTACTTTTGCCCAGTTTTCCTCCACCCCCAGGTCATCTTCCCCATCAGGTCATTCCTGAGGCATTCAACCATCTTTATAAAACCAGCCTTCTGAAGTCCAGGATTCTCACCATTGTATGATTGGATTCTGCAGCTATTCTTATATTGAACCACGCTGTCAGATGATCACTGGTCCCAGGTGGCTTCCCACCTTGAAGTCTGCAACACTACTGCTGTTAGTAATCACCGGGCTCAGTATTGCCCCATCAGTCATAAAAGGAATGGGGATGGGGCAGAGTTTATGTGTGGTTTAGTGTCTGTTTTGCCCTTCCAAGGTGGCAATCCTATCCTCAGAAAATGTTGATTTACCTGGTGACTTAGATTTGTGGCTGTTTTACCTAGGCAAAACACAGTGAAAATTGAAAATCAGAGTAGGTGAACACCTCTGTGCTATCAAAAGACTGGAGGGTAGCAGATGTAGTCCTAGTCCATGGGGACAAGGAGCAACTGGGTAACTACAGGCCTGTCAGTCTTAGCTTTATTGTGGGTAAACTGATGGAGACACCAGACAAGGAGGACCTCATAAACTACCTGAGAAGCAATGGACTCCAAGACAGTGAACAGCATGGGTTTATGGCAGGAAGGGTCTTGTCAGGCCAACCTGATAGCATTCTTTGACTGGGTAATGAGGGTAGTGGATAAGGGCCATGCTGTGGGTTTACTCTACTTTGATTTTAGCAAGGCTTTCAACTTAGTGGCTGCAGAAGTTTGCCGTAGAAGCTAGAGGATGCAGGTACAGTAAAAGACATAATTATGTAACCCTCACCCCTGCCTTTTTACTAAAATGACAGGTGGCATGCTGTTGGCGTTGGCAGCAATACCTGGTGGGGACCTGGGTTCAGGAGGATGAGGTTACCTGGCACAAGGGACCTAGGTTTGGCTACTCTGCAGGGGCACCCAAGTAAATCCAACTACAGGAAGCAATAACTATAATGTCCAGAACCTGGATTGGGATTTTCAGTGTGGCTTTATTCAAAACTAGATGAAACATGAGAAAGCATTGTATGGTCCACAAGGGGCTACATTCACTGTATATGCAGATAGAGACTAAAGCGGTCCATTGGAGAATGAATACATTTTACATTGTCTGGCTCTGGACCCACAGGCACTCAGCCCGGACTTTGCATGTGCTTTGGATACACAGCCCGACTGGCCCGGCTCCCCTGCCGGCCACTTGACTGACAGTCCACTTGAAGAATGAACCCAAACTTTACTTGGAAAGACTCCCATCAAACAAGGAGACTCCCAAACTGTGGCTCCCACACCACTTAGAGTCTGCGACTCCTAGAAGATTTGTTTTCTTGCTTCAATCGAACTCCCATCAAACAAGAGTATATTTCCCATCCTGTGGCTCCCCAGACCACTTAGAGTCTCAGACTCCTAGAGATTTTCAGAAGTTCGGCCCGTCTGGTACCCACCTCATCACTGGCCAAGTGCATGAGGCAAGTAGCAAATCACAGAAGAAATCCGTAGAGGTGGACCTGGTTACTAAACATGGGGGGTTTCCACCTCCAGCTCCCAGCCCATACCCGCCATTTCTCTGGACAAACAGAAAACTTAGAACTTTAATATGTAGATTGAGCGGTGGATGACCTGAAGCACCCCTCTACAGCATCACTTGAAATCCAATAAAACTTTAGACTTTTGACTGCTCCATTTGTTTGTCCTAGTAACATAGTCCTCCCAAATAGCAATCACATCCATTTCCCAACTAAAGAAAACAATTTGTTTGCCCTTCAAATGGAGCCAAACACTCACCCTTTTGTTGCAGGTGCCCCACAGGCGAAGTAACACTTTCTTTGCTGTTATACAAGAACAGACTGACAAAACCAGGCAGCTTCCTTCCATAGTGGGTAAAGGGGATTGCCCTGGGACCCACAGAGAACTTTTCTCCCGGAGAGGGGCACTGAGACCTGAAACGCGGTCTCCACCACTTAAAAGGTAAAACAGGATGACTTCCTTCCTGTTTGCTTTAGGACAAACTCAAGACTGGCTTTGAAAACTCCCAAAGTTCTAAACTCATTCCCTGAGCTGCAGATTCCAATGTGGCTTATGCGGCTCGACAGTTCTATGGTGATGTCATCTCTCAAGTCTCAGCTCTGACTGAGAACAGAGTGAGACAGTGTGAAACCCATTTAACTGGAGTTTCACAAGCTGCCTTCCCTGCCTACCACTAATTCTTACTGGGATTCTAGTAACCCCAGGTAACAAGGGGTTACAATTAGATGAGTGAGAAACCAACTGGAATGGAGAGAGAGCAGGGGTTGTCATTAACAGAGTCAAATCAAAAGAGAGGAGGTCACTAGTGGGGTGCCACAAGGATCAGTTCTGGGTCCAGTCCTTTTCAATATGTTCATTAGTGACATGTGAGAAGAAATTCAGGACAAGATGTGTCTCTTTGCAGGTCACTACTATGTTCTGTGTCAGGGCAGACAGCGTGAAGGGGTTAGGAAGATGCAGAGGTACATACAAAAGCTAGAGAGCTAGAGGCTGTTGGGTAACTAGGATCTGCAGCTTATCCGTTAGGTAGGGAAATGGGCAGACAAGGTGGGTCAGCGGCCCTTATCTGCCGTCAGATTCTACGCTTCTATGTTTCTAGAGAGGTGGTCAAAGGTTTGGCAGTTGAAATTCAATGCCACAAAATGCAAGGTGATGCACATAAGGAACAAGAACCCAAGGACAAAGCACTGGGTGGGGGGGCAACACTGTGCATGACCTCTGAGGGAAAGAGACCAAGGATCATCATCAGTGACTCACTAAAACAATCAAACCAGTGTAACAAGGAACACAGTAAGGCAAACAGGATGTATAGGAAGGGTACTGACATCACAGGAAGGAGGTATTACTACCTCTCTGTTGAGCACTGGTGAGGCCCCACCTGGAATACTGTGCTAGTTCTGGAGTCCCCACCTCAGAAAGATAAGGACAGGCCAGAGAGAGTGCAATGTAGAGTGATCAAAATGATTCAGGGCCATTAGGGCAGATGTTACAAGACACTGATTGTGTACCCACAGGAGGCCAGACAAGGGAGGGAGATATGCTAGAGACCTTCAAGTTCCTGGAAAGAATGAACAAGGTGAACTGAGGAACTATTTAGCATGAGTAATGGATCAAGAACACAGGGGCATGAGTGGCAACTGGCGGTGGTGAGATTCAAGAAGGAAGTAGAGCGTTTTATTTTACAGAAATGGTGGTGGAGCAGTGGAACACTCTGCCAGCTGATGTGGTTGGTGACAAAATTATCAATGGTTTCAAACAGAGCTGGAAAGGAGTGAAAGGCTTAGTGGCTGTTCAAGGTGATAGCAGTAGGGTGGGGAGCATGGGGTGGATAGTGTGGGTTAGAACCCTGTATGGCCAATAGGGCCAGGGTTTTTAAGTTTATGGGCAGACTGGATGGACCAGAGGTCTTTTCTGCCATCACCATCTATGTTTCTGTTTATTAATTTAGTGTTTGTTGACCAGGAAAAGAAGACTAGGCAATTTTGCCTATTTTTAGCCTCATCCTGGGGAAAGGGATACAGTTGGAAACCAGCTGACACTGAACCACATTAAGCTGTTGTTGTTTTTTTTGTTTTGTTTGTTTTGTTACTAAATAGGGAAATTTGGTCAGGACACCAGTGAAAAGACCTCAACGATAGATTTAATCTTGTCCCCATCTAAAGCTGGCACAAGGGATAAGGGAGGGGGAGGAGGACTCCTTCAGGTACATAAGGAAGAAAAGAAACTGTAAAGATGGGATTGTTAGGATTAGGGGGAGGGATGGGCAGAAAGTTGTGTGGATCAGGCAGAGTCCCTGAATAAGTACTTCAGCTGTGTCTTCTAGCGGAGTAGGACAGACCTATGCCACAGGGAAGAATGGAGGTCTGGAGGGGTAGAGAGGAAACTGAGAACAATCTAGAAGAACATGGTTTTAAAGGGCCTTAGGGTGGTCAAGGCTCCTGGACCAGATGGCGTGCACCAGTCCTGAGGGAACTGGCGGAGGTCTTGGCTGGCCCCCTGGTAGACCTGTTTAACATGTCATTAGAGATGGGGTGCATGTCTCAGGACTGGAGATGGGCACATGTGGTGCCTCTCCACAAGAAGTGGACCCAGGGATGAAGCTGGTAATTATAGACCGGTCAGCCTTACCTCCACTGTAGGCAAGCTAATGGAAGACCATACTAAAGGAGAGACTAGTAAACTTTCTGGAGGTAAATGGTCTCCAGGATGTAAGGTAACATGGGTTTGTCTCGGGGAGATCCTGACAGATCAACCTCATTGACTTCTTTGATTGGATCACAGGGTTGTTGGAGAGGGGCCAGGTGGTAGATATCCTGTATCTGGACTTTGATAAGGCCTTCAACTCAGTGCCATAAAGGAGGCTGCTCAGTAAACTGAGGCATCTGGGAGTCAGGAAAAGCTGGTGAAGTGGGTCAAGAGTTGATAACAGGACAGCAACCAGAGGGTGATAGTGTGGGGAGGGCTAACAAACCAAGGCCTGTGACCTGTGGGGTCCCACAGGGCTCAGTACTCGGGACCACTGTTGGGGACATAGTGGATGGGATGAAAAGTAAAATCTGCCTATTCGCAGACTACGTTAAACTCTGTGGGAGAGAGGACATAGAGGAGGGAGACAGGAGCTCAGAAACCTGGCAAGGCTCGTGAAATGGTTGGGTATCTGGCAGTTGGGGTTCAATGCCAAGAAGTGTAGGTCATGCACCTGGGAGTTAGGAACCCAGGGACTAGTTACTAGTTGGGAAGTGTACAGGTGACCAGTTCTGAGGAGGAAAAGATCTAAGGGTAATCATTAAGACAGACCTGATACACTCTGTGCAGGAGTAAAGCAGCAGCCAAAGCAAAGAAAATGTTGGGATGCATCACCAAAGGAATCATCTCCAGGAAAGGTTTCATAAAGGGTTGACTCAATCATGATGCCTGTGCACAGGGCTACCTGGTAGAGGGACAGTCGGATGGGGGTGGCTGAATATATAGTAGCGACGGGATGTTGCTATGTATACACACACTCGCGGGGTGGTGTGGAGGACCACGCCATGTGCGAGTGGAAGGGGAGGGAGGTTTGTGGGGTGTAGTGTGGCAGTGGGCTGCAGGCTGGCCATGTGGCATGGTGGGTTAGTGGCAGGCTAGGGTTGGGAGGGTGCCAAGTTCGGTTCTAGAGTGCGCTTGTGTTTTTGCCCCAGGTCAGGTTTTTTATTATGTTTACCCCTCCCCGACATGCACCCACTGGAGTTGAGAATCCTTTGGGGGGATGTGCAGAGGCGCAGCCGCCTGCAAAAAATAACTAAACCTAAATCCCGGGTGCCCTCTTGCTATCTGCTGCAAGTGTACATCGCTGAAATTCATTTTTCGCAATGTACACTCGCCCAAATGCAATCACTATTCCGTGATCGCTGTTATCACATGGAACCTCGATACCAGTCCATTCACAGAAGGGAGAGTTCTGAAAGAACTCCTAAAACTGAAGTTGGACAAAGCAATGGAGCCTGAAGGATTAACCCCGAATTCTAAAAGAGCTAAGGGAAGAACTAATGACACCACTGACTACCCTTTTAACAAATCATGGTAGGATGATGTGGTACCTGAGGACTGGAGGAGGATGGATGTGATTCCCCTTCACAAAAGTGGGAGCAAAGCAGAGGTGGGAAACTACAGACCTGTTTAATTAACTTCAATGGCAGGAAAATGATGGAATCACTTCTGAAAGAAAGAATTATTGAGTACCTAGAGGCCAGCGGGCACAGGACTCAAAGCAGTATGGATTCACAGTGGGAATGTCATGTCATACTAACATACTATTTGCCAGCAGATTAGGCCTTACGGTCTATCGAGTCTGCTCGAACCTTAGATCCCTAGTTGGGTGCCAAGGCCCTCCCTCCCTTGTGTTCCAGCAATCCCTATCATCCATCCCCACCCCCTGGGACAGGCCATCATCTGATACATCCACTTTCTGTCTGTCCCACCTCTCTTGAAGCCCTCCACTGTGGATCTCTGAACCAGCTCGCCCAGGCAGTGCATTCCAAGGGTTCACCACCCTCTCAGTGAAAAACCTCCTCCTCTTTCCCCTCACCCTTCCTCCTTCCAACTTCAAACCATGCCTCTGGTAATACCTCCTGCTTTAGTCTAAAGATCCCTCCATGTTTACCCTATTTATTCCTTTGAGGTACTTGAAGACCCCAATCATGTCCCCCTGTCTCTCCTCTCCTCCAATGAAAACAGGCAGAGCTCCTCAAGTCTGTCCTCATACGTCAAATCCCTAGCCCTCGTATCATCTTAGTTGCCCTCCTCTGTACCCTCTCCAGGAGCTGTATGTCCCTCTTCAAGTGTGGTCTCCAGTACTGCACACAGTACTCAAGGTGTGGTCTAACCAGTCCATTGTACAGCAGCAAAATCACTTCCTTGCTCCTAGAGGTGATCCCCTACGATGCATCCCAACATCCTGTTTGCCTTGCTAGCCACTCTCCTGCACTGCTCAGAGTTATTCATACATGCATCCACCATGACCCCTAGGTCTTTTCCCTATTGAGGCCTCAGCACCTCCCTCCCAGGGTGTACCTGTGTTTAGGGTTTCCCCCAAGATGCAACACCTTGCACTTGGTGATATTGAAATTGAATTTCCATGTGTGAGCCCAGCTTTCCAGGGTGTCCAGGTCCCTTGCAGGCCAACCTCCCTCTTCTTCCTCAACTACTGCTCCCATCTTGGAGTCATCAGCGAAGAGACTCATTTCACACCCTATACCCTCCCTGATGTCAGATATGTATGCATTAAACAGGATCGGACCCAGGACCGAGCCCCGCGGTACCCCACTACCAACCTCTCTAGGGTTCGAGAGCTCCCCACAGACCACTACTCTCTGGGTGCATCCAGCTAGCCAGTTTTCAATCCATCTGACCATCAAAGGGCCTACTCCTAACCCCATCAGTTTCTCAACCAGACCATTGTGGGGACAGAGTCAAATGCCTTGCTGAAGTCCAAGAATAATACATCCACAGGCTTCCCTGTCCAGTTCTGATGTTATCCATTCAGTAGAACTCCACAAGATTGGTTTGACATGATCTACCTGGCATAAACCCATGTTGCCGACTATCCAGACCTCCCACCTCCTCCAAGCACACCCCCAATTGTTCCTTTAGTATACTGTCCATTAATTTTCCCACCACTGAGGTCAAACTGATGGGTTTATAGTTACCTGGTACTTCCTCGACCCCCTTTATGGATTGGCACCATATGTGCCTCGCCAATCCTAAATTTACCCTCCCCTGTCTCAAGTGACCTGTTAGAGAGCTCCTTGGAGGTACAGCAGTAGTATATCCTTAATTCCATAGTACTCTCGGTTGAATGCCATCCGCCCAGGAGATTGTCTTTCTTTAGGGCCTTGAGGGCTAACCACATCTTTTTGGCGGTGATAGCATCATCCATCCCCTCCACCTTACTGGCCTTTTTATCCTTGTCCAGATGTGACACCCCTGGGTGCCTCTCCCTCCCTCTTGCTCCATTTCTGTTGCTCCCTGATCCCACTCACTGCCTCATCCCCATCGTGCCTTGCTTTGTAGATATCCCATCCCCTCCCTAGTGAACACAGAGGCAAAGTGCTCGTAAATACCTCTGCCTGGTCCTCGCCTCTTTCACCCACCCTCCTTCTGATCTCAATCTGCTGAGATGGCCTTAGATTTTCTCCTTTCCCCAATGTACGGAAGAACCCCTTTTCCCTCCATGTATCCCTGTGCCAGCTGCTACTCTTTACTGGATTTTGCTCCCTCACCATCGGGTGACTTTTCTAGATGCAAGATGGTACATTTCCTTATCCCTATCCCTCTTGTTGTTTTATATTTTTTGTAGGCTGCCTTCTTTTCTCTGACTGCTACCTGTACCTCACTGGACCACCAGCATGGTTTATGTGACCTTGCTCCCTTACGCTTCAACTTAGCGCAGATCCTGACTGCCTCATGAAGTCCCCATTTTATGACCTCCCATCTCCCTTCCACACTTGCATTGATGTAATCCCTTCAAGTGATCCTTGAGAATATTTCCCATGCCCACAAAGTCTGCCCCTAAGTCCACTGCCAGTGTCCTAGATCTCACCCCCTCCCCCATGCTTATTTGAAACCAGACAGTATTGTGGTCACTCCCAGTCAGGGGTCCTCTACAACCAGGTCCTTACTAGATCCCCATCTGCCAGAACCACGCCCAGGACATGCCCCTCCCTTGTGGGCTCCATCACATGCTGTTTTAGAACACATCCTGGAAGCCGCCCAGCAGCCTCTGCTCCTTGGCCACCGTAGAGGACATGGTTCCCCAGTTAGTACCTGGCATATTAAGGTCCCCATCAACACCACTCCTTCTCCTTTGGTCCACACTGGTTCAATGATGTTGTTCAGCAAACCATCCTCTAGAACATCACTCATCCCGGGGCCTATATACTACACCAGCTTGGCCTTATCTCCTGCTGGGGATCGTGGAGTGACCCATAAGGCCTCCACGTTTCCCTCTGCTCTTCTACCCTAGCAATTTCTATGTCATCTCTAATGAACATAGCCACTCCACCCTCTGCCCTCCTTTCTATCCTTCCTAAGCATAGTGTACCCCTGCCGTTTAGGTCCCAGTCATGGTTTTGTTGGCTATGCGTGTCCGTGACCGCCGCCACATCCACCCCCTCGAACAGCATGGCCTGGAACTCTGGCAACTTGTTTCCCAAGCTCCTGGCATTTACTAACACCAACCCCACCCCTTATCCCTGATCCCCTTTGTAACCCTCACCCAGGTTTCTTATCCATCCTCCCTCTGCTCCTCCTGAAACCTCCACCCCAGTCTGTTTCCCCTCCCCTTGGGTTTGAAGGCTACTCCCTCATCTGGAGGAGAGGGCTTCTGGTCAGCCCTCCTTATCCCTCCCCGACAAGTTTAAACCCCACCTTTCTTGAATGTAGTCAGCCATCCCCTGTTTAAGGACTTCCTTCCCTAATGGGGCAGATGAAGCCTGTCCTTGGCATACAGTCCCTTATCCTCCCAAACTCCTTTCCAGTTCCCTAACACCCTAACCCACTCTCTTCACCCCACTTCCTGAGCCAGTCATTAACCTCTGTGATCTTAATTTTTTTCTCCACTGAGGCCTTTGGTACTGGCAATATCTCTGAAAATGAAATGTTGCATCCATTATCCCGACAGACT
Organism: Neoceratodus forsteri; assembly: GCA_016271365.2. Lineage (NCBI taxonomy): Eukaryota > Metazoa > Chordata > Ceratodontiformes > Ceratodontidae > Neoceratodus > Neoceratodus forsteri. Next base: position 632,788,866 of record CM057456.1, on the reverse strand, counting down.
CTGGCAAGTTCTTGGAACCTTGCTTGGATTTCAAAATGCTATTTCCCTCTAGATCGTTAGTTCCCAAATGCACCAGGAAATCCAGTTTCCCTCCACAATCCCTAACCAGTTCATACACCATGAACTTTGCTCTGTGCACTGTCAGCCCAGAGATACTCTCTACCTTCACCTGGCTATGGCATCCAACCCCTGTCCCTCCCACTGGATACCCCTAATCATCGAATCTCCCAATAAAAGAACCTTAACACAGCATCATCCTTATGGTTACCTCCACTATGCCCTCTCAGCCCCCTCCCCTTTTATTCGTGATCTCAATTCCATGGTGGGAGTCTTCCTGCCTTATTAGAGACCCCTTGTCACCCTCCCTTTCTGCCTCCTCGTTATTTTGCCCACTTAACTCAGACCCCTCTGTATAGGTGTCCCCTTTAACCCTCTCTTATCCGAACCATTTATCCTGCCCCTGATGGTTTCTCCTTCCCCCACCCCCATCCTCCCCCTTGTAATAGTACCCCTGCCTCCAGAGCTCTCTGTGGGTCCCCTTTAGCTAGGGCCCCATCCTTGGTACTGACCCACCTGCTGAAGAGGGCTCCTCTCCCACCTCCTTGTCTCCCAGTTTCTCTCCAGTCATGCTCCCTCCCTCATGTCTGCAATATGTTGCATCTCCCCATCTGCTTAACATTTATGTTTCCCTTCTCCCTCTGGGACTATTTCTATCCTTTCCACTGCCGGTCTGTGATGCCCTATGGGTATCCGACTCCCTCCCCGGCCTCTGTATCAGTTTCTCATTTCCACCAACCCCTTCCTCCCCTCTAGGTTGCTTAGTAGCTCAAATTTATTGTGACACTCTATGTCAGCCTCCATCAAGTAACCAGAGTTTCCCCTGACTGCACCTCTAAACTGCCCTCTTCTTCCTCTCTTGCTCTGTACTCCTTAGGAGCTCCGTTCCCACAGTCTGCTGTTTTAGGCTTCTCCACAACAGCCCCTCCCTTCTCAATGTCTGCTCTACTAGGCTTCCCACAACAGCCCCTCCTGACTTGTTCCCTCCCTCTCTTTGTATTTGAAATGTTCACTCCATACGCTTCCCTGGCGTCCAACATCCCTATCTAAGGGTCCTCTGTCCTAATACCCCCGCTTACTGTAACATAACGTCCTGTAATTTCAGAGCGTTGCCCCAGCCTCCTCAGACCCACCTTCTGCTGCCCATATCCACACCCTTATCCCATGTCAGATGAATCTAAAAGATTTCTTTGACTGGGTGACCAAAGTAGTAGACCAGGGAGGGGCTGTGGACATAACCTACCTAGACTTTAGCAATGCATTTGACACAGTCCCACAAAGATTAATAAACAGTCACTCTGCATGGAGATCAACTTTTCGGGACCAATTAACAGTTCCAGTGTTCATGAGGAGAGTCCCAAAAGCCCATGTTGAAATTTGGTTAAAAAAAATCCAAAACAATCGCATTATGAGTCCGTTGCACAGTTTCTATGCACGTCGTATTTCACCAATTTTTAATATTTTCACTCCAGGTTTTCCACATTGCCATTTTTTCACACCTCCCCATGAACAAGACAGCTGTCATTTTTCACATGCTGCCCAAAAGCGTATTTTCACACCTGTGGTGCAGAATGGTGCAGCTGCTGTGCAAAATCAACTTTTGTGATGGATTAATGAAATCACAGTGTCACTGTTCATGAGGTGGGGTCCCAAAAGGCCATGCTGAAAATTTGGTACAAAAATACCCCAAAACAGCCAAGTTATGTGTGGTGGTTGAAATTTCACTAAACATGTACGTTAACTTTAGCAAATTTTTATATTTTCACTCTAAATATTCTACATTGCCACTTTTCACACCACCTCATGAACAGTATAGCCATCATTTTTCACATTCTGCCCAAAATGTGTTTTCAACCCATGGCGCAAATGGTGCAGTCACTGTCTTGAAATCACCTTTCAGGATTGAGTAACAAAATGATAGTGCCACTGCTCATGAGGTGGGGTCCCAAAAGCTAATGTTGAAAATTTGGATTGAAAATACCAACAAACACCCAGGAGTTAGGGTTTCCAACCGTAGCGCCCCAAACCCACCCTGTAAGAGCGGGCACTGAGGGTGTGCCTTGGGGTCATCGGCCATAATGCTCATGCCATTTCCACCCCACCCCACCCTGCAGCCAGTGACAGGTGACAGGGTGTGCCTGGGGTCTTCAGGTCCTAACGTTCACCCCATTTCCTATACTGCACCAATTACAGTTTATTTTCTTATGGAATGGGGTGAGCATGGGGCCGAAGACTAGCTGCCGACACTGTCAGTGTCTGCAGGGTGAGTGGGGTGAAATGGCATGAGCAGATGGCTGACAACCCAAAGGCACACCCCCAATGCCTGTCAGTCTCTTCAGGGTGGGGTGGGAGTGTTAGGGTTGGAAACCCTAATGCCTCATTAAGAAAGTAAATCAGGGAGGGATGGTTGATGTCACCTACCTTGATTTCAGCAAACCCTTCAACAACGTCCAACATAGAGAGGCTGATTAACAAGATGAATAGTTTGGCAATGGGGCACAAGCTGATAAACTGGGTTAGAAACTGGCTGATGGACGAAGGCAGAGGGTGGTGGTGATAGGATCCAATCGAGGAGAGGGGGTGACCAGCGGGTACCTTAGGGTTCAGCCCTGGGACCATTTAAGGTGCAGCTTCCACCATGCAGCATCTGCGCTCTCACTGCTGCCTCCTGTTTCCTTCGGAAGCCAGTACCACTACCAAACACCACTGCAAATACCTGCAAGTGAGCGTTTGGCACTTACAAATGCTTGTTTAAACTTTAAAATAAGGTATAGATGCACAGCCTTATTACTGACAATCTCAATTAATTCATTACTGACAGATTAAAAATATAAATCAGATTGGAGATTTGTCGGTTGCTTGTTTTAAGTTGATACATGTTAGCACCCTACACTTTTGCACATATTAATTTGTATTTATTAGTGAACATTAGTGGCACTATATAAGAGATGTTGTTGGCACAACACTTTACTCTTGACAAAGCACTAGTCAGTGTGAAACGTTGAATCATTCTTGTTTTCACTCTGCTGTGCATGCAAATATTTTTGACTATTCCCAAACAAAAGTTGCTATATGCACTTAAATCTGAGTACTGTGCATTGTTGTGGCCATAGGAGTCAGATTTTTTGTACTGATCTTTAATTGTATTCACACTCCACAGAATTGCTGAAGACCGGCTTGCTTGGTCAAGTCATTCTGACTCCACAAATTTACAATCGGGCAGTCTGCTTTTACACTTTTTGTTCTTTATGTGCAAAGAGAAGCCAGGCAAAAAGTACATTTTTGAGAAAAACTTTGTTACAAAAGCCAGGTGGGTTGACTGAAGCATATTTAAGAAGATAATTATTTTTACGTGCTTTGGTCTGAGATGTTCCATTGATATTGTGGCGTACCCCAAGGCAAGGTGTGCCCAGGCCATGCATGTGATCCTTCCACCAGCTTTGGTAAATCATGTGGTCCGTAAATTGTGATTCATGAGAAAGTGCTACAGACACACCAGTCAACGGTGTCACACGGGCTTTGGCTCTTGGTTAGATCCTGACTTGTGCAGGCAACCACTCTTACCTTTCCATCTGCCACCTGGACCAACATTGCTCTGGCGTCACTTGCAGGCATCAGTGTTCAGGATAAATGGCAGCTGCAGGTCAGGATATACTAGAATGGGTGCAGAAATCAGTTATTATTTCAGTACCACGAAGGCATCCTGGCAGGAGTCTGTCCACACAAATTGCGCCCCTTCTAAGTCAGCTTGTGCAGTGGCTGGGCAATGGTGCAGAACTGCCTGATGAACCTTCTGTAATATGACAGCAGTCCCAAAAGCTCCTCACATCAGTGATGGAACCAGGTACCAGTCACTATCTCACAATCTCCATTTTGTCTGGTTCTATTCCAGCTCCATCTGCTGAGACTAGATGTCCCTGATACTTCATATCGCAGCAGAAGAGGTAACACTTAGAGGGCTTCACTTTCATGCTCACAGCCTCTAGCTTCCTCAGAACAACCTTCAACTTGTAAAGATCTGGTTTTCCTGGGCGATCATGATTTGATGATCGAACTTAGCAAACCATTACCAGCCAAAACAAGCTATCCATCAGATTCTGTGGAAGTTGTTTACCTAGTAGAGTGAGCCATGGTTCATCTTTAGCATGAAAAGCTTTTACAGAAAGTGGTGGAAATGGCGAGTAAAGGTTACAACTCTTTCCTTGTCATGGAATACTTGCTCTCTGCCTTCCAGGCCTGGGCTGGCACAGCTTTCACCCACTTCCAGAACCGCAGACCTTTCCATCGCAAGATCTCAACCAGATCTGCTTGTTTCCAGCACAGTCCTGCCTCAATAGGCCCTGCTTATAGTCTGTCTCAATTTGTGCCTGGGTCTGTCACTCCAGGAATCGACAGCCCACAGGACAGAGAGAGAGAACCAGAATATGAGGGCCCCCTTTTCCCAGAAACCTCCCAGAGTCCCTCCCTTGCAGGGTGTCCAAGGGGAAGCCTATGGAGTGCTGACCCCCACATTTCAGTATGCTCCAGTGCCACTGATGATACATCAGAGACCGTTGATTCAGTGAGTCCTGACTTGCTGTTCTGCAACAGCACTATATTGTTAAGAGATTGTTGTTCTGGCCTCAATAAAATAACTCTTTCTAAACCAATCTTTCTTTTCTATGTGTATGTCTAGTTCTACTGAGCAGGACTGAATATTTTTAAATGCAAACTCCAGAAAACCCAGAAAGTGAACCAGCTGCTACAGAAGCGTCCGATTAGGGCTTTTAGCATTAAATGTAATTTTTAAATTTACCTGCTGCATTTCCGTTTTACTTTCCACACCACACATAATGTCTGCAGAGACATCCGCAACCATCTCACACACCCCAGGCGGCTTCCACAGGCAGGTTATGCTAATGAGGCTACCCACTCTGCCACTAGTGTAGCCCTCATGAACACAACCTGCGTGGGGAAATAACATAGTGAGTGAGATGGCCACAGATGGCTCTGCAGACATTATGGACGGTGTGTGGTTCTTAAAAGTAAAATGCAAATACAGCAGGTAAATAAAAAAATCTACTGAATGCTGAAAGCCCTAACTAGGAGTTTCTGCAGCAGCTGCTGCACCTTCTTGGTTTTCCAAAGTTTCTCTTTAAGGCTTTTCTTTTCATCACACCACACATAGCAATAAAAAGCACACAAATTACTCAAGATCATTAATGCTATAATTAGTGAAGGCTATAGCTGCTTCCTTTAAAGGAAAACTAAAGATAACATTTACAAAAAATATGCTGTGCAGAGTGTTTAGATTTTAGGTGTACTCCTAGTAAGTCCTTCCCTTTATTTGCTGAAATAAATTTTTCTAAATTTGCTTGCTGGTTTTGTGGCCCTAGGAATCTCCATGTTAGCATTTTCATGGCTGTTCTTGTTCTACAATACCTCCTGTCCCAAGTGACAGTGATGCTTCGGACCATTAATTCAACAAGAGCTGTTTGTTGACAATAGTAGAACTGTTATGTTAATTAACTCTCTTTGTCCAGGGAGCTCTAATGAAGGCTAAATTTACAGAAGGCAGATGCCTGACGGATAATTGGTGGGCTATTCTGTAAGGAAACAGCTACAGTCTTCACTCATTATAGCTTTTGTGACCATGGGTGATTTTGTGCTTTTTAATGGTTATGTGTAGTTTGATCAAATAAAAGCTTTAAAACTAAACATTCACCTCTGCTGGCTAAACCTAGACACATGTGTAGAAAACAGAAAGTTGGGATTAGACAGGCCTATTTAGTGAAGTATGTTTTATTTTGAGATGCCGGTCGAGTTGGATCCGTGACCCAGTGGATTTAGACATCGATCCCTCAATAACAGTGCAGTGTTGCACTAGACTGAGCCAGTAACAAACTACAAGCAGCTGCATTTTTAAGAGGTATGCACTTGCAGAACTTCAAGAAATTAAAACAGTCTGGGGTTGGTAAAGACATTTCTGTCTGCTGACTTAATTTAATTGCGGATGTCCATAATTCATGTGATGGGTACAAAGAAAAGTGTGACAGTCATGTGTGCAGCCACCTCCACCCTTCTTATGAACCTCTGTCTTGAGAATGGTTAATCTTAGCTCAGGGTGGCATTGGACAGACCATCTAAGAAATTGGGACAGGAAAGATTTTATTTCATTTTAAAAACAGAGCCTGGCAAGGGAGGTGTTGATCTCATTTTTTTTTATTTACACTGTTATGCTCGGTGGCCTTCTCTGACGGGGGCGGAGAAGGCCACCAGCTATCATACTATTCTATCTGTCAAATGTTGGAGGGTCTGCTATAACAAATGCTAACATGGAGATCCCCAGGGACCATAAAACCAGCAAGCAAATAAAAAACAAAATGTGATGGTGCTGCTACGGTAGAACTTCTCAGTTCTTCACCCCAAAGATGTGGATGTAACCATCTCACTGCAGCACCAGCATCACCTAAGCAGATGTGATGGTGAGGGATGCTAAAGGTTTGAATGGTGTGGTTGGATGGCTTGCTTGCCAGCCTCCCGGTCTGACACCAGTCAGTGCTTGCTGGGGTCCGGCACGGGACATCCACTGCATGGTGTCCCCCATCCAGTTGCCTTGTTGCCCAGTCGTGGAGCACCGCCCGGGTTGGTTTGGCTGGATCTGCCACTTGTGGGGCCATGCTGTCTGCTGTCCTGTGGCCCTTCAGCCTCTGGGAGGGGCGGCTGGCCTCTCCTTCAGGATGGTCTCCATCGGCTTGCCCGTGGTGGATGTGGGCTCACCAGTCTGGGGTTCCCCAGTTCATCCTTGGGGCTGCTTTTGTGGGGGCACGGATGGGCTGTCCTCGGTCCTGGGGTGCACACCGTGGGTGTGGTGGGCACTGAATGGGTCTGCTGGGGTTCCAGGGTTCTCTGCCAACTCCTTCGGTGCTCTGGGGTGGATGCTATGTGGGCCTGGCGCTTTTTCCGCCCTCAGTGTCTCAGACCCTGCCTCCGTGATTTCCCTTTCATCTGCCTTCCCCCATGGGTGTCTCCCCCCTTCTCTTTGGCAAATGCCGGCCGAGAGGTGGTGGTTTGGCCTTCTGCCTTGTCAGACCCTGCTTCACCACCCCCCCTCCTTCCTAATCCTTACTACATGATCCTTACAACTCCTTTTCTCCCTGATGTACCTGAAGAAGTCCTTCTCCCCTTCTTAATGCCCTGTGCCAGCCTGAGCTTCTTAGACACCTTGGCTGCCCTTACTGCCTTGTCACCTCCTTGATTCCTTCAGGTACTCCTCCCTGCCCCACCTTTTTTTTTGTACCTCCTAAAGGCATTTTTTTCCTGCTACCTTTTCCATGACCTCCTTGCTCACCCAGCTAGGTTTCTTTGCCTAGCCTTCTTGCTCTGGCCCTTACTGCATGTTCTGGTTGCCTCCAATCCTCAGCTTTATGAGCTTCTGTGATGTGGATAGCCAGTTCTAGAGTGCTGTAGTATCATTTTTGTAATATCAAAATGGGTTATGGACTATCTGTCATGAGAGATGCTGAAAATCTGTCGCTCACCCCGGTTTCAGCTGAAAAGATGAAAGCCATGAGTAAATGCTGAAACAGCATGTGAGATCACACACACACACACACACACACACAGGTTTTAGATACCAGGTGTTACATGGCAGGCCAGAAGCTAATTACAGACATTTCTAAGTTAATTTTGTTAAGAGGAAATCGTTAAAAAGTTTGGCGTTAAGAGGAAACCAGGTTTAGCAAACTGGTGTGAAGTTGTAAATGTTCCTCTGATGCCTGTGTGACAGAGGATACTGACTAAGATCAAAGAACTGTCATTTGAAGAACCTGAGTATGCTGAGGTTGCAGAATTTTATACTTGGAAAGTCATCCTGTTTTTATAGATAAGTTTTTATATATTTTGACAGGGAGGAGCTAGGTGACCTCATGCAAATAGGTGGGAAAACCAGCTTTTTAATTATTATTCTGTTTTCCTTCAGATACACTTTTATCTAGACTGACAAAGAAACACCTGTGAGCACTTTTAAGCAGGTATTTAGAGACTAAGCACTGTAGTAGGAATTGCACTGTTAAAACCTGTTTTGTTTGAGATTTGTATGTCTTGTGATATAATAGTTCTGTATTTTGTGTTTTACATATTTTATCTATTTTTAGAGCATACTTGGTCTGTCTTTGATTTTACTTCACTTGCAAGAAGAGTATTATGGTTATACCAGACACTAGGCATAAGCTTGAATGGTGATACCAAAGTGGAAAGAGAAGCATTTTAAATCTGAGGTCTTAAAGTTTTAAGGGTTTATCTCTGTATACCTGGTTAGGTGCCCATAGGCAAAGATATCTGCCCCAAGACAGAAATATCCTGAGCCTGTGCATTGGGTACGCTTAGCAAGAGGTTCACAGTTTGAATCCCTCCAAGACTTGAGACCAAAGGTTGATTCAAACTCACAAAACAGACAAGGGTTACCTTGTTCTGTTAAACTATTCACAAGACTGTGCTCAGAGGTTGGCACTTTGGGGAGTAGAGGGCTGACCTGCTGAATGGGTTTGTGACATCCCACCTCTGGTTAGTGCCCATACTAGGTTGAATTCTGGTCAGAAGCCCTTTACCACTTTCCCATCCTCCCGAGTCGGCCCTCCTGAAGCCCAACACCCTTGTGCTGGATTCCTCCTTCCTACCCATATCCAGTGTGAACCATATTGGTGGTGGCACTCACTGCCAGTGGTTTTTCCACCCTAAGTTCCCCACAGACTCCCCATTTGCCAACACAAGGTCAAGGGTATTCTCTAACCTGGGTTGGTTCGGCTGACCATTTGCATCAGGAAGCTGTCCTGAAGGCATCCAAGTACCTGCTCCTTCTATTCCTGGTTTTGGGGTACTCCAATCCACTCCTGGCATGTTGAAGTCCCTCACAATCACCACTACCCTTCTCGAAGGTCCTCCTGATCTGTCCGCTAGTTCCTGTCTGACTCCTCTGTCTGAGAGGGCGGCCTGTACACCACTCCCATCCTGAGAGTCCTATTCTTGGAATCCTGGCTTTGCATTTATAGTGACTCTGTACTACCCTTCTCCCTTCCTCCCGTCACACATGTCAGTGCTTCCCTCACATATAGTGCCATCCGTTCTCCTTTCCCATTTGCTCTGTGCCTACAAAATATCCTGTACACTGGTGTTGACAGGTCCCAGTCATTGTATTGGGTGGTCCATGTTTTGGTGATGGCTGCCATGTCCACCTCCCCTCTGCCATGAGAGTCTGTAGCTCTGCTGTTTTTCTTCCCAAGGCTCCTAGCATCCAGGGTGACCACCTTCCAGCCCTCCCCTCACCTCCTGCCCTCCTTTACTATTGCTACTAGTACTTGCCCTTTGTTCTTTGTCACTTTCTGTTTGGGGAGTAGCTCATGGCTTCCCAACCTGTGGTCTCTGCATATCCTTGCCACCCCTGCTCCCAGTTTAAATTCCCAACTACCTCCACATACTCCTCCATCCTCTGTTTCAACACTTTCTTGCCCTCTCGCTCAAGTGTAGTCTATCTTTGGCACAGAGACCACTGTCCTCCCAGGTCCCTCCCCACCAGCCCATATCCTTTAGTATGACACCAGGTTCTTAGCCATCCATTAAATTCCTCTATTCTTAGCTTTCTTGCTGTGCTTGCCCTGGGCACTGGAAGCACTTCTAAGAAAGTTACTGACCTTCCTGTCCCTCTCATAATTGTTCTAGTTCCTCAGACCTTCTCTGGACTATATCAGATCTGTGACTCCTCAGCTTTGGAATGCTCTTCCTTAATCTAAGGCAGTCTACATCCCACTGTCACTTTAGAAGGGAGTTCGACAGTATCTGTCTAGGGCAGACCCATGTACTGCTTTGACTCTACTTGATCTGTTTGTTGACTTGTAGGTCTTCCTTGCCTTCGTCCTTATACTGTACTTTCAAAACTCTCCTGTTTCTCATGACTACCTCCTCACACCCTTTTCTTCTCCATACCTCATGTCTGAACCTTGCCCTTGACCTTGTTTCTTGCCTCTTCCTAGGTCCGCCTCTACCCCTCCTAGTTTACTGTCCTTTCCAAATTTCCTCCTCCTCACTCTACTGTACTTGCTGTTCCTACCTATTGATATTTCTTTATTTGCAATCCTCAGATGTTACTAAAAATAAGTTGTATCTTATATACTGTGACACGTGTACTACTGTTTGTTTGTCTGTATTCTCAATACTATATCTCATATGCTGTTATTATTGATTGCTTGTACTGTTCTCTGTTGTTCTGTTATTTGATCTGCTGTTGTATCCTTGTTCTGTGGTCCAAACTAAACATTATGTAATGCTGTCATGCACTTCTGGTATGTTATGTATGTCATTATGCTGTGTACTCTCCCAGGTTGTGCCTGAAAATAGTCATTTTTGGCTAGTGCACTTACCGGTTAACAAAATCTAAAGAAAGAAAGAAAGAAAGGATGGAACCACCTGACAAGGAGAGCAGGAGTTGTCCTTTGAGTTTAATGCCTGATGGGCTTTATTCAAGAAAACAGGGGTAGGTTGACATGGTCACAGGGAAGAGGGTAGTCAAGATTATCAACAAGTAAACATAACAACGAGCGACACAGCAGGAGGCGTGGCCTAGCGAGGAGCAAGATGGCAGCATAACCTGCAAACTCTGTTACTATCTGCCACATTTCTTCACCATCCTGAACTAAATTAAAGCAGTCTCTACAATATTGAAGCTACAGACCTTCAAGATGCCATCAGCAAATCTGCAAAAAACAGGCCAAATTGCCCATCAAAGCACCTCGGAGCCCAGACATTACTATGGGCCTACCGCAATCCACATTGGAGGCGCTCCTGCCAAGAGGAGCCTGAGCTACCAGCAATCTCCAGTGGACCCACAGCAGCGCTAGCCTCCGGCATGGATCCAGCACACCTTCCTATAACACTGGAGGGTTACCAATCTCTTGAATGCCTAATTAGAGAGCTTAAATATGATCTCAGGGCGAGAATGGAGACAGGATTTGACAACATCTCTTCTCAGCTTCAACACCTCCAACAATCTGTCAACACCATTTTAGAAAAGGTAGAAACCCACGAAACCAGACTGGGGAGTTGGAGGCTAGAATGAGCACACAAGAAGATCGTTCCGGCGCTCAGACACAGACCTGCAGAAAGCTCTAAGAGATAGAGTTCCTTAAACAAAACATTGATGACTACGAGAACAGGAGAACAGCACGGTAATGTGAGGATAGTGGGGCTGCTGGAGGCCAGGAGGAGCTGTGATTGCTCCACATATATACAGAACTGGCTGCGAGAATCTCTGCAGATCCCCAGGAGATTACACGAGATACAGCGTGCGCATAGAGCTCCTGGAGCCAAGCCACTACCAGATCAGAGACCCAGACACATAATTGTTAAATTCCTGAGATATACAGATCGACAGAGTGTTTTGGAGTATGCAAGCAGGAAGAGGCGAATCATGGTGCAACAGTTGAGGGTGAGCGTGTTCCCGGATTACTCCTGCCAATTGCAAAACCAACCTAGAGCCTTTGGGGAAGTTAAGAAAAAGCTACATGGCCTGGGGTGCCCATTCTCTTTGGTATACCCAGCAGGTTGGTGATCAGGCCTCAGGAAGCACCAGAAGTGGATTCACTAGTCCGAGTGTCACTGGGTTTGTGATGGGCATGTAAGGAGCCAAAGACAGCAGCATGATAACTGATTTGAGACTTAAGTCTGTCGAGGTCTTATTTATTGAAGGTACTGTTCTTTAGTCTCTGGGCTTAATGAAAGGATGGGTGGGGAGAGGGTGCAGCATCCTCTGAACGCAACATCCGGAGGGTGGCATAAGAGGGCTGGTTTGGGGATCTCCCTTCCCACTCTTACCTGAGTCGATTCACTGTGTAGCCCTTCTTTTGGAGAGAACCTCTACAGAAGTGGCACAAGGATTTGGCATTAGGTGAATAATCGCTGAGCCATGGCCAGGAGCTTCTGGAGCATGGAACTGGTAGCGGCTAAGGCCACATGCACTTTCCTAGACCCCAGACTGACTTGCAATAGAACAGCCACTTCTTTCTTAAGTTTAGGCTTATAAAAGCCCTACAGGAGTGACAATTAGTGGAGACTGCTCACTCTTCATAATGTTTTCATTTTTACTTTTCATAATGTTTTGATTTAAGTGTTAACTTTTGTTTATTGGTTGATGTTGGGGGGAGGGCGAGGCCGCAGGTAGTGGCATGTGTAGTACTGGAGCCACTCCAGGGTTAAAAAATAATGAGGCGACTGAGCAGTTATGTCCAATCTATTTATGCAGCATAGGTTGGGGTGTGAATCCTCGCTTGTTCAGTGCAGGGGCAGATGCCCTCTGGAAACTCGCAGGGAGGGTGGAAAAGCACATGTTGCCATTGGCGTTGGAGTTGAGGGCTCGGGCTCCTCCTCTACCCTGCTCCAGAGGGTCCTCTCCCTACATGTGGGAGAACCTTCATGATATACAGATGGGGAAGGAAGAATCATATCTATATTAATAGGTTACATAGGCGGGTAGTCCGCTCGATCTAATAAGTAGAGGAAGATAAAGTTTGAAAATTCAGGGCAAGGGGGCAATGGGTTTTCTGTTAATTGTTGTTCTCTGGTTTCAGTCATGGGGAATGAGGGAGGAAATGGTATGGGCAAGGTACATATTTCTTGACTGTGTCCTATATAATGGGAAGAATGATTTTGGATGGGGGAGTTCACTTGACAATTGGGGAAAAGGGAGGGTTGAGGGAGGGGTGGAGGGTATGTTTTGAGTTAAAGGTGTTTGGGTTTGTCAAAACTGTTAAAAAAAAATACTTAGAGCTTATATATTTCTGTACATGTATGGTCCATGTCATGTGAAAAGGAAACATTGCATAAGTTTTGCAAATACCCATGGATAAGCTGACTCATATCATGGAATGTTAATGGTCTTAGAACTGTTGTTAAAAGAAGGAGGGTATGGACCTGGATTAAGTAAATGAGAGGGACATAGTCTTCTTACAGGAGATACACTCCACGGGAGAGGTCTTAAAATTGGCAGCTTCCTGGGGTGGCACTCTCTTGTCGACTCCCTTCACCTCAAAGGCACGTGGGGTGGTGATTTGGATTAGACTGGGGCTTCCTCATAGGGTCCTGTTGGTCCAGTCGGACCCCTGGGGTGCTTTGTTATTGTGGAGGTGGATAGTGGTGGCACCAGATGCATATTAGTTTCGGTGTACAGTCCAGTTAGAACTCTCCTGACTTTTACCCATTTGGGAGTCTCTTTGGTTCCGTACCTCGATAATGTGATTCTAGGGGCAATTTTAATACATATTGGGACCTCCATTTGGACCATTCAGGCCATCGGGTTAGGCCCCCCTTCAAGTGTTGCTGCATTGCAGAATCTGGTGAAGGCAGAGCCCTAGTGGAGCGTGGAGGCACTGCAACCTCCATACTAGGGAGTACTCTTTTTTCACATGTCCATAACATCTACACTAGGCTGGACCTTATGTTTCTCCCCTCAGCTATGGCAGGGCAAATAAAAGACGTTAGGTATGGTCCAATAATCACTTCAGACCATGCCCCCTGAGTATCCTGGTAATAAATGCCGACAAGACTAAGGTAATGCTATTCAGGCCAAGATCCCGGATTTGACAGGTCCTCATCCCTCTCCTTAACCTCAATCTCTGGTAAAGCCATTAACGTAGTCCTTTCCTTAAATACTTAGGCCTCATGTTTGATCAGAATATCACATACAAGGAACACGTGGAACAGGTCACCAGGACCCTACACCGAAACTTGGCACCCTGTACCGACTCAGGGACCAACTCATCCCTGAAGCCAGGCTCTCCATAGCTACGAGGGTCCTTTTACCCAATCTGACCTTTGTGGCCCTATTATGCAGGGCATGGCTAAACAAGAGATTACCAGGATGCAAACCCTATATAATAAAATAGCTCGTTTGCAACCTTAGACCACCTGAGACATCACCACTGTGACACTTTGGCCAATCTTCGTTGGCCCACATTGATCACCGCCTCCAACACCCTTGCTTGTCCAGGCCTACAAGCTTCTCAAACCCCATGCTCCAGCCAAGCATTGCGGGACCATAACCCTCAAACACAACCCAAGGAACCTAAGGACCTCAGACAGAACGTATTAGAAGTCCCTAGGGTAAGGACAAACACTGGCAGAAGATCATTTTCCTCCCAAGCAGCCTGCCAATGGAACAAGCTCCCTCCCAGGTCCAGGCCTCCTCCTCACTCATGAACTTCCGCACCAGGCTTAAGTCCCATCTGCTGACCTCAAGCATGCCACTGTCATGGCACTTAAAGCTCCTAAGGTACTCCCTCCTCTCCAACTCCTGTCTCCTAGCTTAACCTTCCTACTACCTGCCTTATACAGATTGCTCGCCCAGAGACCGTAACCCTGAATAAACTATATGCAAAAGTACTACCAATTGCTTACATGTCATGATGATAACCATGCCTGTACCCATGCCTGCATCCACTGCTTTTCTTTTACCATGCCTGTAAGCCATGCCTGTATCCACTGCTTTTCTTTTACTATGCCTGTAACCATGCCTGTATCCACTATTTTTCTTTACTGTAACCACCTCATGATGTAACTCATAATGCCTCAAATGTTCCTTATGACCTTGTTCATTCTTATAACTTGTATTGTTATCCCAGGTAGCCCCTGAAAAGGGACCTTGGGCTCAGTAGGCCTACCCGGTCACCAAAATTTAATAAATAAATAAATCACTCTCAGGAGAGGTCCCCTCAAGGTCTAGTTGGAGAATGGACCATGTCCTATTACTCGATGAACAATATGTAAAACAGATCAAGGAAAGCATCAGAGTTCCTAGCCGTAATAATCCAGAAGACACAAGTATTAATAACACCTGGCATGCCTTGAAGGTATTCATATGTGGGGAGACAATCTCCTACTCTGCCTATATCAAGAAAAATTCTCGAGAGAAGAGGTGGATGTCAAGGACCAAATATAAAGGCTAGAGGGAACTCATGGTGGTGGTGTATCCCGAAACTACGGGAACTTAAAATTTTGAAAGACAAATTAAACAAATACACAAAACCGTGCTATAGAGAGAACCTTCTGCTTTCTAAATCAAGCACCTACTTTGATGGCGACAGGGCAGGAAAGTGGTTGGTGGGACTAATAAAGGGAAAAAGCTGAGAGAACTATTCTGGGGATGGAGGGAGACAGGGAGAAATTACACATGCCATGCAAGAGATCAATGACATCTTCAAGGTATTCTATTCCAATTTGTACACCTCAGAGTTTCCGGAGGGCAGACCCAGATGATTTCCTCTGGAGCATTGAACTTCCCTCCATTGAAGGGTGGGAGAAGCAGGAACTAGAATCACCCATTTTGTTAGAGGAACTGTGCAGGGCAATCTGGAAGGGGAAAGAGGTAAAGCTCCGGGCCCTGGCGGTATCCCATGGAGTTCCACAGGATGGTGTGGGATGAAGTGGGACTTTTCATGTTGCAGATGGTCTTGAATGCCTTGGAAACTGGGTCTCTGCTACCGTCCCTCTACCTGGCCACTATTGTTATTCTCCTTAAACCTGGGAAAACCCAGTTAAATGTGGGTCCTATAGACCCATTTCCTTATTAAATTCTGATTATAAAATATTAGCGAAGGTGTTGGCTTGGGCTAGAGGATTCTCCCCAATTTGATTGATCCTGACTGGGGTGGGGGTTGTTAAGGGAGACAAGCCAAACACAACATCAGGAGAATGGTGAATGTGATCCATGGATGGGCGGGTGAGGGAAGAGGGGGAGGAGGACTTCTGGCCTTTGATGCTGAAAAGACATTTGATAGGGTGGAGTGACGTTCATGCACTCAGTGTTACAGAAGTATGGACTTGGAAAAAAAGTGGGGAACTGGATACGGTTGCTTTATAAGGGACCACAAGCACAAATTTTAACCAATAATATTTTATCTGCCCCTTTTGCCTCTCACGAGGTACACAACAGGTGTCCCTCTCCCTTCTATACATACTGACCATAGAGGAACTAGCGGAGACAATTAGATCCCATGTAGCAATTAAGGGTTTTGAGAAACAGGGAAAAGATCATGTCATCTCTCTCTTTGCAGATGACATTCTGCTATTTCTAAGAGACCCGAAACGTCCCTGCCAGCCCTAAGATCTTTGAAGTATATGGCCCCTTATTCGGGCATAGAATCAATTCAGACAAATGTGAGTGGATGCCCCTGGGGTGGGGGTGTAAACAGCCAGTCTGGATAACGAACTCTACCATTTACCCATCCCATAAAATCAAATATTTAGGGGTTCTTATACAATCTAAACTCTCATCGATGGCAGACATAAACCTCGTCAGGTGATAAGTAGGTCTGAGAGAATTGCTACAATTGGAGGGTCCTCCCTCTGACCCTTCCTAGGTAGAGTCAGTCTTATCAAGATGTGTATCTCTTTCAGACCATTCCCATGAATATTCCTAATAAATTTATAAAGGCCCGGAAGGATCCATAACTCAACTACTGTGGCAGGGCAAGAGGGCAAAAATAAAAAGACAATCCTGTGGAGGCGGTATGTCAAGGTGGCCTGGATCTCCCATGTGTCAAGCTTGGCATCCCAGCTGGCACATGTGTAGGACCTCCTGAGGGCAGGGAATGCCTGGCATGGGTGGAGATGCAGTCCCGATCCCCCACCCTCTATACTACAAATGTTTGGTGAGTTCATTGATGAGAGAGTTCTCTGGCAGGCTTCATCATCCTTGTACGAGGGCACTATGGAAGGCACGGAAAGTGGCACATGCTAGTCTGCAACACAGACCAGGTATTTCCCAGACACCACTCTGGTGTCTCTGTGGACGAGGTGAATGATCGAGCACAGGGGCCTCGGAAAGTTCTGGAGGGTGGCAACGAAGGGGCCTATACCTCATACACCAAGTTGTGGAGGATGGTCAGGTGCTAGATTTCCAGAGGTGAAACACAAGTATGGGGTGGAGACTTCTCAATACTTTTACTACCTGGGACTCAAGAGAAGAATAGAGACTAGGGTGGGGGGGACTCGGGAACATCGTCGATCCCTGCTTGAGGAACCTTTATAGGCAGATACTCTGACCCTCCTTCAGGCCCTTAGGAGGATGTTGCAGGCTTTGGTGGGAGGTGCTCCAGGCCCACTTGAGAAGGTGAAACACAACTGGGAGACAGATATACTCTCAGATTCCTTTGACGGGGTGACTGGTCGTTAATACTGAAAAATGCCCTAAACTGCTCGGTAAATAATAGTCTGAGGGCAGTGCAATACAATGTCCTCATGAGAGCATATTTTACTCCAGCCCTGGCCCGTAAGATCGACCAGAGTGTAAGTGACCTTTGTCCAATTGTAAAGTATATGTTGGAACATTCATCCACATGATATGGGAATGTCATAGGATCCAGCTATTTTGGAGGAGGGGTTTGGACTTGCTTGCCCCAATTCTAGACCAGGCACTAGAATGGACCCAGTGGAGGTTCTACTGAGGCTATCTCTGGGGGAGGAGAGTATCGTATAAGGAACTTTAAGCTCTGGCACTTGGGAATGGCGATAGGTTTATGCCTACTAGCCATGTATTGGGCAGCCGCGACTCCACCCATTGCTGCCTGGATTCGGGACCTATTGGAATATCTGAGGTTGGAAAAGACCCAATACAAAGTCGGAACCAGCTAAATAAATATTTAGAACTGTGGGGTCCAGTGGAGGGAGGCCATACAGTCCCAGTTCCCAGCATTCTGAAATATAACAGAATCTTTGAATTCTAACAGAGTCCCTGATTGGTAACCCCATGCTTGAAGCCTTAGATCCCGGAATGACTTCTGGGAGGCTGATCATGAGTGATAGTAGCCCTAACCTTGGCAGTCCAGCCCACATAACAGAACAGAAGATTTCGACACCTCCTGGTCTTCTAGCATATGCATGGGTGGTAAATCATGCTGCCTTAATGAATTTGTTACTCTAATCTTTGAACTTGTGATATAAACTCGGATGAGTGAAAGATGTGAGACCATAACTGAACTGTATTACCTGTACTAGACCTTGTAAAAACTGTGCTACCCTGCAGGAAAATGCTAACAAGTCTATTTGCAAAATAAGTTTACAACCCCTCCCAAAAAACATAACAACGAACACTACTTTTGATATACTAGAGTTACAATAACTAAACAGGTTACTAAACCAGGATCCTGGAAGATCTATGAGAAGCACTAGCCTAGTGCCACTAAGTTTTGGCTCCAATTCTACTTTTATCGTGGTATTATCATATGGTTACTAGCCCTAAGAGGGTTCTACAGCATTGAATTGCACAGTACAATTTCAACAACATCAATTCATACTCACACCAAGCAGAGGCCTTCGTGAGCAGTTAAGATGATGATGAGGCAGAAGGAATTTATTTATTCTTTTATTTTATTTATTCAATCCAGGATAACAAAGGAAGGAGAAGAAGAAGGAAATTCCTGCTAAGCACAGAACAGTTACCACAGTGCAGACCTATATGAGGCCACTGGGGTCATGAGAGTTTGTAAACAGACCATGTGTTCAACGGCATAAAATCCACTCTCTCCTAGGCTGTCGGTATGAGAGGACAAACTGAATATGCTCCTGGCAACAGCCCTGGTGGACTTCCATAAGAAATGAGCAGCATGAAGGATATGGGCACCAAACCCTCAGAAGGGCTGCCAAAACAAGACAAGCTACTGAAGGTTCTCCAGCATAAAACCA
Organism: Neoceratodus forsteri; assembly: GCA_016271365.2. Taxonomy (NCBI): domain Eukaryota; kingdom Metazoa; phylum Chordata; order Ceratodontiformes; family Ceratodontidae; genus Neoceratodus; species Neoceratodus forsteri. The sequence goes on along the minus strand of CM057456.1, from coordinate 632,770,104 downwards.
CTAGGGGCTACCAAGGACAGAACAAAGCCACTGGAGATTCTCTGGTGCAGAGCCCACACGGACTACAAAGGACAGGATGCAGCTGCTAAAGAGTCTCCGTAAACAGCCCACTGAAGGAATACCAAGGACTGGATGAAGCAGTCTGAAGGTTCTGTGCAAGCAGGAACAAGAAGAAAACAGGATGAAGATAGAAGATCTTGAAGTGTCCAGAACTGGAAGCAAGAAAATGGCAGCTGCAAATCATACTGGACTTCGACAATTGCTTATAGTGGCAAACGACCAAGGGACAGAGCAGTTCAGAGCTTTTGTGGATTGCTTTATAAGGACAGGATGAGAGTTGAATCTGTATTCCTGAGTTATAGGAGATGCTGAGGGACATGTTTCTTTATACAAAGCCTTCACAGATCATAATCTGATAGAAAACCTAGGACTGGAGCGAAAACAAACTCACGCCACAAGGACACATGAGTTACAATTCAAACAAAACAGATGGAGGCTAAAAAGACATGTATATTGGTTCAGCCAAAGAGTAGTACCTATATGGAACTCATTACCAAAAGATGTAGTAGAGAGTCCTACTATGGACATTTTCAAAGCCAAGTTAGACTCCTTATATAATCATAGAAGCAGAGACCTATAGCATACAGACCTGGAAATAGCAAGCTAAATGGGTGATACTCTAAAAAATGCTTTCTTTGGATTACCTATAAGACCTAAACAGGGTTCTTCCAGGATAAGCACTGTCTGAGGACTGCCAACTTTGAAGCATCCGGACCAAGAACCAAAGAAAACAAGAAACAGCAGCTGCAACTCCACACTGGCTTTGACAAACTACAACTAGCGGGAATGACCACAGATTGTAGCTATAGCTTTTACTAAGGAAGGGGAACACTGGCAATTGGGGCCCTGGTACACTGCCTCTTTCTGCTGCACATACTTGCAACAGAGGGACCCTGGGGCTCTATTTTAGTAATTACCCCTTCTTCTGTGGTGTCCCCACACTTTGGGGCACTACACAAACAAACTTCTTTCAGCAAATAAAAGGGAGGACTTACTAGGAGTACACCTGCAATCAAAACACTCTGCACTACATATTTTTGTAAATTTTGACTGTAGTTTCCTTTAAGAACAGCATACTCAATTATCACTGGTGTGTTTGCCAAACTTTAAATATAGCCTTTATTAGTTTTCATTGGCTAAGGAAAGGCACTTAAAAGAGCAGTGTCAGTGGCTCAGTAGTAGGACACTTGCCTCTGAGGCCGGAGATCAGAGGGCTGTGGGTTCAGTTCCCACATCTGGCACTTGGGTTAATATCCCAGTACTGACACTGTAGTGCAGCATGAGAGGGTGTTGCACTTCTGAGGTGCCGTCTTTCGGATGAGACGTTAAACTGAGGTCCCATCTGCCTGGATTGGTGGTAGTTCAGGTGGATGTTAAAGATCCCATGGCACTTATCGAAAGAGTAGGGGAATTTTATTGAGAAATGGGCGTCAATACCGAACAAAACAAAGAAAAAAACTGAAAGAAACATAATCATACAATATTTAAACAATCAAGTAGCCCAGGTCATACAATTGCTCCATAGCTGTTAAAGGCTCCAAAGGAGTGTGAGAAAAGTCATAGTCCATCAGATGTTTCAGGGCTTTACCAACATTGATGAATAATTCTACATGTGTAACATACTTTTGTTGTAAAATCCAGAGACATCTAGATTGCCATACATAATAGCGTAAAATACAGAAAATAACATAAAGGTTGTCACTATGATATTCGAAAAGAACCAAACAAAAAGGCGGAGTAAGAAATATTCCCAAATTCAGGCTCCTGCCATTGGTCAACCAAAAAGACCAAAAAGGTTGTATATAAGCACAGTCGACAAATAAATGACATTGAGTCTCTAGCAGTTGCATACAGGTAGGATGAGGACAAAATCTTTCAGATAGTTGCTTGTGCTTGCTATTCCCTTAACACCTAATTTCCCAAAATTGCTAAGCCATACACAATCCCATGCATAAGGAGGAATACGCTTGTTTTGTAAATGTCAAGAACAACCACCTGCCTATCCTGTGGGCACTCAGGGAAAACGATCTCAGTAGAACGTTCAGCTAATATGATGGACTTATAGACCATTTTCCTATCAGCAGTCAAAAGTGAAGAAGGGGTGATATGCCATTTGATAAGCTGTTTAATACAGTCTTTAATACTATGCGGTACAGCAGAAAGTTTGGACAACAACGGGGATTATCAGATAGCCAACTAGGCCTACAGAAAGTGAGCCAGCGATCTAAAATGGTCTCCAAATGAGATTCCCTGGTCTCAACACCTTACCAAAATTATATGCTACAAAAAGACTGTAAAAAAAAGCAATAGGATGGAGCACAGAGACACCACCTTCAGCAATCGGTCTATAGGTAATTTCCCACTTAAGGGGTTCAAACGAGAGCCCCAAAAAGCTTGAAAAAAACACTAAAAACCGTGTTCAAAGAGAAAATGGGGAGATAAACATAACTTGTATAGAAAAATAGGGTGAGAACAGTTTTAATCAACAGTACCCTCTTTTTTTTGACAATTGCTGTCCTTTCCAGTTACCTACCATCCTAGACCCCTGGCTAAAACAATGTCCCAATTTACCTTCGCTATATCACCAGGGCCAAACAAGAGGCCCAAAATCTTAATAGATTCGCTGAAACAGGTATTCCAGCAATAACCCCTGGTGAACAGGAGTAGAACCAATAACAACCCCTTACTTTTACTGTAATTAATTCTGGAGCCTGAGAGGTGAAAAAAGCTCAATAGAGTCGGTCAGAGCAGAAACAGAAAAATGAAGGGGCAAAAGTACACAAGTCATCAGCATAAGCTAATACTTTGTGGGGAGCTAGAGAAGGAATTACATCAAGGCCCTGTAAGCAGTGTTGGCATGTAGTAATCAATGAAAACATCTATGGTAAAAGCATAGAGAACAGGATTGAGTGGGCAGCCTTGTCGCATCTCTTTAGTAATAGCCAACCTATTCCCAAGCCAGCCATTAACGTTAGGGATAAACACAGCACTCTTATACATTGCAGAGAGCCAAAAATAAACTGATCAGGGAACCCAAAAGCTTTTAACACAAGAAATAAACAGGAATGGGCTACCCGATCAAAAGCTTTCTCTGATCTAAACCAAAAACATACCCTTGTAAGGACCCACCTCACCTGTAGAAAATACTGTAATAAATCAAGTTGTCCTGTTGTTTGCGTTCCTGAACTGCACAAGCCTGGACTGGGTACAGTAGCAAGGGGTAAGTGGAGAAAGTCTAGCCAAAGAATCTTACTCAATATTTTCAAATCAGTATTCAGTAAACTAATTTGGCCAATTACTTAAATCACACCTATCCCCTTTTTATAGAAGTAGCAAAACAGCTTCAGACATAGATGGAGCATATTCCCCAGAGCGTAAGATAAATTCAGGAGGATCACTAGCACAGGTCAAGGGACTGTAAAAGGTCTTATAAAGCCTGCACTTAGGCCATCTGAGCCAGGGCAGATTTGAAGAGTAACCCCTGAACAGCTACAGTAACCTCAGCCAAAGTAACATCAGCTATCAAAGTCTGCTGTTGAGCTTCAGACAGTGTGGGTAACTGCAGCTTGTCCAAAAGCGGAAGAACCAACTCCGCTGCCAGAACAGGGTCAGGAGCTAAAGAGGAAGCCATATGAGTTTCAACCACATGTAAAAGCTATGGGGTCACTGACAGCATGGCCACGTACATCAGTCAAAACAGAGATTAATCCTGAATCAATCCGGTTTTTATTTTTGTAAATGGGTCCAAAGAGTGGCGGTCATAGAAGTGCCAAACATAATTCTTGCTCTAAAGATTTGCCCTATCATATTGAAGCCCACCATTTGCTTCTTATAGTAGCTATAAGTTTACTATAATCCCAGTAGTTTCAGAGAGGGAAATAAGATGCTGTAACTGGTGTCTCAGCTGCAGGTATCCCATATAGTCAGCAGTAGATTTAATATGTGCCTGATGTTGAAAAAGGACTCCTACCTTGTTTAGAATCTTCCCACCAATCCAAAATGGAATCATAGCACTCCAACACTGAAAAAGTGAGCCACCCAGTCCCTCTCCCACTACTTACAGAGCCGAGAATTTTCCAACAGCGATTCATTCAACCGCCACCCATTCTTTTTACACCTGGGGCTCCTCCCAGGAAACAGTAACTGTAAGGTACAGTGATCAGAGAATTCTATGGGCCGGTAGAAACCTGCACAACCTTAAGTACTGAGGATAAGAAAATGAAATCAATACGGTCCGGAGAGGTCCCTGAAAATATGTGTAACCCCCATAGGCTATAACACTTACACGAATCCAACATAGATGTGCTGTAGTGATAATATTTTTCAAAGCTACTGAATCACAAAAAGTTTATCCGTGACTAAACCCCATCAGAAATAGATAACCCACAATTAAAATCACCCAACCAAACAACCAACTGAGAAGTATGCAAAAGGTTGTACTTCTTTAAAAGTGCCACACGTTGGGCTTTGGTTTGGGGAGCATACACCGTGAGAACCCTAAAGCGTTCAGATAAAAAAGAAACATCCAGACACAAAGCCCTCCTGGGTGTATATCTACTAATCTAGAAACCAAAGCTGAGGGTTAGTAAACAAAATGCCCAAGCCATCACAAGTATCATCCCCACAGACCAAAAAGGATGGTCCCGGACCAACAATGAGAGGCATGCTGAAGGTCCCGTGTGATTTCAGACGGATGTCCTGTAAACAAATTATATCAGAGGAGAAGGAATGAAGGTGGGGAAAAAAAAAACACGTTTCTTCGCTCCCTTAACACCATTAACATTTAAAGTGGTAAATGTTAAGGAGGACATCTAAGGGAAAAAAAGAAAAGAAAAACAGAAATCTAACCTAGAAAAACACTCACGGAGGCTTCCTGCTTGCCGGTGTCTAGTCCTCTGGCAATAGAGTCCTCAAAACGGCTATCAGTGTCAGTAGTAGAGACAATAGACGAGGTATCAGTCTCGCACCTGAATCCCCTCAGTATCTTCCTCTAAAGGCAAAATGTTTCCAACAGGTACAGGATCCTTCAGAAGCGAAGGTTTCTGTATGGGCATAGGTTTCTGTGAAGTTTTGGGCTCAGACATAGTTTTACCACATCTATTTCATTTTCTAGGAGGAACCACCGTGAAAGGGACTCGGGAGGGTGGGAGGCATGGTGTCTACAGTACTAGGTGCAATGTCCTTAACAGGGTCTGGTGAAGCAGCCGAAGCCAAATCTGAGACCAAACCTGAGGAAGAAGGTGCAGCAACCAAAGGCACAGGGGAGGGATAGAAGGAGTAGTATCTGGAGTAGAGGTCGGGACAATCTTGGCGGGACAGAGAGAGCAGCAGCCACCTGTGAAGCTAAAGCATGCTGGGCTTGATTGAGACCTTCATGGGAGGGACAGTCCTCACGATTATGAGAGGCCCAAGGACAACGGCCATAAGCATGACCAGTTTGTTCACAAAGGTTACATTTAAAAAGATTCAAACAGGCGGAGGCTAAATGGACGTACTCTAAACAATGACTGCACCTGGTGACATCACAGGCTGCACTTAGGTGTGTACGAGAGCCACATTTGAAACAAGATCGGGCTGCCTATATAAAAATAGAGCCCTGTCCCGCCTAAAAATACACTGGGAAGATGTACAGGACCAGAACTGGTGGAGAAAAGTTTCACTTTCACCTTCCAACCCCATCCCAAATCTGTCTGCTATCCATAGTAGGGTAGGGGCAACCTAAATCTCTCAGTGTTCCCAAGAACCAAAAAGGATATCCTCAACATTCACCCTTCATTTTCTAATAAAACCATAACGGTTTTATCAGAGGCTTAGTGAGGGGTATGGCCTGAAAAGGTACCCAGATGGGGTAATTTTTAAGGGTAGTATACTGAGCCCAGAACCTATCCAAATTAGACACATTCTTAAAACTAACATCATAATTGCCATTCCTAATGAAATTAAAGCAAAATCTCAGAGGAAAAAATTTCATTGATTTTTTAACAGAGACCCTGCAATAAACAACCTGTCAGTGACCAGTGTTCAAGCCCCCTTGTACAAAAGCACTTCGTTCCTCCGGGAGCAGGTTCCCCAGTGCAATGAAACAAACAGCTAGCTTGAACAAAGGGCCAGGGAAGACTTCTCCTGGTGGTCGGCCAGAGCCTCAGGGTTAGGCCCCATCCTATGTTCAGGAGATACATTTTCCAATGTGGTACCAACACCAGAAATGCTATTTTTAGAGACAACAGGTAATAAGTTTGTTAAGTTACCCGGGTGTGGTGGAGCTCAAAGCAGGATCAACCTTCGTGTGGCCACAGTGGAAGAACACATCCTTCTGTAGGAGGGATCAGATGGGTCCGGAGTCCAGTGTCCAGAGGCCGCTGGGACCCAGCCAGCAGCTGAGAGGGCCTTCGGGAGACCAAGAAGCATCTCGAAAGCGACCGGAGGGGTGCGGGAACCAAGTCACCCCATTTAGTGTAAGAGGACTATCCAGAAACGAAAACGTGGTCCTGAAGGGAGAGGAGAAGTAAGCAGAGATGCAGGAGCAGCGAGTAGCTCGAGATAATCCCAGTCGCAACGTTGGAGTTTTAGGAGCACCAGGCCATACCTCTCAACCTCCTGCATCATAAATCAGGGACAAGGCTTAAAAAATCAGGGACAAAGGACCAAAATCAGGGACACTTCCTCAAAATTGGAGATATCCACTCAGGAAGCTGGTAGAATAAAGGGCTTAGTGTAAAATGCATTTTTAAAGAAGAACAAGTTTGTAACTTTAATGTTTGACATTAGTTTGTGCTTATAACCCCACTCTTTGGTCACGGAAACACAATTTTAGGAGGAACAGAGTAAAATTTTGAGGCAAATCAGGGACGCCCTGAAAATCAGGGACAGTTGAGAGGTATGCACCAGGCTGAAATGCTGAAGAAGGAGGTGGAAATCCAACAGCTGTCGGCACCCGGGAACAGAATTGTGCTCACAATCAACTGAGACAAGCATCGAGAGCCAAGAGAAGCAAGAACCGCTTCCTAGAGCAGGCGCCTGACCAGGCAACTTGCCCTACCCGTCCGACGCAATATCGCCCCCATAGAAACCAGAGGTTCCACCGAAGATCCGAGTGCAGTTCCCCACAATCAAGCAGGTGCTCTGGAGTCGCCGGCAAACTGAGGGCTCCTGAGGTACTGGAACAACCTGGAAACAAGTCTGCAACGATGAAGCAGGTACAGGCAAAGCCATAGCATCGGTTTCATACAGTTCAGCAGTGCTGTCAGCTGAGAGACCAGCAGCTGCCATAGCAAGATCTACAGCCTCCTGAGTGGAGAGGATAGCAGCCAAGGCCAGAGCTCCCACCCTAACAACGTCTGCACTCCTCCAGAGTGCAAGGAGAACTGGCCATCTCAGCAAGACGGCCAGCAATCCCCTGCAAGAAGAGTAGGGAATTTCCCGTGTCCTGGCCAAATTTCCTCATTCACTAAAAATACCACCAACAGCTTAATCTGGTTCAAGGTCAGTTGGCATTCATCTGTATCCCTCCTCGGGTCGTGCCTGAAAATAGGCAGGATTTGTCTAGTGCACTTACCCGGTCAACAAAACTAACTAACTAACTCAGAACTCACCGAATCAATGGTCTGGATACATCACTATTGCATGGGGCAGAATGCACAGTGGTAAAGGAAAAGCAATAAAGATACAATCATGAAGAGCTTCAGGACCTAGGGCCACAAAAGCAATTAAGATAAATTTAGGGGAAAATAAATCTTAATGTAAAAAAAGAAAGGAGGCACTACAGCTACACACACAAATCAATCTATATCTGCACATCTTTTGTAAATGATGTCTGTAGTTCTCCTTTAATTGCACTTCTGCTGAAACTACTCCCTCTGTACACCATCCATGGCTCTGTAACTTTTCCAGTATAAGTTAACCAATGCAAGCGTACAGCATGGGAACAATTCCACTGTGTAACTGCACTCCCTGTCCCAGAAATCTGAAAAAGACAGGAATCCGAATACCAAGAACCCCTCACACACTACATTTTACATGCACAAGTAGCCTTACTGGTAAGTGTACCTGCTAACAGACTTACCCGTAACTTTAGCTGTGCGAGTAAATGCTGCAGGTCTTTTCGGAGCAGCTAAATCTTTATGCTGCTCACTGCATATTAGTCAGCTGAGCAGTTCTTTTCAACTGAGCATGCACTTACAAGCTGCTCAGCAGCTTATTCCATACAGTACTTCCTCCTATGCTGTATCTCGCCATGTTTATTTTTATTTTTATTACCTAGTTGAGACACTAAGTTGAAAGCTTGTTTACAGCACAAGGAAGTTAAGTAACTTGCCTCAGGGTCATACAGTATGCAAGTGAGGGCTGTGGGATGGGATTCAAACCCAGGTCTTCAGGTTTAAACTCTGCACTACAGTGCATCCTTCCTTTACTACTAACTTTTCCTGTAAGGAGCAGCAAAAGCAGATATTGTGTATAGACAAAATTATTTTCATACAGATGTCCTCAGCAATTGAGAAATTGCATAGTGCAGTGGTTTAAGGCTCTAAGCTGCAAACTGGGTTTCGAATCCCGCAGCTCCCACTCTGTATACTGTGTGACCTATAGCAAGTCACAACTTCCTTTGTGCTCCCAGGTCACACTCTGGAAACGAGCCCCAGCTTAGTGTGCCTTTCCTGGTTAAATAATCTCCCCATTTGTTTATGTAGGAACCACTTTAGCATCTGGTGTCAGGTGTTCTCAGGAGCCTTTCAGCTGTCTGATCCAGAATGTTGTGGAGTATCTTCTCTTCCTGTCCTAGTCAGGCCTGCAAGAACTCCTCTGTGAAAGTACTTCTGCCAACCTTCTCAGCCTATCATGCACCTATAGACAGGAAATCTGTGGCTCAACTGGAGATTTCTCAAATTTTCAAGGTTATTCTGCACAGGAATCCCTTGTCTGTAAGCCCTGGTTCTGGAATTTTGATCAAGACTGCTCAAACCTGTTACCTCCTGTAATCTCGGTTTCTGCCTTGAAAACCCCATTTCTGGTTGCAATCACATTAGCATATTGGGTGTTTGAGCATCAAGCTATGGTAGTTGACCCTTTATCTAACCTTTTAGTCCCACCTAATCCATAGCAGTGTCCCAATTATCTGCCTCCTCCGTAATTATCATAATAAACAAGTATCGACAGCCATTGTCACTTTCTGTGGTTTTAGCTCAATTTTTTCCCAGTCGTCAGTAATATATATCCCTCCTCTTCTTTGCCTCTAACCTGCCACCCCATACACATCCCTTTCCCTATATATGTAGTTGCGCTGCCTCACTCAAAAGATCTCGGCTTATAACCCCTGTAGGCCTATGGTTGATTGTACATCTGCTGACTTCTTCAATTGTAAAATAATGCTGTTTTTTTTATTTCTTTCAACCTTGTACTGTACTGTATACACTGTAGATACTATTTCTTCCTTGTATATTATTGCTTTTTGTATACCTGCTTATGTACTGTACTTGATGTATTCATGACCAGGTCCACCTTGCAAATGAGCATTTATCTATGGTGCCTACCTGGATAAATAAAGATTTTGATTGATTGATTGATTGCTCTAGATAGGCTACCCTTTAGACTCATCCTAAGACTGTGCCTCAGGTGATGTCTAAATTCACTTTGAATCGAGCCCATCAACCTGTCTGTATTCGCTTGGAATCTGCAAAACCCACTTGAGGTGCACTTGTACTCCTGCACATCCACAGGGCAAACCACTTTTTAAATTTAAATTCTTTGTTTATCCTTCCTTCACACCAGTCCCTGCCTGCCCCAGATTCCTTCCACCACCAGCCAACCTCACCTTACCCTGGACTCTGCTTTTGCCCCCACTGAGCCTTGGTTTGCCCCCAGGTTATGTATGGGTTGGGGATATACCTTACTGAGCAATGTATTGACAGCAGGTCACAAAGGTAGCACTGGCCCAAGTGTACGAGGCCTTATAGGGAGCCAAGACCAGGGCCAGTTTCCTAGTTTCTCCCCAGATCCCAGATGATGTCAGTGCACGTGGGGACCAGTGAGTATGCAGAAGTTGTGCGGCACAACATGGGTCACTGGCCAACATCATCCCTCCCATACTACTTCCTCTGCTGCACTGCCACCTGTGGTCACCCAGCGAGCAGTAGACTAATGGGGAAAGTTTGCCTCCCAAGAGGAGGAGAAGGGAATGTCCCCTGGGATGCTTGATCCTCTTTACTCCGGCAGGCCCCATGATCCTGGCTCATTCCCAAACTAGGGTCACTGGCATCATGAGCGGCAGCACCGCCGCTGCACAGATAGGCTGGGTTGGGCACTCCACTGTTATCTGAACTGCACCAAGGACATCTGGCAGTACCCTTAGTTGATTGTGCCTTTACCCAGTGTATCCTGGGCATAATGCTGGTAACAAGTGCCTCTCCTGGTTGGATAGCTTCCTGCATTTCACTCTGTTACCAGAAGGCTGTCAAACTATTCCTTATAAGCTGGCCCACTGGTGCAGAGGCTGAAGCAGCGAGTGTCACAGACCCACCACATGGCAATCCTGGTTCGCAAACAGACCAGGATCACTGGAGGTCAACTGGGGATGTAGGATTGAGAGTCCACAGGCAGCTCCTCCTCCTTTGGGGGAGGAACACGACAATCTGCTACTTGTCTGCCACCCACTGGAGGCAAGAAATGCTTCCTGGAGGATCACAAGGGCACACCCATGCCATAATATGCCATCAATGCCCAACCTCGGGGCGGGTAAAAACAGGAAACCCACTGGGTGGCAGGATGATGGCCGGTGACCCTGTTCTCTGCTCCACTCTCCTTATGAAGACACAGTCACCCAACCACGTGAAGCAAGCAGTTGGGGTAAGGCCTGGGATAGTGAGAGATGAGGCTGGGGTTTGCCATCAGAAGGGGGGGCTACTCGGGGAGAATGGGACAAATAAAGGATGGGGGCAAGCATTCCTGATGCAGTTACTGGGCACACCACTAGGGACTGTATCCCTTATGGCTTGTTTCAGGTCAGGCTCTGCATTCAAAATTTGCTTGGCTGCTGCCTGGAGTAAGAGCCATTTGTTCACTAAACATTAGTCTGTATCTGCTCTCTTGTAGGAGACCTGACCTTGGCCTGGCTGTACTGCAAGGCTGTTCTCCCTTAGGGAGGGGGTAATGCGACCTGCTGCTTGCCTGCACCTGGAAGTGTCCAGATGGTACCACAGTTCGTGGAAAGGTATCACCAGTGAGGGAGGGAGGTGGTGTTGGCACTGTATTGCTCACTGGTAAGACTTCACCTGGAGTACTGGCATGCAATGGAGCCTGCCACTGGGGGGTGGTCTGTAAGCATGCTGCTAAGGCTGTGTGGGCCTCAGGATCCACCGCACAGTCATTTGCATAGAAATAAACAAAATTTGATGGCTGCTAGGGACTGCTCGCCAACCTAGTCTGCTCATTTTCTATCTGTTTCATATACCAAAGCTCCTAAATGATTTGTATGGCCTTACCCTCTCTCTCTTTCCTTTCACTAGAGTTCCTTTATGTCTGTCCAATGCGCTTTTTTAATTTCCGTACCATTTTGCCCTAATCCTCTGCTGGGCGGCTGCTCCATTGAACCCTTTCCATGAAAAATACTTTCTCACATTACCCCAAGTATACCTCCTCTATTTTCATATCATGGCTCCTTGTTCTTGGAATACCCCCGCTTTTTAATGATACTACCTTCTTGTACCTTATTTACACCCTTGACGTATTTTAAAGTCTCTATCATATCCCCTTTCCTCTCTCCTCCAGGGAATACATATAAAGATCCTTGAGTCTCCCTCATATAACCTTTGATGCAGCCCCTGCACCATTTTTGTTGCTCTTCTCTGAACGGTTCTACTCTGTCTGTGTCCTTATGGAGATGTGACCTCAGATCTAGGACTAGACCTTTGAGTTAGATACTCTTTACAGAGGTTTCATGTCAAAACAGATTACAGAAGTCAAGAACAGTATTACAATGACACAAAACAAAGATTTAGATAATGGATAAAATAGAGCCGGCCTGGTGGCGCTGAGGGTTGAGGCACTGGACGCCACACCTCACGCCATACTGGCAACCCGGGTTCGGAACAAGCCTGGGCCACCGGGACGGGAGGGGAGAGAGAGAATCGAGCATCTGGAGGACTGCCTCCTCTCTCTGGGGATCGAAGGTTAAGCCTGGCACCGCAGCTGCCCCCGGGTGGAGACCAGAGGCATTGCAATGCTCAGGGCTCAAAGAAGTGGGACACAGAGTTGTGGCAGACATCCCTGGCATCATTGCACGCTGGGCCTGCAGGACAAGGATGGGGAAGAAGGTGAAATTCAAGGAAAAACCCTGGCTTGCTGAGGAGGCGACGAGGCCCGGAGACCTCCCTCACATTCCCAATTCCGAGCAGGCCACACTGGGGATCCACGGCCGACTTCACGAGAGGATGGACCTCAATTTCAGACAGATGCCACCAAGGGAGGCGGTCCCTGCCCCAGGGATGATCCGGAGTGCTGGGAAGTCTGGGTGAAGGGAGATCCGGGGTGCCTGTCATGGAGGGGAGTAGAAGGGCTAGTGTTGAGAGGGTACCTCTGAGAAATGCCTCAGTAAGCCGCAAATAACAAGTTATTAAAAAAATGGATAAAGGAGTACATATTCGAGATGTCTAAACACAATCCATTTAGCTTGTGCAGAGTTATGACAGGACAAAATAAAAACAGCTAGAACATGTAAAATAATAACAGTTCTGTTGTCAGTGCAATAAACCAAGTGCTAGCTAAAATTAGGTTAGCCTCCCGTATAAGCAGTGCTATGAGGCACATAAAATAGCAGTATATTGTTTGGGGGCGAAACCCAGCAGGTAGGGAGGTGGCTAAGAGAAGACTAGGGGAAAAGCAGAGATGGGGGAGAGGAGGTAAAGAAAGAAAATAGTAAGAGGTAGAAGGGGCAGAAGGTAAGTAGGAGCAGAAAGTGCACAGGCAGGGACAGCGGAGGTAGGGAGTTGGGTCTGGTAGGGGTTCAAGAGCTAAGAAGGTAGAATGAAGGTAGAAGAAGGAGAGTGAGGTAGGATGAGAATGAGGAAAAATTGATAATCTCCAGAGGCATGCATCTGCCAACTACTGGGTGGCAGTTAAAGTGCATGAGAGGGGTGTAGGTGAAAGCAGGAAGGAGAACGGGAAGGGCCCAAATACATAAAGTGAAGGGAAGATAGGGTAAGTAGCTTAGAAGAGATAAAAAGAGAGGAAACTAAATATTGCTGAAGTGAGGAGGGGAGTTAGAGTCAGAAGTTATGATGCAAAGGGGGCAACAGCATGTGCTCAGGGTACCGTTGCCAGGGCTGGGGATGGCACAGGATACTGCTTCTGTGGTGTTTGGGGGGTCCAGAGGAGGTGATGTGTGGACAGAGGAAAGTTCAGGAGCCTGAGGACATGGCAAGTGGGGCTAAGGAGTAGGATGACATGGAAGTCTGGGTTTAGATGTCTGTGTGCAGGGCAGTAGAGCCCTGGAGTCTGCTGTCAGGGCTGAAGGAGTACTAATCACTGCTCCCGCTACTCTTTCTCGCCTACCTTTCCATTGCCAACATGTTGCCAGGCCCACTGAGCTGCCTTCATCGCTAATACTGGTTTGAGTACTTCCCTCCCATCTCTCTTCCTTGCCATCCCCTGCTCCATGATCTTCTTATTCACTTTGCTCCACAGATTTCCCACCTACATTCCCCTCCCTTACTCCTCTGCTGGCCACATGGCCTTCTGCTATCACCTTGCATCCATCTGAAACTGTTCCCATCCCCTCCATCTTTCCCTTCTTAAGTCCCTAGAAACACAGGCTACTCACCTGCAACAGTAGTTCTAGGAGTGGTATATGTTGTTTATCCGCAGGACTGGATGCAGTACTCTAGGTTGGGCTCACCATTGATCTGTACAGGGGTAACACCATCTCCCTCTTTCTGTTTGTAGTACCTCCCTTGCACTTCAGCATTTTGCTGTCCTTAGCCACTGCCTCATCGCACTGCTTTGCTACCTTCAGGTTATCTGATATGATTACCCACAGGTCCTGCCTGTTTTGTGGTTGCCAACACCTCCACTCTCAACTGGTATGTTGCCCTCAGGTTTCTGTGCATCATGAGTATAATTTTGCACTTTTGGCATTGAGGCCAATTGCCATACCATGGACCACTCTTCCAGCTTGTTATCAGGTCCTCCCCATTATTTCACCTCCCAAGTGTGTCCACTCTGTAGATTTGTGTGTTCCAATCAGGCATACCTTCCTTCCAGCCCCTCTGCTATGTCACCAGTAAAGGCACTGAAAAGGACTGGTCCTAGTATTGGCCCCTGTGGCATCCCACTGGTGACCCTGCCTTCTTCTGATTAAATCCCAATTACAACAACCTCTGACTATTGTTACTCAGTCAACTTTGTACTCAATTATACTACCTTTGGATCCACTCCCCAGGCTGTCCAGCTTGTTTACCAGTCTTCTATGTGGAACTGTGTCAAAGGTCCTCTTGAAATCCGGTAGGCCACATCCACAGCTCCACCCTAATCTAACTCCCTGGTCACCCAGATGAAGAACTCATTCAGGTTTGTTTACCAAGATGTCCCACCTGTTAACCCATGCTGCCTCGGATCTTGTAAGCCATTGGTTACAAGGTATTCCACGATCCTTTCTTTTAGCAGTATTTCCTTAACCTTCCACAAACAAAATCAGAGTAACATGTCTGTAGTTTCATACTCTTCTTGTTCCCACTTTTAATGAAGTGGGACCACATCTGCACTCCTACAGTCCCTGAATCTTCCCATCTCCAGTGCAGGCTGAACAGGGCCATCAGATGTGCTGTCAGCTCCTACATTCTCTCAATATCGTGGGTGAACCCCATCTGGCCCCACTGCCGCACCCATCTTTAGTTCTGCTGATTCCTTGAGGACTGTCCCTCTGTAATTGGCAATTGTCCACCTCCCTTGCCACCTTTATCCCCATCTGTGGCCCATCTCCAGATCCATCCTTTGTACATATTGAACAATAGAATGCCTGACCGTCAAAGTTTTACGATCAAATTAAAATCACACCTCTTTAGCCTAGGTTTTAATGATGATATATTATATAATTTTAGTCTTCATTTGTTATTGTTGAAATCTCTAAAGTATCTATGTTGGATTTTATGAATGTTATGGTTCTTACGTGGTTTTTATGTACAGGCTCCTTGAACTGTAGTAAGGTGCCTTTTATAAATAAAATTGAAAATATGTGTTCTATATGTCTCTCTTCTGGTTGTCTTCACACAACCTTTTGTCTTACTATCCCTGCCTTTGTTTTCTCTCTTCTGTCTTTATCCCTTTTTACAGAGTTGGCAATGTTCTCTCGCTTTGTGCCATGGCGCATACCAAGACAAGCCAAACTCAGGCGCTTGATGACACCCGGAGGCTGAGCTTGTTCATTTTGTCACTGAATATGGGTGGCTACTGAAGGGGCAACAAAAAGCAGGAGAAAGGCCTCTTTGGCTGCAGGATGACATCCGGCCTCATAAGCCTTGCACCAGTGACCAGGCACCCTGCTGTTCTAAGGCATGAACAGTAAGTCCCGGGGTGGGGGTGGGAGGGTGACAGGGCTGAGAGGACCGCTGGTATAAACACAGAACTCTGGCAGGATAAGAACCACTTGGCCCACCCAGTCTGCCCATTTTCTTCCTTTGGATAAGCTGCATGTCCTTGTTAACCAACAGCTTACTTCCTCCTACCCCCACTAGAACTGCCTTATGTGTATCCATGTATTCTTAAATTCTTCCATTGTTTTTGAACCCACTACTTCCTTTGGGCTGTTCCATGCATCCACTACCCTCTCCGTGAAAAATATTTCCTCACATAGCCTCTGAGCCATGCACCTCTATCTTCAAATTGTGCCCCTTGTTCTTGTACATATGTTTTTTCTTAAAGATGCTACCATCTTGGATTTTGTTGATTCCTTTGAGGTACTTGAATGTTTCTATCTTGTCCCCCCCTTCCTCTAGGGTATGAACAGGAGTACTGTGTAGTTCTGGAGACCCCATTTCCACAAGGACATGGACAGGATGGAGGCTGTCCAGAGGAGGGCAACTAAAATGGTGCAGAGTCTGCACCAGAAGACATACGAAGAGAGATTAAAGGAGCTTAATATGTATACCCCGAGGAGAAGAGGCAGATAGAAACTTTCAATTATATCAAGGGAATCAACAGAGTCCAAGAGGGTAGCATCTTACAGAAAAGAGATGTGCAAGAACAAGGGATACAATCTGAAGATGGAGGGGGACGGCTCAGAGGTAATGTGAGGAAGCATTTTTTCACAGAGAGGGTTGTGGATATATGGAACAGCCTTCCTGAGGTTGTAGTAGATCCAAAAACAGTGGGAAATTCAAGAATGCATGGGACAGACATAAGGCAATTCTAGTCGGGGGTAGGAGGAAGTAGGCTGTTGGTTAACTAGGATCTGCAGCTATCCATTAGGTAGGAAATGGTCACTAGGTGGGCCAAGCACATTTTGTCTGCCATCAAATTCTATGTTTCTATATATACATATTAAGCTCCTTTAGTCTCTCTCTCTTCATATGATTTGTGGTGCAGACCCTGCACCATATTAGTTGCCCTCTCTGGACTGCCTCCATCCTGTCTGCCCTTGCGGACATGGGGTCTCAGAACTGCATGCAGTACTCCAGATGGGGTGTACTCTTCCCTGGGTTTTTGCTCTAGGTGCATTACTTTGCACTTCTTTGCATTGAATCAAAGCTGTCATACTTTTGACCATTCCTCCAACCTTCAAGTCCCTTCTCAGTTTATGTAGTTTTCCATAAAATGTGCTAGTTGAACTTTTAGATATGACTATACTAAGAAGCCAGCAGAAGAAGACCATTTGGTCAGTCTAGCTCTGCTCAGATTTAGGGTCCACAGCTCGAGCTACTGCCCCAGCCCCTCCACACATCCTCCCTACTATTATCCTTACCTTCCCCATGCCTTTCCCAGGCACTCTTAAATCTGCCCACTGTCTTCAATGAGATCACTTCTTCCGGCAGCACATTTCAAGTGTCCAGCACCCTCTCTTTGAAGAAGTGCAGAGCGCTTCCTGACCTCCCTCCTAAACCTCCCACACTCCAACTTAAGACTGTGCCCCTTCATGTTATGGTCGCCACTCAGCTTAAGAGAGCCCTCCTTATCCACCTTATTTATTCAAGTACGTGATGGTCCCAATCATGCCTCCTCTCTCTCTCTCCCTCCATTATCCTCCTTGGAGTACATGTTCGGTACCCTCAACCTCTCTTCATATGCCTTTACCTGCTGACCCACTATTATCTTTGTAGCCTCCTTGTACCTTCTCTAGCAGGTTAATGTCCTTTTTGAGGTTTGGGCACCAATACAGAACCCATACCCTAGATGTGGCCTCTACCAGTGACTCTGTACAAGGCAGTATAACCTCTCCTTGCTGTCCGCCCCAGCTATGCATCCCAGCATCTTGTTTTCCTTGTTGCTGTTTTCTTGCACCGTGTGGAGTGCTGGGTCACTAGTGATTAGAACTCCCAGGTCCTTCTGCCCTCTGATGCAGATACTCTGATTCCACCCAGGTGGTACTCTGTCCTGGGATTCTTGGCTCCAATATGCATAGCATTGCATTTCTTGCACTGAGCCAAGCTGCCAAATCTTGACCCACTTCCCCAGCTTTTCCAGATCATCCTGTTGGTCCACTATCCCTTCAGCCGTGTCCTCTTACACAGAGCTTGGTGTTGTCTGCAAATAGGCACATTTTTCCCTCAATGCCATCCCCAATGGCACTGATGAAGCTATTAAATAACACCAATTCTAGCACAGAGCCCTGTGGGACCCCACTGGTTACCTCTGGTGCCAAATAACTCTCCCCCACACAACCACCCTCTGTGTTCTGTCCCTCAGCCAGTTTTCCACCCATCTGATCATCTTATCTCCAACCCCTAAATCCACCAGCTCTTGATCGACCTTTGTGGGCCACAGAGTCAAAGGCCTTGCTGAAATCCAGATAGAGGATGTCTACCACTTGGCCCCTGGTGACTGTCTTAGTGATGCAAGTTAAAGAAGTCAAACAGGTCTGTTTGACACAATTCCCCACCCCAAAATAAACACGTTGCCTTGCATCCTGGAGACCATGGCCCTCTAGATATTCTACCAACCTTTTATTTTAGTATGGTCTCCATGAGCTTGCCCAGAATGGAGGTCAGACTGACCAGTCTGTAATTCCCTGGGACTGCTTTTGTTTTCTTATTAATTATGTTCTTGCATTAACATAGTTTTGTATAAAACACTATAGGCATAATACTTGAGAAAATGGTATTGGGCTTGCACATATTTGAGAAATGGGGCATATCTGAAAATAGCATGCAAACTGTTTTACGATATTGAGTGACACAGGCACTAAATGAGATACTGTGGTGATAATGGGGCTTTGATGGTATAATATTTCACTTTAGTTGCTTCAGGATTGCTGGTTTTAGGAATGACTGGACACCATAAGTAACTTCTAACAGCTCTGAGGTTTATGCAACAAACATACATTAGATAAATCAGCAGAACCACTACTACAATCTGCTCGTGCAGTTTCTAAAACCCAGTTTCCACCCAGACATACCATTAGCCCAAAACTGCAGGGGGCGTGGACTAAACCATTCTACAGTGTTACTAGGGTAAGTTACCATACTACAGCTCCCTTCTAGTAAAAGAAAGCAATTACCTTGATTTCGGTTTGCATATCAATGACAAATAATTACCAAGCAATATTAACATAATGGTTGAGTCTTACTTTGTGATGATTTAGGGTCTAAAGTCACTGGTACTCAACTTTGTTGAAATAAGTCTTTACCACTGACTTAAGTCATAACAAAATCTCTGAACCTTCAGGAACTTTTAAGCAAACGCCCTCTTCTGGTCATTCAAGTAGACTGCACTACTGGTTCAGCTTCAGGACTTTCTGGCAAAGAGTCATTGAAAACAAAGGTTCCATCCCAGGTTGCTCATACTCTTGACAAGTGTCCTGTTCCTGGCTGTTGTCCCTGGATTGCACTGTTTGTGACAATATGGATTCAGTTGACTCATCTGCCTGTTGCTCTTCAGCCTCCAAAGCAACTGTTCAGTCTCTCCTCAGGTGTCTCCTGTTCCTCTATGTATCGCTGTCCTGCAGGTGTAATCCACTATAGGATCTTGGCTCATCACGGATTCTTTCCACTGTAGCAGGTTGCCACCCACTAGAAGTCTCTATGCATACTTTCCCTTCTCTGAACGGAATAAGTGGAGCTGCATTCCTGTCATAATACTGTTTCTGTCTTTTCTGTAGTCTTTTCAGACATTTATGTGCATCCTTTGGTATTTCAGGTTGCAGTGCCCTTGCACTTGCAGGTATGTTGTCCTCAACATTCTGCCCATTAACAATTGAGAAGATGTACAGTTCAGTCCTGTGACTGGTGTATTTCTAAGACTGAGCAATGCGAGATGTGGATCGGTCTGACCTTGCTAGACTTCAGAAAGATTCTTTTACTGTCTGGATCATTCTTTCAGCTAAACCGTTAGACTGTGGGTATCCTGGGCTGGAATGAGTTATTCTGAACTCTCACAACTTTGCAAATTGCTTCATTTCATGACTTGCAAATGGTACATGATCCGCTACCAGTTCTTTTGAATTCCATGTCTTGCAAATACAGCTTTCAATTTTGCAATAACTGTAGCTGCTGTCTTGTCAGGCATTCTGAGAACCTCAAGGGTATTTTGAAAATAGTCCACTACTATTAAGTAAGAGTGTCCCCAAAGTCAAAATGTCTGCTCCAAGCTTTAACCATGGCATGTCAGGTATTTCATGTGGACACATTGGCTCTTTGTGGTTGCTGGGTAAGAGTTCCTGACAAGGTCCACATGCTTCAACTATCATTCTACTTCTCGATTCATGCCTGGCCATACATCACAACTCTGGCTTGTGCCTTGACCTTTGTATTCCTTTGATGTGCTGTGAAGTCTTTGTAGCATATCTGTCCTCAGCTCTTTGGGTATGGTGATTCTTTACCCACCATTATGAGATCATTTTCTATGTATATATTGTGTCCCATGGGCCAATAGTGCTGAAGTTTGATGCTGACTTGTTTTTCCTGTTAGGCCATCCTTTGAGGTGCATTTCTTTAAGCAACTGTAAATCACTGTCCCTCTGTGTGGCCTGTTTTAGCCCCTCTAACATGCTGTCAGGCAGTGTTTCTGTTGCTTGGATTGAGTATATGACCTTTTCACTACTTAGATCAATGTCTCCTCTGCTGGTTTTCTTGGTACTGCCCTGGAGTGAGCATCTGCAATCAGAATATCTTTGCCTGGAGTATATATTACCTCTATGTCATATTTCTGTATCTGTAGCAGCATCTGCTGCAATCTTGCTGGAGCCTTTCAATTGGTTTGTTCAGTATGGACTGTAGTGGCTTGTGATCTGATTGTATTTTCACTGACCTTCCATAAACATACTGATGAAATTTCTGTAGAGAGAACACAATCTCTAGCAACTCTTTTCTATCTGTGCATAGTTTTTTCAGCACTGGACAGTGACCTAGATGCAGAAGCTATTGCTCTGTTTCTTTGTAGTAGACAAGCACCTAGTCCGTCCTTAGATGCATCTGCTTGGATTTCAATGTTCTCTTTGGATCAAAGAATTTTAATACTGGTGCACAAAATAGTCTCTTTCAGTTTTGTAAGGCTTCTTCCTGTGTTGGCTGCCACTGACATGACATCTTTTTGAGTAGCTGCCTTAGTGGTGCAGTGAGGGTTGCTTCATTTGGAATGTACTGCGCCAAGTATTGAGTCATTCCTAACAGTCTCTGTAGTGCTTTTTATCTTCAGGAGAGGGCATCTCAGCTATTGCTTCTACTTTGGCTTGATCAGGCGTAGCCCATTTTCGGTTATGATGTGCCCCATGTATTTCACTTCACTTACCAAATACTGTATTTTGTCACTATTGAACTTAACATTGAGTTCCACTGCTCTGTCCATTACTTTTCTCAAAGTATTGTCATGCTCTTCCTTGGTAGCTGCGGCTATAAGCATGTCATCAGCTATTACAAAAACACCTGGTATGTCCCCGAAGTGTTCAGCATTTCTCTGCTGGAATACTTCACTTGCAGACCGTATACCAAAAGGAAGTTCAGAAATCTGTACCTTCCCATGGACTGTTGAATGTACATAGGTCTGCAGATTCGTCATCTAATTTGACCTGCCAGTACCCATCTTTTCATCTAGAATTGTAAAAACTTTTTACCTGCAAGCTTACTCTGAATATCCTCCTATGGGGATGGAGAAATGATGTCTCTGATAGCTTTATTTAAGTCTCTAGGGTCCAAACACACCCTGATCTCACCATTTTCTTTTCAGTAATAACAAGACTATTTACCCATGTTGTAGGTTTTCTTACCTTGCTAATCACCCCAATTTGCTCCAGCTGTTCCAGTGTCTGTTTTAGTCTGTCCATAATTGCATATGGGACTTTCCTGCACCCATGTACCACAGGAGTAACATTTGGTCAGTGTATATGTGGTAAACACCAAGGAATTCTCCTAGGCCTTCAAACACTGTTTTAAATTGTGCAAGAAGTTCCTTTTGTGCTTGGCTTGGTTTTAGCACCTTTACTTTGCGAATCAGATCCAGGATGACACATGCCTGTTGACCCAGTAGGGAAGCTCCCATGTATTAGTGACATAAAACTGCAGATTGGCCTCTCTGTCTTGTGTCTTACACTTTAGCTCACTTCCCTTCCGGATTAATTTGTGCTCCTCCATATGCCATTAGGATAGTACTGGTCGGCTTGATTTGTACCTTGCATGGAAACTCATGTAATCACTTCTTTAGTAAAGTATATTGGCTTCAGCCCCAGTGTCCAACTTGAACTTAACTGGCAGTCCCATTATCTTCAAGGTAGTGTACCACCCTTCATCTGGTACTTGTGTCCGCACCATTCTTGTCTTCTTTTACAGCACCCACAACTAGTGCTTCTACCCCTTTGGTCATTTTCTCATGAGGTTTGTTGGACTTTTTGACCTGCACATTTTTGCATAATGGTTGAGGCCACCAGATTTACGATATTTCTTGTCCATACGCTGGACAAGCCTTTGGCGATGTCCCTTGCCACACCTCCCACACGTGTTTGATTTTTGTGCACGTGTCTCACGTGTTGGTAGCTGGCGGTCTGGTTTTCAGCCTGTATTACCATCCTGCCTTGAACAATAATTCTTAAATGCTTCCATAACCTCAGCTGCTTTTTAGCTTGTGGGTCAGCACACATTATATTGAGGTATTGTACACCCTCGAGGGCCTCATCCCGATCGTGTATAGCAGGACTGCAATTTCATTTCTTCCGACTTATCATCTAATCCCATGGCTGTGAAGTACAGACTTAATCTCTGTGCCCACCTTCTCCAGTTTTCTGCAAGGTTTCCAGTCAACAATAGTGGTGGAGGTGGCTTAAATTGCTCCATACTGCCAAAATACTTTGTTATACAGTCCTTTAATAAGCTTTAGGTACTCACAATACTGTCTTTTGTTTCTTTTCATGGCAGCACAAACTTTTCTTCTTTCTTGCAACTGCAGCACTGCAAGTTCACTTCTGACACCATATAATATTTCACTTTAGTTGCTTCTTACAGGATTGCTGGTTTTAGGAATGACTGGACACCATAGTAACTTCTAACAGCTCTGAGGTTTATTCAACAAACATACATTAGACAGATCAGCAGGCCTCAGCAGAACCACTACTACAATCTGTTTGTGCAGTTTCTAAACCCAGTTTCCACCCCAGACATGCCATAGCCCAAAACTGCAGGGGTGTGGACTAATCCATTCTACAATGTTACTAGGGTAAGTTACCATGTACTACAGATGGTACTTTATTTGAAAAACCAAAGTTGTATATTTTTGAAAAAATACAGAAATATTGCTTAACTTAAAATATGCATAGTTTTGGAGCACAGTGGCTGATGTTTTGTCAGTCTGGATATAACAAATGAAAACTTACTTTATTTTTAATGAGAAAGAAACAACTTGTGTGAGAAATAGCTTGCTCAACAAAGTGCAACATCAAATGACAAAAGATTGAGGCAATAGTCCTTAGCAATTTACGGGTACTAATATTTCAGTGTTGTGCTGTCTAAACCGACACACCCTGCTTCTGTGTTGCGTCATCACCACTCACGCTGACACCCGGGTACTTCTGATTGCGTGTACACATGGCTGGAGCTACCAGCTAACCAAAGCGTTATCCAGGCAACTTTATCGGATAAGTCGATGCCTGGATCATACCTCTCAACTGTCCCTGATTTTGCCTTAAAATTTTACTATGTCCCTCCTAAAATGTGTGTGTCCGGGACCAAACAGTGGGATTTGTAAGCACACAATAATGTCAAACATTAAAGTTACAGACTTGTTCTTTCTAGAAAATGCATTTTACATTAAGGCCCTTATTCTACCAGCTTCCAGAGTGGGGATACCACCAATTTCGAAGATATGTCCCTGATTTTGGTCCCAAATTTTTTAAGCCTTGTCCCTGATTTATGAGGTTGAGAGGTATGGCCTGGGTACTTTCCTGACGTCGCGTTTACATGCAGCTAGTGTTACTGACTTACGCTTGAGATCTTCGCCCTGAGCGCAGTTACCCCGTAACCCAACTGCATGTAAACGTAGTGAATGTGAACTCGGTTCAGAGCGCTGTGATGTAAACTGTTCTTCCTTAATAAAGTTGCATTTGTTCATGTTGTGGTGCATGCGCGATGGTGTGCGTCTGCCGTCTTGGAGGAGCGGAGCTGTACGTGGGTACCTACTGTCGGTACCGCAGGTCAGAGGGCGGCCTCGGAACTCCAGAGGAGCGGGATTCGCCTTGTTAGGCGCTCCCTCTCTTTGGGGAGGGAGTAAACGGTGGGATATCCGGTCCAGAGATGGCCGAAGCTCAGCCTTCAGAAGGTTAGTTGTCGCCGCTTGTCGTTGTGAAGTATGATGGGACGACGGGGGCAGCCAGGTCCCTGGGGCTGAGTGAGGAATGGGTTGTGGGCGAAAGAGGCTGGCCTGCGCCATCCGTCCCCGGACCCTTGCGCGACAGGTTACCTGTTCGGTGCGTGTCAGCAGCCAGTCCCGTCAGTCAGTGGGTTTAGAGTAGGAACAACCACCGGCCGGAGGGCTATGGTTAATGACGCGGTGTTCGGGCTTTGAGAGGCAATGCCTTGTCATTTCTGAGTATTAAGTGCGGGAGGACTGAACACGGGTATGTCACCTGCCCTAGGTAATGTGATTGGCTGAGGCCAGCTCGACTGCACTAAGGCATATCATCAACCTTCTTGTCACTTAACTGAGGGAAGTAGAAACCGGGGAGGGGTACACTGATCCTCATAATGAGCAAAGGATACATCTTCAAACATGGAGAGACGAGCTCAGAGCAAGAGGAAACTGTTTATACAAAGGTCATCTTAAAAATATGATATTTTGCTTTAAAGTTGGAATTTACAGCACAGTCTGTATGGGTAGCACCTATTCCACGAGGGACGGATGTGGGACAGAACAATTTTGAGGGGTAAAATGATGGACGTTCTCCTAATTAGGGACAGTTGAAAGTGATGCACCGAGGATGACTGGCCGCTAGCAGCTGGCTTTTATAATAACCATTGTAAGGAGGATACACCAGCTGATGGTGGGGCTGTAACAGCAACTGACCTATCCTAATTATCGCCCTGCTAACAACAAGGCCCAGTTGATGATGGGTCAGCATGTAATGATGATGGTTAATTCGCTCCATGTTGTTTGGACACATGCTGGGTACAGGCAAGGCACAAACGTGGTAAAAGTTGCTATCTGGGGTGTTTGTGGGTAGCTGCTTTTTCTTGTCTGGCCTCCTGTGATTAGTACCTCACCAGTAAATATGCACCATCCTACCAGTGAGTGGTTTAGAGTCTACTTTTGGGAGCTTGTGGCTAGATTTTTTTGTTTTTGAACTGGTCATTGTTCTGAGAGCACTACATAACAGCTCTGTGAGCGGCCCTTGTTTTGTGTCTCCTTGAATACCATCCTCTTGGCTCTGCCTGCTGAGTTATCTGGTCAGCTGGTTCACTTTAGTCTTCCATAGTCACATTCTCTTAATGCAGATCCTGCAGCTAGGAACAGTGTGGATGTAAACATGCTGGTGGAATGGTACGAACTCTTAGTAGGCATGGGAAACCAACTGTAGTGGAACAAATTAACTTAACTGGGCATTGCACCCTGGCTTGGAAATACGTAAGGAGTGTTGGGTCACAGTGTTGGTCTTACTACAGTTTGTGGTTACAATGTGTAGTGGTCATTTTGCTATGCCATCAGATTCTTTCCTTGCTTTTTACAGTGACTAAATGATGAAAGTGTGATGTGTCCATTTGGTAATATAACAGTGATGCATTAGCTGACGCTGGATACACAGAGTAGATGAAGTGCGACCCAGGTGTGATTTGGTTGAAAAGACCAAAAAAAAAAATGTAACCATCATGCACACTTCAAGTTAAATACTTTTTTTTTTTTTTGTCAGCCTGCACTCACAACATGCACATTGCTGTAAACGCTCTGCTGGAGAAAGAATTTACCCATAGGTGGTTTGTTAAAAATACATTTCAGCTTTAAAAAATTTGCCATTCATATCCAAGTGATACTGCTTGAAACATTAACCAGCTAACTAAAGTGTCATTGTTGGAGTTCTTGTTTCTAAAATGAATCAGTGGAGGTCCTTTATTGGTTAGGAGTGGGCTGCTGAGGTAGCCAAAAGCACTAGGGAGGATTACAGATTAAATCCAGCATATCCCTGTGTGTTTTCTGCATTAGGCGGGTCTGAACCCACTAAATGGACATAAATCCATAGAGGACATTAATGCCATATTGGTTGGTATTAAAGTTGCTGTTTTGATCCCAGCTCACTGCTGTTAGTTGTGAGAGCATAGATGTCTTACATTAAACGAATGAGACCCAAGATGGCCTTTTGTCATCCTGTGATGCAGGGCAGCCCTGAGCTGCAGAAAGTACTTATAACAACAAAAAAAACCAAATAAAAGTGTCACAGTGGTATTGGCCTACAAGGATTCTGGTTTTGGCTTTGTTTAAATAACACACACACAAAAAAAAAAAAAACTGTCCTAGTGGCTCTTTAGTGACTAGGCAACTTGAGGTCAGCACTTGCCAGTATAGGGTTCCAAATAAGAGCTGGTAGGGTGGACCAGTCGCTGGTAGAGTGGACCAATCACATGCTGTTGAGGATACGGCTATGAAGAGGTCAATCTCTGAAGATTTCATTACATAGAAACATCACTTTGATGGCAGATAAGGACAGCTTGGCCCACCTAGTCTGCCTGTTTCCTATCTGTTGGATAAGCTGCAGATCCTAGTTAATCAACAGCTTACTTCCTCCTAACCCCCACTAGAATTGCCTTATACCTGTCCCATGCATTCTTGAATTCTACCACTGTTCCTGACTTCACAACCTCCTCGGAAGGCTGTTCCACGCATCCACAACCCTCTCTGTGAAAAAATACTTTCTAATATTACCTCGGAGCCGTCCTCCCTCTGTCTTCAAATTGTGCCCTCTTGTTCTTGCACATCTCTTCTTCAAAGTTACTACCCTCTTGTACTGTAATTCCCTTGAGATACTTGAACGCTTTCTATCATGTTCCCTCCCTCCTTTCCTCAAGGGTACATACATTAAATTCCTTTAGTCTCTCCTGTATGGCTTCTGTTGCAGACCCTGCATCATTTTAGTTGCCTCCTCTGGGCTGCCTCCATCCTGTCTATGTCACTCATGAGATGGGGTCTCCAGAACTGCACACAGTACTCCAGATGGGGTCTCGCCAACTGTCTGTATAGAGGATAACAGCCTCCTGTTTTCTACTGGTGATGCCTCTCCCTATACATCCCAGTATCCCTCCAGCCATCCCTACTGCCTTCTCACATTGCTTGCTTACCTTTAGGTCATCTGATATGACTACCCCAGGTACCTTTCCATTTTGTTATAGTTACTACCCCCTCATTGTGTACTCTTCACCTGGGTTTTGTTTCCTAGGTGCATTACTCTGTTTCTTTTGCATTGAATCTAAGCTGTCATACTTTTGACCATTCCTCCAACCTTGCCAAATCCCTTCTTATCCTTTCCAGCCCCCTTGTGTATCAACCCTGTTACAGATCTTTGTGTCTGCAAAGAGGCATACCTTTCCTTCCAGTCTCTCTGCAGTTTCACTTATAAAGACATTAAAAGGACCAGACCCAGTACTGAACCCTGTGGTACCCTCACTAGTAACCCCTTTCTTCACTGTTGTCTCCATTTACTATTACCCTCTGTGTCCTGTTGTCCAGCTAATGTTTTATCCAGGATACCACCCTGGCACCCACTCCCAGGCTGGCTAATTTATTTATTAATCTTTTGTGCAGGACTGTGTCAAATGTCTTGCTAAAGTCTAGGTAGGCCATGTCCACAACATCTCCTTGGTCTACTTTGGTCACCCAGTCAAAGAAATCGTTAGATTTGTCTGACACCTTCCTGCTGTGAATCCATACTGCCTTGGGTCCTGTGACAGTGGCCTCTGGTACTCAACAGTTCCCTCCTTCAGAAGTGATTCCATCATTTTCCCTACCACTGAGGTCAAACTGACAGGTCTATAGTTTCCTACCTCTGTCTTGCTCCCACTTTTGTGAAGGGAATCGCATCTGCCCTCCTCCAGTCCTCAGGTACCACACCATCCTCCCATGATTTGTTAAAAAGAGTAGTCAATGGTGTTACTAGTTCTCCCTTAGTTCTTTTAGAATTCTGGGGTAAATCCCATCAGGCCCCATTGCTTTGTCCATCTTCAGTTTTAGGAGTTCTTTCAGAACCCTTTCTGCTGTGAAAGGACTGATATCGCCTCCATCCAAAGTGCTTCTATTAACTGGATTAGGTATCTTCCCCTCCTCTTCCTTTGTGAATACTGAGCAGAAGTATTTGTTCAGTATCCTGCTTTTTCAATGTCCTCTCTGCCCACCCTCCCTCCTCTTTATTCAGCCTCAGTATCCCCTCCCTTTGTCTTTCTTCACTCCCAAATGTACCTATAAAAGGTTTTATCCCTCTTAACTGAGTTGGCTGTTGTTTCCTTGGTTTGGGCCTTTGCTATTCTGACTGCCTTCCGCCTCCTTCTGCTTTAACTGGTACAGTTCTCTGTCCTGCTCCTTGTGTGTTTCCTATACTTCCTGAATGCTATCTTTTCCCCTAACCTTCCCCAGCACCTCTTTTGAGAACCAGAGTGTGTTTTTCTTTCGTTTGATTTGTTTACTTGCTTCACACAAGGTTGGTTGCCTCTGTGATGGCAGTTTTGATGTTCTCCATTGTTGCTACACCCTCCTTCTTGCCTGTTTGCTAGTGCTTTCTGAGGCACTCTCCCATTTTGACAAAATCAGCCTCCTGAAGTCCAGTACCTTCACTTTTGTATGGCTTGACTCTGCAGCGAGTTTATCGTGAACCACACTGTTTGGTGGTCACTTGTTCCCAGATGGCTACCCACTTCTAGATCTGAGACCCTCTCCGTCCCCATTTGAGAGTACCAGGTCCAAGATTGCTCCCTCCTGAGTGGGTTCCAACACTAGCTGTCTGAGGCATGCCCCTGCAGGGTATTGAGAATGGCCCTGCTCTTGGATGTGCCTGCAGCAAAGGTTCTCCAGTTAACATCTGGCATATTC
The DNA here is from genome assembly GCA_016271365.2 of Neoceratodus forsteri. Lineage (NCBI taxonomy): Eukaryota > Metazoa > Chordata > Ceratodontiformes > Ceratodontidae > Neoceratodus > Neoceratodus forsteri. The sequence continues at coordinate 632,741,361 of CM057456.1, read as the reverse complement.
AGTTCCTCTTCAGCAATATCTCCTTTCTCTGCCATCCTAAGGATGTCTTCTGTCATTTCTTGTCCATTTCCTCCCTGAGACGGGGGTCTGTATACAACCCCTGTGCAGATTGTGGTGCCATTTCCAGTCTCCAGGTGACCCACAGTGCCTCTTCTCCTCCCTGTTTACCCTTTAGTTCTGTTGCTTTGATCCCTTACTTTACATAGAGAGCTCCTCCTCCTACCCTCCCTGTCCCTCCTGTAGATTGTGTACCCTGGTATGTTGAATTCTCATCATGGTTCTCTGTGTACCATGTTCTGTGACTGCCACGATATCCAGGCATCTCTCTTCCATCAAGGCCACCCGCTCAGGGAGCTTGTTGCCTAGACTACGGGCATTGGTACTCATTACCCTCTACAGGGTTTTAAATAATTGATTAGCAGTTTTTTCATGGGACAATACTAACTGTACAGAAAGCAGTGATATTGGTTTCCTAGAAGTGTAATGTTTGTTAAACACAGTGAGGCAAGTGCTATGCATTTTCACAGTGTTTTAGAACATTTATGAGCAAACGCTAATCAGTTTTAGCATTAAATGAAACCCTGCTCTATTTTTTTTGCTTTGACCCCAGTATGGGATTCTGGGGCTTGCATGTGAGCCCTGATCTTTTAGATGGCAGCACAGTACACTGCAGTCTGTTACTGGGCCAGTCCCAAAATGTAAATCTGAAAACATTTACATCTCCGCTGATGTAGTTGTAAAAGAAATATGTCAGAATGTAGGTAGTTGAATGTATCTGTGACCTTGTAACATTTTCTCTTGCTTTCCATGACTTCTGTCATTTTGTACATGAGAATGCCATAGTTTTCTCTCAAATTTACCATGAGGAAAATGAGCAGAAATGCTACCATTGGGAACATAGGAGGCTTAGTTACTTTTTTTACACGCCCATCCTTCCATTATGGTCTTTGTATTCTATCATCTTGGTCCAGTGGTGTAGCTTCAGTGACACTTGAATAGAGTTATTCAGATTACTTAAAAGGAGAACTACTGGCTCATCTGTAATGGCCATCATTGAAGAGATTGGGGCTTCAGTAACAGGATCACTAGTGCAGATGCAGTCTTCACATTATGTATACCCAAACAGAGCCTTTGCAAAAATGCCCGTAGAGAGGCAACATGCTGGCCCTCTGCCTGTCCCCAAGATCATGCTGGATGGGAGCAGTACCTCAGTGTGGCAACGCTGATATGACACCGACATGTTCAAACCTTGATGGATCTGTTTGTTTTCGAATGACTGATCCAATTTTGCCAAAAATACATCATTTATATGTAATCTCCTATTTCCTCCCGAGGTCACACCTGGAAACAAGTCTCTGATAAGTGTGCCTACCCGGTCAACAAATATATAAATAAAATAAAATAAAATGAGTGATTATCCTTGCATTACTGTGTCCTATGCATGGAGATTTTACATGCTTTGTATCTTAAATTCTCTGCTGTATTTGCCAAGACAAACCCTAAATACCATGTTTATGCTTAGAACATGGCACTTGGACTTAGTCTTGGCAAATATAGAAGGAATAAAAAGTACATCACGAAAGCTCCATACACAGGGCACTGTAATGAAGAGGGCAGTTGCACATCATCATATTGAGGTATTATTGCCCTCCTCCAGTGCTGTCTTGGGTGGGCAGAGGCTCTAGCATGAAATGCCTTTTGCAAGGCCTCTGGACATACTGTACGTAGTATGAAGATTGCACCCGCGCAGGTGACCTTCCTACTAATGCCCAAACTCTTCAACACTGTTTTTACAGGTAAGCCAGTAGTTCTCCTCAAAGTAATCAATTTCAGATTACCAACATCTTGCTCTGATAAGTAATCGGTTACATATTCAGGGATTACTCTGGCTTTTAGTTTTTTTGCACCAGTATCGTTGACAAAATATGTTGCATTATATGGAAGGCAGACCTGTTTTCATCTCTCTTTAATGGTGGCAGATAGTTTTAGAAATCGCGCTTCAAATCTTTTTGGCTCCAGTGGAGAGGCAGAGCCAGCTATGTATATTTACTGATTGCTGGCGCAGATAACAGATTACTGACTACTGGCCCAGAAAAGTAATCTGTTTCTGATTACTGGCTGCTGGCTCAGATAAGTATCAGTTCTCAGGTTATAGATTACTGAATATTGGCTCAGAAAAGTAATCTGTTATAGATTACTGACTGCTGGCTCAGAAAAGTAGTCGGTTACAGATACTTGCATTATTGGGTATGTGCAATTGTGTTTCCTTTAAAACTTGGTTGTATGGCCAGTATTCTCCAGGATAACCCATACCTCAGGGCATTTGCGCTGGGGTTCTTTTGTATTTCTTTTCCTTCTCTATTTTGGGGTCCCCATGACCCAAACAAATATCATCCCCTATAAGGGTGCCTGGCCCCTCTCCCTTTGCTAAGACACAAATATGGCACACTGATGAGCCCAAATGTGGATGAAACACGTGTATGTGTCTGCTGTTCTTAGCCTTTGCTGACTCACTGTGAGGCCTTCTGGCACCATGATTCTGCTTAAAGTGGAGCCAGTCCACGCTCTTTCTTGGGGATTTGCATATGTTTCCATGATGCTTTGCATTATTGGGGTATGTGCAATTGCTTCCTTTAAAACTTGCTGAATGGCCAATATCCTCTGGGATAACCCATTGCCTCAGGGCATTTGCTCTGGGGTTCTTTTGTACTTTTTTTTTTTTTTTTATCAGTTACAGATTACTGACTGCTGGCTCAAAAGGGTAATAGATTACCGACTGCTGGCTCAGGTTACACATTTGTGACTACTCACCAGGCCCCATCCACACACACTGCTCAGACCCTGTAACGGATAGAAGCCGTTACAACTGGGGAGTGGTGTAGTGTCCACACTGCTGCCGGGTGTTCGTTATGGGATCGCATACCGGGTCCACACTTTGGGAGCTGGGCGTCCATTATGGTGGCACCTGATCCCATTAATGCAGCTTGCGCTGCGCTAGGGAAGCGGTGCCACATGTCCACACTACGCCCGTAACGTTACTACAGAATTGAAGTTATATCTGTTGAAACCACCTCTTACGTGGTTTCAACAACGGTTATGAAAACACCTCTGTAACGTTACAGGTGTAAACGAAACTGTTGCAGTAACGGCTTGGGCACCCTGTAACGTTACAGAGGTGTAGCATGGACAGGGCTCTCAGATAAGTAATCAGAGATTACCAACGGTTGGTTCAGAAAAGTAATCAGTTACAGATTACTAACTGCTGAGTTAGAAACAAAATCAGTAACGGATCACTGACTGCTGGATCAGGTTACAAATTACTACCGCTCAGAAAAGCAATCGGTTTTAATTACTTTAGTAGCAAAAAGTGGTTTAATAACATCATGTTGGTAACTTCCTTTTGGTCTGAAACCAGTTGTTTGTACTAAATGCTGGCTGGAAGGGTACTGCTGGGCCATGTTTAGCATAAAGCAGGGCACTGTTGATTTAAAACAAAAGTTTGCCATGTACAGATGGGAAAAGTAATCTAGATTGCCTTTGATTTTTTAAAGTAATCTGGATTGCTCACATAGGTTATTTTATTTAATCAGTCCTTCTCAAAGCGTATATTTGAATCGAAACATTCTACACTTAACCTTATTTAAAATGGCCGCCTCAAGTTTAATGAGTTAAAAGTAATCTTCACTGTAATCAGATTATAAATGACAGCATTGGTGGAGGACTACTGACCAATGAAGGTGGCAGTAATCAGATTATAAATGACGGCATTAGTGAAGCACTACTGACCAGTGAAGATGGTGGTAGTGGAGTGTAAACTAACGCTTGTGTAGTGGAGCGGAGACTCTGCTAACACATGCTCTAAAAAATCCTAAGTCTCCCGTAGTGGACAGGGCTAGGTTTAATGGGGTGGAACTGGCTCGGAGTACTCGTAATCTTCTAACAATAGGAGTCCATCAGTAACACCTAATACAGAAGTGCATCATTTCCAGGGTGTGCTGCCTCATGAGATAGAACTTATGCTAACCATGGAACTTGGAGCTAGTTGAAACTCGGCGCCTGGTCATGTTCCCCTACTGGCTTAACGCCAGATTTGTTTCTGTGCTTGAGAGTGGCTGCCCGAAGACATGTCCAGCCTGCTGGTCATTAGCTTCAAACCTTTATTACTGTGGTGGTGTTTTTAATGTGCAGGTTAGTTTTTGATATCACTGTGTTTTAGTTAAGGTGTAAATTTTGGATTATAAAATGTAGCTTTTTTTTTTTTCGTTCTTGTTAATTCCTAGTTGCTTTGTCAGTGTGGCTGCCACCTGAGGGAACTGAACATTTTTGTGCAAAAAAGTTTAACTGCTTGCAGTTTTGTCAGTTATTTTAGTGGTTTTAACTTGTCTTGGCCAAATACAGTTGTTTTTACCAATTTGTCAAATTTTATAGGTTGTGTCAGTATTTGGCATGACTGACAGGCCTAAAATGAAAAGACCCATACGTTTAAAAATTGTACTTCCTTTTTCAGTTCCTGGCAAAGCAGGCTGCTACTAACTTTGATTAAAACTCATTCTCACCAATAGTGACATGTGGCATCGGAACCATCCATTGCTTAACCCGACCCAAAATGGACACCGGAGAGGATGAGTGTTAGGTGCCTGGGGCCAGATCATGATTTTAAAATTGATGTCCTTTGTCTAAAGTTTTGTCCAAAACACAAAGGAAGGGCCTTAGAAAGAGAAGGATTTATGGCTTTAGTCTGTCTGTCTGTCACCAAAGCTCAGTAAAGCCTCGGAGAGAGCTCCCAATGACAGTGGAAAGCACACATTCAGTGGTTCTTCTCCTCACAAGCAGTAAGGGAAAGGGAAGTTGTTTAACCAGGAAAGGCGCACTAAACCAGAGCCTGTTTTCCAGGTGTGGCCTGGGAGCACAAGGAAGTTAAGTGACTTGTTCAGGGTCACACAGTATGCAAGTGGGGCTGATAGATTGAAACCCAGGTTCAGGTTTGCAGCTCAGTGCCCTTAACCACTATGTTATACTTCCTCCTATACAGTAGTCCTTGTCAAAGTGAATGCTGGTGAATGAGATGGAAAGTTTTTGGCCTCGTTTTGGAAACCTCTGAAATTATGGAGACATCCCCTGACCCACTACTACCAGGACCCACTTGTCTGTGGTGATTTTTTCTTTGTTTTAACCATTTCTGTAAGTAGTGGATCTGCCTTCTACCTGCTGGCAATGGCTGACTGGCAACCTGGACAAAATTGTCTGGGTTTTGATCAGGCTGGGTCTGCATGATCAGGACCGGTAGGCTAAGTGATGAAAATGCGCTGTTGCTAAGTATTAACTTACTGTACTGCATGCCGGCACATAGACGTCCCTCAGGCTTAACCCATCACTCACATCATCAGAGCTGGCTGCAGGGATGGGGGAGACAATGGGAGAGTTAGTTCAGCAGCATTGTGGGCAGAGGAATGCAGGATCAACCAGATAAAAGAAATCATAAAGTGTAACAACTTAAAAATTCTTTTTTTTTTTGGCGATTTGCTTAATTGGGGCCTCTAGGTCCTGCAGTTTTAAGGCAGAGGAGCTGAGGATACCCTTTAAACAAAACCAAGCGAGCTAAGTGCAACAAGTGGAATGTTCTCCTGATAACTTGTAATCTTACTGCGCCCCTAGTATGCTTGTGTTGGGGTCTCCACGCCACATCCTTTTATTTATTTATTTAAAATGGAGAATGTGGGGTGGAACCCTATAAGGTAAATAGTGCCACCATACTAATGAATCCTAAGTAGCACAGACAGCATAGCATACTGCTATGCTGTTCTATATATGTGGCCTGTAGTCCTCCACCAATGCCCAAGTGATTAGTGGCGTCCCCTTTTATCAACCCTGCCTGTAGCAGGGCTCTACCGCTCGACATCTCTGATGTCGACTGCTGCTATTTTAGGGAATCATGCTCTAATTACAAATTGTGGTCGGCATGATTTCTGACAGACTCCTGGTCTTGCTGTCATCGGGGCTTCACTCCCCGAATCCCCCACGTGGGGTCTGTGCCCCGCACCTCTACTAATGATTCTTAACTCCAGTCGGAGTTAAGTAGGGGTGGGGCGCAGAACCGAGAGACAGCATGCCCCTGTCTCCGCACACCGACACAGTGACCTGTTGCAAAGTGCTCGATTTTGCCAACAGGAGTGTAGTTCGCTCTGTGGGTGTCGCTGTAGGGGCATACCTGTGGCAGTGGCACAGAATTATGCCAGCTTGGTAGGATCTGGATTTCTCCAAGGCTTTATGCTGGGGCCAGGGGATATTTCCTGATGGGCCCATTTTCCCCACCTTTGTAGCCTGTTGTAACTTCTGATAAGGTTGACGTGGGTTGAAGGAGTGCAGTCATGCAGTCTGTACTGCCCCAAGCTCCCTCCCAGTCCAAGAGTAAACTTATTACCTTGTCACCCTTGTGAGCTCCTAACCTCCGTGGCTCTAGGAGCAGGAGGTCTGCTTTCCATTCCATTGCCCAGGCATGGCTGTGGTCTGTGGGGTCCATTTTAAACATGGTGGTTGTGTGTTAAGATAACCTTTGCCAGACTGACCTTTGACTTGGGAGTAAAAGTAACTGGTTAAATTAACATTTAGTTAGTTTCTGACGTCTCATCTGTTTTCTTGTAGCCACAGTGGTCCTTGGAAAACAGGAATCGCTGGATAGTTTGACAGCTTTTACTGGACCAGCATATGTCTTGTACAAAGATGGTATAGTACACAAACTTTCGGGCCTCACAGGTCCCATCATCAGATGCAATAGCAAACTAAACAAAAGCGGAAGTTGTATACACTATGATGCATTATTTCAAAATAATTTAGGCCAGGATAGTAAGAAGATTTAAAGAGCTAGTGGACTGTTTAAATCTAATGTTAGTTTTAAAGCAGTGAACAGTCATTGCCTTTTATATCTGAGGCAGTTTTCCTTTACCTGATGGTTAATTAGAAGATCAACTGTGGCATAGGGCCAAAGCCACTGGGAATCTAGCTGACTCCAAGCATATAAGGCAGCTAGAAATACCTGCACAAAACTCATTCGTTTGGTGAAAGCAGCTTACTACAATGACCTCCTAGGAAAGACCTGGGGCAGAGGAGGGAGTTCTGGGACTCTAAATCTCTCATGGGTAGAGCCTCAAGGGCCCCACTGGACCTTATAGTTACCACCTCTGGCACATTGTAAGACCCAAAGGAAATTGTTGATGCTTTTAATGTTGCATTCACGGACCTCAGCAATGTGTTGCCACCTGAATACCTGAATCACACCCTTGCAGGCCAGCAGTACAACCTCAACACTCCATCACCATACGATAATGTTACCCCACCCGTTTACTTCAGGCAGAATCTCCACAGGTGAGACTGTCGAATATATCAAACGGGTCCTTGGTAAGACCAGAATGGGAGTGACATGATCGATATGAAGATGGTAGCACTCACATTATACAAACTTGTGGCACCGCCACCAAGGTACCAATGCCTCTAAGATCTGGCATCTTCCTGACAGGTGGAAAGAGGCTGTAGTCATCTTTTTTAAATCAGGAAATGGAGCTAATCTTGCAAACTTCCGCCCATCTCGATTTTACCCCCAAAGTGCTTGAAAGGGTGGCCTTAGAACAACTAACTGAGTACCTAGAAAAGCATAGCCTTCTCTGCTTGTAACAACATGGATTCTGACAAAACCACTCCACTGTCACCGTGCTTGTAGAGTACACCACTGGCTTTATGGGGCCCTGGATAAAGGGATGCCATTGGGGTCTGTCTTACTTCATACACCTCACCAAGGCCTTTGACACAGTCAGTCACCAACTGCTACTGAAATGTCTCTCTCTACAGGATTGTCAGTGGAATCTGGCCTGGTCCCATAGTTACCTCACCCATAGATCTCAACGGGCCAGGATCGGCAATACAATCTCTGAGCCCAGGAAGGAAACCTAGTGGTCCCGCAAGGTTCTATCCTCAGTCCTCTCTTATTAAGCCTCTTCGTGAAATGACATGTCTTCTACCTGTCCTGCACACTGCGACTTATGCAGACGATGTTGTTCTCTTTGTCCCAGAGAAAGACCTGGGATCAATTAGTTTGAACTTCAGCTTGATTTTTGTGCATTGGAATCCTGGTTCACCAGAAATAAACTGCTACTCAACTACAAAAGACAAAGATCATGCTCTTCAGCACCCCACAGAGCAAGATTTGAGGGTCCTCACTGCATATACTTGGTAGCGAAGGAGAAGTACTAGACCAAGTCAACACATTCAAGTACTTAGGGATTCACCTTGATGACACCTCGCCTTCACTGCCCATGCTGAGCAACTGGTAAAGTCCACCAACATGAAGCTTGGCATCCTGTACAGACACTGCACCTCAATGACACCAGCTACCCTGAAACTTGTTACGTACAGTTCAGTTCTCTCATCTGTGGATTATGGCCTTGTTATATATGGGGCAGGCACAGACAAAGCGCTTAAAAGGTCAAAACCATCCTCAACAAGGCCTGCCGCCTGGTCCTGGGAGTACACAAATGACTCACCTCGTGACCTATACAAAGGAAACTGGTGGCTCCTACTCCACCACAGACTGCAATACCAGGCCTGCCTCCTTGCAAAAAGTCCCTGATGGGGTCCATGCTTAGTGCTACTTCAGCCCTCTTTGAGCCTGCACAACCGCCTAAATGCACAAGGAGTGCCTCCAGGGCTGTGTTAACTGTTCCTTCATGCGAACCACCCTTGGCCAAAGATCCTCTCCTGCTGTGGGCCTAAATGGTTCAGTGATCTGCCTGCAGACCTTGCCGACTCCCCAGACTTGGCCACTTTAAAATGGGCTTCAATCTGTTCTTGCCAGCAAATCTGACTGCCAGTGTTTCTGTTAACCCACAGCCACAGAGGTTCTCGCACCACAAATACTGCCCTCTCTCACTCCCACTCTCCTGTTCCACAACTGCCCACTCCGCTGCACCCCACACCTCCCACCACCTACCACCTCCCTTGACAAAGCCTCATCTTGGCTGCTAAACTGCATTTCTGCAGACTGGGAGCACCCGTCTGAACTGTAACACGATTGTTAAATATTATACTGCACTTAATTAGTGCTGCATTAATATGTTTCACAAGTGTGGTCCTGTTTCTCCTTACGCCTTGTACCCTGCTTAATGTTGTAACTGCACACTGATACCACTTGTTAGTTTGTCTTTCTGTTCAGCAGTGTTTCATCACCTGTAAATGTCTTGTATTCCTTGTTGACTTGGAGCCTTTGTAAATGAGCCCCCCGGCTCAAAGGTATTAATCCGAATTTGAAATAAATAAAAAGATTGTATATCTGATGTTAGTAAGTGGCTGGAGTATAGTCTAGAGCTTAGGTAATGAGCCGTGAATGAGCTTGGTACATCCAGCAGACAGACCTGGGTTTGATTCCCACATCCTCCACTTGCATACTGTGTGACTCTGACAAAGTCACTTCACCTCCCAGTGCTCCCAGGTAACCACTGAAAACAGGCACCTGTGTGTAGTGGGCCTTACCTGGTTACCAAAGAATAAACTATTAAGTGTGCTGTGTGGAACAGCACTCTGCCTGGCAGCTGACATATTCGTCTGTTCCACCCATTACCTCATCAGCATTGTGACCTCACTGACTGTAATGTCCCTGCTAGTTAGGAATAGCTACTCAGCTGCCAGGTCAGTCACCTCTGATGTCATTTTCAGTGAGCTCACAGTGCAGATTGTGTAGTGGGGTGGACTACAGATAGATGATATCAGCTGCCAGGCTAAGAGCTGTTCCATACATCTAACACAATATTATCACATTAAAAAAAAAAAAAAATCTAATGAGCAAAGGAAAAATACTTCAGAAATAAAAAGTTACTACTAACTACTTGTTTAATATTTGTATCATTTTTCTGTCTGGAGGGTTTGGTTCCACTAGCTGTTTAAATGGAAGGGTGGGTGGAAAGTGAATAGGAACAAGTCTGTAGTTGAGTAGTATGCTTAGCAGGGTGCTTAGATATTCATAAGATAGGGATGAAGGGTGCCTTAAAGTGTTAATTTAAAAGGTATCCTGACAGGAACACAGGATAATAATGACCTAAGATAGTCAAAGTGTGTGTTGGTGGGGTCACAGAAAAAATACCGAAAACATGTTTGTATATAGTATTACAGTTTTCCATAGTGTGTCATAAATCCAGTGTCCCGATTGAGCCCGATACAGTTATCAAGTCATTATTTTTATTTTTTTGTCGCGGGCATCCCTAGCCCCGCAAACAGGCTCGCCAGGCTCCGCAACCAGCCCCTGATACTCTGGGCTGCCACCCCCGAGTGGGTCCGCCAGCGGTGGAATTAGGTAGCTAGAGGGGATGGCACTGGAGCTGACCATTAATGAGGAGCTGGCATTTTGGTGCAGAGACTCCCTTGGGGCAGGGCGTGCAATGATGGCCCGTCCGCCCCGCCCCGTGCGTACTGGCGCGATCACTGTGGTACCCTGGCCTCCACTAGGAGCCCGCACTCCATCGGACACTCAACCTCACCTCCTCGCCCCGGTAGAACAGTCAGTGGACGCTGCATACCTACTCCCCTGGCCGGCCCTCCAACTCCAAGATCCGTCTCGAACCCGGTAATTCATGTCCCAGATGGCATCCATGCCTCTGTGCCAGTGGGCGGCTATCATGTAAAATTTTTTATATATTTTAAATCTCATGTCCGTCTATCCTGTTTTTTGAAGTTGCCTTTTAGTATTAGGACAAGCAGGTCTGAGAGGGAATGGTCTGGCTGGGGAAAATGTTGTTCTGCAGGTATGCTGGTAACCTCGTAGAATATTGTGTGTGTTATGGTTCATCCTGGTTTGCAGTGGTTGTCTGGTTTCCCCTGTGTTGCATCCATTCATTACACTTTTGCTCTGAATTAGGTAAACATATTGCTTGAGTGACATGTAGGGTCCATTGATTATGCAGTTCTGTCTTGTTTTGTTGTCGGTCTGTGTGCATATGTTGGTACAGGTCTTACATCTTGTATTGTTGCATGGTGTAGTGTTCCTCTCATTTCAGTTATTTTGATCTGCTGGGAGTTTACTACAAATTACTATGTTTAAAAAGGTTAGGAGATGATTGTAAGTAAAGCAAGCGCAAAGCAAAATTTTATTTAATATTATAGTGCATTCCTCATTTTGACTCAGTGCGTTTTGCAATAAAATCTACACATTTAAAACAAGAATAATACAAGTAATATATAAATACATGTTCTAGATAACCATAAAAGCTTGATTAAATAGGAAAGACTTTAGCTCTGTTTAAATATTTTGACAGATTAACTGTCACGAACCTGCAGAGGGAGGGAGTTACAGAGAACTGGGGCTGTGAAAGAAAAGTGCATGCCCCAATGTTTTTAAACAAATCCTAGGCACCTCAGCAAACCCTCATCAGGGCAGTAGGGAGACGGGAGATCTTGCAGGTAACTGGGCCCTGGTCATGCGGGCTTTATAGGTCAGCAAACTGACCTTGAAGGTGATCTGCCATCTAACTGGCAACTAGTGCAGAGGACACAGCACAGGTGTAATGTGACACGATCTTGCTAGACTGGTCAACAGCCTGGCCGCTGCATTCTGCACCAGCTGTGGTAGCGCAGATCTACCCGCTAGCCCCTCGGTATAGGGCATTACAGTAGTCCAAACACGAGGTCACAAAGGCATGAACCAATGCTGACAGATCTGCAGGGGTATCCGGTGTTTTACCTGGTGAACTTTCTAAGATGGTAAAAGAGGTCTTGACCACAGCCGACACCTGTGATCTCAGTGTCAGACCACAGTCAAGAACAACGCCAAGGTTCCTCACCCGATCAGACGAAGCAACTGAGAGTCCCAAGCTTAAGCCCTGAGACTCGACCAGGTTCCAGCACTAGAATCTCAGTCTTATCCGGATTCAACCTCAACCAGTTCGCCTTCATCCAGTCTTGAATTTTATCCAGCCAACTTTTAGTACCGAGATCGCCTTTTGCTGCTCAGGTGCAAAGGACATGTAGAGCTGAGTATCGTATCGTAGCAGTGAAAACTCTCCTCATACTGCCTTATAATGTCCTCTACTGGCAGTGTGTACACCTGAACAACATGGACAAAATGGAGCACTGCAGGACCCCACTAGGCAGAGGCATGGGGACTGAAAGAATAAACCCCAGATACCACGCTGCGATCTACCAGTGAGGTAAGATTTAAACCAGTTGTGGACTGTTCCCACTAGCCTACAACATACCAGCAGGCGCTTCAACAGCACTCCATAGTCTATGGTGTCAAACACCACTGAGAGATAGAGGAGAACAAGGATGGAACGTTTCCTTTGATCCCTCACCACCAGGAGATCTATCTGCACTCAACCAAGGCAGTCTCAGTGCTGTGCCTTTCCTGAAACCAGACTGGAGAGGCTCATAGATGTCGTGAGCTGTTAAATGGGTCTCCAGTTGAACAGACACCACCTTCTCGGTAACCTTCCCCACAAAGGAAGGTTAGAGACTGGTCTGCAATTTGCCAGATAGTCTGCATCTAATGATTGTGTTTTTTTTTAATATAGGAGGGGCCTTACAACCACCTCTTTCAGGGGCCCAGAAAAGACTTCTGACATCAAAGAACATCAGACAATCTTGGCTAGGACCGTGCCGATGATCTCAACGCACCCACAAGGAGGTGCATTGGTCCCGGTCCAAACCACAGTAAATTGGCCATATTTTCTGGATGACCCTTACGACATCTACTACTGCTATCTGTTGAAATCGGACCAGACAGACTGGGTGTCTGTGACCTCACGTTCGTCACTGTCATGCCCATTTGAGAATGCTGGCTGGGTCTCCAATCTGATCGAGGCAATCTTCTCAGCAAAAACAGCAAACTCGTCACATCTTCATTGTGATACAGCTCCCTGGACTGAAGACAGGCTGGATTACATAGCCTGTCCACAGTGTATAAGTGCTGAGCCAGTCTAATTCTGCCACAATCTCCTGGACAGGAACTCTGCCTTCTTACAGGGAGATTGCGGATTGATAGTCTCCGTAATGGGCCATTAATATAAGCTTGTTCTCGCTCAGACCAGACCTCCACCAGCGTCTCTCCAACCTTCGACCCCTCCTCCTCATTTCCTTGAGAGTCCCATCAAACAAGGGGACCTCTGGTGTGAGGTGAGGTTGAGCACTTACAGGTGACAGAGTCGAGAGTCTCAGCATGACCCTATTATAGTTCAGCACCCTGGCTCCTCAAAAAGGCACTCACTAAATCAGTCAATTTTAATGTTCCATTTATTTTAAGTAATTACAAGAAAGTATAAAATCACATGATTTACATCTCATAACAAAAGAGGAAAAGTAAAATTATAAATATAGTTACATACATTCTTGGATAAAACAGTATACAGTGAATATTACAGTTTGTGCAATTTCAAGTGCAAAGTCTGCCTTCTTGTGCATATTGACTGTCAATCCTTGATTCCTAATGGTTATAAAACTCATTTACACCATTCAACCAGACTAGTGAGGGATGGATAAAAACAGAAAAGATCCAGATTGTTGATAATTTGCATCTCATTTAGTTTTCTCTAAATGGAATTGTTTTCTGTTATTCTTAGGAAGGAGGTCCACAGGATCAATATATTTTTGATTGCACTTTAATAGATTAATAGATAATTCAATAGATCTGAGAGAGTCCAGAGGAGAGTGACCAGGATGATTCAGGGCATGGAGGGAGGTCCTATGAGGCGAGACTGGATGAGCTTGGGCTGTACACATTGGAGGAGAGAAGGGACATGGGAGATATGATAGGGCTCTCAAGTATGTAAAAGGAATAACTGAGAGTGGAACCAATGAGCTGTTTAGGCTAAAGAAGGTGTGACAACTAGGGGGCATGAGTGGAAGCTGGAGGGGGAAATTACGGGTGGGGGGGAGGAAGTATTATTTCACTGAGAGGGTGGTGGAGCTGTGGAATGCACTGCCTGGGTGGCTGGTGGAGGAGGGCACAGTGGCGGGCTTCAAGAATGGGTGGGACAGGTACAAAGGGAAACTAAAATCAAAGATGACCCTCTTGGAGGCTGGGGTCTGAGGAAGCGAGCACCCACTAGGTGGACTGGATATAAGCAGACATGACAGACCATTGGGCCTATTCTGCTGGCTTTTAGTATGTATGTATGTATGTATGTATGTAGATGTGTCACTAAATGTATACGCTCATATTCCAGGGAGCCCAATATTTCTCCCAAGTGAGAGTTTCTGTATTTATTGTATAAAGGACAGAGAATGACCAGATGTGTCCAGTCATCCTGGCTTAGTCCGCGTCTGCACAATTCGGCATCACTCTTCCCTTTCTTATTATATTGATTTATTTTCCATTTACTGGAGAAGCGTACGAATCTGTATCGTGTGATTTGCTTCCTAAGAGCTGGTCTGTCAATTATTTGTAAATATTTTCCATTTTATGGTTTCTTTTATTTTAACCATTTACACCTTGTACTGTTTGCATGTTTCTAAGTTCTTCTGGTATAATGTCCTTAACTCTGTTTCTTATGTTTTCCTTAACCTGGCTAAATGGGTGTCTGAGACTGTCTATGATGCTTGACAGCAGTCCAAAGGGTTTAATAATTTCTTCAACAATTTGTATACTGGGGAGTAACACACACTGTCTTAGGTATGTTATTGCTTGTTCGATAATAGCCTGGGTAACCTGTTTTTCCCATTTCTATGCTTTTAGCCAGTATACAATTAGCCTTTGTTTTCTTTGACACTCACTGGTAACTGGCCTAGTTCAGCCCTCACTAGTGCTGACGGTACACTGTTTGGTAAACCCAGCAATTTTTTTTGTAAAATTTGTTCAGGCAAGGCTCTATATTGAACAGTGCTTGCACATCCCATATTTCTGCCCCATAAAGGAATTGGCTCCGTATGTTGCCATTTATCACATTAATATTGCCTTGTATTGCTTCGCCCCCATATTTGTATGAAGGGGCATTCATAATTGGTATACATATTTTGGCTTTATTTTCTAATTCTTTGATGCATCTTCCCATGTGCCTTCCTGGGTAACCACTATACCCAAGTAGCAAAATTCCTTAACTACTTCCAGTTTATGGTTGTTCACTATGTATTTGTATGTTTTATTCTTCCTCTCAAATACCATCACTTGTGTTTTGTCATAGTTTGTAAATGTGCTTTACTGCATTCTAATGGAAATTTATTCGCATTCTTTTATGCCTATAAAACTTGCAGAGTAGGGCCCCATCATCGGTATATGCTGATACGGGCACGGCCTGTCCCCTATTCTTGGCATGTGAAATTCTGTATCATACAGAGTTTGTAGAACTGTATGAAAGTATAGATTAAACAGAATGGGTGACAAGGTGCACCCTTGTTTAACTCCTATGTTAGTTTCAAACCACTTGATGATCTCTCCTATCATTGTATCTGATGCTGGTATGATTGTCCCGATACAGCAGTTTAATCATATCTAAGACTGATCTTTCCATCCCTATGATTTCTAATCTCCCATAGCAAACGTCCTGTTGATGCTGTCAAAGGGTGTTTTTAGGTCGACATACTGTAAATGCAGCATGTCTTTTTGTTTTTCACTGTCCTGTATTTATTTATCAGATGTGCTGATGTGAAGCATTGATCGTGAGGCATGTTCTGCCCTGAAGCCAGCTTGAGCCTCGTCCAGAATCTGTTTTTGTCTACCCATTCCGTTATTCTGTTTGATCCTTGTAAATAGTTTCTCAGTGCTATCAAACTAACTGATGGGTCTATAAAATTAAGATAATTGTTTTCTCCTCTTTTGAATAAAGGCGATTATGTTTAATTTCCAACTTTCTGATATGTTACCAGATTCCCAGATATAGTTGAATAATTTGTTCAAGAATGGTACCCAATATGGCCTGGCTTTCCATGTTACATCTGGTGGCACCCGTCCGGCCCTGGGGCTTTATGGCTGTGAAAAGTATTCAGTGCTTGTTCTAGCTCTTCGGTGGTTATGTATATTTGTGAGTGGCTCCAAGTTCCTCTTCCTTATCTTTTTAAATTGTTAATATACTCAGTATCATTTATATAGAATAAATTTCTGAAATGTCTTACCATACCGCTGGCTCTATGTGTATCTCTATCCTATTGTTGTGTTCCTTCATTCCTTTATTCACAATATTCCAGAATTTTCTTGTCTTTTGGAGAATTGCCTTTTCCAAATCTGTCCATAACTGTTGAATATATTTTCTTTGTTCTTCTTCAGAACAAATGTGTTATTCCTATTTGTTGACCAGTGGCTTTCATTTTTCTTCAAGGTTGCCTAAACATATGTAATTATGCTTTGAAAACTGTCCCCATCTGACTTGTCATGCGGGACCACGGCCCCTGCGCTGTCTGGAAACATCTGAGCGGGAGGGTGCTGGCAGACCAGGCGTGGAATGGGTCAGCTGCCTGTTGCTTCGCTTCGTTATGATCTTTTCCTCCCAAACAGGATGTGGTAAACAGAAACCGGCTAGCGCTGCTACAAGGTAATGGGATATGAAAGCTCAAATAGATAAAAAAACAGACCTTGAAATTGAATCATTTGTTGAAGGAGTGTTATTCATGGCTGTATGTGACAGCTAGGTGTGCAATAATGTGTGTTTTTTTTTTTTTGTTTTTTTGCCTGTATTTCAGTACATTTTCTCCTGGTATTTGCATAGCATGTTCCATTTCTTTGTCAACTTTTCTTGGGGAGTGGCCTTGCAGGATGAGGGAATTAAGTGAGGTTCTTGTTATCTCATCTGGGCAGATCCAGTGGTATCAGTCCACCTGACTGTAGATCATAGATTTTTTTTTTTTTGCATGCCTTGGGTAGAAGCTGGAATTATGCAGGTATCGATGTATTTCAGAGGTTTTTTGGTAAATGGCAGTTTGTATAAGTCCATCATTAGTATTCTGATTGTGTTTCCAGGAATTTTGTACTGATGGTGGTATATTCAGTGGTGAGTTTTTCAGAGGGTGAAAGTTGTTGAATTCTGATGGAACTTTTTAAGGGAATGTTCACCTTCTGTCCACAATGTCAATTTTGTCTTTGGACTTCTCAACCCTTCTTTACTCCGTTCCTTTCAGAGTTCTTTAAATATGTAGGAGAGTCGGGGGAAAAATTTAGTTTCTCAGTAAAGTGTGTATGAAAATTGCTGAAACTACAGTTTGCAACCTTTCTTTATGGGGATGGGGAGCTTCCTCTTACCCATACAGGAAAGTCAAGTAATGTGCCAATCTCTTATTTTGGTAACCTCCTCAATATTTTACATTGTAGTTAGTTTCACATAACATACCAGTGTTTCCCATTCATTATTTTTTGCGGTGGGCCACCACCTATATTTTACCACCACTCTATATTTTACCACCACTCTATAGTTTTTGCCACCACCCTATATTTTTATCTATTACTGTTTTTTTTATAAAATCCTCCAAAATTGTCTTTTATTCTCATCCTTTATTGCACTACTACCCCTGTTCTGATACCAGTCCACTGTATTTTACTTACAATCCACATATGCACATGTACAGTGCATATAGGAGGTCAGAAAAATAATGCACCTTTGGACTCGATCATCACTGCCACCACCCTATATTTTCAGACAGTGGGAACCCTGCATACTAACATACTAAAATGCCAGCAGAATAGGCCAAATGGTCTGTCTTGTCTGCTCAAAGCCAACAAACTAGTGGCCTTCGCCTTACCACCCCCAGCCTCCAAGAGAGTCGTTTTAGTTTGTTTCCTTTTCACCTGTCCCACCCTTTTGATTCCTCCACTGTGCCCTCCTTCACCAGCCTCCCAGGCAGCGCATTCCACGGCTCCACCACCCTCTCGGTGAAAAAAAATGCTTCCCATGCTCCACCCTGTAGTTTCCTCTCCAGCTTCCACTCATGGCCCCTGGTTGTTCCCCACCCCTTCTTTAGCCTGAAAAGCTCATTGTTCCACTCCTGGTTATTCCATTTACATTCTTGAAAACCTCTATCATATCTCCCTGTCCCTCCTCTCCTCCAGTGAGTAAAGCCCAAGCTCTTCCAGTCTCTCCTCATAAGGCTTCCCTCCATGCCTG
The DNA here is from genome assembly GCA_016271365.2 of Neoceratodus forsteri. Classification (NCBI taxonomy): domain Eukaryota; kingdom Metazoa; phylum Chordata; order Ceratodontiformes; family Ceratodontidae; genus Neoceratodus; species Neoceratodus forsteri. The sequence goes on along the minus strand of CM057456.1, from coordinate 632,723,302 downwards.
AATCATCCAGGTCGCTCTCCTCTGGACCCTCTCCAGCAGCGCTATGTCCTTCTGGAGATGAGGTCTCCAGAACTGTACACAGTACTGAAGCCGGCCTGACCAAGGCATTATACAGAGGGAGGATCAGCTCCCTGCTTCTGGACATAATTCCCCAGGCTATGCAGCCCGGTATCCTGTTTGCTTTGGGTGCAGTTCTTCTACAGTTTTCAGAGTTATTCATTTTGACGCCTGTCACCACCTCTAAATCCCTTTCTCCCAATGTGGCTTGCAGTGACCCCCAGGGTGTATTCATCGCCCAGGTTTTGACCTCCAAATGTAGTACCTTACATTTCCTGGCATTAAATTTCAGTACCCACCTCCTTGACCTCCCTCCAGGGTATCCAGATCCCCTGGACTGCCTCCCTCACTTCTTCACAATCCATCAGTACTCCCAGTTTTGAATCATCCACAAAGAGAATCAACCTATTCCTAACCCCTCCCTGTATCCGAGACATAGGCGGTGAACAAGAGTGGCCCTAATGCCAGCTTGAGGACCCCACTGATTACCTTCCTGGGAGAGGAGAGTATCCCACCCACCATTACCCTCTGTAAATGCCCCGAGCCAGTTTTCAACCCAGTTGAGCTCCTGTCCTCCACCCCCATCTCCCCAGCTTTTTATCAGCCCATAATGTGGTACTGTGGTAATCAAATGCTTTGCTGAAATCTATGTATAGACGTCCACCGGTCTATGTCTGTCAAGGCCCCCATCACCCAGTCATAAAACTCTCACGAGGTTGGACTGACACGATCTCCCGAACGAAGCCATACTGATTATCATCCTGTGCCCTAACCATTCCAGCTGGCTCCCAGTCCTCTCCTTGTAACGCCTCCATTACTTTGCTACCGCAGATGTTAGGCTGACAGGCCTATAATTCCTCATCTCTTCTCTAGACCCCCTTTATGAATAGGCACTACATAAGCCACCCTCCAGTCTTGGGGCATCCATCCTGTCTGCAAAGAGGTATTAAAAAGTGCAGCCAGTGGAGCTGCCAGCCCCTCCGCCAATTCTTCACAACCCTCGGGTGTAGCCCATCGGCCCTGGCACCTTATCAGTCTTTAGCTTCGAAGGGCCTCCCTCACCCTATCCACTGTGATTTAACCCTTATTCCTCGTCCTCACTCAATCTCCCCACCCTTCTGGGTCTGGTCCTATCTGTACCCTAGCCTCATTCGGTCCTCTGATCTCAGGCCGACTTCTCACCTGAGCTGAATGCTCTTCCCTCCCGTCAGCCTGTAGGGATCCCAATCCCCATTTGCAAGATTGAGGCAAAGTACTCATTTAGCACCTCTGCCTGTTCCCCTGGTTCCTGAGCCCATCCCCTATAATTTTAATCCTGTCGATCTCGTCCTCTCTTTTGCTTCCTCTTATATATCTACAGAACCCCCAGCTATCCCTAGCCAGGTTTTGCTCCATCCCGCCTTGGGTTCCCTCACCACTCTGGTGACCCTCCTGGCTGATATTTCATACTCTCCTCGTTCCTTGTCCCCCCTCGATGCTAAAACATGCATAAGCGGCCTTTTATCCCTCACTGCCTCCTGCACCTCCCTAGTCCACTGACATGGCTTACTGGTTCTACCATGCTTTCCACCTTAATTTTGTACAGTACTTCATAGCCTTCTGTACCCCTTTTTCAATGGTCTCCCACAATCTTCCAGCATCCATGTCCGACCTAATCTTGTCCAACCTCACTCTTAGAATCCTACCCATGCCAGAAATCTGCTCTGAAGTCTACCACTATGTGTTAGTGCGGTTCTCCTTGCCCCCTATATACAGCAGAAACCAGACCGTGGCATGGTCTCCACCTGCCAGTGGACTGCACACCTCAGACCCCTTTATCTGATCACTGTCCGCTAGGACAACATCCAATATCCGCCCCTCTCTAGTAGGTTCCTGCACCTGTTGGACCAGAAACCATCCTGAAACGTCCATCAGTCGCTGTTTCCTGGATACAGAGGATGTCATTGTGTCCCAGTCCACCCCCAGCATATTAAGGTCACCCATGACCACACTCTCTACCACGGGGTCACAGTGACCCTTGATGTTCTCAACCAGTTTATCCTCCAGAGCCTACTCAATTCTGGGGAGCTGTATACCACCCTATTTAAAATTTTTTTACCTCCTCTTGTTTGAAAGGTTACCAAGCGCCTCCTCTGCCTTCCAGCCTCCTCCACTTCACTAACCACAACGTCCTTTCTGACGCATCAGCGCAACCCCTCCCGTCTTCCCACTCCCCTGTCTTTCTTGAATATCTTATAGCCCTCCAAATTTAGGTCCCAATAATTTCTCTGGGTGGCCCATGTCTCTGTAATTGCCGCCTCGTCCGCTGATCCCTCAGCCAGCATAGCCTGTAACTCAGGCATTTTATTGCTCATGCTCCTGGCATTAATTAGTATTGTCCTCCACCCGACCTCTTCTCCCTATCCAAGCTCCCCAGCCCTGTGCAATCCTTATTCTTCCCAATTTTCTTAGATTTGCATCGATTCCTCCTCACTCTTCAATTGCCCTAGACCTGGACCCACAACGGCTTCCCTGGGGCCAGTCTTTATTCAACCTCCCTTACAAGTTTAAACCCCACCTCTCTCCTATAAAACCAAGTTTTAGTTTCAAGATCTCACTCCTCAGATTGAGATGTAATCTATCCCTGGCATATAGCCCTTATCCTCCCAAGTATCTCCCACCAGCCATACCCTCTGCCTTGCATCAATCCCTAAGCCACTGGTTCACCCCTCTAAGTTTTAGCTTGCTCTCCCGGTTGCCCTTGGTACTGGCAGAATCTCCAAGAAGGAAATTTTGCTTCCTATAGAGTGACAAACCCTTTCCAGTTTCCGGAACCTATCCTGTATTTCTAGTTCACTGTTCCCTTCCAAGTCATTTGTCCCCAGATGTACTAGGAATCGGGGATCCCCACATTCCAGTGCTTCGAGTATAGGTGGAATTTGGCCTTGTGTAAGGACAATCCTGGCATACATTTAGCCTTGATTGGGCTGCTTTATTGTTCCCCACCCTCCCACTGGATACCCTGGTCATGGAATCCTCCAGCAGTATCACCTTCACACCACCCCCACTTTGTTAGCCTGTTTTGATCCTTCCAGACTCCTCCTTCTATCATCAAACCCTGCTTACTCCTGCCTCTCCTGTCAGCCTGAATCTTTATTAGCCCATTTAGATTTCTGTCGACAACTCCTGCCTGCTCCTCCCAACTCCATCAGCCTGAGGCCGCCTCATATGCTAGCCCTACCATACTACTACTCGCGACTGCCTGTTTGCTTCTCGCCCCCAATTTCCAGGAGGCCAGAGAATGCCCCCAATTCCACCCCATCACCCTTCTTGAGCTGTAATCCTCCAATCCCCTATAAGTGAATCATTTTGCTTGATTGGTGTTCCTTGTTTGTTTGAGTGGTGCCCTTGAGGAAAAATAACATGAATGGCTGCCCCAGGCTACCTGCAGACATTGCCTAGTGGAAGCCATGGGTGCTCCTTTGTTTCTGCTTGGTGACTAGGACCCAGTTTCTGGTCATACTGTTACAAGCTTGTCCAAATACAGGACATCATTGGAGAGAATTAGACATGTGAAATGTTGGTGACAGTATATCATTGTGGTTAAGGGCACTGAGCTGCAAACCTGGAGACCTGGCTTTGAATCCTGTCAGCCCCACTTGCATACTGTGTGACCTTGAGCAAGTCACTTAACTTCCTTGTGCTCCCAGGTCACACCTGAAAACAAACTCTGGGTTAGCGTGCCTTTACTGGTTAAACAATTTCGGTTCTATGTGGTAACAGTTATCGCTTTTAGGCATTTGCCGTTACTCATTACAGTCAGAGTGCGAAAACATTTTGCCACGGCACGGTTGATTGTTTACTGCTTGTAGGGCTTTGCCCCCCCACTTAAGGATTCTCAACTCTGGGGGTGCATGTCCGGGGTGAAAGCAGTAAAATGCACTAGCGCCTGAACCCAGTACTCACCCACCCCAACCACTAGCCAACCCATGGACGCTTGGCCTCGGCCATCCACTGCAAGCGCCACCCTACAGCCCCTCCGCCCCCTCTCCTGCCCACGCTTGCACTGTGTGGCCGCCCCCGTGTACACATACAAACATCCTGTCACCCAGTTCGCCCACCCCTCATCCAGTCGCCTACCCTCCCATCGCTGTGAGGATTGCGCTGAAGGAGTCGCCATCACGGATGGCGCCTTCCCATGCACCCACCTCATGGGATACCACAATTTCCCTTTCCTGTCATCATCATACTTAATCGCTCACGCTGCCATTTTAGTATGCTGGAACAGTAGAAAGAATTACCCTGCTGGCCAGAAGGAACTGTTGTTCACTAGTGTTGGTGCTGGCATAACTGTCATCTGTGTTTTGCAATAAATTGTATTTATTTATTAGTCAGGGTTTTAAATAATTGATTAGCAGTTTTTTTCTTGGGACCATGCTAACTGTACAGAAAGTATTTGTATAGGTTTTCTTGGCGTTGTGTTTGTTAAACACAGTGAGGCAAATGCTATGCATTTTCACAATGTTTTAGCACTTTTATGAGCAAAACGCTAATCAATTTTTGAGTTAAATAAATCCCTGTTAGTTGTGGCCTAGTAAAGTACACTGTGTGAAAGCATAATTACAGTTGTGAACTGGTGGATGTGTTTACATAGGGTAGGGTAATCAACCATTTAAATACAGGAGGAATACAGATACAGTAGAACAAGGACAATAATACAGACTCAGTCAGTACTGGCATTGGTCCAAAAAGAAATAACACAAGACCAGTTCAGTTGGTAAATGTATCAATATGCAGTATGTCCTGTAGAATAGACTAGTAGAAAGAGGGTACAGGAACAATACTATGCTTGGTAGTGCAGAATAAAGCATAAATACAGGATGAGATTAACTTGTGTCTGTTCTGTTGGCAGGTGGTTTGGAACTTAATCCAGATGCAGAGGATTTCATTCCGGGAGGCCGACAAAACCAACATCTGTCCTGGAGAAACCGGGTGAGGCCGGAGGTTCACAGGAATCGAACTAACAATTTGCCTCCTGCACGGCAGCAACAATTTCACAAAGATTATAATCAGAACGAGCACTTGAGTAAACGAGACACTTACAGTCATCCAGGGAACAACTATAGAGCCCCGCTGGTTCATCCTGAAGGCCAGAGCAGCAGGATTGCTGGCAATCACAGCTTTCAAAACCAGCGTCGGCACAAGGCGACAAGACATGATAGGCCATGGGCTTCTCCCAGGATCGACAGCAAGACTCTTGTAAGTACCAGACGGTGCCAGAGAAAGCAGACCTTCATAATGCTGCTGTCACTGAACAGGGTACAGTGGAAAGAGAAAGAAATGACCTTCAGTCTTCTGAGAGTGAAAAGGAGGCAACAAATACAGACAACCGTGGTGCAAGGCCAAAGAAAATAAGTCAACCTACTTATGGGTCAGGGCGGTTTCCCAAAGAAAGGGGGAAGCAGGCCTTGCCAAGAGACATGCAGGCAAGCGAGAAACGCAAGGAAGCATTAGAGCGCACTTCAGTAGCTGATTCAAGTCAGGTAGATACAGCTGAGCTTATCCAGGACCGAGCTGGAATGCAACAAAAGCCTAGTAGTTGTAATCAGCAGAAAATATATCGTTTCACCAAAGTAAAGAATGTCAGGGGACCCACATGGATTCAGCATCAGTCAGATGGGGAGCCTCACAGAAGGCAGGAGCTTCTGTACAGTAAAACTGCAAAACTGGATAAGAGCATTCCCTACCCAAGTACCTCGAAACCTGAAATGAGCAAGGTGCAGTTTCCTGAGAGAGGTCCAGAGCTGAGTAGCAGGGCACAGACATACAGGAAAGTAGAAGCGAGAAGGGATCTGCACGCAACACCCACCGTGGGATGGTCCCAAGAAATCCTTTCCATCTACTGAAACCCCTTTGGAAAAACAGATGGAGGTGCATAAGAGCAAAGAAACTCATACAGGTAATCTTGCATAGGCTTTATTGTAGAGTTTCTTTCTTTTTCTTAATTTTATCTTCTTTTCCCTAGCAGGCCACCTAGCCATTGTCCCTGTCCTGCACACCAGTATCTAGTCTCAGCCAGTCCCCTGCCGATACCCTGACTTACCCTCGAGGTGGGGCCGATGCCCGATGCAGTCCATCTCAGGAAAGATGAGTCCTCCCTGGCTTCCCCTCCCCAGGGTTGTTCAGGGCCAGGCAGTAGCCGGAACTGGGATTTGGTTGGTAAGACGGCTGAGGGGTACTAAGGACCGTGAAAGGCACGTGTCATCACTGGCAGCCTGCGAGCTGGTTTTGTGAGCTTAACCCAGGGGTGGGATGTGCAATGATGCCTGCATCCGCCCCACCCCTCTAGAACTAGGCGCCGGGCAGTTGTGCTACTCCTGGCCTCTGCCAGAGTCTCTTGAGCGCTGGACACGCACTCCAACCCTCCCCTGGAGGAGGACAGCAGCCAGCGGTATCGTCCTTCTCCCCCCCGGCTGGTCCTCCAGCTCCCGGCTCCATTCCCGAACCTGGGTTGCCAAGCGTGCAGCGGAAATCCAACTGCTGTGCCAGGCGGGCCAGCTTAATTGTAGAGATTTCTGATTGGTGTGATAAGTTTTAAAAATAAAATTTGATTAGAGTTACAAAATCATGATGGGTGTTTAAAATGAAATTACTGTCCTGCCCAGTGACGTGGCGGGCTGATGCACCGAGCGCCTTATCTGCTGCCATGCTAGCGACCCAGGTTTAGGAATGGACTCTGGTTGCTGGGGTTGGCCAGTGGTGGTGGTGGGGGTAGGATTTGAGCATCAGACGGACTGCGCTTCTCTCCGGGTGTACTTGTTAACCCTGCTGTCGGGTTGCCACCAGGTGTAGGCTGGAGTGGCACGACAGGAGGGGTTGTTATTTGACGAGTGCATGTGTTTCCTCCACATGGCACACACTACTACCTGTCCACTGGCGGGAATAGGAGGAGGAAAGACACGTGAGCTTTGTGAAGCCCTGCATGTTTGTCTCCACATGCACTGCCATCTGCAAGCACCAAGACCAGTTCTGGATATGTATTCTGGGGTGGGTGGTGGCCTCCTATTCTGGAACCTATCATAGGAGGCAGTCTGTGGGGAACTCGGATCTGGTAAGTACTGGAGGAGGTGGCTGCTGGTTGGGGATGGTGGGGACAGGGCTGATAGCCTGCCGCATGTCGCCTGGAGGAAAAACAAGTTTGCATAGTTTTCAATGCATTCCATTATCTGCTCACTTACTGTCTCTGCCTCATGCACTGGCATCATTCACTTTTTTATGCACTTCTTACTGGGGCGCCATTGTGGACTGGGGACTAACCTGGAGGGATAAGGGCCCATACAGCGGTGATGGCCTGCTTCCATCTGGGAGGAGAACCTCAGTCCCCAGTGAATGGTTTAAGGAATCAGGAGGTATAAACTGCCCCGGCTGAAATAGAAAGTAGGGAGAACTTGAGAAGAGATGAATCTCCAGGGTGCAAATTAATAGAAGAAGCAGGATGGTAGATTTGAAGAGTGATGGGAATGAGAGCATTAAAAGAGGTTAAGGGGAAGATGGAGTGCAAAAAAAAGGTCTAGCAAGCAGAGTGGTAACGAAACCTGGAAGACCATGTGTGTGAATGCTGGAAGTCTAGGAAATAAGATTCCAGACCTAGAGGCCATCATGGCAGAGACAGACCTGGATACCGTGGCCATTACAGAGTCATGGTGCACTGAAAATCAGGACTGAGACAAGGCCATACTGGGCTACACTCTGGGAAGGATGGGGTTAGAAGGAAAGGGGGTGTGGTGCTTTAAGTCAGGGAAAGCATAAATGTGACAGAGATACGGGAACCGGGGTGGGGCAGAGGTACTGTGGGTTGCCTGGAGATGGGGAAGGTGCCACGTTTGCACTGGCATGATATATAGACCTCCAGCACAGAGGGAGGAGTTAGATAAGGTACTGGTGGAAGCCTTTGGCAAGATGGCAGAAAAGTAAGTGGGGACTTGAGTCTGCTGCATGTGATTGGAGCCTCCCAGCTGCAGCTTCATCTAGAAGCAGGGACATCCTGGATTCCCTGCCAGGGCATTCTTCATGCAACTAATCAGGGACCCCACTGTGATGGGGCAATTCTAGACCTAGTACTACTAACAGGAACAGTGTTGTAGATGTTAAGGTGGAGGCCACCTGGGGACCAGTGATCACTGCACTATGTGGTTCAACATAAGGATGGCTGTGGAATCGAATCACGCAAGGGCGAGGCCCTGGACTTCAGGAGGGCAGTGTGACAGGGAGCTCCTGCCACTCTTGAGGACCAACCTTTTTTAAATCTGTTACAACAGTTCTTCTGTTTCTTAGCCTAATCTTTCCTTTACAATTTCTAGTCCATAAAGTTGGCCACCCCTTCCCTTTCTTGACTGTGCTATAGTGTCCTCTTTAATTTTCCTTTTACCTTTCAGGTCCTCAGACAGGAGCTTATTGTGTGACTTCCAAGTGTATATAAAACAGGCTGTGTTCCTCGTTGTTTGATTTAGTGTGTGTGGCACTATGTCATAAAATACCTTGATGTATATACCTTATGTTTATGAAACCTGTAAATGTTGAAGATACCATGGCACTAGGTTATTTTTGATAATGGTAAAAGTACTAGATGACTATTATAGAAATTGTTAGTTGTGCTATTTAAAATGCATGTAAATTGCTGTAAGTTGAGCAAGTCTGAAATGTCAATGGTGATTTACATATATCCCATGATGCTTTGCATTAGGGAAGTATGTGTGATGTTGTGTTTCTTTGAAACTTGGCTTATTGTCAATGCCCTTTGGGTAACCCTCCTTTCAGTGCTTCTGCACTGAGGTTCTTTTTTTTTTATTTATTTTTTAATTTTATTTAAGCCCCACTACCCAAGCAAATAAGGCCGCATAGGGGTGGAGGCTGAATCTCGGCCGTTAAGTAGATCCAAGATCAGTGTTAGTAGGTGCTGGGTAAGTGCAGAGAAAGGACATACATAGTCTGTTGCTGCAAACTGATGCACTGAAGTAGGGATATATGCCATTGCTTAAGGTTATCTCTATATTTTGAATAAACATTGCACAGAGATTGTGTGTTGAACTTGAAGTTCGTGTCTGGTCTATCTGTTATCCCATTACGCCCCCTCCCCAGGCAGTTTATAAAAAAAAATGAGGAATGTCTCAAGGATGACCAGAGGGGATGGAGAAACAGTAAGTGACTAAAGGGGTATAGTGAATGCAACAAATCTATGCGTCAAGCAAGTGAGCAGAAGCAAGAAGAAAAAGACAGCAGTGGTTCTCGAAAGAGGTGACTGAAAAGATAAAGACTAAAAAGGTAGCATTCGAGGGCATAAGGAGATGAAGGGGGAGGTAAGGAGGTGTATTGGGAAACAGAGGAAGCAGGAAAGCAGTAAGGAGCGGAAGGTGCAAACTGAAGAGAATAGCCCAGATGGTAATGAAGGGGACAAGGAAACATAGAAAGTGATGGCAGATATGCACCAAAGATGCATCGAGTCTGCCCTGTTCGCTGTCTCTACTTGGGGTCTATTTGCTGCTATCCCCCTGTGCCTGTCCCAAGCTGATTTGAACTCCCTTACTGTTTTGGCCTCCATGACCACAGCAGGTAGGCCATTCCATGGATCAACCACCCTTTCCGTGGAAAAATACTTACGCATGTTGCCCTTGAATCTTCCCTCCCTCAGTCTTAAATCATGACCTCTTGTTCTCATGTAACTATTGACAAGAAAGAGGTCCTGGGTTGGGACTCTGTTTATACCCTTTAGGTACTTGAATGTCTCAATCATATCCCCCCAACCTCTGCGTTGGTACATGTTGAGCCCTTCAACCTGTTCTCGTATGGCATCTCATGGAAGCCATGGATCATTTTGTTGTCCTCCTCTGCACTGTCTCTAACCTGTCTATGTCTCTCCTGAGATGAGGCTTCCAGAACTGGATGCAGTACTCAAGGTGGGGCTTACCAGGGACTTGTATAGTGGCAAGATCACTTCCTCCTCCTGCTGGTGATGCCCTTCCTATGCATCCTAGCATTCTGTTGACCTTCTGTGCTGCCTTCTCACATTGACTGCCTATTTTCAAATAGTCTGATATGATAACCCCAGATCCCGCTCTGCTGGGTGGCAGCTAGCCTCCCCCCTAGGTAGTAGTCCATTCTGGGATTTTTTTCTCCAAATGTATAACTTTGCACTTTTTGCATTGAATTTTACCTGCCACATACTGGACCATTCCTCCAGCCTGAGAAGGTCGCTTCTCATTTTTCACCGCTGTGCTTGTGTCCACGCTTATTGCAGATCTTCGTGTCATCTGCAAATAGACACACCTTCCCACTCAGCTCCTCTGCGATGTCCCTGATGAATATATGAAAGAGCAGTGGTCCCAGCACAGACCCTTGCGCACACCACTGGTCACATCCCTATCCCCTGATGCTGCCCAATTTACCATCACTGTTTGAGTTCTCTGATTTAGCCCCTTCTCACCCTTAATACCACCTCTCCCTACGCCTGTATGCTCGAGCTTATTTAGCAGTCTTCTGTGAGGGACAGAGTCAAGGCCTTGCTAAAGTCGAGGTAGATGACATCCACGGCTCCCCCGATCCACCACTGTAGTTACCGAGTTGAAGAACTCGATCAGGTTTGTCTGACAAGACCTTCTCACTGTGAAGCCTGCTTGGTGTCCTGCTGACCAGTATTCTCCAGAAACATTATTATTCTTTCCTTGAACAGTGATTCCTTTATCTTTCCCACTACCAAGGTCAGACTGACCGATCGGTAGTTTCCTGCTTCCTCTTTTTGCCCCCTTTATGTAGGGTGATCACTATTGCCCTTCTCCAGTCCTGGGAAATGAACCCTTTCCTTAGGGATCTGCTAAATAGATCTGCAAGAGGTGCTGCCAGTTCGTCACTAAGTTCCCTCAGTATACGTGGGTGGACTCTGTCTGGTTCCATGGCTTTAGCCACCGGGAGTTTTTTCAATTTTTCCCTTACCTCTCTGCAGTGAACGGGTATGTCTCGTCCCTCCCCATTTATATCCCTATTTGGGGTAGGTCCATCTCAGGTTCTTCTTTAGGAAATATTGAGCAAAAATACTGGTCATGTGCGCCCACATGGCATTTGTGCCTCTTTTAGCAAAAATAACACCGGCATAGTATAAGCGGAGATTTTAATATCTCGTACATATGAGCAGTGGGAGGAAGAGGCAACACCACATCATCATCTTGCGGTGTTTGCTAGCGCGATCCTCCCAGGGGCTGTGCCTGGTTGTCAATGCCGGCTGCAGCTCCCGGAAAAGTATTTTTATGAGCGTGGTCAGGTATTTATTTCGTTTGTTAATAAATATTGGGACTCGGGGGCCGAGCGACTCACAATCTGTGCAACAGTGGCTTGAGCTCTGTTCGCAGTACATCTCCTTTAAAGGGACACTGTCAACCCCTTAGGCCTCAGAGTGTTCCTAGTTTAGCAAGCATTTGTCAATACCAAATATTTGTTTGCTGGTATTGGTAGTACAGAGTTAGAGATGCATAATAGGAATGGCAGTGAAGTATTGAAGTAACACCAACCTCACCCCTACCCCTGCAGAGACTGACAGGCGTTGGGGTGTGCCTTCGGTTGTCAGCCATAACACTCATGCCATTCCACCTCATCCCACCCTGCAGACGACAACAGGTGCTGCAGTGTGCCTTGTGGTCTTCGTCCCTACACACTCACCCCATTCCATAAGGAAATAAGCTGAGATGGGTGCAGTATAGGAGAATGAGATGAACATTAGGGCTGAAGACCCCAAGGCACACCTCGATGCCTGTCGGTTGCTGCAGGGTGGGGTGGAATGGTTGAGCATTACCACCGATGACCCTTAGTCACCCCCGGACGCCTGTCAGTTCTGACAGGGTGGGCGTTATGGTTGGCAACCCTAACGCCCTGGGCATTTGTTGGTATTTTGCTGTAAATTTCAACATGGGCTTTTGGGACCTCACCTCATGAACCTGCGGCAGTATCATTTCATTAGTCAATCCAAAAGGTGATTTCAGACAGCGAGTTTGCCATTCGGTGCCACAGGTGCAAAAAAATCATTTTGGGCAGGATGTGAAAATGACAGCTGTACTGTTCATGAGGAGGTGTGAAGAAATGGTAATGTTGAAAATCTGGAGTGAAAATATGAAAAAGTGGCAAAGTTAGGAGTGTTTGTAGAAACTGTGCAGCGACGCTTGTAACAGTCATTTTTGGAATGTTTTTCACCAGATTTTCAACATGGCCTTTGTGACCTCCTCATGAACAGTGGCACTGTGATCTCGTTAATCTGTCCCGAAGTTGATTTTGCAGCGACTGCGCCATTCTGCGCTACAGGTGCTAAAACACATTTTGGGAAGGATGCAAAATGATAGCTGTACTGTTCATAAGGGTGTGTGAAAAAATGGCAGTGTTGAAAATTTTGAATGAAAATATTAAAAATATGGGCCTGTCGGCAAGAAGCGTTGGATTTCCGCGATGCGACGCTAGCCACCGGTTCGAACGGACCTGGGGGCACTGGAGTGGCCGCCGGGGAGATGGATAGAGCGTCCCATGGACTGCTCTCCTTCTCCGGGGAGGGTGGGAAGTGCCCGAGCATTGCTATTTCTGGCGGAGGCCGGAAGTCGTGCAGCCACCGGGCGCTGGTACGCTCAGGAGGCGGGCAGACGCTACGCCATTGCACCACCCTCGCTTCCCCAGAAAACGAAAATAAGACAGCTGCCTGCCGCTTTCCATGAAGCGCGCACGGCTTCAGTTAGCTCCTCAGGCCAGCCCTCCGACCATCCCGATGTCTGTCTACGGCATGCAAGGGGGGAGTGCCGCGCTGCCGTGGGGGAAGCCACGGGTCTCGGAGTACGGTGCCGATTTGAGGAGTGGAAGCTCGTGGTCCGTGAATTGGCAGATAGTACTGGGCGCAGCGCTCGGAGGAAAATAAAGAATTAAAAAAAAATAATTAAAAATGTATGAAGTTACAAGCGCATATAAACTGGCGAATGGATAATCGATTAGTCATTTTGGAGTTTTTTCACCAAATTTGCAACAAGGGTTTTTGGGACCCCACCTCATGAACAGTGGCACTGTCGTTTCATTAATTGGTCCCGAAAGGTGATTCTGTGCAGGACCTCAAATCACTTTTTCGGACTGAGAAATGAAACGACAGTGCCGGTGTTCACTAGGTGGGGGGGCCTAAGAACCCAATGTTGAAAATCTGGGACCAAAACTCCAAAAATTGGTTGAGATGGCAACCTAAGTTGAAAACCCCCATTGACTGCCATTATAGGGCTTACCGTCATTTCTTCAGTTCCGGTTGGTCTTTGAAGAGTGCAGGCGTGTTACCGGTCCACAGAAGATCGTTGCCCCTGACCTCCAGAGGTACTTGTGGGTGGGGGATGCGTGGAGGGTGCGGTTGGGGATGGGGCCAGCGGAACAACGAGGGCCCTTTTTTTTTTTTTTTTCCTTTTCTATATAGGTTAATAAAAACAAAAACGTGGACTGTTTTCTTTTTCAGGTGAAATATTAACAGAACAGTTTTCAGCACACTGGGGTGGGCTCCCAGTGTGCCAGAGTTCTGGAGGGAGATCAGTGCCGACTCAAGGATTGGGCATCCCGAGGTCGACTGAGAACATAGGGCGCGGGAGCAGCATCAGATACTGAGGCATCTCAGTGTCGGAAACATCAAAGAAGTATTTTGGCACATTGGGGTGGGCCCAGTGTGCCACATTAATGGGGAGAGATACATGCTGACATGGGATTGAGCACACCGGATGTCGCAGGGACAGAAACTGGAGGCAGCGGCAGCAGCAGTGGGAGGGAGCCAATACATTTAAATTTGTTATCCTGCTGTGTGCCTGGTTGGGAGGGAGGGGAGGCTGCTGCTGTGATGAAACTGCCCCTGATTGCTGCGGCAGATTTTTTTTCAAGAGCGCTGCTGACTCTGAAACTGCCGCCATCGGGAGCTTCAGCATTAATTGGTAGCCGAGGGATGCGCCCATTATAGTGTCCACTGCATTGGCCAAACACAGCCACACCTCTGCAATGCTCTACTATCTCAATATGTTTCTTGTGCATCATGCTGCAAGCAAACATAAAAAGTCCATTTTATGGTTGTTCACTTTCTGTAGAGACTGTTTATGCAGCTGGTAGTTTGAATCAGATCTTTTTTTCTTTTAAAAGTACAAAACTGAGTGCCCACCATAATGGTGTTACCACACCAAAACATGTTTGTTTACATTCCTTGGTCAATTCCACAGCATCTTTCCTGGACTCAGGAACACCCCAACACAATCTAGCCACTCATTATGCAGTGGAGTCGAGGAGACTATCGTATCATGAGTGTCTGAACTGTTTGAGGGTGTTTCTAATGTTCAGTAAGTATGCAGTAAGAGTAGTTCAATGATTTGAAGCAAAACAAAGCTGGGTATAGGTATACATTACCTATGCTTTGGTTCTAACGAGCAAGGAGGCAGATAAAACAACTAGCAACATCCATGAATTCTAGAGAGGTAAGCAATCATAAAATGTGGGTTTTATCTAAAAATAATATGATGAAAAAAGATTGACAGTGTCCCTGTATGCCATGTTTCAGTTATTGCAACCCAGTCCTGTACCACCTCTGTTATTGTGGCTGTGAGTTCTGGGATCTTGTTTGCCAGACTCGTGCATTAGCTACCATTGCCTTCCAAATATGGGCTTCTGTTTCATGCTTCAGCAGTTTATGCCTTTTACATATCATCCCATGGAGGTTTCCGTGCCTGGATCTGGGGTGGGCAGTTACCAGGTTTCTGTTTTCTTGGTTCAGTTTGGCCACCACCTCCCCGTCTGCTAGTTTAAATGTGCATGGCGAATATGTTGAGCTTTTGTCCTAGCGCCTGTACCCATGCCTGATGAGGTGAAGGCCGTCAATTTAAAATAATCCTTTCCCAGAAATCATTCCAGTCGCTGATGAAAGTGTAGCCCTTTGCCAAGCACACATTTGTGAAGCCATGAGTTTAATTCCTTGATTTTTGGCTTCTCTGATTTTTCCTGAGTCTTTTCTGTTCTCCCATACTGGGAGTACCTCTGAAAAGGCTAAGGTGAAAAAAAGAGGTCAGTCTATCCCTAGATTAGAGATTGTTTTGGCTTGTTCTGCTGAATGATCGGCAATATCATTTGTCCTAAGTGAACGACGATGCCCTTGATGTCTCCTTCCCTACGCATAAAGTTCTGTATGTGGCCCGCATCCCTATTTTGTTGTGGCCCCAGGGAGACATTTGATTAGTACCTCTGTCTGGTCACTGTCAGGTAAGTGGGGTTCGATTCCTGAATCATGGAGTACCCCATGATGAATAGCGTTTTTCCTGTGGTGGGGTATTTGCCCCAGCTGGTTTGTCAGGCGGTGTGTTTGTGCTGCTGCATGCCATTCCTTTGGTCCAAGTATCTACCTGGTTCTTTTTTACTGACTAAGCCAATGGTGAGATCCTGTTTGAAGTTTCCTATTGTTTCCTTGGCTGCTGACAGCTTGGTGCTGCTGCACCCCACTTCCTGGCCCAGGAAGTTGGCTGGTACTTTGTCTGACTCAACCAGTGGCGCAAACCTGTTTTGTAGCCGAGTACCCATTTCCTGACTGCTGCCAGCTTGTTGAGTCCTGTTGTGGTGGATCCTGCCCTTTGCACGACTTGCCAGACCCCGGTTGGAATGTCCTTTGTGGGAGAGGGATGGCAGCAGGATATTGGTGGTACTGGGTGGGTTCCAAGTCCGAGTTACTTGGTGCAGTTTTTGTTGTAGCCGAGATATTGTTGTCCATGCATCCTGGAGGTGGGCCCGAGATCATTTATGGCTCAACATGTTGGGCAGTGCCTGATTTCCTGGATCCAGGCCCTGTAAAGAGAGACCCACAGAGGTGACCGTGTACAGTGTCCATGGTTAAGTCAATCTGTATAGGTTTTAGGGTAATAGTGTAGATGGAAGGAAAAAGGTTAGTCTTGATTAAAATAATATAAGGTTTGTAGTGTGGACAAAAAGCAAAAGAAGGTTCTTCTATGTGAAAGCCCACTGGTCCTTTTTTTTTTTTTTTCCCTATGCCTTTATGTGATGGACAAAAAGAAAGAGAGATTGTCCTGTGAGAAAGGCAAAATCATGGTAATAGTGTGGACAGAAGGAAAAGGCTAGTCCTGTTGGGGGAAAAATACATGTATAATATAAGGGTTGCTGTTTGGATGAAAAGCAGGAGAAGGTCCTTCTGGCTTTTGGGTTTTAGCGGGAGGTGTCAGAAAAGTTACCACAGGGATAACTGGCTTGTGGCTGCTAAAGCGTTCATAGCGACATCGCTTTTTGAACCTTGATGTCTGCTCTTCCTATCATTGTGAAGCAGAATTCACCAAGTGTTGGATTGTTCACCCACTAATAGGGAACGGAGCTGGGTTTAGACCGTCGTGACACAGGTTGTTTTACCTACTGACGATGTGTTGTTGCAGTAGTAATCCTGCTCAATGCAGGAGGAACGCAGTTTCAGACATTTAGTGTATGTGCTTGGCTGAGGAGCCAATGGTGCGGCTACCATCTGTGGGATTATGACTGAATGCCTCTAAGTCAGAATCCTGCCTAACGTAACAATACCCGTATGCCGTGGATCTCCGGGCTGGCCAGGAGGCCGCCATAAGGTCAGTGTGGAGAGCTGTTCGCTACTGGGCTGGAGTGCGACAGAAGGCTGCGCTTTCAACAGTGCACCGCATGTTCGTGGGAACCGGTGCTAAATCATTCGTAGACTACCTGATTCTGGGTCAGGGTTTCATACGTAGTAGAGCAGCAACAAGCTGCGATCTATTGAAATCAGCCCTCGAGCCAAGCTTTTGTCACATTCCACCCTCGAGGCGGGCCTCATGCGAGGACTCGGGATGCAGGCAGTGTGGCGGCGAGACGGATTCGCCTCAGTGGGAGGGAATGCCACTGCTGGGTACCCTGCCAAAAATAGCTGTTGCTAGCCTTGCTTGTAGAGCAGAAACCAGCTAACTAAAAGAAGCTACATTTTCTTATTAATTTAACACTTATATCTCAGCAGGAGTCAGTGTCTGTTGAGATTAAGCAGACAGATACTTTATTAGAAGTAGAAGGGGTCTTATTTAGGGTTAAAAAAAGAAATAAGTAAGTCGGTTATGTGTTCTGTGCTGGGAAGGTACTGTATCAACTTACTTTGCTAAACCAGTAGGAGGCGAGAGAGTTAATTGGGGTGTGGCTTAGACACTATAAAAGCAGGTGACTCAAATTACAACTTCTTGTTGCTAGCCTTTTCTTGTAGAGCAGAAAGCAGCTAACTATAAGAAGCTACATTTTCTTATTAATTTAACACTTATATCTCAGCAGGATTCAGTGTCTGTTGAGATTAAGCAGACAAATACTTTATTAGAAGTAGAAGGGATCTTATTTAGGGTTAAAAAAGAAAGAAAGTCAGTGTGTGTTCTATGCTGGGAAGGGTACTGTATCAACTTACTTTGCTAAACCAGTAGGAGGAGAGAGAGCTTAATTGGGGATGTGGCTTAGACACTATATAAAAGCAGGTGATTCAAATTACAACTTCCTGTTGCTAGCCTTTTTCTTACTAATTGCCCTCCATCCCACCACCCCTAAGCCAGTTCTACTTTTTTAGCCACTGGATTTGACTGTCAACAGGAACTTCCTGTTTGGTAGTAGGAAGGGAAGCATCATAGAGAACATCGGTTTTGTCAACCCTGAAGGAAAAGTAGCTCACTCCCCCTCCGTGAGGCTACTGAAGAATATAGGAAGTTGCTGTCCCAGAACAGGAAGGGTGAGAGTTGTAAGGAGAGGAGAGAGTAAGCATACAGAGAAACATTAGAGGGGACACAAAATAAGACATGATAGGAGTGGTGCAGTACAATGGCTGTGGGAGCAGTGTTCTGGGAGATATTCTGGAGGCGTGATGCTGCCCATTTGCAGGCACCTCTCTGGTCTGAGGGAGGAGGTTGCCCGTCCTCCAAGCTGACCTGGCTAGGATTCGTGAAACTCCTCCCCACCCAGGGACCACCAGGGACAATGCCACTACCCTCAGAGGTTGCCAAGAAAGAGGAGAGGCTGGACCAGGGTGGGCTCAGGGAGGAGAGGTGGTGGAACAGAGTTGCATCCCTCCAGCTGTACCTCCTCAACCATGGAGGCACCTGCAGTGGAGACCAAGGAGGATGCTGGGAACCTTCACAAGGGTGACCCACAGGAGGGTGGCATGGGACCCCACAGGGAAGGAAACAACTCCTGGTGGGAGACAATCATTGGGGGTAGAAATGGGGAGGAAGGGAGAGGAAGTAAGGTGCCTGCCTGGCAC
Source organism: Neoceratodus forsteri (assembly GCA_016271365.2). NCBI lineage: Eukaryota > Metazoa > Chordata > Ceratodontiformes > Ceratodontidae > Neoceratodus > Neoceratodus forsteri. The sequence goes on along the minus strand of CM057456.1, from coordinate 632,704,953 downwards.
CACAGCTTGAGGGACAGGAAGCGAATCCTCAGGTTTGTGGGAACAGCTGCAGAGGAGGGAGCTGGATGTCATTGTCCACCTAGGGACAAATGACCTGGCTAGAATGGGATCAGAGCAGTGCAAGGCGCTTTGTAGAGTTGGAGAGGGCCTTAGACAAGTAGCGCATAGGTAACCTTCTCGGAGGTGCTTGCTGTCTATGGAAAGGGTGATGCTAGGGTACTCCTCACCAGGAAATTCAATGAATGGTTGAAAACTGGTGTGGAGCTCAGGGTTTTGGCTTCATTGGGGACTGGGGAGCCACCTGGAGGATGCAGACCTATACTGGTGTGATGATCTGCATCTGCCCGGGAAACCAGGATCCTAGGTGAGAGGTTTAAATACTTCATTGGCAAGCATTTAAACTAGCCAAGGGGAGGCACTGAAAGGAGCAGGAAAAATCCCAGCCTTCCCCACAAAACACAGTAATTAGTGAGGTGAGCATGAGTAGAGAAGTCATTAGGGAGCAGGACAGAGGTAAATGTAAAAAGCAGCAAAGGCAGTAAGGACAGGAATGAGGCTAGAAGGGTGAGGCCATCAAAAAGTGGAGGGGATGAGTACCAATGCCGTAGTCTGTGTAACAAGCTCCCTGAACTAGTGGCCTTGATGGAAGAGGTTGCCTGGATACTGTGGCAGTCACAGAAACATGGTACACAGAGAACCGTGACTGGGATGTCAACATTCCAGGATACACAATCTACAGGAGGGACAGGGAGGTAAAAGAGGAGGAGGAGGAGTAGCTTTCACGTAAGGAAGGGATCAAAGTAACAGAACTAAAGAGTAAATAGGGAGCAGATGAGGCACTCTGGGTCACCCTGGAGACAGGAAATGGCACCACAATCCGCATGGGGTTGTATACAGACCCCATCTCAGGGGGGGAGAATGGACAAGAAATGATAGAAGGCTTCCTTAGAATGGCAGAAAAGGAGATATTGTTGATGGGGGACCTGAATATGCCAGATGTTAACTGGAGCACCTTTGCTGCAGGCACATCCAAACAGGGTCATTCTTGATGCCCTACAGGGGCATGCCTCAGACAGCTAGTGTTGGAACCCACTCGGGATGGAGCAATCTTAGACCTGGTACTCTCAAATGGGGACGGAGAATCTCAGATTTAGAAGTGGGTACATCTGAGAACGAGCGACCACCAAATGGTGTGGTTCACGATAAACACAGCCATACAATCAAGCCATACAAAAGCAAGAGTATTGGACTTTAGGAGGGCTGACTTTGGGAAAATGAGAGAGTGCCTCAGAAAAGCACTAGCAAACAGGCAAGAAGGAGGGTGGAGGAACAATGGGGAGTAATCAAAACAGCCATCACAGAGGCAACAAGCCTTTGTAAGGCAAATCAACAAAACACAACGAAGGAAAAAAAGCTATGGTTCTCAAGAGGTGGCAGGAAGGTTAAGGAGAAAAGGATAGCATTCAGGAAATATAAGGAAACGAGAAGGAGCAGGACAGAACGTTATCAATTAAAGCAGAAAGAGGCTAGGAAGGCAGTCAGAATAGCAAAGGCCCAAACCGAGGAAAGGATAGCCAACTCTGTTAGGAAGGGGATAAGACATTTATAGGTACATTAGGGGAGAAGAAAGACCAAAGGAGGGATACTGAGGCTTAATAAGGGAAGGGAATGTGGGTAGAGGGTGACTGTGAAAAGCAGGATACTGAACAAATATTTCTGCACAGTATTCACAAGGAAGAGGAGGAGGAGGTACTGAAACTAAACAAGAGAAACACTCTGAAGACTGGGGTCGATACTAGTACATTTACAGAAGAAGGGTTCTAAGAACTAAGAAAATTGAAGGTGGACAAAGCAATGGGGCCTGATTGGATTCACCCAAGAATTCTAAAGAACTAAGGGTAGAATTAGTGACACCACTGACTACCCTTTTAACAAATTATGGGAGGATGAGGGTGTACCTGAGGACTGGAGGAGGGCGGTTGTGATTCCTCTTCACAAAAGTGGGAGCAGGACAGAGGCAGGAAACTCACAGACCAATTAGTTTGACCTCAGTGGTAGGGAAATGATGGAATCACTTCTGAAGGAAAGAATTATTGAGTACCTAGAGGCAAATGGGGCACAGGGCCCAAGGCAGCATGGATTCACGATGGGAAGGTCGTGTCAGACAATCTAATAGATTTCTTTGACTGGGTGACCAGAGTAGTAGACCAGGGAGGGCTGTGGACATGGCCTACCTTAATTTTTAGCAAGGCATTTGATACAGTTCCACACAAAGATTAATACACAAGTTAGCCAGCCTTGGAGTGGGTCCCAAGGTGGTAGCCTGGATAAAACATTGGCTAGACAACAGGACTAAGGGTAGTAGTAAATGGAGTCCACAGTGAAGAAAGGAGGGTTACTAGCGGGTACCGCAAGGTTCAGTACTGGACTGGTCCTTTTAATGTCTTTATAAGTGACGTGCAGAGGAACTGGAAGGAAAAGTAGATCTCTTTGAAGACACTACAGGATCTGCAACAGGATTGATATACAAGATGGAGTAGAAAGGATGAGAAGGGACTTGACAAGGTTGGAGGAATGGTCAAATGTATGGCAGCTCAGATTCAATGCAAAGAAGTGCAAGGTAATGCACCTGGGAAACAAAACCCAGGGAAGAGTACACAATGGGGGTGAGATACTGACAGCAGTAAAATGGAAAGGGACCTGGGGTAATTATATCAGATGACGTAAAGGTGGCAAGCAATGTGAGAAGGCAATAAGGAAGGCTGGGGGATACTGGGATGCATAGGAGAGGCATCAATAGTAGAAAACAGGAAGTTGTTATCCTCTGTACAGACAGTTAGTGAAACCCCATCTGGAATACTGTGTGCAGTTCTGGAGACCCCATCTCCATGAAAGACATAGAGTGGAGGCTGTCCAGAGGAAGGCAACTAAAATGGTGCAGGGTCTGCACCAGAAGACATACGAAGAAAGAGTAAAGCAGCTTAATATGTATACCCTTGAGTCAAGAAAGGAGAGAGGGAACATGATAGAAACTTTCAAGTACCTTAAGGCAATCAACAAAGTCCAAGAGGTAGCATCTTTTAGAAAAAGAGATGTGCAAGAACAAGGGGCACAATTTGAAGATAGAGGGGTTGACGGCTCAGAGGTAATGTGAGAAGTATTTTCTCACAGAGGGCTGTGGATGCATGGAACAGCCTCCTGAGGAGGTCGTGGAGTCAAGAACAGTGGTGGAATTCAAGAATGCATGGGACAGACATAAGGCAGTCCTAGTGGGGAGTAGGAGGAAGTAAGCTGTTGGTTAACTAGGATCTGCAGTTTATCTGTTAGGTAGGAATATGGGCAGACTAGGTGGGCCAAGCGTCCTTATCTGCCGTCAAATTCTATAGTTCTGTGTTTCTAAGGGTCTTTGTAGAAACTTAGTCCCTCCCCCTTTTTTTTTTGTTTTGGACATACGTCTTCCTGTTATGGAAGAGGAAGTAGGTGGCAGTTCGCCTGTATAAAGTCCGATGAGCCAGGGGCGGATGGGATTACCACAAGGCATGTTTTAGTTATGTAAGTGAAAAGAGGAAGACCAAGGGAGGGATTGTAAGGTTATGAAGGGAAAGGGGGTGGGGGATCTGTGCAGAGGGGACCTGAAAGGCAGACATCCTAAACAAATACTTTGTTCACTGTTCACAGAGGAAGGAGATGGGTGGTCACAACAAAGTTGGATGGAGGGTGGTGGACACCAGTCCTTTTTGGAGGAGAAAATCCTGAAGGGACTCTCTAATCTGAAAGTGGGCAAAATGATGGGGCCAGACAGGGTGCATCCCAGGGTATTGAGGGAGCTCAGAGAGGTACTGGCTGCACCACTGACAGTACTGTTTAGCAGCTTACTGGAACAGGAGTGGTTCCAGGGACTGGAGGAGGGCACAACAGTCCCACTTTACAAACATGGTAGCAGAGAGGAGGCTGGCAACTATAGGCCAGGCTGCCTGACATTGATAGTGGAAAAGTTAATGGAATCACTGCTGAAGAAAGGATTGTAGAATATTTTTGAATCCAGTGGGTTACAAGACCCAAGGCAGCATGGATTCACAGGGAGGTGATTTCAAGCGGATCTGATAGGATTTCTTTGATTTGGTGACTAGGTAATTAGATCAGGATGGAGCGGTGGATGTGGCCTACCTAGATTTCAGTAAGGCTTTCAACACCATTCCACATAGATTTGACTCATAAGGCTGGAGAGCTTAGGAGTGGGTGGTAGACTGGGTAGAAATTGGTTGGGGATAGACAACAGAGGTTGGTGGTAATGGAGTTCACTCCGAGGAAGGGAGGTTGACCAGTGGGGTGCTCCGGGATCAGTGCTGGGACTGGTCCACTTCAATGTCTTTAAGTGACATTGCAGTGGAACTGGAAGGGAAGGTCTGCCTCTTTGTGGATGGCACCAAAATCTGCAGTTGGTGAGACTCCCAGAGGAGGTGGACAGGGTGTATGTGGAAACAATGAACAGAGACCTGAGAGACCTCGAGGTGGTCAAGTGGTGGCAGCTGGGTTTCAATGCAAAGAAGTGCAAATAATGCACTACGGCACAGAAACCCAGGGGCGGAGAACAGAAAGTTTGGAGAGGTATTGACTCCACCAAGCAGGAAAGAGACCTATGGGTAGATATATCTGATGACCCAAAGGTGGTCAGGCACTGTAACAAGGCAGTTGGGAGGGCTAGTGTGATGCTGTGGTACATAGGAAGGGGTAATCATCAGCAGAAAGTGGGAGGTGGTGTTGCCTCTGTATAGGTCGCTGGTAAGACCCCACCTAGAGTACTCGTCCCAGTTCTGGAGACCACATCTCTGGAATGACATAGACAGAGTGGAGGTGGTTCAGAGGGAGGGCAACTAAATGGTGCCGGGTCTACATCAGTAGCCCTACTAGGAGAGAAAAGGACCTCAATATGTACACCTGGAGGAAAGGAGGGACATGATAAATACTTTTAAATACCTCACATGAGTAAATAAGGTACACAATGGAAGTATTTTTCAAGCAAAAGGGTGCTCAAAAACAAAGGGACATGCAAGGAAGCTGGAGGGTGATAGAGTCGGGAGAGATGTGAGGAAGAACTTCTTCCAGAAAGAGTGGTGGATGTCTGGAACAGTCTTCCAGCAGAGGTGGTAGAGGCGAAAGCAGCCGAGGGTTCAAGAAAGCACAGGATGGGCATAAGGGAATCTTAATGGAATGGAAGGGGGAGAAGACAGAGGTCAAGTAGGGTATGCAGTGACAGTGTAGATAGAGAAAATATGCAGTCTAGGTGAGCCAAGCGGTCATGGCTGCCATCAAATCCTTGTTTCTTTGAAGTGTCTTTCAGGGGCATGCCCTTTTACAGTTGTACACAGCCGCTTGCTTTCCCTCATACATGCACACTGTCACTCACATGCATGTTGCCTTTCTTCACATATACACTGCCCTTCACGCAGTCACACACCTGGCTGACTGGACACACACCCTGCCCACCACTCAAGCAAACATCCTCTCACAGACACATATCATGTCCATCATAGTTTCACTCACTCTTCTTTGGATTCTCCTCCCAGCCTGTGTCTTTTCTGCATTCACATCCTCTGCCCGTCTCATCTACTCTGCTTCCTGTATTTTTCCTTCACTGTCTGCTTCAGTGCCTGTGTTAGCCACACTGCCTACTTTCTTCCCATACCCTTTTTTGCCTCCCGCGCAACCACTGTGCCTCCTACACCACATCATGTGCATTCAGTCTGCTTTGTACAGCACCACTAGCTCACCCACTCTGCTTCCTATCCAACCAGTGCATGCATTCTGCCTCCTACACCACCTTCCATGTACCCACTTCATCTACTACGTTACCTTCTATGCACCTGCACCACCACCTCAAGCTCTTTGTTAATACTGCATTTCGGTTCCACAGACCTCCAAACAAAATGTTTGCAATCATAGTACTGAGGGATGGTCCACCAGGTAGTTGTAAACATACACATTATATTTTATGGGTCAAGAACACCTGAGCGCTGTTCTCAAAAGATCTATGCTTTACAACATAGAATGAGGGCAACTGTTTTCAAAGCTAAGGCTCCTGGGCAGGGACATTACTAGATAGGGACAAATGGAAAAGTTGCAGCTTGCTCAGAAATGACCCACTTTCCACTTGACATTGAGTCCATAGTGGTTCATCCGTTTGTAACTGTAGCTGAAATACAGAAAAGGAACAGTATTAATTTTTTTTTTTTTTTTCTTGACAGGTATTAGCTTCTGTACTGGTGGAATTTGTACTTTGTTAGATTTTGATCCAGTTGTTTCTCATTTTGACCCCCATTTTCACACCAACAAGTCTAATTTTGACTCATGTTTTAAAACAATCTATTGCTGTGACTGGCACCAGGACTCTTAGTTAATAGACAAAGGAGTGTTTGTCTTTCCTATCTGGAAATCGGACATCTTCTCAACCATTATTTCTGCAAGCAGCTATGGCATAGATCAGCGGGCTCCTGGATAGCGACTTTAGTAATCATTTATTGAACATACCATTTGTTGGAATGGGACTAAAAGGAAAAATAATGCAATATCAATAGATGATAGTTCAGCATAGGCAAAGACCAAGGATTGTATTTTTATTTTGTTACGTAGCTAGTTACTAGTGACCTTAAATAACCCTCTAAGTTAGCTCAAGGGGTTGCCGCCTCTCCACCACACTGCAAGATTGTTTGGCAAGATGCGGAAAAGGGACCGGGGCAGGGGCAGGAGGTTGTCATGTAATGGTGCCATTGACAAAGCGGAGGTGGTCACAGAGTTTTATGACATCCCCTGCTTTTGAACAAATACAGGGAGGCGATAGGTGTTACAACTCTGCAAGGTATTGCAGTCAACCTTACAGGATTTGGAGGATACAGAACATCATGTGGCCGAAGTGATGCAGGAGTGCAGTGAAGGAACGGGGCTTGAAGGAGGGAGTGCCATTGGAAACTAGAGACTGATGAAGGAATGGGGAGCCAGAGATGCCACTGTACCAGCAGGTGGATCAGAAGAATACAGATTGAACTCACCAGTCAAAGAGAAGGTCTAAAGGTGAGGGTCAGATGAGTGGGCGTGTATGCATGGTATAGGGCCAGTTAAGTATAGCACCATGTAACTGGCCCTGTACCATGCACAGACCTCTGTGAGTGTCACTTAATTGTGTAAGGCCAGCACAGGTGTTTGCTTCACCCATCTTCTTGTGCCTCATTTGCATTCTAACTACTCACAGGGTGACTCTTGCCCCAGCAGCAGAGACTGCTTTGTGCATCGCCCAGTGTGGCTTTGCACAGGAGGCGGTTTGCATTCTTTTTTATGGCCACACTTTTATTATTGATATAAAACTGCAGTACATTTACAAAGAAATTGATGATCTTGAACACCAATAATAAAAGCATAGCTTGACGCAATATTACATTAGGATACATGTCTGAGATCTCTTATGACACATACTGCGTTTACCACAAGACAGGAGATGAATGTCTCTGGCAGGGCCTACTTTTCTCTTGACACAGTGGGACCAAGTTCTCGGCAAGACTACCATTTGCCGAGATCTTCTCTGCGCAGTGGTTTGTAATTTCTGTGGAAGTTCTGCGGCACTAACAAACTACCACATCACAGTGTCAGCTTGTCAACCTGACTTCTTATATGACAGTGGTTATAGCAATCAGGATGGTGGAAAGCACAGTAACACTAGTTCAAAAATAACAGACTTATAACAATAATTTTATGCCAAAAAAGGCAAAACAAATGTCTCTCCTTAAGGTCCTAGCCTGTTGCATAAATGACATATGCAGAGGGAGCTTATGAGATAAATAAGGTATTTCTATATGCATGCTATCTATCCCACTAATGAGGTTTCCACTATCACTTATATGTTTTGTATGCTTTCTACACCACTCATGAGGTTCCCACTGTGCATCACTTATATACTGTATTTATATGCAGTCTGTAACATACATACAAATATATGTGTGTGTTGAGAGAGAGAGATACTGTGTGTGTGTGTGTGTGTGTGTGTGTGTGTGTGTGTGTATATATATATGTGTATGTATATATATATATATATTTTTTTTCACGAACTTGCATTCTCATTCATACAAGTCGCATTGGAAATGGAATAGAGGAGTTATTGCAAACTCATTTTTCATGTCAACCTGCTTTCCTGACACACTGCATAACACCATCAGGCCATGACATGCATGTGAACGGATTGTGAGATAGAGCTCTCCAGCCCATCACACAGCCCAATGTGTCCACCATGTGACAGAACACTGCACCATACCTTCCCAGGCTCCGAGCAGTGATGTGTTCCACCAATCCTTGTGCTGTCCAGCCAGCTCCCAGAGCTAATCTCGAACCTGACTTGCCGCACAGAAACACAGCATGCTACCCTCTGGCCCAACAGCTGTCCCTGCACACATTTCTCCATAACTTTTAGGTGATTCTATCAACCAATGGCAATATGTAATCAATAACCCTGGCAAAATGTGTACAGTGCAATTATTTATTTAACAGGTCTATTCTTTCAACAGGTCTACACATTATTCCACTTTTATGGGCATAATTACTTTATTTTCTTAAAATGACAGTTAAATTCATTTTACCAGTTCATATCAGATGGCATCTCTATACCTTAAAGGCACAAATAGGTTTGTACAAAGTGAGGTATGGACTTAACAGGTCTGTACTATTGACAAGGTTTTGTTTAGTTGGCCCTAGTGCAAAAATGTAAGACTGAAAACTGTATTAGGCTATAGTGCAGGTTGAGCAAATATCACCATGCCTGATGTGCTGTGCCACTGTCTCTGGCAGCGGAACTGTGGTAGATAAGTGACTGTTCATTTCTGTTGCAGAATGCAGCCGTTTCATTAGCTAATGTATGATATAGCAATGATAACATCACATTCTGAGATATAGGGGATTTTGGATATAAAAAGAGGGAAGGGAAACAGATTCTATGGATAAACAGAAATATTAATAAAAATCACCAAAAGAGTGAATTCTAAGGCACCGCAGAAGTTCTATGTAGATTGCAAGTTCTGCACAAAATTCTGTGGCCTCAAATTCTAGGGCCTTGGTCTCTGGTTACAACTAAAAGTAAATCAAATGAGCCTTACAGTATGACTCTGGGCATTTATACTATTCAGTCCCATTGTCTCACCGTGGCTACACTTTGTTACAGACATTTGGCACCATGACTCTTGCTTTGGTTCCCTGAACCCCTAATAAGTTGCAGTCTTACTTGAGAGGGCTCTTGCAGTTGGTAATTACATATAGGACTGACACGGCAGGCGTCAGGACCCCAGAAAAATGTCTAGCTAGCAGTCTCTAGCGGGGACCACCCCAAGTCAGGTGACTGGCGTCATGTGACATCAGTATAAATGGGGTCCCCACGCCTGCCTACACAGTTATTTCCCACCGACTTGTGAAAGTTCCTCATGGTAGAGTTCCATCACTCGTCAGTCTTCCGTTGGTCAGTTTTACTGAATTTTTGACCGTGTTCTTGATTTTTGCAGCAAACGTCCTGTATGTCGCCCCGACTCCTTCCGAATCGCATAAAACAAGTTCGACTGGTATGGTTCCTAACTGCTGCACAAGGATGGACACTCCCTATGCCTCTTCTGCTTAGGCCCGGATCACCCTGTGGAGATGCCAGCACTGCCAGCAGTTCAATTCAGCCACCAAAATGGAGGCAGCAGTCCCTGGAGGCCCATATTCTCAAGAAAAAGATGGCTTCCATGGAGAAGGAGTTGAAGAAGTTAAGGCAGACTTCCACTTCCCAAGGCCACAAGAAAAAGGACAAGCACTGGGACGGGACTCTACCTCCATGGCCTCCGCGACTCCGGCTGGAGTTACGGTTCTTAAGGTAACCTCTCCTCGACAACCGTCTTGGTGGTGCCCAAGGCGGTGCTCCTTCCCGTCTGGCTCGTGCCGAGGCCCTAAGGTGCCTGTGGGGCAAGGGGCTTCCGCCCGGAAAGCTGCTGCCATGTGGCCCTCTGGGTTGAGCGGGTCCGCTAAGTCAGATGCCGTTGCACTGGCGTCCGCCTGGACAGGATCAGTAGGACTCCAGCTCCTTCTGGGCGCGCTGGTCCCTGTATGCCTGCCAAGGGCGCATCCCAGTCGCGACCTGTGTTGGGCCAGAGCTCCAATAAGTCTGGCGCTGGCTCCTCCGATGCCGCCCGGATCCTGCTGATAAGCCGAGGCGTCGGCCCCTCCGACGACTGCCCAGTGAAAGAGCCCACGTTGGACCCCTTAGACCAGTCCAATGTCCCAGGCTCACCGCAACGCTTGCCGCTGCCTCTGAGGCCCTGCATCACCTCTGCTGGACCCTGGGGATTTTAACCCTCCATCCCGGTCGACACGGAGGAGCTGGATGCGCTGACATCAGGGCTGCCTCCTACAGGGCCATACTCTCTCGACGCTGGATCCTCAGATGCTGGCTCCGACGCCGCCTACCGGCGCCAGCTGGCGTCCCTCTCCTGGATGCCGCTCAACACTGGGCCCGGCGTCCATGGGGCCACCTTTACCTGGCCCGCCTGCTGGACCTTTCCCAGGGTCTTCTGCTCTGTCAGGGCCTCTGGCACCGGGTATACAACACCGCTTAATCTGGTGCCGCCTTACCTGGTACCGCAGTATCCGACGCTGCAGCACTTTATCTGATGGCGCAGTACCGGCGCCTCAATACCCGACACCGGCTTCCCACGTCGGGTTATGGATACCACCATCCAGATACCCTCAGTATCCGTGATCCTTCCTCCTCCATGGAGAAAGAGTTGAAAAAGCTCCGGCAGGCATCCACTTCCCGAAGGCCATCGTAAGAAGAAGGACAAGGTGAAGCATCGGGACAGGGCATCTCTTCCACAGCGACTCCAGCTGGGTCGGCAGTGCTCAGGTAACGTCCAATCCGGGGGACCCGTTCTGCGCGGCTGTCTTGGAAGTTTCCAATGCAGCCGCGCCGTCTGCCTGGCGTCGGGCCGGCCCGTCTGCCTCCAGGCATTGAGGCCTCCGGCTCCCAGTAAAGCCGCCACTGTGTGGCCTACTGGTTCGGCGGCTCTGGTAACGGACATCAGCTCCTCTGGCGCCCGCACGGAGACTGTCGATAAGTCGCTCAACCGTTTGGGGCGGCACACGGCCACTTCCACCCGACCAGGCCGCCCTCCTTCACAACCTACCTCGGGCGATGGGTCCGCTAGGTGGACGCTAGCTCCTCCGGCGTCCGCCTGGACCCCGCTGATAAGTCGACGGCCTACCCGGCGTCTTGTGTGGCGGCTGAGCTGGACGACGGACCTCTTACATCCGCCTTTTCCTGACTCCCGCAGCCTTTGCTGCCTTCCGGGACCCTTGGGCTCCCTCAGCCTGACCCCAGGGATTTTCCCCACCATCCCGGGCGATGCCGAGGTTCCTGCTGTGCCCTCATCAGGCCTCCCTCCTGCTGGGCCGGATGACCTGGCGTCGGTTCCCCGGACGCCCGGCTCCGCGCGGTCATACCGGCGGCGGGCGACATCCCTGTCCTGGATGCCGCTCCAATGATGGGCCCTCCACCTGCTGGGCCCTTCTGCTCCAGGCCTGGCTGGGCTTCCGGCCGGGCCGTCTGCTCAGTCAGACCCCCCAGCCCCTGGGTATCCGACTCTGTCTTATCCGGCACCGTCTTACCCGGCTCCATGGTATCCGGCCTTGTGCCCCACGACACCGCCCTACCCGATGCTGCAGTACTCGGTGCCTCCCACTACCCGGCGCTGGGTTACCGCTGTCAGGTTATGGATACGCACCCTGTGGGTACACTCAGTATCCATATCCCCTCCTCCTCCACCGCCTCAGCCGGTGGACTTGAAGAGACTCTGGCCTCCTGGTGAGCTGAGGCCAAGGCTCAGCTCACCAGAGAGGTGGAGAATCATCTCCAGCAACAGTGCAGGTTCCAGCTCCTGTATGCCCCAGATGACAGACTCCTCCCACCTCCGGATACCAGGGCGAGCCTTCTGGTTCCAGGCGGGGCAGGACACGCTTCCCTGAGGGCTTCCTAAGAGTCCGTTCCTCCCCATGCCGGGAGGGGTGGTCTTCTTCTTTCTCTTCCTCATGGACACCTCTGATGACTCGACGGTTGTTCCAACCGGACGACGAGCCACGCTCTCCAACCAAACCCAGGCCTAGGACTCCTCGAAGTCTCCTCCACGGGATCCTTCTTTCTCAGAGTTGCTATGCAAAATCCAGCAAGTTCATTAATGGCACTCTTTGGAGCCAGACCCACAGCGGAAACTCGCTGAGCACTTGGATCTGCCGAGACTGCTCCGACCTTGGTGCCACCCTGGATTGAGCCTCATGCCAACCTTGTTTCCACCATTTGGAAGCAACTGTCGGCATTAGCCCCTCTTCCTCGGAAGTCTAATAGGCTATACCAGGCTCCCAAGGGTGTTGACTTCCTTGATTCTCACCCTCGAGCTGATTCGGTTGTGATTAAGCGCCGCTCACGGCCGGTCAGCTAATCTGAAGCATTTGAGCTCGTCTCCACCTGACAAAGAATCCGCCTTCTGGACCAGTACAGCAAGAAGATCTATGCTTCTTCCACTCTGGGTATTAGGTCCCTGAACTATGTTGGTCACATGGGGGATTACCAGAGGCGATTCTTAGTGAGGTGGAATCCAAGTTAGACTCCTTCCTGACTCTCGGGTTAAACAGGAAGTGGCTGACCTTGTCCGTTCTGCTCGTTCATTCAAGTCGGCTGCCGCTTTGTGCCATGTACGATGCAGTGGACACTGCTGGTAGGAGCTTGGCATTCTCTGTAGGTTTACGGTGTCATGCCTGGCTCTGTGTGTCAGATTTGGTCCCGAAGTGCAGTCCGCTATTCAGGAAGCGCCCTTCTGGGGTTTGGTGCTGTTCAGTGGTGGTGTCAGGGACGTTATCACCGATCTGCAGGAGAAGGGGACTGCACTGAAGTCTGTGGATTCCATGTACAATCCCCTCCAGCTAACGTCGTCCCTTTCACAGGTGGAATCGATAAAGGGTGAAACCACAGGGAAAGCAGGCCAGTAAACATCGGGTCCCTCCGCTGCCAAGCCCCACCGCCCAAAAAGCAGCGGAGCTTCAACGCGACGCTGCCCCACACCCTGACTCCTTTCCTCTCCCACAGCCTCTGGCGTTTCAGAGGAACCGGTGGGAGGGAAGTTTTCCCTCCACCTCTCGGGTTGGGAGAGGATAACATCAGATTCCTGGGTGCTTCAACTCATTGCAGAGGGACACTCAGTAGAGTTTCTTCAGAAACCCCTCGACACCCTCCCCAAGGTCGTCGTGCTGCGCAGGAGCATCTTCTTCTGGTCCAGGAAGAAATTTCCTCCTTCTCTTGAAGGAGGCGATAGAACCGCCCTATTCCTCTTCAGCGAATGGTGTACTATTCCCATTTCTTCCTGGTCCCGAAGAAAACAGGGGACGTGGAGCGATTCTGACCTTAGCTCCCTGAACATGTTCGTAGGCGTACAAGAGGTTCAGGATGCTCTGCTGCAGAGCCTTCTGCCCCTTCTCTGGCGGGACAGTGGCTGTGCACTTTGGATATGCAGAATGCCTACCTACATATCCCTATCCGCCCTTCCACCGCCAAATACCTGCGTTTTGCGTTCCAGGGGACCACTGCCAGTTCAAGGCCCTCCCATTTGGTCTTTCCTCAGCCCGGCTGTTCACCAAATGCCTTCGGGTGGTAGCGACCTACCTGCACCGGGGTGCAGGTTTTCTCCGTACCTGGACCGATTGGCTCCTGGCGTGCCCTGGCCCCAGGAGGAACTCCCATGCCCTTTCCTTACCCAGCAGGTCTTTGCCTGCCTGGGTATTACCATCAACCAGGCCAAGTCCCATCTGATCCCATCCCAGAGGTCCAGTTTATCGGGCGATCCTGGACACAACCTCTGGCATGGCCTTCCTGCCACCGGACAGGGCGGCCACTTTCCAGGCCCAGGTCAACCTGTTGTCCAGCCGCGCAGGCGGGTCAGTGCCAGGTCAGTCCTTCGCCTCCCGGGCTAATGGCAGCTGCAATTCCGACAGTCCTCGCGCTCGCGCTCCACATGAGAATCTCTCAGTGGATGCTTGGTCTCAATGGCATCAGCTAGTGGATGACCTAGATCAACTTGTCCTGGTCTCCACTCCCATGGCTCGGGACTACGCAGTGGTGAATGGTTCAGGAGAACCTCTTTTAGCAGTTCCTTTGGTCTCCCTCCCCCCTCACAAGCGTTGAGTACGGATGCCTCCGGCGAGGGTTGGGAGCCATCTCGGTCCTTACAGGACCCAGGGCTCCTGGTCCAAGCTCGAAGTGCCTTCACATCAGTGTGCTCGAACCAAGGGCAGTACTGTATGCTCTTCAGGCTCTGCATCTGTCTCCTCGGTCACCTAGCTGTACAGTCGGACAATATGTGTGGTCTGGTACATCAACAAACAGGGAGGAACTTGTTCCTACCCCTTTGCAGAGAGGCGATGAGATCTGGGATTGGGCAGTGCAGCACAGCCTTCACCTCACGGCATCTCACGTCCGGGGGTCGAGAACACGCTGGCAGACAGGCTCAACCGGTCATCTGCTCTAGCTCACGAATGGGAACTGGATCAGGGGTGCAGAGATGACATCTTCCTGCGCTGGGGAACTCCACAGGTAGACCTGTTTGCATCCCTCAAAACACACAACTTCCCGTCTTCTGCTTGCTAGCTCCAGGCGTGGCATTTTTGGAGAGACGCTCTGTCTCTAGACTGGAAGGGCAGATTCATCTATGCTTTTCCCGATTCCACTGATTATGAGGGTCTTGCAGAAACTCTGTTCAGAAGGAGCTCGATTGATTCTGATAGCTCCTTTCTGGCCCAGGCAAGTTTGGTTTCTGTTCTGCAACAGTAATCAGAGGAACCTCCTCTTCCTCTGTCGCTATTTTGCTGACCCAGGATCAGGGACTCTGGTCCATCCAGGCCCCAAGTTCCTTCAGTTGCACGGAGGCTTCTGCAGAGCTGAAGCTCAAGCCCGATCCGGGATTCCTACCGAGTAGTTGAGATTCTGGTGAGGCCAGAAACCCTCAACCAGATCTATTTATGCCATGAAATGGAGCGGTTCTCTATTTGGGCCGCCTCAATGATGTTGAGCCCTTCTCATGCTCTGTCGGCCGACTTCTGGATTAAGCTCGACACCTCTTGATCTGGGTCTCAGCCATTCATCCTTAAGGTTTACATGGCGCCATTTTGGCCTATCCTGTCCCTTTGCAGACAGAACGTTTGCTCAGCTGGAGGTCTCTAAGACCCCTTTGAGAGGGTCCTTCACTTACGACCCTATCCGGGTTTCTGCCCTCCTTGGGATCTGAATTTCATTTTAGAAAAGCTTACTCTGTCTCCTTTCGAGCGGGCAGCCTCAGCGGCCCTAAAGTTCCTTTCTTGGAAACTCTCTTCCTAGTGGCCACTACTTCTGCTCGTGGTTTCAAGCTCCAGGCCCTGATGTGTAAATCCATATATGATTTTTTCAAGGAACGTGTGGCTCTGCATACCAACCCTAAGTTTCTCCCTAAGGTGGTAGCGGAATCAACGCTGAATCAATTCATAGAGTTGCCTGCCTTTTACGCAGCACTCTAATCATGGAGAGTACCTCCTGCATACTTTGATGTTCACGGATTCTGAGATACTACACCAACAGGACGAAGGATCTCAGAAAGACTGATCAACTGTTCGTCTCTTTGCTCTTAAAAGAGAAGGCAATGCTGTTTCTAAGCAATGCCTATCGAAATGGTTGGTTCATTGTATCACTTTCTGTTATGACAGTACAACAAGACCCTGCTGGGTCAAGTTAGAGCCACTCCACCAGAGGGTTGCTGCCTCTGTGGCTTGTTTCAAGAACGTGTCAGCGGCTGACATTTGTGCAGCCGCCACTTGAGACTTCTGTCCATGCCTTTCTGAAACATTACAGTTTGGACATTGCCTCTCCCGTAGAAGCAGGCTTGGCTGGCTGTTTTGTAGGGCCTCCTTTCCTAAGGCCTTCACAACCAGAGGGTCTGCTTCTGAATAGTTTTCCTCCTCCCGTTTGCTTCTCCTTGTTCCAGACTGCTTGGGACTCAGTCCTATATGTAATTACCTACTGCAAGAGCCCTCTCAAGTAAGATAGTACAGTTATGTAGAACTTACGTAACAGTAGATCTTAGAGAGCTCTTCCAGTAAATATCTATCCCGCCTTCCATCCCACTAAGCTTTTCAGCTCCTTTTCCAGGAGGGAAATATCCGCTTTCTCTCATCTTGCCTTTTGGCCTTTGGCTGGAAATAACTGGAAGGAAAGTGTGGGACCACCCCACATCAGGTGACCAACGTCATGCGCGTCAGTATAAAGGCGGTCCCCACGCCCTCCAGAGACTGCTAGCTAGAAATTTTTCCATTGGGTCCTGACGCCGGCGGCATCAGTCCTATATGTAATTACCTACTGCAAAGAGCCTCTCTAGAAGATGTGCTGTTCTGGTAAGTTCTTATGTAACTGTACTTTCCCATACCTGGATGACTGGCTCCTGGCGGCCCTGTCCAGGGAGGAACTTCTTCACTCTCTTTCCTTTACCTGCAGGTTTTCACCAGCCTGGGTATCACTATCTACCAGGCCAAGTCCCATCTGGTCCCTTGCCAAAGACTCCAGTTTTTGGGGTGATCTTGGACATGACCATCGGCAAGGCCTTCTTGCCTCCAGACAGGATGGACACCCTCCAGACACAAGCAAGTCTGTTGTCCAGTCACAGAAGGGTCGGTGCCATGTCAGTCCTTCACCTCCTTGGGCCCATGGCGGCTGCTATCCCGACAGTCCCTCACGCTTGGCTCCATATGAGGATCTCTCAGTGGATGCTTGGTCTCAATGGGACCAAACACTGGGCGACCTAGACCAGAGGTTCTCATATACAGTCGCATGGCCAGGGACTTGCAGTGGTGGATGGTGCAAGAAAACCTTTGCTGGGAGTTCACTTACACTGAACCCCTCCCAGACATTGACAACAGGATGCCTCAGGAGAGGGCTGGGAGCCCATTTAGGGTCTCACGGGACTCAGGCACCTGGTCCAGACTCACAGACTTTACACATAAATGTGCTCAAACTCGGAGCCGTCCTGTATGCTGTCCAGGCTCTGCACTCCTCCATTCTTCCCAGTCCTCTCAACCATCCAGACGGACAACATATGTGTAGTCTGGTACATCAACAAGCAGGGAGGAACTCTTCCTACCCTCTGTACAGGGAAGCAATGAGAGTTTGGAGTTGGGCTGTTCAGCACAACCTTCACCTGACGACAGTTCATGTTCCGGGAGTATAAAACACTGCGGCAGACCACCTCAGTCAGTCTTCAGCCAGAGTCCACGAATGGGAACTGGATCAAGAGGTAGTAGACAACATCTTTCTGCTCTGGGGAACCCCTCAGGTAGATCTGTTTCGTCCCCTCAAATGCAAAGCTTCCACCTTCTGCTCTCTTGCTCCAGGGTGAGACATTTTCTGGCGGGACGCCTGTCTCTCGATTGAGGGACAGATTAATTTATGCCTTCCTCTAATACCCTTAATCCCGAG
The DNA here is from genome assembly GCA_016271365.2 of Neoceratodus forsteri. Lineage (NCBI taxonomy): Eukaryota > Metazoa > Chordata > Ceratodontiformes > Ceratodontidae > Neoceratodus > Neoceratodus forsteri. Next base: position 632,687,408 of record CM057456.1, on the reverse strand, counting down.
GGTCTTGCACAAGCTCAGAACAGGAGGAGCCCGATAATCCTCATTGCTCCATTCTATCCCAGGCAAATTTGGTTCTCTCTTCTGCAACAATTTTCAGAGGAACCCTTCCTCTTCCTCTGTCACAGCACTTGCTGACCCAGGATCAGGTGACCCTTGTTCATCCAAGTCTCAGATCCATTCAGTTGCATCGTTGCTCCTGCAGACATAGCTCAAGCCCGGTTCAGGGTTTCTCCGCTCATAGCAGATATTCTGGTGGAGGCCAGAAAGCCTTCTGCCAGGTCCACCTATGCCATGAAGTGGAAGCGATTTTCATTGTGGGCCTCATCAAAGGACTTTGAGCCTTTCTCTTGCCCAGTTGAAAGAGTCTTGGACTACATGCATCATCTCTTTGACCTGGGTCTCAGCCATTCCTCTTTGAGGTCACATGGTAGCAGTTTCGCCTACCATGTCCCTCTTGGAGACTGGACTTTTGCTCAGTTGGAGTGTCTAAGACTTTCCTCAGAAGGGTTCTCCATTTGAGACCCCCCATCCATTCCTGCTCCACCTTTGGATCTGAACTTTGTTCTCGAGAAGCTTACTGTGCCTCCTTTCGAACTGGCAGCCTCAACAGACTTGAAGTTCCTCTCTTGGAAGACTCTCTTCCTAGTTGCCATTACTTCAGCTTGACAAATTTCTGAGCTTCAGGCCCTGATGTGCAAAATACCATATCTGATTTTTCACAAGGAACGTGTGGCTCTGTGCACCAACCCTAAGTTTCTCCCTAAGATGGTACTGGAATCTACGTTGAATCAATAAATTGAGCTACCTGCTTTCTTTATGCAACACTCCAATCAAGGGAGTACCTCTTGCATACTTTGGATGTTCATAGATTCTGAGATACTATACCACTAGGACTAAGGATCTCAGGAAATGGATCAGCTTTTGTCTCTCTTGCTCACAAAAGAGGGCAATGCAGTTTCAAGCAATGCTTATCTAAATGGTTGGCTCATTGTATCACCTTCTGTTACGACAAGTCACCGCAAGACCCTGCCAGGTCAAGTTAGAGGTCAGTCCACCAGAGAGTAGCTGCCCTTGCGGCTTGTTTCAAGAATGTGTCAGCGGCAGACATCCACGCCGCAGCCGCGACTCTGGACTCTGTCCATATCTTTACAAAACACTACAGACTACCATCTGAAGTGGTGGAGGCGAAACAGTAGGGGGCTTCCAAGAATGCATGAGGATAGACATAGGGGAATATTAGTAAATAGGGCAGCGAGGAAGGAGGGTTGCTGGAGACCTGTTAGGGTCTGCAGAGACATATTACTAGGTAGGAACCATCTGTGCGGACTGGTGGTCCAAATGAGCCTTTTCTGCTGAAAGAGTCAGTGTTTCTCTGTAAAGGCACATGAGAGTGGAAACTCTTGGTCAAAAAATAAGGGACAAATCAGGAGTGGTGGGAGGGTAGTGTCCTAAATGCCATAAGTCTTGGGAACAAAATAAATAACCTGCAGGCCATGAGGGCAGAGGGAAGGTGTATTTGGCGGTTGTGACTAGACTTGTGCTACCTCAAATCATGACTGGGACTGCACCATAAAAGAGTATATTCTATATACAGGACAGAGAGAGAGCATTATTGCACTGGGGAGGGAGCTTTGGGAAGATAGGCGCTATAGGTACAGATATAAAAAGCAACAGGAGGAAGGGAGGTGAGACTGAGGGGTAGTCTGATAAGATCACCAAATCAAGATGAGGACAAGGACGGGAGTTGGGTACCATGGTGAGGGTGGCATTTGAAAGGGGTGAGGTGATGGTAATGGGGGCCTTTAATTTGCCTAAGGTGAATTGGAGTATCCTGTCCACCTCTTGCACCAGGAGCGACTTGGTCCTGGATGCAGTCCAGGATGGGTTCCTGACCCAGGGAGTGACCAAGCGTACCAGAGAGGAACCATCCTAGAACTTGGATTAACAAGCGGTGACCATGTCAGGGACATCAAAGTAGAAGAGCCCTTGGGGAACAGTGACCCACATGGTGTGGTTCTGGGTGACTATGGGGGAATGAAACTGAGATCATTTAAACTAAAGTGCTGGAATTTAGGAAGGCCAACTGTTGGATGATGGGTGAGATATTGAAGGGATACCTAGCTGGTATTAAGAATAGCATGGGAGTAGATCAGAAGTGGATAGTGGTCAAGGAGGCGATAGTGGCAGCCATTACAGCGTGCCTTAGGCAGAAGGGGAAAATTCAAAGTCAAGAGAGACCAAGCTGGTTGAGAGAGGACTGAATGCTGAAAGTTTAGGAATTTACTGAAGGATAAGGATAAGAGCGTGACTGCCTAGAGAAAGCTAGGGAGGCTAGTAGAGTGGTCAGTCTGGATAAAGCTGGGAAGGAGCTGCAGATTGCAAAGGGATGAAGGAGAGAGAGAGAGAGAGAGAGAGAGAATGCCTTCGTCTAGTACATATGTGAAAATTAGGACACAAAGGTGGGCATAATAAAGATAAAAGGGGGAGGAGGGTGGGTGGAGAACAGTGAAAAAAGTAGAAGTGTTGAGCAGTACTTCTGCTCCATCTTCACTAAGGAAAATGATGGACCAGTGCCCAAGGGAGGATGAGAAGATGGAAAGAGGAGGAGGGAACATGGATGATGGAAGGATAACAAAAGACAAGGCTAGAAAGGGCTTTGTCTCTGAAGCTAAACACATCCCTGGACCTGATGGCATGCACCCAAAGGTGTTGAGAGAGATGGTGGTGAAACTGGCGGGGTCTGCTAGTAGATCTGTTCAGTAGCTCATTAGACACAAGGGCAGTACTGCAGGAGTGGAGATTCACACATGGTGCTACCACTGCACAGGAGTGGGCCTAGGGACGACTCTGGGATCTACAGGCTGGTCAGTCTGACTCTATTGTCTGTAAGCTGATGGTGGCCTGCCTGAAGGAAGGGCTGGCCAGGCTCTTGAGGCAAACAGACTTCAGGACAAGAGACAGCAGGGGTTCATATCAGGAGATCCTGTCAAACAACCCTGATCATATTCTTTGACTGGGTGATAAAGGCAGCAGACAAGAGACGGTGGTTGATATCTGTACTTGATTTCAGTAAGGCCTTCTCGACCTGTATCCCATTGAGGTGGATCAGGAAATTGAGGACCTAGGGACAGGAAGCAAATTAACAAAGTGGGTGGCAAATTGGTTCAATAGTAGAAAACAAAACATGGTGTTGGGGGGAAGCTATTGGGCATGAAAAAGTCACCAGTGGGGGTCCCACAGGGGTGTCAGTGCTAACCCGTTGTTTCACCTTCATTGTAGCTTTGGTGAAGGCATTAAAGGCAAAATCTGTGTTTTTATGGATGACATCAAGCTCTGTGGTAGAGTGAACATAAAGGAAGGAGTTACAGGACAAAGGAAGAACTGAGTGAAGCTGGAAGGTGGTCCCAGCATGTGACAGCTATGTCATGTGTCAGTTATGTGTTAATCTTAGAAGTGCAACATTATGCACATAGGAAGAAAGAAACTGAGCACATTTGTTTTTTTTTTTTTGGGGGGTGTCTAAGTTCACTGAATCAGAGCGGAAAAGGACTTGGGATAGCCATCACCAGTAACCTTAAGCAAGCTATGCATTGTAGAAAGGCAGCAGCCAAGTCAAATAGAAAACTGGGATTTATCGCATGAGGTTCATGAGAAGAAGGAGGTTATAGTATGCAGCTGTACAGATCCTTGTACGACCTCACCTGGAGTATAGTGCCAGTACTAAGGCCTAACCAGCTTGAGGCAGTTCAAAGAGGAAAGTAGATGGTTCAGGGTCAGCAGGGAAGGGCATAGGAGAACAGGCTGAGAGAAGCTATGTATTCACTGGAGGAGAGGAGGAAAGAGGAGATGATGGATACCTTCCGTGCCTTGGAGGTATAGACAGGGTGGATATCTGGGACCTTTTGTCTCAGTGAAAACAAAACTACCAGGAGGCACTGTTAGAAGCTGGTAAGAGAAGGTTCAAGAAAGGTGATCAGGAGGCACTTCTTTACAGAGAGAGAGTGGTGTCGAGATGGAGCAAACTGTCAGCTAAGTGCGTCACTCAGATGCGGGCAGGGTTCAAGAGAGGTTGTACAAGGCGATGGAGAGGATCAGGATTGGAAGGAGGGAGGCAGGGCCCACTGTATCCTGAAAAGGACAGCAGCCAGGTTCATGCAGTTCAAAGGAGGGCAACAAAGATGGTTCAGAATCAGTAGGGCAGGGCATCTGAGAACAGGCGAAGAGAACTTAACATCGCACTGGAGGAGATGAGTTAGAAAGGGACATAATTCAGACTTTCAAGTAAACAGGGTGTTGGGTGGGATGAACTCCCAGCTGAGGTTGTCCTCAAAAGATGGTGTGAGGATTCATGAGAGGGATAGGATTAATGGGGATAGTCAGGATTGGGGAGCAGGGCTCGTTATATTGTCTGGATTAGGTACTCCACAGTCGTGAAGACTAGCTAGACTAAGGCCTTCTTCTGGTGGCTGTTTGTATGTTCATCTGTGGCATCTTTTAGTGTCCGCGTTTGTGTGTCAGGTTTTTACATAACTTGCTACTGTTTTCAATAGATAAGGGTCATCATCCAAAAGGGGTTGTAAGTCTGTTTAAAATGGGGTAATGCCAAGGATGGGGTGGTATATGGCAACTAGTGGTACCCGACTGTTTATTTTTATTTTTTCTTTGCAGTGTAAAAGGTTATGTTGTGGCCCATGCAATCTGTTTTCATGTAGTGCAGATGGTGGGATGGGAAAGAATATATTTGTTGGGTAAAGGCACCATGAATTTTGTCCAGTTTGTCCCTTTCTGCCTCTTCAGAGCAGATCCTTTGGTACTGTAGATCCTGGCTGTAGATACCCCTTTTGTGGTGGTGGTGGTGGTGGTGGGAAGCTGGAAGCTGGAGTAGCAGTCCCTGGTTTTTGTAAATGGACAATACATTGTTCCTCAATTTGTATTTTCTTTTTTTTTTAACTCTGTTTATCTCATACCTCCGGGGCATCCCTCGCTCAGCCTTTAGCTCCTGACTGCCTGCCTGAACCACTCACCCGCCAGCTGTGTGGTATCGGGACCCCAGCTCTCCGGCCTCTTTGGTGAGGCAGAGGGTCCCCAGGGGTAGAGTCGGGATTCTGACGGCTATGGGGTGTGGGGCCTTGGCTCCCAGAGAGGTCGCTGTTGCTTCATCCAGCCAGTAGTGTTTTTTCTTGCTTTCCCCACCCCTGGAGCCTGGGCGTGCAGTGGCGTCCTTGGCACTGTGTGCCTGATGTCTGCCGCAGCTCCACCCCTACATTAGCATCGAGTTCCATGGTGCGCCCCAAATGCCGCCAGAGGTCGCTCAGGAGGCGGTGCATACCCCACCCTCCCCTGGGAGGGAAGGCAGTCCTCTGGATGGCCTGACCCCGATGGCCAGATCTGTTCCCAAACCCAGGTCGCCGGCGTGGCGCTGAGGTATGGAGTCAGCGCCTCAACTCTCAATGCCACGGGCGGCATTTTCCTTGTTTGGTGTGATAGTGATGTGTAAAGTTTATTATGTCTTTTGAATACTCTGTTATTAGATTAATGGTGGGGTGGAAGTTAAGTCTTTGATGGAATTCCAGGGTCCTTCCTCGTCATTTGTTCAGATGTGAAAAATAAGTTATCGATGTACCTGCAATGCAGCAAGGACATGATTGGATATTGAGAAGGAAACTATTTTCTAGCTTTGCTGTGAACAGATTGGCATACTGATTTACCATCCTAGTTCTCACTGTAGTGCCCATTTTTGTAAGTACTAATTGGCCTTGAATGTGAAATAATTTGGGATAGGATGAGTTCTGTAAGTGCCAGTTGTGTTTCTGTAATAGGCTGATGGCTGTCTTCAAGTAAAGTTTTTCTGACTGATAAGCCATCTACATTGAGGCATATTTCTTTTTTGTGTGTGTGTGTTATCTTTTACCTCCTCCTCTGTGCCAGCCCAGCTCACTCTCCTCTTCGGGCAGCCAGCTTCCTGCCTTCACAATCCTCCTGTCAGCCGCCTGCTGCCCCTCTTCTTGCCACTCTGGCCGACCCGATGTATCCCTTCGTCAGGGGCCCCCTGCCTGTGGGCGCATCAAGGAGGGTAGACTTCCAAATGCCCAAAGGCACCATCTTCAGTCCTCAGTGGGGTGGTGAGGGCACAACAGGGCTTACTCGGGCTGCCAGCGACATGAAGATGGGCTGCCATCATCCAGCGGCTGGGCAACCATTTTCCTTTTCTGGTACCTCCGCCATCGGCCGATGCCACGGTGTCCTGGTGGTGTGCATGCAACATGTGGTCACCCACGCCAGACTGTGCGAGTGAACCTGGCCACCAGGAGCTGCCAAAGGGCGGTGCATCCATGACCCCCGAGAAGCCTCCTGCCGCCTCTGCTCCTGTCGCTCTGGGTTCAGGTGTGAACCCAGAGAAATATTTCTAAAGAGGGCCTCTACATCCACAGTGACTAGGATAGCATTGCTGAGTTGAGCTGTTATCTGCTGTAGTTTATTTAGGCAATCAGTTGTATCTTTGAGAAAACTGAAGGTTTTATGCATAGTATTTCTGGCTTTAGGACCTCCTCCTCCTCCCAGCCATAAATCCCTGTTTAGGGTGCCGTCACCTGATGTTATAGAGGCATCCTGGGTTTCCTGCTTTATGTATTTTGGAAGTCTGTTGAATGTTCCTGGTTTGGCGCTGGGTGGAATATGTTTTTAAGGTTGTTTCTATTATGGGTGGATATTTCTTAAAGGGAAACAGCACTGAGAGTCCCACACCCAAGTATGGGGCTGGTCCCAATTTGCACTTTGTGTGCAGAAACATTGTTTTACATGCAGTTCACTGCAGTATAGTAGATTGCATCAGACTGATTCTGCAGACTTCCAAGCTGGTATTTTCTTTAACCAGAAGTCCCAGAATTCCCTGCAGCTGACATCGGAGCAAGGCTGCAGCAGTGGGAGATTCAGTAGCCTGCAGTGCATTTTTAGAGATTTTATAAGCTCATAGCATCAGTTTCCTGGTTCTGCTCCTGAGGCTCAATACAGTCCCTGTGATTGCCTGCTTGGAGCCCTGGGAGCAGGGGACCAGCAAACAAAAGCACTACAAATTATTGCTTCCGTAATTTGTACATACTTCGAAAGATGCAATGACCTACATGACTGCATTCTCCATCACTGATATTTGATTTTCCCCCACGGAAAGCCTTCCTATCAAGTGTAGTGATTACATTCATCAAAACAGCAAGGCACTCTGACTAGATTGTATCTTTAAAGGAAAACTCTGGTTTGCAGGGCTTCCACCTACCAAACCTTACCCTCTGGTTTAGAAGAAAAGCCATTTTTCACCGCAGCAGAGTTGTTTAATTTTCTTAAAGCTCATATGGAAGTATATGGCGGATACTTAGCGTGCTCCATTTACTGTAAAGGTGCGTTGTTGCACCATGCACTTCAATGTAATGCAAAATTAAATTAGACAATCTTTGCCACGGAGAAAATGCAGATTTTTCTTCAAAGCCTAAACTGAGGGTAAGGTTTGGTAAACCAGAGTTTTCTTTTAACTCAATAACTTTATTTCAAGAATGCCAGACATCATCAAACTGAATGGGAGTATTTTGGTGAAATGGTGCCTGTGTTGACAATGGAATTTCCACTGGAATGTTCACATTTGTTTGATGTATCCAAGTAAGCTTTAAAGGTATTGTGGGTTTGGATGCAGCTGAATGCGTGAGCTGGTACATGTATCAGAACAAGTGTGGATTCTTGGTGAGAGAACCCACACCAAAGTACATAGAAGAGCCAGCATTAAAGAATAATGACTATCTGTGAAGGTGAGCCACAAAACTGGCTTCTTACTAACGCAGTGGTTCAAAGCATTTCAGTTACATTTTCAAGACTACTGTGGATGTATGGGAAAAAGCCACAGGGTTCATTGCTCATCATTGACATTGTATCATAGCAAAAAACATAATGCTTTGGCCTTTTTTTGTTAGGATCTCTGATTGAGCAGCTGACATCGGAGAAGCACGAGTGTATGGTCTGCTGTGAGATTGTCCGATTGATGGCTCCAGTCTGGAGCTGCCAGAATTGCTATCATGTTTTCCACCTGAACTGCATCAAGAAGTGGGCCCGGTCACCAGCCTCACAAGCTGAAGGTGAATAACTGCTGGGAAGCACTGCATGCTGAAGTGTTGTCTTTTCCTTTCTATAGCTCAAAAATACCAGTGGTCCTGGGTCTGGGACCTGCTTTCTGTAGTACAGGATCACTAAGAATTAAGAATCAGTTCTGGGAGTCAATGGAATTGGCATCTTACACTCTGATGAAAGAAAAAAGTAGTTTAAATCAAGGCTAGGAGATTGATAACAGTGGTCTCAATCAAGAGACCACACTGCTGCAACAGTGCTGTATAATAAGGGAAGCTGCAGCATCTAATAGCAGTTTTATCAATATGAGGGCAAGTGAGCTCAGGGGTTATCACAGTGGTCTTGAGAAGCAGAGCCACTTAGTGCTTAATTCCGAGCTCACTTGCCACGAGTGTTGATAGAAACTGCTATCAGATGCTGCAGCGCCACGATTCATTTTATATTATAGGGTTGACGTCATTGTGTCGCTTGGTTGTGTATTTCTGTGGTTATTTTGCTAGTTTTCTGCTGTGTTTGGGGGTTTCATTTGTGCTTCTGTGTTGCTGTGCTACAAGTTTGTACTTTAATTTGTGCTTTACTGTAGCTGAAACATTACTGGCATCATTACTACTGAATGTAGTTCGGCATTGATGTTATCAGTACGGTGTAGACAGGAGTTGACAGCAGCACCTCACGTAATGACAGAGCTGATAACCTGCAGATCTTGTTGCCTGTCTACACGTCATTAGAAGGAATCTGTTTAGTGATACTGATAGCTGTTTCTATCAAATGAGTTATCAGTCAGTCAAACCCTATAATATAATGAACCAATAGCATGTCTTCTGGTTAAACAAACTCCAGTATCTGAACTAATTTCATGTCACTTGAGCAGTTTGGTAAATTGAGCCTTCACTGTAGTTGAATTGACTGTATGTTTATGGTTTTTTAATTTTTGTCTATTATAATGTCAAGAGCCTTAGATTTTAGTTATCAAGACATACCAGCAAAAGCTTTTCTAGGACCAGTGAGTATCACTAGATACTAGACCTAGGCTAGTAACTAATGAGAAAAATCTTTGACCTTCATTTTCTGCAGCCAAATGGCATGTTGAGGCCAGAAACCGTAACAAATGTAACAGATCAGAAAGCAGGGTTGGATTTGCCAGTTAGTAGTCATGTCTCAAGATGTGATCAGCAAGGTAGAAGAAAACCTGCATTTTATTGTTGTTTGAAAGAAATTACAACATTTATTGCAAAGTGTTAAAAAGTGGTGCTGCTCGGTTTTGGTCCTTAACAGGTCAGTTTCTGGCCAGCTCGCATTTATGGATTCATGAATTAATGATCAGTAAAAGATGAGAAGATAAGACATATTTGCTTACTTAAACTGTGGAATCGGAATTACTTAAAATCTGCTGGAAAAGGCAGACTAGACTGGACAGAAGCAAGTGCTCTCTCTCCCTCCACTGGACAGCTTGCCTGCCTGAAAAGCATCTAGTTTTTAGAAGGGTCCTGTATCTGTTGAAATAATAGCTGGGAAGATCGAAGCACAGGAGTAACTAAGTCACACAGTGAGTAAGTGGCTGCAGTGAGATTTTATTTATTTATTAGAAGTTCAGATAACACCTTTGAGCACAAGTGCTCTTTTCAAAGGTTCCATATCAAAATAGTATTACAAAACATTTTAAGAAGACATGCACAATACCTGCTCATGTAGAACTTGGTCAGGTACAGGCAATAAAGCAAACTTACAGTGGTTAAGGTATTGGATAAACCTGACAATATGATTCAGAAAGTGCATAAGTTATTTTATTTATTGTACAATCGGATTTACAACCTTTGAGCCAGGGGCTCGTTTACAAAAATACCTCATCACGAGAAGACGTACGGTGTCACATATTTACAGAATACAATCACACAGAATAACAGTTTTACACAGTTGCTAGAACACCATGAATAATTAGAAACATTTCAGAGTGACAGATTTAGTACCAGCAGGTACCGGCAGAGGATGGGAGGCCATGGGGGAGTGGGGTGGGGGGTGGGGGGTAAGGTGGGAGTTCAGCCCAGAGGGCTATGACAAGAGTGTTTTGAGAGAAGCAGAGCATCTGTTAGAGACAGTTGCAGCAGCGAGTATAAACAGTAGGTTCCAAAGGGCGGTTTTGAAGGGGGGCAATTTTGGAGTGCTGGAGAGGGCTGCGGAAGCGAGTTGAACGAGGATGGGGCTCTGTAGCTGAATGACCCTGTCCCCGGGTGGTCCTAGTTCTGGGTACTAGTAGGGTGAGAGACTGTGGAGGATGCAAGTTGGACGGAGGCAGAAACCCCAGGGGAGAGCCCAGCAGAATTTTCTCAGTTAGAAGTTTGCAGCGGAGCTGTTCATCGAGATTAAGGAGCTTGGCCATGCATAAAGCTGACAAGCGTGGTGAACCTGGGGCATTGGTCACTAGTCTGCAAGCCTTGTTTAGGGCTAGTCAAATCTTGTTGAGAGCCGTGGAGTCAGCAGCACCATAGACTGGAAGGCCGTAATCCACAAGGGACATTACTGAGGACGAATGGCATGTCTGAGAGCATCAGGTGGGAGGCGGTCCTTGTGCGGTGAGGATGCCAAGTCGGGAATTAGTGGTGGCTGTGAGGACTGTAATGTGGGCAAGGAAAGGTGAGGGCCGAGTCGAGGTGATCCCAAGGTATTTGTAAGAGTAAACCTGTTCAAGCGGTTGTAGGGTGCAGGGGAGGATTTGGAGGGGTTGTTGCTAGCTTTGTTCTGGTGGTGGGCAAAGAGCATTGACTTGTTTTTTGAGATTAATGACTAGTCTGCTCTCCTTAAATTAGTTCTCTGCATCATTGAAGGGTGTTGGAGGAGTCTTGGAGGTGGTGGGATTCCTGTGAGTGGCATAAATAACGGCGTCATCGACGTACAGGAGAATATTGCCAGAACAGGCACTGGCAGGGTGTTTAGGGTAGAGACTAAAGAGTAGTGGGCCAAGATAGAGCCCTGGGAACCCCTGAGTGGATGGATGGGTTTCCGAGTGTCCCATTGTTTTTACACACTGGGAGGCGGGCTGATGGGTAACTTTCGAGCACCAGGCGAGGGCCAGCAGAGAAACCTGTATGGTAGAGGGCATTTAGTAGGAGGGGTGGGAGACAGTGTCAAAGGCCTTAGAGAGGCAATGAACACTGCTCCAGCTAGCCAGCCGGGTCAGGGAGGAGTGCAGGAAGTGGGAGAACTCCATTAATGTTGTACTTGTGCTGTGACCAGTCTGGAAGCCATGCTGTTCTAGGCATAGAATGTAATATTTGCTAGATATTTGGTGAGTTGAGTGGCCACCACTTTTCCAAGGCTTTGGAGAGGGGAAGGATGGAGATCGGACGATGGTTGCTGGGGTGACCTGTCACCCACTTTGTGAATAGATGTGACTATAGCTATTTTCCATGCTGTGGGAATTGCCCCAGACAGAGGACTGGTTTAGTAGGCCAGTGAGTGGGACCAGGACATCATCCAGGACAAGCCGGAGTATTTTGGGATCCAGGAGTCCTTGCTAGGACTGTTGCTGTTTAGTGCTTTAAGCATGAGAGGTCTGGCTTCTTGGACCGATATTTTGAGGACAGAACCAGGAGCGTTGAAGAACTGGGGGTGGTGGGTCGGGGTAGGGTCGAAAAGTTACTAGAGAGGACAGGGCTAAGATCCGTAAAGGAGGAGTTAAGGCAGTTGGCAATGTCAGTTGGGTCAGTAAAGGTGGAGCCGTCAACGTTAGCGGGGGATGGGGGCGTGATTTCCATTTATCTCTTTTATAATGTCCCAGAGCGTCCGGCACTCCCCATGAGGAGAGTGAGGGTGGCCTCGTGAGGGTTTGCCTTGGCTTCCGGATGGCCCATGTGCACCTGTTACGTGCCGTTGTAGGCCTGTCTGTCAGCTGTCCAGCTGGTCTCAGTGGCTAGGTGCCAGAGGTTATCCTATCCCTGAGCATTTGGAGTAGGGAATGGGTGACCCAAGGTGTGCTATGCTTTTGGAGTGGATTTTGGTGAAGGGTGCAAAAGGATCACAGGCCCTGTTAAAGGCTTGTGAGAAGAGGTCAGGAGCATCAGTGTTGGATGCATGGTGGATGGGGACCAATCAATCTGAGTGAGGAACTGTTTGATTTTTCAGCCCTCCTGGGTGGAGATGCCTGCAGTGTGGTTTGGGCTACAGGTTTGGGGGTGGGAGCAGACTAGAGGAATAGGAGAGGGAGTGAGCAGAGTCCGGGAGGACTTGAATGTCTGAATCTTTTGGGCGGTTGGGTGACAATGGCGTCTAGGGTGCAGGTTCCTGTGGTTTAGTTACGTCTAGTGGGTTTGGAGGCAGCGAGCTTGAAAAATAAAGCATCCTGATTAGCTAAAAGCCATAGTCAGGCATGCATTTAGTTTTCAATAGAGCCCGTGAAAATAAGTTCCAATTGGGCACCTCATTGCTTAGAGTATCATTGGGCACCCAATTTTGAAATCCATCTGCTGACATTTTTTTCCTCTCAGTAAGTGAGACAGAGCATTTCAAAAAGTGAAAAACAAATTCCTTTTCTTTCACCCTGCTGCTGTCCATTTCACTCACCTCCACAGCAGACCCAATTATCTGTGGGCATCGAGTCTCTGCTTGCGACTCACCACTACCCTGCCTGCATATTGGGAGTCATGCCTATCGGTGTTGCGGTGCCTTCCCTGCTCAGCTGTTGCTGAACCATTGTACAAAGGACCATGCCCTTTCCCTTCTTGCAGCGCTGCACAATATCCGATTGCGTGCTCAGCGTTATTACTTGTTTCCTTTACTTCACGTGGCTTGCCCTACCTCCACACTTACTGCACAGAAGTACCAGAATTACAGTAGTAGGGCTACCACATCTAAGTCTTCTCCTGGACACCTTGCCCGATCCCGCTGCTCTTCTCCTTTATCTCCCCAACCCTATTGCGCTGTGGGAGAAGAAAACCAAGCAGTAAGTAGTGGCAAAGACATTCCCATAGCTGCCATGCCCCTTTCCTGCTCATCGGTATCCTCTCCTGCCCAGTCACTCTGCAAGAAAATCCATTACCCACCATAGCAGCCAATGATTACTGAAAAACAAAATAAAATTTAGTGGTAAAAAGACAGTGGCCTACTGTGACAGTGAGATTTTAAACGACAATTAATTTCTTTCCCTCGCTCTTAGCCACACACCACTGTTGAGAGTTACCATGACAAATTCCAAGAGGCAAACATGCAAAGGCAAGCAGGATAAAGTCCATAGTTCAGAAAAAATACAGCACTGCAGTGCAGGCGGAGGAACTATTTATTTATTTTGTAAAAAAAAAAAAAAGCACCTAGAACTTTTAACATTTAAACATTGAAAATATATATATTTTTTAATTCATATATAATACAGTGGCCCATTTCTAGGTGCAATAATACCACTCCAGGTGGGGGGGTATGGGCAATGCAGACCTTCAGGGGCTATAAGGCCCTCCGCCTGCAGCGTTGAGCTCATTAAGCTAGGCGGTCGGTACCCAATCTCTACCCTGTCGGATATTATTGCTTACATAAAACAGTACTGAAAGGTAGCTGAGCATTTAAGGTATAGCCTCAGGTAGTTGTCCTATGGAATTAGATGCATGAATGTTGCAGCAGAGAAGTCAGGCTACTGGTGAAAAGTAGGTAATCATAGAATAATGGGTATTTAGTCAGTTAAAACAACAAAGTACAGTTACGTAAGAACTTGCTGTAACAGTAGATCTTGAGAGGTGCTCTTGCAGCAGGCTATAACCATTAGGATTAACGCTGCAGGCCTTAGGACCACCAGAAAATCTTAGCTAGCAGTACCCATGAGGGACTGCCCTGACGTCCGCTCCACCCGGCGTCCAGTCACGGTTCAGGGCGGACCCGGCTCCACCCAGTTCCACCGCCAACCTGCTAACAGATCCCAGCAAGTGAACCGAGCGAGGTCTGTCAATGAAGAGCTCTGAAGAAGGCGCCCTTGACGGGCCATAAGCAGACAATCGCTGAGGTAAGGAAGACGAGTGATCCTGGCGCCTTACAGCTGCAGCAACCACTGCTAAGCACTTGGTGAAGACTCGGGGCGGAAGAGAGGCTGAATGGAAGAACCCGAAACTGATAATGCTCTCCTGGAAGTGGAACCTCAAATGCTTTCTGTGAGGGAAAAGAACCTGATGTGCATGTATGCATCTTGCATGTCCAGGGAGCAGAGCCAGTCTCCCTGGTGCAGCAGGAATAAGACCTGGAAGGGTCACCATCCTGAATCTTGGTACACTGTATAATTGTTTAAGGAGCTGAGGTCCAGGATGGGCCAAAGATCTTTGTCTATTTTGGGACCAGGAAAAATGGGAGTAAAATCCCTTTCCTCGCTGCTGAAGAGGACTAGCTCCATCTCCTTTTTTGCAAGAGGTCCTGAATCTCTCCTTCTATGAGGGAATGTGAGAAGAACATCTTGAGGACCTTGGTGGAGTATCTGGGGAATTCGGTGAACTCCATCTTCAAACAACATGAAGTCTTGCTATATTATGACTATTGCAGTTTGCCCCAGCCTTAAGAACTGCTCCGGTGAAAGAGTTAACTTCCATGCAGAGCATGGAGCTTAGAGCGTGAGCTTCGGTTCAAACTCTGTTTGGCTGGTTTCAAACGAAACCGTCAGATTCTTTACTCTGCCTCACTGAACAGCCACTCCGGAGATTCCTCCTGTTGCTCGGTTCATTTCTTGGGTTTAAGTGCTATTTCTCAGTTTAATTTAACATGATTTCATTATTTTAACACATAAAACCAGACGGTTCAGGCTCTGTCTATAGTAATTGTAAGTAATAGATAGGGTTTTCTGTGTGGAACTTGTAAAAGTATTATCAGTTCGGTTGAACCGATCGATTTATGTTAAATATAAGTTAAAAGCCTTTAAGGCTTTTTAAGTCCAGATTCCGGTTCTTATCGGTTCTAAAAAATGGATTTCATTACGGTTTTTCCAGGACCCGTGACACGGTTTGGAACCGATGAAGGGTGTCTTGCCTGGCACTGCCATCAAAAAGCAAGTTGGTTAGTTAGGCTGGCATCATGTCTGAGAAACCCAAAAGAAAAACAGGGCCCACTGGGTTTCAACACTGTAGTGTCTGTGGGGAAGCCTTTGCCAAGGCTGACCCAACATGTGTCTATGTCTGAGGGTTTGACCACCTCAATTCAGACTGCCAGATTTGTAAAAATTTCCTGCAGCCACCCTGGACAAGAGGTGGGCAGGCTCGAGACGAGAGGCCAAAAGTCCGCTGACCTGGATGGCCAGCCCGGTTCGGTGCCAACCGAACCGAGATGCCCCTCTGACCAGGCGAGACTTCCTCGGGCAAGCGAAAGCTGGCTCTGAGGAGCCAGTTCCAACAAAGAAATCTAAAAATCAGCAGGTTTGGGTCAAAATTCCTTCTCAACTGCTGCTGAGATAACAGAGACAATACAGATTGTTCAGTCCCTGTCCCGGTTCCCTCAGAACCGCCACTGTCTGGCAAAAGGTCGGTTGGTCGGTTCCAGTGGTTCAGGATTATGATATAGAAGAGTTCTATGAACCAGAGGAGGGATGAAGATTATGATCAGTGTGAATGTGATTTTGAAAGTCTGGATGTGCCCATTGAACGGACATCTCCCCAGACAGACCCTGGTGGAGTCTCCCCTAGACTTTCTGGGTCCCTTCTCATTTTTGTTTTATAAAAAGTTGCTGAGACCTCAGCTTCCCTTAGAGGAGGCGTTGGATGAGCAAGGGAGCCTGACTATGTGGAGATGATGGATATCCCAGAGTCCAGGAGGTTGTCCATCCCTTTACATAAATCCTTTAGAAAACAAACAGTAAAATTTTAAAAGCTCTAATTCTGTGCCTCCTGTGGATAAAAGATGGAAGGAGGTACACTTTGTCAGGTCCTGATACAGATTTTCTTTCACAGCAATGCATTCATGTTGGGGTAGTTCAGGCTGCAGCCTGTGATAAAGCTAATATTCCACTGGCTTCACATCCTCCTGACAAAGATTCCAGGAAGATTGATGTCATGGCCAAAAAACAATACATGGCAGCATCCTTGGGACTCAGACAAGCTAACTATATGAGCTTATGTTGCAGATACCAGAAATCTAGATGGGATACTGTCATGGCCTTAGCCAAACAGGTCCCTGGCCAGCTACGAAGGAGCTGGAGCAGGTGGCTCTTGATGGTATTGAGGCATCTAAGGTGCAGTTCCATGCTGCAGTGGATTCTAATGATGTATCCTCTAGAGTCATGGCTACATCTGTGGCTTTTACTAGAATTGGCTTGGCTCAGGTGTACTACTTTGTCACAGGATACCCAGTCTAAGGCTATGGATTTTCCTGTGGTGGGAAATTCTCTGTTTGGGGAGCAGACAGAGAATTATATGAAGAAAATGGATGAATATAGAACCACTTACAGGAGTGCACAAGCCAAGGCAGCAAGTCACTCCTCAGGCAGCCCCCAGGGGTAGGGGTAGGCCTTTTCACAGGCCTTTTACCAGACTCAGGCCCCTCCTCTTCAGCCTATGTACAGAGGGGTTCTTCAGAGGAGAGGCAGGCAGGGGTTCTAGCAGGCCTGCTCCCACCCCTCAGCCTAAAGCCCCTGCCAAACAGGCACCCTGATGGGATGCCCAGGGTCGGCTCTTCACTACCTGTAGGGGCAGGTTGGCTCACTTCGTCCAGGACTGGCAGTCTTTAACTTCAGACAGGTGGGTCCTGGAAGTAGTGAGCCAGGGTCTGGTTCTCAGCTTCAAGAAATTTCCAAAGATGAGAGCCAGATCTTTTCCACCTACAAACCCTTTAGAGACTCTTGCTTTGGAAACAGAAGTCTCAACCCTCCTGGCTCTCAGAGCTGTACAAAGTTTCTCCACTTCACCAGGGCAAGGGTCTGTACTCCAGGTACTTCCTTACCCCAAAAGACAGGAGAGTGGCGGCCTATCCTGGATCTAAGATATCTAAACAAGCACCTTTTAAAGCCAAAGTTCAAAATGGTGACACTGGGAATGATTTTACCCTCCCTAAGGCCAGGGGACTGGGTAGCCTCCCTGGACCTCAAAGATGCCTACTTCCATGTTCTTATCAGAAGCCCCATGAAAGTACCTCAGATTGAACTGCCCTCAGGCCATTATCAGTTCAGAGCAATGCCCTTGGCCTCACTTCTGCCCCAAGGTGTTCACAAAGTGTCTGGCAGTAGCAGTCGCTCACCTAAGAAGGCAAAAGATTGCCATTTTTCCCTACCTGGACGACTGGCTCATTGTGGGTCAGTCTCCAGACCAGATCAAATCACACCTGCTAGTTACCCAGCAGCTGCTTGCCTCTCTGGGGTTTCTTCTCAATCTTCCAAAGTCAGTTTTGGAACCTGTCCAGGTACTCACCTTTATAGGCGCAGAACTGGATACAAAGCAGGCCAGAGCCTTCCTTCCTTGGAAAGGTAAGGACCTTAGTGGCCCTGGCGCCTCCTTCACTCTGCAGGTTTCTCGACCAGCAAGGCATTTCCGCAGCTCCTAGGGCACATGGCTGCCTCCACAACCGTGGTGCAAGGAGCAAGATTTCAGATGAGGACATTCAGTTCCATTTGAGAGCTTTCTGGTCTCAAAGAAGATCCTCTATCAAATTAATCCCAGTGACTCGAACCCTGATCCAGGCCCTTCAGTGGTGGCAGGATCAGAGCAATCTGAGACAGGGGTGCCTTTCATCCCTCTGTCCCATTCCTTGACCCTTACTACAGATGCATCCCTCTTGGGATGGAGAGCTCACATGGCGACCTCTCCACCCAGGGATTATGGTCTCCTCAGGAATCTCTGCTCCACATCAATCTGTTGGAACTCAGAGCTGTTTTCTAGCACTTCAGGTTTTCTCTGCATCTGTTCAGAACAAGGTGGTACAGGTCAGAACAGACAACACCACTACAATGTGGTACATCAGCAAACAAGGGGCACTCGGTCTTGACCTTGTGCACCGAGGCAATGAGTTGTGGTCTTTGGCTTACTCCTGAACACTTCCCTCATAGCAGTTCACCTCCCAGGCAAGGACAATGTCTTGGCAGATGCCCTCAGCAGGATTTCCCAGGGCCATCACGAATGGTCACTGGATCCCCTAGTACTGGGGATAGTGTTTGCCAGATGGGGCACTCCTCAGATAGATCTTTCGCAGCCCCAGACAATTATCAACTTCCACTGTTTTGTTGCAGGCCCCAGTGTTGGGCTCAGTTCCCTGGATGCCTTTCTCCTCGATTGGGAAGGGAAGTTTCTTTATGCCTTTCCCCCTTCCCTCTCCTGTTCAAGTACTAGTCAAAATCAGGTCTCAGCCCTGCAAAATGATCCTGATTGCTCCAGACTGGGCCAGGCAGCCCTGGTACCCTCCTTCTGTCCTTAGCAGTCCATCTTCCCTGTGTCTCCCAGGAACCACAATCTGTTAACCTGTGCTCAGGGAGAGTTTGGTATCCAATCCAAATCCCTCAACCTCAAGGCTTGGCTCTTGAGCAGTTAGAGTTTGCTGATTTGCAACTTTCTCAAAGTGTTCTCGAAATCCTGAAGGCTGCTAGGAAGCCTTCCACCAGGCTACCTATAACTCCAAGTGGAAAGGTTTTCCATATGATGTTCTGGGAAGCATGTTTCCCCAGAATCTGCTGATCTACCTACTGTATTGGACTACATGGTCCATCTTAATTCTTTGGGACTGAGACCAGCCACCCTGAAAGTGCACTTGGCTGCGGTCTCTGCCTTCATTCAACAGGAAGCCCTCTTCTCTCTCTGCTCATCCTGTATTTTCCAAGTTTTTAAAGGATTGCTTCACACCAATCCCCATTCAGGGACCCTGCCCGGCTTGGGATCTTAATGTATGCATTGCTCAGCTAATGCAACCCCCTTTGAGCCTCTGTCTTCAGCAGAGCTTAAGTATTGACTTGGAAAACAGTATTTCTGGTAGCCATCACTTCTGCCAGGCGTATAAGTGAGTTACAGGCTCTATCAGTGAAAATGACTTTATTTCCTTTCACAGGGATAAAGTGGTCCTCAGGACTAACAGGAAGTTTTTGCCTAAGGTGGTTTCAGATTTCCACCTTAACCAGTCTATTCACTTCCAGTGTTCTTCACTGACCATTCCTCCTCTGGTGAGAGGAGGCTACACAACAGATGTTAAGAGGGCCTAAGTTACTACATAAGTACCAAGGGTCACAGGTTTGACTCCCTCCAACTGTTTCTCACTTATGGTGAGGTTGGGAAAGGAGACCTGCCACTAAAAGATCCATTGCCAGGTGGATCATTTCTTGTATACAATTTTGCTATCAAAAGCTGGGTAAGGTTCCCCTCAGGCCTGAGGGCTCACTCTACCAGAGGTACAGCTGCATCTCTAGCTGCTGCTAGAGACATCCCTATCTTGGAGATATGTCAGGCAGCTACTTGGAAGACAGTACACACTTTCACCAAGTATTACTCCCTGGATATTCAGGCCAGGAGGGATGCTCGGTTTAGCACAGCCGTGCTTCACAGCCTATTCCCTAAGTAGGTTCTGTCCCTCCTCCTCCATGGAGGTACTGCTGTGTAGTCTGCAATAGTCATAATATAGCAAGACTTCATGTTGTTTGAAGAAATAATTACTCACCTTAGTAATGTTGTTTCTTCTAATGGAGTCTTGCTATATATGACCTCCCCAGCCTGCCCCTCTCAGAACTCCTACTTTGGGGTATGGGGTGGTAGTCCTCTGTTGGCATTTATTGATGCCCTCTTTCATGTTTGGGTGTGTGTTCATTTAGTTATTTTATCTTAATTTTTCTGGTCCACTGACTTGAGTCTTTGTGTTGGGACCAGTAAAATGTGTTAATATATTAGTAGCCAGTTGGCTAGTGTAGGTTACAGCTTCCACACAGAACCTTAGTGAGTTTTGCTAGTAAAGATCTGGCGGTTTAGGTTTGAAACCAGCCAAACAGAGCTTCTGAACCGAGCTCGCTTAAGCTCCATGCTCTGCATGAAGTTAACTCTTTCACCTTCGGAGCAGTTCTAAGGCTGGGGCAAACTGCAATAGTCATAATAAAGCAAGACTCCATTAGAAGAAACAACATTACTAAGGTGAGTAATTTTTCATATGTCCCTCCTTACAATGTCCAGGACCCACTGGTCTGCTGTGATGGAGCTCCAGCCCTTCAGATGAAGGGAGAAGCGACCTACCACCTCCCCGGTGTCCCCACTGGAGGAGGGGTCGAGAAGGAGTCATTAGGCGGAGCTGGGAGGGGAGAGAGGCTTGGGAGGTCTTGGGGCCTCTAAAGGAGCACCTCCAGGGTGCTGGTTGCTGGCTTTCCTTTTGAAGCCACCTCTCTGGCCCTGTTGGTTTCCACAGGCTTGAGCACCTGAGGGCTTATGAAATGGCTGACATTTTGTGCGTTTCTGGTCCCTCTGTACATCTGTCTGATGGACCAGATAGATTTGCCCGACTCCTAGAGGCGAGAGATAAAAGACTCCGTCTCCTGCCCAAAAGGACGGAACCCTGGAACAGGAGGTCCCAGAATCTGGACTACAAATCCTGGTGAAATCCTGAGACTCTCAACCAGGCATGGCGCCGAGGCAGACACCTGATGTTGCCGCTGGCTGCCGTATCTGTAGTGTCGTATGAGGCACGGAGGACATGCGTGTCAACTTCAGAGTCTGATTTCGGTATGTCCAGAAGCTCCATTTTTGGCGTGGAGTCTGGCAAGGCATTAGCTAGCTCCTGTCCCTCTCCCACAGCGCATTCTGGTACTCGACCATGCGTAAGGAAGTTGAGGGATCTAATGGAGCAGGTGGAGGCAGAATAGACCTTCTTGCCCACCTGGTCCAAGTAGCGGATTCCAGGTCAGGAGGCTGGGAGCTGAGGTGCTTAGGCCTGTCGTGAGCAGCCATAATGACCGATGAGTCCGCCTGAAGGTGTTTCCGCCAGGAAAAGCTCGTCCCTCGGGCTATGTACAGCCTGTCTGACTTTTTGGGAATGGCGGGACTGATGCTGGATGCTTCCAAGTTATTCTGGTAAGGTCTTGAAGGTGTCCACCAAAGGAGGCACCACCAGAGGCTTGGACCCTTCTGCCTCAGGTAACTGACCAGTCGACGGTGTTCTGGATCCAGGTCTTCAGTCTCCCATTCATCAGAGGCCTGGATGTGCCTCATGACATCCATAAATGTCGGATCGTCAGGAGGTGAGCGGGTTGGTCTTCTCCCCAGGGACCCCTACTCCTGAAAGGATGAGGAGGAAAAGAAGACAACCTGCTACTGGGTCTAGAACAGCCTGAGCTGCTTCCAGGACTCCTCCTCCCCGGCTTGGCGTCTTTGACTACCTGACCCGGCGTTGGTCCGTGGACCGATGCGGCTATGGGACGATGGCAGACAAGACCGATGCGGTCCGAGGACTGGCATAAAGGCGGAGGCGGGCCCACATGGAAGGCGGGATCTGCTCCTGGGCTGAGACGGGACGAGCGATAGCTGCCAGATCAAGAAGGCGCCCGACGGCGGTCCTCAGACTGGGACCCGAGGCAGGCCTTTGAGGGCAAATGAGGCAGTAGCCGCTCGGGGCCCTCGGGCTCACGGTTGCCCGACCGGTGGGAATGGGTGTCGGGTCTGTCTCTTGGAGTCTTCTCCTTTTCACTTGACTCACCAAAAGGAGAAGAGCTGATGCAGCTCCTTGTTAAATACAGCAGTCGCTGTTCCTGCAAGGCCCAGTGAAATCGGAGGGTCCGTTGGGCATGGGGGATTCCTCAGAAGATCCCAGTGAGGTGGAAGACCTGGGGTTGCTGGAACTTCAGTGGCTGCCCCTTCCACGGGTGTCTTCCATCGGAGGAACCTTCACCGATGTCGGTACCTCGGCCGCGCCAGCTTTACAGGAGGCGGTGCTGGGGTGTCTTGTCACCAGGGTGGCTTGCTCGGGAACCGGGCAAAGCCAAGGCCTTCTTGAGGCAGGGCGAGGCTTGTGCGAAGAGGCCTTGGGGGTCACTCGTGGCGGAGCCACCTTGGGTTTTGCTGGCCTTTCTCCTGATGGTCCCGCCTTGACCGGCATCAGGTTTTTGGCAGATAGCTCAGCTTCTTAGAGTCTTCCTTGCGAGGATGCTTCTGGTGTTCTCCAGCCCAAGGGAAAAGCATGCTTTCCAGTGGGGTGGGGTGGAATGGGACCGATGGTGGGACCGGCTCACGGTCCATTTCCGGGGCGCTACGGGCTTGTCTTGGTGTTTTCCCTTGTCCCCGAGTGTGCAGAACATCCATTTGCTACTCTAATAGATAGGCTTTAGGGCCTTCAGGTGTCGAATACGTGTCCTGCTGGTAAAGCCTCTGCAGATCTTGCAGGCAGTGCTGTCATGGTCTAGACCCAGGCAGAAGACGCGGTTGGTGTGGCCATCTTTCAGTGGTATCTGTCGGCCACAATTGCACTTGTTCTTGTTTGCTGGCCGGAGGAGACTGACATGGAGATGACATATGCGGACTGAAGTCAAGAAAAGGAGAAAAAGAGAAAACGATTGCTTTTGTAGAAGAAAATCCAAATTTTAGCTGGAACTGCTGGATAGCAAAAACTTTCCAAGCGTGAGCAGGTTGTGGCGGGAAAAGAACAGGGGTGGAGCTGGGGTCCGCACCCTTTTGTACCGTGACTGACGCCTGAGTGGCGCCAACGTCAGGGGTGGTCCCTGCTGGGTACTGCTAGCTAAGATTTTTCTGGTGGGTCCTAAGGCCTGCGGCGTTGGTCCTAATGGTTATAGCCTGCTACAAGTGCTCCCACTCGAAGTAAGATCAGGTAGATTTCATTGTGAGCTATTTTTAGCGAGGTCTTAAACTAGTGAAATCTTTGGAGACCCACCATGGATTCTGGAGCTCATTCATCCAGCAAGCTGCCTGGGCTGCAAATAAGCATTACCTTGACTTGTTTTACAGAAGGGCTTCTAGATCTTGTCTGGACATGCTCCTAGTGGAATAGTTGTTATTGACCAAGCGGAGAAGGTCACTAATAGCAGCAGGGGCGAGGCGCAGCTAGGCTTTTTGTCCAGCATGCAAGTCTGATATTTTGCATCTCTTGAAGCGGAAGCCAGCCAGTGAAAGAGTACAAGGGAGCAGGTGTGTGAGTTAATCTGTCAGACTCACTAGCAAGGAGGCTTTGTTGAGGACCATTCTTATCCTGTCAAGGACAGAATCAAAGGTTGCACCATAGATGGGGAGACCATAGTCAATGATAAGGAGGACCATGCTGAGGCTGCTGTATGCCTTGCATCAACAGTTAGGTTTAGTCTTTGCCTTTAGAGCGCTCAAGTTTTGGTTGGTCAGATTAACAATATTGTCAACATGAGAGGCAAACTTAAGAGCATCATCCAACGTGACTACTAGATACTTAAGCAATATACCACGAGAGGCTGTGGGTGATGCCAGGATTTACCACGCCTGCTGTGTTGTTCGGTCACGAGGTGCAGCTGAGTTACCAACAACACACCAGAAGTGGAAAATCCTGGCATCACCCACAGTCTCGAGTGGGATATTGCTGTTATACAGTTGGGAATTGTGAAGATGGAATCAGAAAACCTTTGTTTTAAATTATTAATTTATTACTGTGGTGGAAAAAATAGTGCTTGTAAGTTGCAGGCTGTAGGAAGTGCTGAGAGCGTACAGTAAAGTGCTGCATCGGGACCGAGGAGACGGGGACATGTTCACAGCTTAAAGAATGAGTCTGACAGGTTTTAGAAAAGGATCAGTTTCTTTATAGGAATAGTTTGTTTTGTGGAGAAAACTTGTAGAAATCGAATATTTTTTAAGTGGGACTTGTCAGTTGAACTGTTTGGGGAACTGTAGTGAAGTGGAACTAGATGGGGAAAAAATTTCATGCGAGCCGGCTGGAAGCGGTTGTCGGGTAAGATTTGTGATGTTTTCTTTGGGCTGAGCGGGTCTTATGTGACTTTCCGGAGTTTTCTGTGCAGTTCTGGCAGTGTTCTGGTATGCAGTTAAGTGGAAGAAGCAGTTCATTTCAGGTTTTGAATTTTCGTGGTTAGCGGGTGGGTGAACATGGTGGCTGCTAGTTGTGCGGTTAGCGTTAGCAGGCGGTAGGGTACTATTGTAGGAGCGAGGAATTGTTCATGTTGGCAGTGTCTGAGCGATACCCATTGGGCAATAGATGAGGCTGGCTGGTACTGGCACTTCTTCTAGTGAGGTCATACCACGATTTACATGTTGTAAATCATGGTAGCCAGCCAATCACAAGCCAGGATTTAACTTGCCTATTGTATAATTGAAGGTTTCAACTTGGTCCAGGGCAGCACCATGTGCATTAAGGATAACCAATAGGAGATATGTTTCTTGAGATATTGCCCATAACCAGCATTGCCTTTGTTTTTTGTAATTAAAACATGTTTGGTGCTAGTAAATCAGTCCTCAAGGGATTTGAAGCTCCTTTGGAGATCACTTGAGAGTTCCCCACGTATGTAGCTACTATTACAGATTACAGCATTGTCTGCATTTGAACCTGCCATCTTTATTCTGAGGTCTGTGCTGTAACCACAGGACCCCATGGCATGCCTGGTTTTCCTGCACCCTCTGAACCCAGGAATGGCACATTATAGTCTCTTTTACTTAGTTTTTGTTAGGTAAGTGCACCAGCCAGACAGATGCCTATTTTCAGGCACAACCTGGGAGAGTTACAGAGCAATGCACAGTGATATATGGATAGGTGGCAACGAGGTGCTGCAAGTGTGGAAATAGAGATCATGCATGACAGCATCAGGTATTACAAGTTAAAACAGAGCAAGGTAGCTTAATACAGAAAGAAAGTTTTATTCAGGGTACAAGCAGCCTTGAATCAGAAACAATCGGGTAGTGCAGCGCACTGTGGCATCAACAGCATTACAAGCAAGAAAGAAGTAAATATGCGGTAATGGGTTAGTTCAGCATTTAGGCAAGGCAGAAAGTGCCGAATCCAAAAAAGGCTTTGTGCGCTATATAGAGTTAAACATAAAGTCCGGGCAGAAGTACTAAATAAGCAGAGGCAGAAACGGTCAATTAGTAAATGCTGTTGGAATAAAAGGTCTTCAAAGAGGCTTTAAAAGCCTCCACCGTGGTTACATACAGATATTTAAATGGGGCGAGTTCCATAACAATAGAGCAGCCACTCCAAAAGCTTTGTCCCCAGATAATTTCAGCCTTGATGGAGGGACAACGAGCAGACCTGCGCCGGTGGAGCAGAGAGGGCGAGTGGGTGGTAGGGGACCAGGAGTGCTTTAAGTTTGACTTCTGCTGGTGCTGGGGAACAACTGATATTGGAAGCATTCCAGGATATATTCATGACGCAACATGCGGTAGAGCCGACCAGAGAGGAGAACATTTTAGACCTGTTATTGGCAGATGGTGACCAGGTAAGGGATATGGGGTGGAGTGACCACTGTACGGTTTGGTTCTCCCTTGATCTGGGAGGGAGGGAAACTTACACAAACGAGGGAGTTGACTTTAGGTGTTCGGACTTGGAAGGATGGTAGTCATACTTGAGGGCACATAGTGACAATCAGCCTTGGGCATGGATACGGAAAGCAAATGGGCTGTCTTGAAGTTGGGTCTGTTAGAAGCCACAAAAGCGGGCCAAAGACCTGTAGTAAGAAATCAAGGTCCAGAAAACCCAGCTGGTGGACCAGGGGTGCAGGAGAGGGTAGGGAGAAAAGGTTAACCTTCAGAAAATACAACAGAACCCATAAGGAGGAAGACGGAGGAGTACATTAAAAGATTGAGGAAGTGAGCAGGGTGGTAAGGGCAGCCAAGGCCTCAAAGGGCTAAGGTTGGCGAGGGATCTGGGATGGTGAGAAGGAATTTTTAAGTACATCAGAGAACAGAGAAATTGTAGAGGCAGATCACCAGAATAAAGAGATGGTGGGTGGGCAGAGGAGGAGTTGAGCAGGCAGAAGTACTAAGCAGGTACTTCTGTTCGGTTCACAAGGGAAAAGGAAGGCCAGTTCATAAGGAAATTTGGGGGATAACGGATGGCGAGATCCCGTTGAAGAGTGTAGGAAGGCCTTAAGTCCTTGTGGACAGACAAGGCACGGGCTGGATGAAATATACCCCAGAGTCCTGAAGGAATTGGCAGAGATCCTGGCAGTACCTCTGTCGGAGTTGTTCAACACCTCCCTTCAATCAGGATATGTACCATAGGACTGGAGGACAACTATGTGGTACAGGATATGTACCACAGGACTGGAGGACAACGTATGTGGTGCCCTCCATAAGAGCAGACCCAGGATGAGCCAGGAAATTACAGACCAGTCAGCCTTACATCCATAGTTGAGAAATTAATGGAGACCATCTTAAAGGATTGGTTGGTCGATTCCGGAAGTAAAAGCCTTCAGGATGTCTGGCAACATGGGGTCATAAATGGGGAGATCTTGTCAAACTAACCTGATCGAATTTTTGTCTGGGTGACAAAAGCTCTGGATGGAAGTTGGCAGGTTGATGTCCTGTATCTGGACTTCAGAAGGCATTTGACTGTGCCATCGGGAGACTGATGGGCGAACTGAGGAACCTGGGGTAGGGGTGAAGCTGATACAGTGGACAGAGAACTGGCTGAGCAACAGACAGCAGAGGTAGTGGAAGGGGGAATTCTTGTCTCAGGAAGGTCACTAGTGGGGTACCGAATGGTCGCTTTGGGTCCACTGCCATTTAATGCTTTCATAGCGGCGATAGTGGAGGTAGTTAAGAGCAAGATGAGTCTGTTCGCCAATTACTCCAAATTAGGTGTGGTGGTGGGCAGTGAGGAAGGCAGGAGGGTACTCCAGGAGGATCTGGAAAGACTTGGACAGTGGTCAAACACATGGCAGCTGGGGTTGAATACTAGGAAGTGCAGTGTACTGTATTTCAGGGCCAGGAACCCAGGATGCAGTTACCACTTGGTGGGGAGCAGATATCCGTATCTGAGGATGAAAAGGATCTGAGTGTGGTGATCACAAGGAATATAAATCACTCAGTACAAAGTAGAAAAGCAGTGGCAAAGGCGAACAGAATGCTGGGGTGCATTGCTAGGGGGATCACTTCAAGGAGGAGGAGGTTATTCTGCCACTGTACAGATCATTGGTGAGGCCACACGTGGAGTACTGTGTGCAGTTCTGGTATCCATACTTGAGACGTCAGGCTCCTGGAGGAAGTCTAGAGGAGGGCATCCAAGATGATCCAGGGACTGGGGAGAAATCCTATGGGGAGAGACTGAGAGCTCAATATGTACTCCCTAGGGATAGAAGGGACAGAGGAGATATGTTGAGGCCTTTCATTGCTTGAACGGCATAAAAAAGTTAGTACTGAGGATATGTTTAGTTGAAGGGGAAGGGACCATGAGGGGACATACGAACATGCTGAAATTAGCCAGCAGATAAAGGCTGATAGGTCTATCAAATCTGCTCGATTTTGCAGCTAGCCACTCTACTCAGCAGCTGCCCTCCCTCCCCCCTCCTTTAACTCTCCCCTTACCCTGTCCCATCCCTTTTGAAGCTGCTTACTGTTGTGCAGGCCACCTCTTCTGCCGGCAGCACGCTCAACTCGCCACTACCTTCTCTGTAAAAAGTGTCTTCTCATCTCCTCCTGAACCTACCTCCCTCCATCCCAGTCCTGTTTATGCCATTCATGTACTTGAAGGTTTTTATCATATTCCCTGTCCCTCCTCTTCTCCAGCGAGTACATGTTTAATTCTTTCAATCTGCTGTCGTATGGTACGTCCCCAGACCATAGATCATCTTTGTTGACCTCGTTGCACCCTTCAGTAGCAATAATGTTTTTTTTAGATGCAGGACCAGTACTGCATGCAGTATTCCAGGTGTGGCCTTATCAGCGTTCTATACAATGGTAGAATAACCTCCCCTCCTTGAGGATATACCCTGGCAGTACAACCTAGCAATTTATTGGCTTTGCAGCCACTTTCCTACATTGAGCCGAGTCGTTCATCGATCCGTTATGAGTACCCCAGGTCTTTTCTTCTTCTGTCACTGCAAGCTGGACCCCCAGATGGTTGCTCCTTTCTGGTGGGGGTTCAGGACGGAGCTGAGGAAGCATTACTTCATGGAAAGGGTGGTGGCGGCTTGGAACATGCTGCTTGAAGAGGTAATCTTGCTGGATTCAGTGGGAAGTTTTAAGAAGGGATGGGATAGGTTCAAGGCAAGGTACAAGCAGGGAGATAATTGACCAGGGTGGTGAACTTGGTGAGGAAATTTGGCAGGAGGAATGGAAAGGGGAGGTGGGGCAGCAGCAGTTGTCTGAACTGTGAGCTGCGTTTTTGAGCAGACGAGATAGACCTTGAGGCCTGATTCTGCTGGCATTGTCACACGCTCATATGTAAGTAGTCTGGACCCAGACCGCCTTGTAAGTTAGCAAACAGATCATGAAGGTGATGCATTACTGAATAGGCAGCCAGCACAGTGTAGTGTGGTATGTTCACTCTGAGGATCCCACAGTCATCTGGGCTGCAGTATTCTGGACCATCTGCAGGTGGCGATCTAACCTCCAGATAACCATAGGTAAAGAGCATTACAATAGTCTAACCTAGAGGTGGCGAAAGCATTAATGACTCTTACTAGGTCATCCTGAACAAGATGCAGCTTGATCCTGGCGATATTCCAGAGGTGATAAAAGCTAGATTCGACCACAGATGACACCTGCTGTTCTACCATCAATCTGCAGTCCAAAATGACTTCCAGGTTTTTTACTGCATTAGTTGCCATGAGAGGTCGGCCACCCAGCAATGGGAGAGCCATAGCAGCCATTCCCCAGCAACTCTGTTCGATCACCATGACCTCTGTCTTACCCGGTTGAGATGTGAGCAATTTGAGGCCACCCACTTGTTTTATTTCGCCAAATACAGACCGAGGCAGGCGAGATCATCATCAGGAGCACAAGACAGGTACAGCTCAGTGTCATCTGCATAGCAGTAAAATCCAGCTCTGTACTGTTTAATGATCTCCCCATTGGCAGCATGCACACAGAAAACAAAATGGGGGCAAGGATCAAGTTTTGTGGAACTCCACAGGATTACACAGAGGCCTCCGAGGTAAAAATTCCCTGGGCGACCTCCTGTGTTCTCCTGGTTATGTAGGACTGCCAGTGCAGGACTGCGCTGGTGAGCCCACATAGTCCTCAGGCAATCCAAAAGCACCCCATAGTCCACTGTATCAAATGCTGATGAGAGGTCCAAGAGCACCAAGATGGAACGTTACCATCTGTCCTCCTAAGGAGGGAGGTCATGGGTTTCCCTAACGAGAGTAGTCTCAGTGCTACGCCAGGGCTGAAAACCCAACGGAGAGGTTCTTAGATGGAAAAGACTTGAGGCAGTCTGTCAGCTGCTTCACACCACCTTCTCAATAAACATCCCCAAAAAGTGAAGGTTAGAGACAGGCCTGTAATTTGCTAGAACGTCAGGGTCCAAGGATGGCTTTTTCAGAAGGAGTGTAATTACAACCTTTTAGGGCCGATGGGAAGACACCGTCCCTCAGGACCCATTCATGATCTCCACAAACACTGGACCCAAGAATTCACCACAGCCAAGAATCTGTCAGGTTGGTCCCAGGTCCAGCATATGGTTGGTTGGGACAAATTAGCGATCAGTCAAATATGCGGATGATTGTAAACTTGATTGCATAGTGAATAACATACAATCAGCAAGATAACCTAAATCAACTTGTGCAGTGGGCACAGAATAACAAGATGAGCTTATAAATATACAAATGCAAGGCTGTGCATCTGGGTCATAGTAATATAAAGAACATTTACAAAATAAATAATATACTCCTACAAGAAACAAATAATGAAAAGACCTGGGAGTGGTAATTAATAACAGATTAACATTTGATACCGTAATAGGATAGTTGTAAAAAAAAAAAAAAAAAAAAAATGTCAGAGGATTATTAGCTGCGTCCCTGAAAAACATCAAAAGTAGGGACTCCAAAATTATAATCCCTCTTTATTTAAGTCTGTGCGTCCTCATCTTGATTGCTGTTCCCCACTGTGTGCATCGACAACAATCAGATGTAAAAAGTCGTGGAGGGGTACAAAGAAGGATCACCAAACAGATCAAGACTGCTAACACTTAAATTATGACAAAAGACTCAAACAATTAGGACTGTACTCACTACAATAGACAGATTAGGGTGTCCTTTGTTTTGCCTACAAAACCATAAAACATGACTACTTAATGGAAACCCTAGGGCTAGTAAGATATACTAGTACCTTTTCCACCAGAACCCATAATTTAAAATGGTAACATTAATAGGACCACTAGATGTAATAATTGGTATAGCCAAAGAAACATCCCAGTCTGGAATGCATTGCCCTCTGATGTGGTTAATAGTGAAAGTATGTTAATTTTTAAAAACAGACTAGATTGCTTTATGGGACAAAGAAAGATACAGTACATTGAATAAATTCTATATTCATTCCACCTTTATAGGTGGCGAGTTTCTAATGGACCTATGTTCCTTAAACTCGTAACATTCTATGATCCTTTGATCACCTGGAGCACCTCAACCTGGAACTTAGACCAAAAGCACAGGAGCATATATCGTGTGCTGTAACAGGAGCTCCACATGCTTTTATGCTTTGATGGTTCAGGGTCAGCAGAGCAGGGCATAGTAAGCCTTTAGTGATTTGCAGATTTGCAGATGACTTGTAGAGCTGTTTCCCAGTTACCATTGAGCCACCATGCTTGCCCCAGGGACATAGCCAGAATTTGGGAACAGGGCTTTCTACCAAAGGAAATCCTGTTATTTAGTCCTAGTGTATCAAAACATTTTTTAATGAAGGCGTAATGGAAATGTAATGGGAGGGTTTCTGGGCACTTAGCTGAGCCAGCTTAGAGCAGCAACAGGCTGTCACTTCATGCTAAATACTTTAATGTTGAGCTAGCTGCAAGTCCTTTATCGCTCCCTAGAGCCACTGTTACTGTCAGAAACACTTGGGGGATATGAGATTTAGACAGTTCAGTTTATATTTCATGTATTTTCTATAATTATTTACCTTTTTCTTTATTACTGAGGAAAACTCTCGAAAAAGGTTTACTGTTTGTTAGACTTTATCTGCTTTTCTGCTATCCTACATATGACATAATCTGGATTGCAGCTGTAAACGAGCCTTGGGTCATGGTGCTTTTCCCAGTTACTAACTTTTAAATGGAAAAATAAATTAAATAAATAATCACCCATTTATGGCATCATAATTATCCCCACAGCAGCAGACTGTGATGTCATAAACAGAACTGCGATATCATATGTAGTCAAGCAGCCAGAACATATAGGGCAGTGATCCTACATGCAGATGTCCTTTAGTAATAAAGAAGAATAAGAAATACAGAAACAATATGAAAGTATAAACTGAATTGTGCTAAACATTGCATTTGCTCAGAGTTGTCACTCGGTGTCAGGGGCTCTTTAAAGAGATTTTCTGATCTTCAGCAAAAAATCACAGTTGACATCCGTGGAACTTTGTTACACTAAATCCGTCCCACACTCAAATTTGAATTCGCAGACCTTCCCTTCGTATTGCTAAGACATTTTCATTGAAACAGGATCTTTTCCTAGATGTCTTATGTTCAAATTGCTTATTTGTGTTTTGAAGTCATAATTCTCTAATGCATCTAACAACCTCATGGTGGTGAGGTAATGTAACAAAGCAGTGGGTAGGGCCAGCGGGATGTTGCGGTGCATAGGAGGGGTATCATTAGCAGAAGGAAGGAGGTGGTGTTGCCACTGTGTAGATTGCTGGGGAGGCCCCACCTGGAATACTGTACCAATTCTGGAGACTACATCTCAGGAAGGACATAGACAAAGTGGAGGATGTCTAGAGGAGGGCAACTAAAATGATGCAGTGTTTGCAACTGAAGCCCTATGAGGAGAGACTGAGGATATGTACACCCTGGAAGAGAGAAAGAAGGGGGATATGACAGAGACTATAAATACCTCACAGGGATAAATAATGTGCATGAGGGAGTATTTTTCAGAGGAAAGATGCATGAGAAGAAGGGGCATGCAGTGAAGCTGGAAGGAGTAAAGGGAAGAGAGGTGCAAGTACTTCTTCACTGAAAGAGTGATGGATGCCTGGAACAGACTTAGTGAAAATAGTAGCTGGATTCAAGAATGCATGGGATAAGCATAAGGGAATCGTGGTAGAAAGCTGTGGTGGGGAGATCAGGTATGGCCTCGGTAACAGTATAGGCAGGAAAAAATGGTCAGTCTTTGTGGGCCAAGTGGTCCTTACCTGCCGTCAGATTCTGTGTTTCTTATGACACCACAACCTGTTGCTGAAGATAGTATTTTGATGCAACAAGTAGAGTAATGTCACTTTTAGGACAGGCAGTGGGATCAGGTGGAGTCTCTTAAGGATCAAAGTCTGTTTTGTGACGAGGTACCTTTGTAAATGAGCCTCTGGCTCAAAGGTTTCTAAACTGATGTTTAACTAAATAAATAAATAAATAATGCAGATGCAGCTAGCAGAAAAGAATGGAATATTCTGAATTCAGATCTTTCCAGAATAGTGTGAGATTTCTGACATGCTAACGACAACCATTTTTGTAGGAAATTGGAAGATCACAATATAAACCAAAGCTAGTTTCAAAGTTTTACAAAAGTGTTTTGCATGCATCTGCATTTGAACTTTTACATAAACATCATTGTAGTTATTGCAAGTACTAGTTTACAGTGACGTACAGGATTGACCAGTTTGTTAGCGGACGACACGTTATCTGCACCTGCAGTCTCGCTCTAGTTGCAGAAGTAGCTGCTGAAACTGTTAGAAATGCAAACCATGTTTCCATTCACTATCTACGGTCCAGTATAGGTGGTTCTAAGGTCTTGTAGATAACCATAAATCTGCCTGCCTGTTTAAACAGCAGCTGACACCTCTGGGCTGATGTTACAATTAATGATATTGGGCACAATTCTGCTTTTATTTATATTTTATTAAGCTCTCTTATTCCCATTTCTGCATTTATTTAATACGCTCTGAGGTAGTTATTACTCCATGCTTTATTTCTGTGGACAGTTGCTAGAAATATATATCTCTGTCCCTTAAGTGGTCATCATTGTGGTCCTTATTATACCCACTGCAAGTCATAATACCGTATGTGACATCAGTCTGTTGCCTTGAAATGAGTATGGCTTCACAAGCAGAGGATTGTGAAATGCCCTTCATCAGGAAAGAATGAGAAGGATAGAAACCTTGAACAAACTGTGAGCTATACGATGAATTATTCACTTTGTTGCATGTCTATTTCCTCCCAAGTAATTCATCTTTATAAAATTGCTTGGCTCAAACAAGCAGTCTGATTGGTCAAAACTGGCTACTTGATCGCTCAGATTTTACTTTATTTTTGTAACTTTTAAAACTGTTTTATAAGTGCAATAACACACTCCAGGATGGGCAGTGTAATGCCATAAATTACTGCATTCCCAGTTGGTTGAAGAGCACTCAGCTGTGCCTTGTGCCTCACAACCATCTGCCGGGGCATGTGGTGATTTAGCATTGATACATAGAAGCACAGAAATATAGAAGTTGTTGGCAGATAAGGACCTCTTGGTCCAGCTAGTCTGCCCTATTTTCCATACCTACAGTGCCACTGCAGACCCTACTTGGTCTGTATTTGCACCCCGCTTGCCTTACTTCTAAGATCCCCTTGTGTCTATCCCATGCTTTCTTGAATCCTGTCAACCATTTCAGCCCCCACCACCTCCATTGGGAGTCTGTTCCAAGCATCCACCACCCTTTCCGTGTAAGAAGTATTTCCTCACATTTCCTCTCAGCCTCCCCACCAGCTTCATAATGTGATCCCTTGTCTTGAGCATCTTTTCTCTAGAAAATGCTCCTTCCTGTACCTTGTTTATACCCGTGAGGTATTTGAATGTTTCTATAATTACTGGGTAAGTGATTTATCAACCAGATTATGGTTACCTTCAAAATCCGTAATAACTGGATTTTGGGTTATTACGCTGTCAAAACCATAATAACCTGAAATCCGGTTATTCGGCATCCCAAACAACTTTCACTTTCCCCACTGTTTGTAGCGTGATCAGCGATGTTAGGTGATCTAAACAAATTCTACAAATTTTAGAAACAGCACTGCTTAGTATAAAAAGCCTGTTAAGTTTCTTTATCTACCATTAGTTTTCCTATTTTCATGAAAAGAAGCCGCGAGTGTGAGTGAAGAAGCGGTGACTCATGCTTCTAGACTGAACAGCAAGCGTACGCTAGGCTTGCATCAGTGTACTGAAGCCGCCAAGTGTGAGAGAAGAGAGCTAGTGACTCAGCGGCTTCAGTAGACTGACACAAGCGTTATGCTAGGCTTGCATCAGTGTACTGAAGCCGCGAATCACTCGCTGTCCTCTCTCACACTCTGCAACTTCTTTCTCATGAAAATAGGAAAACTAAAGGTAGTTAAAGAAACTTAATAGGCTTTTTTATACTAAGCAGTGCCGGTTCTGAAAATTTGAACAGTTTTGTTTAGGAACACCAAACACTGCTTTGGCCACTTCACAGTCACTGGGTAAACTGCAGGCAACTAATAGTCAAAGAAATACAGGCACCAGCAATTATAAAAATAAAGGATAGGTGAATGTAAGTTTATGGATTTTTTCAACACACCTCCATGTCTGATGACTACATAAACCTCTTGAGCTACGCTCTCAAGGTTTATGGGTCATCACACACCTCGGTGTGTGAAAAATTCATAACACACACTACCTATCCGTTATTCTCTATATCATATCCCCTTTCCCTCCTTTCTTCTAGGGAGTACATATTAAATTCCTTAGGCCTCTCTTCGAGGGCTTCTGATGCAGGCCCTGCACCATTTTGGTTGCTCTCCTTTGTAACCACCTCTACCCTGTCTATGTCCTTTCAGCGGTGGGCCTCCAGAACTGGACACAGTGCTTCGATGTGGGGCCTCACTAGTGATCTATGGAAGGGTATTATTACCTACCTCTTTCTGCTGGTGATACCCCTGCCTGTGCATTCGAGCATCCCTCTAGCCTTTTCCCTGACTTGTCTCCTGCTTAGCTACCTTCAGGTCATCAGAAATGATTACCCCAGATCCTTTCCTGTTTTGTGACCACTAGTACTTCTCCCAGCTGATATGTTGCCCCATTTCTGTGCACCAAGTGCATGATTTTGCACTTTCATGTTGAAGCCCAGTTGCCAAACCCGTAACCATTCTTCCAACGTTTTTAGATCTTTCCACACCTCCGGAATGTGTACTGTGGTGCAAATTTAGGCATACCTTCCCTTCCAGTCCTTCTGCAGTGTTGCCTATAAAAGACATTGAAGAGGATTGGGCCTAATACTGACCCTCGTGGCACCCACTGGTCACTTTGCCCCTTCCAGAGTGGACACCATTTACACCACCCTCTGCTCCCTATTGTCCAGCCAGCTGTCTACCCGGTACAACTTTAGGACCCACTCCCAGGCTCCTCAGCTTGCTCACCAGTCTTCTGTGTGGAGCGATGTCGATGGCCTTACTGAAGTCCAGGTAGACTATGTCAGCTGCTCCACCATGATCCACTTCTTTGGTTTACGTAGTCAAAGACCGTCCAGCTTTGTCTGTGAGACCTCCTTCCTGTGAACTCATGCTGCCTCCAATCCTGAAGACCATTGGAAACAAGGTATTCCCCAATTCTTTCCTTCAGCAGTGATTCCATTACTTTGCCTACTACTGAAGTCAGGCTGACAGGCCTGTAATTTCCAACTTCCTCTCTGATTCCATTTTGAGGAGTGGGACTACATCAGCCCTCCTCCAATCTCCCATGACCACTTCGTTTCTAGTGACATGTTGAACAGGGCTGTCAGAGGTATAGCCAACTCCTCCGTGAGCTCCCTCAGTAACCTGGGTGCACCCATCTGGTACCATTGCCTTGTCTACTTTTAGCTATAACAGTTCCCTTAGAACTCTTTCCACTGTAAAGGGCTAGTGTCTTCCCTTAATGCCATTGTCTTTATTATTGGTCCACACCTGCCCCTCCTTAGTAAATACGTAACAGAAGTATTTGTTCAATATGTCTGCTTTTGGTGGTCCTCTTCCACACACACCCTCCTCCCTTTCAGCCTTACTGTCTCTTCCTTGGTCTTTCTCTTATGTATCTAAAAATGTCTTGTCCATTGCTTTTTTTTTTTTTACTGATTTGGCAGTATTCTCCTCTGTTGTGCTTTTGCACGCCTAACTGCTTTCCCTGCCTCCCTTTGTTTCTCCTGATACAGTAAGTCTCCTGTCCTTCTCTTTCTGTATTTTTCATACTTTCTAAATGCCAGTTTTTCTACTACCTCAATAGAGAACCATAATGGTTTCTTTTCTCTTGCTCTTGCTGCTAACCTGCCTGACACAGAGATTTGTAGCTTCTTCAGTGTCCTCTTTTATTTTTGCCCAGTGGTTCTCGACTAGCCCAAGTTTCCCTATCCCTGCCAGGGCATCTCTGAGGCATTCTCCCATTTTCTTAAAATTGGTCCTCCTGAAATGCGATTCTAACCTGGTTCTTATATTAAACCACACTGTCGATGGTCTCTGGTCCCCAGGTGGTTCCCTACTGTGATATCAGCATACTGTCTCCGTTTGTCAGTACCAGGTCCAGCAGTGTCCCTCACAAGTGGGTTCCATTACAAGTTGCCTGAGAAGCGCCCCGTGCAGCGAGTCGGGAGGTTACAATCCACATCCAGTAGATTAAAGTCCCCTACTAGTGTCACCTCTCCCTTGCACGGCATCCTGTGGATTGTTTCCATCATTTCCTATCCACTTCTTTCCCCTATGCTGGCGGTCTATAGATCACTCCTGTGTGAATAATGGCCCTTTCCTTTTCTCCAGGGTGACCCACAGTATCTCGCTCCGCTCTGCTCCCTTGTATTTCTGTAGCCTTTATGTTGTCCTTACATAAATAGCTACTCCTCCCCCACTCTGCCTACCCTGTCTCTCTGAACAGAACATAACCTGGTATGGCCATATCCCAGTCCTGGTCTTCACTGAGACCAGGTCTCTGTAATGTGAACAAATCAGGTCCGCTTCCACTATGGTGGCCTCTAGGTCTGCAGTATTGTTGCCTAGACCGCGAGCATCTTCGCACACGTGACTCTCTAGACCATGCTGCCACCTCCTCCTTTTTTCCATTTGCCTTCCTTCGCTACTTGTTATTTTATCTTCATTTTTCTTCTACCCCGGCTTTGATTATTTATTTATTTTTTGGTATGGTTTCTCCCTCCAGATTCCTGCAGTTGACATCTTGAGCTTGGAGGGACAGTTTATGTCTCTGCCTCATTCAACTCCCACTAGTTTAAATGCTTGCCAGTGTAGCATTAAACTGCTCCATGAGGACTCGGTTTCCCCACCTGGATGGATGAAAGCCATCACCACTGTACAGGCCTGTATCCCTCCAGGTGGGTCCTCAGTCCTCAATGAAACAAAACACTCCTTTTGCATTATTTCTTCAACCATGCGTTGGGGTTTCTGGTGCAGAGAATCCTGTCATCCCTCTGTCATAGACAGGTAGCACTTCTGAAAGGTCAGAGATCGTGCTACTTGCCTAAGACCCTCCCCAACTCCCTGAACTCTTCCTGCACTATGGCTGGCTCTTCCCTTGCCAGGTCATTTCTCCCCAGATGGATAATGATGTCCAGCTCTCCTCCCTCCCTCCCTGCTGCCCAAGTGATCCCTTGGATCCTCTTTCTATCCGTGCATGCTGTGGCACCGGGAGGCACCGAACCTCCCTCTCCTTGTCTCTACCTACTCCCAACTGTGTCCCACTTATCTATGGAGTCTCCCACCAGGATTCACTTCTTCCTCCTCTGTGGTTGTCTGTCACCCCTTGGGATTTCCACTGTGGGGGACCCCTACATCCACCCAGTCACTACATTCCCACTCCGCCAGGTAGCATAGGAGTTTTGTAGTGGAACTGGTTGTGGAATGTACCTCTGCTCCACCATACTAACCCCTCTTGAGCCCACTGTCCAGTCATCATGGCACTGTCATGTGTTGTTACTTAATACTTTGTGCTGCTTCTTCCAGGTAGGCCTCTTCTGATTCATTCTTGGATGACCTCTCAGAACAACTATATGCACTCTGACCTAGCCCCAACTTGCTACCACACGTGGCTGGGCCCTTGGCATTTCACTCCCGAAACAAGATACAGTTCCTAGGTTGGCGGTGGCATGGGTTCCGAGAGTACCTCTGGGTCATCATCAGCCTTGTGGTTGTGTTTTCCTTCTGTTTTTTTTTTTTTTATCACCAGCACTTCCCTGTTCCCACAGCTCCGGGCCAGGCGTGCACAGTGTAGTGAGCTCTCTGGCAGACTGCAGCGCCACAAATGTGATGCAAGTGGTGTTACCCCAAGCTTGTTTCCAAACCCTGATCATCCGCCTGGTAGTGCAGCATGCTACCACTGGACCGTCTGCATCCCTAAGGATTTTGTTTTGCATGGACTCTTACCTTATTTAATGACCATTTTTAGGTTTCCATTGCAAGGCAGTTTTAATTTTAGGTGCCCTTTCCTGGGACTCTGGATGCTGTACAAAGAGAACAAAACCCAAAATATAGTACATTGCATTTGCAGTGTTGTGCAAAACCCATGTAAACAGTTTGCAGGCCAGCTAGTCACATAATGCATATCATTTTCTCATTCACTTATACCCAAGTCTTCACAATAAATGACATTTTATATACCTTGTCTTGTATTGCTGAAACTTCATGTTTTTTTTTCTTAACAGATGGAAATGGTGGTTGGC
Source organism: Neoceratodus forsteri (assembly GCA_016271365.2). NCBI lineage: Eukaryota > Metazoa > Chordata > Ceratodontiformes > Ceratodontidae > Neoceratodus > Neoceratodus forsteri. Next base: position 632,648,634 of record CM057456.1, on the reverse strand, counting down.
GATGTCCTGCCTGCCAAACGTTTCTGCAAGGGTCCCCAGCTCTTACGTGTTTCTGTGGTAAGTTAAGTCCAGTACAGAACCTATGCACAGAAAAGGAGAAACACGATTCCACCATGGAACTGCTCCTGGAGTGCTTAGTCACTATCGTTGGGTTTTGCAGCCAGTAATTTCTGAGATTTGTATAGAATCTTCTGATTGGATAAGCATCTTAAAAGCTTTGAGTTGGTGACATCACAAGCCAGCACAGTGTGCTGGAAGAGGTTTTATACAATATTGGTCACCTATTTTGTCACTGTATTTGTGTTTTTTGTGGAAGGCTCATCCTCTGAAAAGTACCATCAAATATTTATTTCTAATATAACGTCTGAACCAGTGCTGTTATTTGTATAGAGATTTTCTTCTTGATCACTGGTGGTCTGTCTCTTTCTTTGGGCCAGTGATCTGTCAGCCCTAACACCTTGGCTCCTTGCGGGAGCTTGCTGAGTGATCAGGGGCTGTGAGTACTGTCTGTCATCCTGACAGGACTTGGCATTGTACCTTACTGATTTGTCTCCTCGTCCACTCACTGCTCATGGCACCAAGTCTAGCTGCAGTGACCTTGCTAGCACACAGCTTGCTGCAGTGGAGGGCAAAGCCTCTATGTCTTTGGGCAGCACTCTTTGACCATGGCTGCCTGACGGCAGATGTCAGGCTCACCTCCTGAACCTGGGTTGCCTCTATGGTAGTGCAGAGAGCTACTGTTGAGTCTGCAGTTGTCCCTGTATGTGCTCGTAAACCACTTGTTCACAGGGGTTACTAGAATCCCACTTAGAATCAGTGACAGGCAGGAGAGGCAGCTTGTGAAATAAAGGAATAATGCATGACAGGGTGTGTGACGTGCTGGGGTGACGCCACATCTGGGGGTTGGGCATGAGGCCGCAGGCAGAGTATCGCCCAATGCCCCAGGCATGGTGTTATCCCAAATGACACAACCCGAGTGCATTATTCCTATTATACAATGGCTTGTTGTTACATATAAAATAAAAAAATAATTTTAAAGAATGTTTTTATTAGCGTAGAAAAATATTTTGTGTCTTAAGAGGAGATGCAAAAAGAGCATATCCTCATGCTCCATATGGTGCTCCATATTGATTCACAGTGCTGAGACTGGACCTGTGGCATTATGCTGGGATAACGCCATGGGTCCAGCTCAAACTGACCAATCACAGTCAAGCTTCTTTCTTGCAATTGTATAATTAAGCAATAATGCCGACAGGGTGTGGGTTGTGCTAGGGATAACCTCACGCCTGGGTGGTTGGGCACGAGGCCACAGGCCGAAGGCCCAACATCCCAGAAGTGAGGTTATCCCAGCACAACCCACACCCTGGAGTGCATTATTATTGCTATTATACAATGGCTTGTTATACAAAATAAAAATAAAAACGCTTTTAAAAATGTTTTTAGTAAGGCAGTGTATTTTGTTTATTAAGAGAAGAGGAAAAAAGCTAATGCTCTATGAAGGAAAAAAAACTAATTCTAATCAATGACAGTGAGGTTGTGCTGGAATAACCTCACTGTGCAAGGGACACTGACCAATCAGAGTCCAGGAAATGTTCTTGCCATTGTGTAATGCCAGTTAAATGGATTTCACACTGTCATTCTCTGGTTTCAGTCTCAGCTGAGCTGGAGGAGGAGGATGATGTAATCATAGAATTGTCGCAGCATAAGTTACATTGGAATGCTAGCTGCAGGGAGTTAGCCATCTGTCTGTCTGCCTGCCTACTCTATTATATGGTATGGTAGAGCCAGTATGTTTAATGTTAAATCCCAGTTTTGCACTTAATAACTTTGGCGTCATTCAATGAAATTGCCCAAATTTGGCATGCATCTTCTCAGAGGCAAGTTTTCAAGGCATGAGAAGTTCCGTGATGGCAGTTTGAGTGGTTTCGAAATATGGAACATTGATTTTTAATGAAAAGGAACTTTTCCTCCATACTTATTACACTTCTTTTGTTCTCACCTACAATCTAGACAGTATGAATTTTTTTCCTGAAACTTACAGGGTAGAAGTGGCCTGTGTCTTCAAGGTAGTACTTTTGAAGGTTTTGTGAACACATATTGATCAATTCCAAGGTTATAAGGATTTGTTTTCTAAGCATGCTAAGTTGTATAAACCATGTGATCTGAGATAAATTTACCTTTTGGAGACATTTACTTTTGCAAATTAATGATTTATATTTTGTGAGAAAAAATGAATAATCATCATGACTGCGTCTTTTTTTTTACTTGGTATAAAAAAACAACCTGAAAATACATAAAAATAAAGAATTTGAAAACAAACTCATGCATTTTGCTAAACAGGACATGTTAAGCAAGATTTTGTTGTTTGTTTTTCCCAAAATAGGCGGAAATTCCTTTTTCGGACTCTGGCTGTCATTTATTGAAATGGCTGATTTATGTGTGGTAAGTCGAGAATTTATGTGTCTCACATTTAAGTGTGACCCCATTGTGATTTAGTCTTCAAACATACAGAACTGTATCTACCCACATATTAATAACCTATACACCCTGCATGAAGAAAACTGATCACATCTCACCTTATTTGTGTGTGGAATAGGGTGAGCGGTTGGGTTGAGAACCCAGAGCAACACCCCACCCCTGATTCACCAAGAGTGACAGCAAAACCATAATGTTCTTCCCTTTTGGGGTTCGAGGTGGGGCAGTAGGGTTGTAAGCATGTACTGCCACATTTCCCCGCGTTTGTCACTTTAATCTCAACCTAGCATGCATTAATGCAGTTTTTGCAAAGAATATATTTTTATAGTCATAGATACATACATAGATACATAGACAGTGTCGGCAGATAAGGGCCTATGGCCCACCTAGTCTGCCCATTTGATAGTCCCAGAAATAAAACAAAAATGAAATTTATATACTATCAATGTCCCACATACATTATGGTTTATTTACAATAATGAGAGCACAATTTTCTAAATACATTGCTCAGTAAACCACCTAGGTGGATGACCCTGTACCGCTTAAAATGAACAGCTGGGACAAGTGATTCAGGATGAGCCACCTGTATTTATTTTGGTACAATGTCTGTCTCTCTCGACCATGATCAAGTTGCATAATGCACATGCCTCTTTATGTGCTGTGATTCCACTTAGAATGCTTTAGTGCTGTGTGGATCTATTTCCTTTTACAGTTTGTTTTTGCCTTGTATGTTTTAACCTGTATATAACTGTTCCTGCTGGACTAATGTTACCCTGTTGACTGCTGTTGTCCTCCTGGGACCCTAGTGAAAATGTGACATTGCATCACATGGGGATATCCCAGGTGGAGTAATTTCAAATAAATAAGTACAAAGATGTTTAAGCATGCCCCCTTGTTGATTTGATCCTGTACATAGGCGCTGCAGACTTTGTAGCAGATCCCCATTTGACATCTGCACTGTGATTCTGCAGGGATGTGAAAGCAAACAAGTCAGACCTGGACCATTATGGTTCCGATGCACAAACTGAGGGAAAAGGCAATGCTTATGTAAAATGTGTCGTTTTGTGGCAAAGCCACATATGTCATCAAAGATCTGTCTTTTCCTTGTATTTCCAAGTCGATTTAAGGATGAGCCAAGGAACAAAGCAATTGAGTTTGCTAGAAGTGCAAGTCTTGAATCTACGACCCCTGCATCCAGCTGTGCTGTATCCAACTCCCGTGCCCACAGTGACCCCACACTGTATGGCAGTGTAGTTTGATTATTTTGTTTTATTTCTTTATTCAGTATTTGGAAAAGCATATTTTATTGAGATAAATTTGTTTTTAAATAATATCCTGAAAAGCAAAAACATGCATACCGTAAATCAAGTGAAAATGTACAAACATCAGCCATAGCATTACAGGCAAGTTGTTTGCTTTTCTATGAATGAGTAAGAATCCCAAAGTTGCACACTTATAATGCTGCTGTCAAGCGTTGCCCCCACCAACAGCTCACTACTGCCAAAGGCAGCCATGTAGAAACATATCTTTTGAACCATGGCATCAGCTGGGTGATGGAGGAGGTAACTGCTTTAGCAGAAACTATGGGTGTTGTAAGCAGGGGCCACTTTCCATATTCAAATTGGCCAAGTGGATGAGTTATATGTCCTGATGGCAGGCAGTAACTATGTAACTTTACCAGTAGTAGGTTGTTGTTGATGAAAATGAGATATTGCATTTCAGCTGGACTAGTGTATGTCATGTACTGTATCGTACAATAAGTGGCCTATTATTGTTAGTGTTTCATGTAACCAAACTGGGGCCGACAGTTTTGGAGGTCATCCACAAAATCAGTTGGGGACATAAGAATGGAGCCTCTACCTTCAGTACTGTCAAGGCCACTTGTTTGTTGTAATTTCTCATGGCGTGACAAACCACTGTTTTTCTCTCATGGAGTCGGCTCCAGCGAGCTCTCAGCCCTGTCCTACCACCCCATCCGGTGTCCACCCCGCCCGACTGACTACTCCTGAGAATTCCCGTGTGGCAGGGTTGGGAAGGGTAGGGACGTCCTCCTCCCACCCAGAGACCGCATCCAGCATTGGGCGATGTGGGAGTGAGGGGCAGGCAGGGCTTCATAAAGCCAGTGCCATCACTTTTCCAGTTTTCTCCCTGTCCCGTAGCCATGGCGGCACGTAAGCGCATCGTGGTGGAGGCACACGCACGCTATGGAATTATGCACTTTCCTTCTACAGCTCTCTAACCCAATGTTACCACCCAGCCTTCACCTGATGGCAGCCAAAGAGCGAGATGACGTCCTCCTCATACCTGGGACTGGGAGAAGAGAGCAGTCTTTGGACACTCAATCTTCTTCCCTCTCACGGCCAACCCCTGCTGCCCTAAGCTTATTTCTGAACTCTGGTCGCCAGCGTGGAGAGGCACGGTGCATAGTGCCTCAGCCCTTCGCCATCAGGTTGATGTGACAAACCAGTTCTAATATGCAAGATTTACAAAGATTTTGTAAAATTGTTTCCAGTGGAAATATGCCTGGGGATGGGTAGAACTCCAAAGCCTTCACCACCTCATTTAGGGAGATGTCTGGCATTACTGTTTTAGTCCAAATCCAGAATGTGAGAGGAAATCCTTGAAGTCAAGGAATGTAAGAACTAACAAGTGATGTTCCTAAGAACTGTTCTTAGTATTCCTGATGATGGGTCAGTTCTAGAATCCCTCTTCCCCAAATCACCTGGGTCACTGCTGAATAAGATTCTTCTTTGCCATTTGCCTTCTCTGGGGAATCAATGTAGAATATTCTTCATGTATAAAACAAACACAAACAGAAACAAAAAAGCGATACACTTAAAACTTGCAAATGTTTACTTTATAATGCGGAACTGGACTTGAGAGAGGAACTTCATTGCAGGACAAGCTAGCATGAATTTAAAATGGCAGTGAAGGGTAGTGTTTATTTTTAAACATTTCGGGGCTTTTGTCAGTCTACTGATTTGGAGAATAAATCTACATTTTTCTAAAATGACTGGAACTGGGTTGTGAGTGCAGAGAAGCAGCCAGAAAGGAGGAGAGTGGGAGGATTAACTGATTTGATATTGCCGCCTTCTGGGGATTGAGCCTCCAATTTGGGGTGGAACCTGTCGGTTGGTCGATCAGTACACCATGAGTTCAACTTTTGTCCCCCTTAGTAGGCCTGGCCCTGTGGAGATGGTCAGTTACCGCCCTTTATGGGAGGTGAGCCCTGAAGGCCTTATGGCAGTGATTGACCTCTAGGAGTTTCCCATGGCCAGCTCGTCCAGAGACCTTGGTCTTGGCCTGTAATAAGGCCATCTGCATGGCTCTGGATTCAATTGCTCCTGTCTGTGTTGGTCTCCCCTGCCATCGCCCTTGGGCCCCTAGGTTTGATGGGTCCCTGAGAGGGTGCGGCGACTAGGAGCGTAAGTTAGAGCAGTGTTGGTGGAAATCCGTCCTGGAAGTCGACCACCTTAGATTGGTAGAGGCATTATCAGGCCTACCAATCAGCAATCTCCGTAAGAAGGCAGGAATTCTGTCTGGGGAGATTGCTACCGCTCAGAATCGACCAGCTCAGCTCTTCCGAACTGTGGACAGGTTGTGCAATCCAACCTGTCTGCAGCTCGAAGATCTTTCTGTAAGTGGAGTATGATGAGCTTGCTCGATTCTTCTCGAATAAGGTGGCTGACATCAGGTCGGAGATCCTCCTGACTTGCCCTGTGGGGATGCTGGTGATCGGTGCTTGGTCACTTCACCTCGTGCTTCCTGTAGTTCCTTTGACCTGCTGGAGTTGTGGATTGTCCAGAGTATGTGTCCTCGTGCTGTAGTTTGGATCCGGGTCCAACCTCCCTGATTATGGGATGTTGTGATATTATCAGCCAAATCCTGGTACAGATAGTCGGTGCTCCCTGAAGGAGGCAGTGGTAACACCTCTCCTGAATAAAGCTTCTTTAGACCCGGACTCTCTGGCCAACTTCAAAAGCCAATCTCAAACCTCCCTTTATAGGAAGTTATTGAGAAAATAGTGGCGGTACAGTTGGAGGACCACTTGACCATCCATAACATCTGAACCTCTCCAGTTCGGTTTCGAAAGAGGCAGAGTACAGAGACCATGCTGGCTTGGGTGCTGAATGATCTCCTGATGGCGAGAGATCAGAGACACTGTTCCGTTCTGGTGCTCCTTGATCTCTCTTCAGCTTTGACACTGTCGATCATGGGGTATTGCTTGGGAGTTTGAGGTCCATCTGTGGCCTGACATGTAAGGTTCTCAGGTGGTTTACATCTTTCCTTATTGGCAGAACTCAGAGAATGGTGTCTGGGATTTTTCCTCTGACCTATTCTCTCTGTTATGTTAGGTCCCTCAGGGCTCAGTGCTGTCCTCCATGTTGTTTGCAGTGTACATGTTGCCCTCGGAGACATTGTCAGATGGTTTGAGCTGAGGTTTCACTGCTATGCTGATGATACCCAGCTCTACCTGTCTTGCACCTGGCCAGGATAGTGCTCTTGGTATTTAACAGCTGCGTTGCTGAAGTCCAGGATTGGATGAGTCGAGGCTGGCTAAAGTTGAATCTCTGGGAAAGACTGAGGTCATGGTTGTGGACCGGGTCACATAGAGAGGGGTTGAGGACTGGCCAGCCCTCTGGAATTTATCTGAGGCGCCCACATCCTTACCTCTGAACAGGTGCGGACCTGGTGGTGGTGCTTGGCGACGGGCTGACTTTGCGATCTCAGGTGTCTGCAGTCATCAAGTCTTCCTTTACCATCTTAGGAACATCACCAGGATCAAGCATCTTGTTCTGTCGGTGATCTGCCTACATTGGTTCATGTCTTTGACCTCGTGCCTTGATTACTGTAACTCCCTTTACTCAGGACTTCCTTGGGTTGATATCCAGTAAGCCTGCAGCTAGTGCAGAATGCCGCAGCAAGATTGTTGTGGGGACTTCTCGAAGTTCTCATATCACCCTGTGCTGTACAATCTGCACTGGCTGCTGATTTGGTGGCGGATCACCTTTAAAGTTGGTTTACTGACTTACAAGGCCCTCGTGGACTCGGCCTGACTACTTGAAAGAGCTCTTGTTCCCTATCGCCCTGGTAGCAGCTCTGTTCGACCCAACGAGGTTGCTGAAAATTCGAGGTGTCTTTGCTGAAGTCGTCTGGGGCCCGTGCATTATGTCTGGCGACCTCTACCCTCTGGAATTCTCTACCCTGTCGGCTGTGGGAGTGCACGATGGTGGGAGGCTTTAAACAGGCATTAAATACTTTTTTTATGGTGCCAGGCCTTGATGGCACTGAATAATGAACCTCGTCAGATTTCTGTTACAGTTTTGGATTGTATTTATTGTTTTTTTACTGTTGTTTTAACCTTTGTAAAGCGCCTTGGTACTTTGAAAGGTGCTTATCGAAATAAAGATTATTATTATTATATGGATCCTGGACTCTTGAGGACCTTCTTTGATATTACCACTGATAGCAGTAGGTCTGTGCCTCAGAGGCCATCTCTTTGTTACTTTAGGCGGTAACAGGTCCGATGTCGGCATCGACAGGTTCCAGACCAGGAGGGTCAGCTTTGTCCATGCCTCCAGTAGCAGAGTCACAATCGGAGAGCTTGCTTGATAGTACTACTGACAACTGGAGTTCACAGCATTGGCATGCTTGTTGCTAGGAACAGCAGTTATCAGTGCTGCAGATGAACAATGTGTTTGCCATTGGGAATGCGTGATAAGAAAATGGGAGCAGTGGTCAGTGGGAATTTTAATACTAAAATGGGCTACATAGCCATGCCAAATAAGATGTCTTATGCTGACATAGGTTAAAGAGTAAAAGATAACCTTTATTATTGATCAGAGGACACCAGGGTCTAGCTACCAAACCTTTCTTGCCAAAAGCGGGTGTATAATCATTGGTCCCCAAAGCGCTGGGTAGCTAGACCCGGTGTCCTGTGAGTTAGTTATAAAAGTAATCTTTACTGTTTCAACTACAGTATGTAAACATAAGACATCTTATTTGGTATGATGTGCAACCTGTTTTTTGATCGTGTGAGTTACCGATGGCACCAGCCATACAGTGAGGGATCCCTTATTGCATGTACCATTTCATTTTAAACATTGTCAGCGAACAGATGGAGTGTAGTGTTCTAACCAGATGGCTTCCATGGGTTAAGGTGCACTTGAGCGCAGTCGGGCACTGGGAGGGTTTTCTGGCTTTTCTGATTGTATACATAGAGCTGGTAAAGGGAGTATCTTATTTCATGAAAGGGTAAAAGCGAGGCAATAGTCCTCTAAACCGCGGCAGAACTAACAAGCAAACCAGGTTAGCAAATCGGGGATACAAATAATCTGTAAACTAAGCGGAATTTTTATTCATTGGAATGTTTCACCAGGAAGGCACACTGAGCAACAGGTTGCTCGTGTCCCGATGCGACCTGGGGGAAGGGATACAATAGGGATGAGACATTTTACATTGAGGTTGCAAAGATCAACATAGCATACAATTGTTACAGTGTTGCATACATATGTAATTTGTGAGAACAATTAATAAGTGCAATGGTACTAAGTGAACAAGTGCTATCGTGAAATAAGGGGTGAAGGAGAGGGATGAGATGACAGATAGTGCAGAATCTTGACCCAGAGAGAATGGGGTAACCAGACGGCCTGAGATTCAGGAGCTGCACAGCCAAGTAAACAAGAAGGGGGCAAAAATAAGGCAAGCAGACTTAAGTTAACCATAAGCATATTGTACATTGTATCGACTATTGTAGGTGGATTTGAGGGTTTACACTGATCAAAGAAGCACACAGGAGTACATTTTTTTGTTCTAGCTAATCAACCTGTGGTAAAGGCTTCTTACAACAGGCAAGGTAGATTGCAGATTTTTTTTGTAAAGGCTTTTTCAAACAACATGAAGTCTTGCTGTATTCTGATTACTGCAGTTGGCTCAGCACTTGAACTGCCCGGAGAGAGAAAGGTTAAAATTCTGTGCAAGGCATAGAATGTTGAGCTCGAGCTCGGTTGAAAACCTCTGTCTGCAGCACTTTGAACCCAACCCGTCAGATTCTTTACTCCGCCTCACTGAACAGTCGCTCCGGAGATTTTCTCCTTTGCTCAGGTTCAAAAGTCGGTTAAAGTTGTCAGTTAGTCCGAAATTATTATGCAGTTAGTTCCGCTTTGTTGGTTCAGGACTCTGTCTGCGATTACTATAAGTACTTAGGTACTGTAGTTCTTTGTGGAAATTGTAAAAAATTGTATTTTTCTGTCGGTTCGGCTGAACCGATCCTTTAGATCTTTTATTGGAAATATTTTAGTGTGTGGTTACTGTCCATATCGGTTTAAAAAAAAACGTGATTTGATCCGCTTTTTTCCAACACCGTAACACGGTGAGAAACCGATAGGGAGTCTTCGCCTGGCGGCCGATCAAAGGTAAGTTTGTTAGGTTGGACATGTCTGAGAAACCCAAGAAAAAAACGGGCCCACTGGGTTTCAACACTGCAGTGTGTGTGTGTGGGGAGGTCTTTGCTAAGGCGATCCACACCACCTGTGTTACTGTCTGGGGTTTGACCACCTCGATTCAGACTGCCAAATCTGCAAGAATTTCACTAAGTCTACCCTGGAAAAAGGTTAGGTAGACTTAGGGATAAGGAGGCGAAATCTGCTGACCCAGAAGGCCTGCCAGTTCGGTTCCACCGAACCAGAAGAGTGCCCCTGACCAGGCGTGCTTCTTTGGGCAAGGAGGGACAATCCTGAGGATCAGTTCCTACAAAAAAGCGCAAAGATAAATCGGCGGTTCGGATCCAGACTTTCATGTTCCAACCGCCGGAAGAGATAGCCAGAGCGATTCAGATTGTTGAATCACTTCATCTGGCTCCGTCCAATCTGGCGCCTTCTGGCAGGGGCTGGATTCGTTCGGTTCTCCGGTTCAAGATTATTCCCTGAAGAGTTTTACAAACCAGAGTTTGATGAGGAGGGGATTTTGAAGAGGATGAGAATCGACGGTGAAAGTCTGGATGTGCCTGTGGAACTGGACATCTCCCAGACAGACCTTCTGGTGTTTCCCTCCTAGGCTTTGAGTCCCTCCCACTGTCTGTTTTACAGAAAGGTGGCTGAAACCCTCCAGCTTCCCATGGAGGAGGCTGTGGAGGATCAGGAGGAGCCTGATTTTGTTGGTGTGATGGACATCCCAGAGTCTAGAGACTGTCTGTTCCCTCCTTAAGTCCTTTGGGAAACAGACACAAAAATTCTAAGGTCTCCTAACTGTGTACCTCCTGTTGACAGAAGAATGGATAAGAGGTACACCTTATCAGGCTCGGATACTAAGTTTTTCTATCAGCAATGCAGCCATGTTGGGGTAGTGCAGGCTGCGGCCTGTGACAAGGCAAATATTCCCTGGCTTTACACCCCAGACAAAGACTCCATGAAGACAGATGCCATGGCAATGAAACAGTACATGGCATCATCTTTGGGACTCAGGCAGGCTAACTATATGGCCTGTACAGTCAGGTACCAGAAGTCCAGGTGGGACACTGTACTGGCACTGGCTAAGCAGGCTTCCCCAGCTAGCCAAAGAGCTGGAGGAGGTGGCTGCTGATGGATTGACGCATCAAAGGTGCAATTTCATGCTGCTGTGACTCCAATGATGTGTCATCAAGAGTCATGGCTACATCTGTGACTCTTGAGGATGGCTTGGCTCAGATGTACTAGCCTTTCACAGGACACCAGGCTAAGGCCATGGATTTCCCTGTGTTGGGTAATTCTCTGTTTGGGAGCAGACAGAAATTACATGAAAAACTGGATGAGTACAGGACCACTTATGGTGCCCAGACCAAGGAGAGGCAGGCAACTCCTCAAGGCAACAAACTAGGGGCAGGGGCAGGCCTTTTCACAGGCCGTTCTACCAGCATGAGCCTCTTCTCCTTTTCTCAGAGGAGTTCTTTGAGGGAGGCAGAAGGGGATTGAGCAGGGCTGCATCCACCCCTCAGCCTAAGGCTCCTACCAAGCAGACACCCTGATGTGTCAGCCCAGGTGACTCCCCATTCTGGTAGGGGCAGGCTGGCTTACTTTGTCAGGACTGGATGTCTGTTACCTCAGACAAGTGGGTCCTGGAGGTAGTAAGCCAAGGACTGTTCTCAGTTTCAAAATTTTCAAAATGAGACACAGATCCTTTCCACTTGCAAATATATCAGAAACCCTTGCTCTAGAGGCAGAGATTTAATCTCTACTGGCCTTAAGAGCCATAGAAAGTTCCTACCCATACAGTGGCAAAGATCTGTACTCCAGGTACTTCCTTACCCCAAAAGACAGGGAGTGGCGACCCATCCTAGACTTGAGATACCTGAACAAACATCTTTAAAGCCAAAATTAAAAATGGTGACTCTGGGAACAATTCTTCCCTCTCTAAGGCCAGGAGACTGGCTAGCCTCCCTGGACCTCAAGGATGCCTATTTTCACATTCCCATCAGGTGCTCCCACAGAAAGTACCTTAGGTTGGATTGCTGTCAGGCCATTACCAGTTCAGAGCAATGCCCGTTGGCTAACCTCAGCCCAAAGGTGCTCACAAAGTGCCTAGCAGTAGTGGTGGCCTTTTAAGAAGAAAAAGGATTTCAGTCTTTCCATATCAGGACGATTGGCTCATTGTGGGCCAGTCCCCAGACCAAGTCATGTCAGATCTGCAGGTGACCCAACAAGTTCTCACTTCCTGGGGTTCTTTCTCAGTCTTCCCAAGTCAGTTCTCGGGCCTGTACAGCTTCTCACTTTTATAGGAGCAGAGCTGGATATGGTCAAGGCAAAAGCTTTCCTTCCTCCCTCTGGAAAGGGCAGCAGCCATTTCACAGCTGGCCTCTTCCTTCTTCCCTCTGGTCTCTCGACCAGCAAGCATTTTCTTCAGCTTTTGGGCCACATGGCAGCTTCCACAGCAGTGGTCAAGGGGCCAGGTTTCAGATGAGGACATTCAGTTCCATCTGAGGGCTTTTTGGTCCCAAAGGAAAGATCCTCTTACCAAACTAGTCCGGTTACTCAGACCCTTATCCAGGCCCTTCAGTGGTGGCAGGATCTGGACAGTCTGAGGCAGGAGTTCATTTGTCACTCAGACTCACTCTGTGGTCCTTACCACAGATGCTTCCCTATTGGAGCCCATCTGGGGGTTCTCACAGCCCAGGGACTGTGGTCCCCTCAGGAATCCCTTTTCATATCAACTTCCTAGAGCTCAGGACAGTACTCTGGCCTTGCAAGCTTTCTCTCAGGCAGTACAGAACAAGGTAGTTCAGGTCAGGACAGACAGCACCACCACCATGTGGAATATCAACAAGCAGGGAGGCACTCGGTCTACGGCCTAGTCATGGAAGCCATGAAAATATGATCCTGGCTTATTCCTACAGACCTCTCTGGTAGCAGTCCACCTCCCAGGAAAGGACAGTGTGCTAGCAGATGCATTGAGCATGATTTCCCAGGGCCATCACAAATGGTCCTTGGACCCTGTGGTGTTGAAAGTGATTTTTTCAGGTGGGGCACTCCAGAGATAGATCTCTTTGTGGCCCCAGACAATCATCCAACTTCCTCTCTTTGTTGCAGACCCCCAGTCTTGGGCTCAGTCCCTCTGGATGCTCTGATTTTGAACTGGGAAGGAAATTTCTATATGCATTCCTCCCTTTCCTCTACTGTTCAAGGTTCTAGTCAAGGTAAGGTCACAACCTTGCAAAGTGATTCTGATTGCTCCAGACTGGGCCAGGCAGCCTTGGTACCCCCTGTTGCTGTCTCCAGCAGTCCATCTTCCCTGTCTCTTCCCAGGAATTACAATCTGTTAACCTCCTCTCAGGGAGGATTTGGTACCCCAATCTTGGTCTCTCAATCTCAAGGCATGGCTCTTGAAGAGTTAGAGTATGCAGATTTGCATCTTTCCCAAGGGGTTCTGGACATTCTCAAAGCCTCTCAAGCCTGCCACCAGAAAAACTTACAACTCAAATGGAAAAGACTCAGCATTTGGTGTTCTAAAGCATATTTCCTCAGACACTGCTGAATTGTCTACAATTCTGGATTATATAGTTCACCTTAATGGCCTAGGCCTCAGACCAGCTACTCTCAAAGTACATTTGTCAGCTGTTTCTGCTTTTCTGTCAGTGGGGAAGCCTTCCTGTCTGTCATCACACCCTGTATTCTGTAAATTTTTGAGAAGATTCGTCATACCAGTCCCCTTTAGGGTCCTGCTCCTGCCTGGGATTTGAATGTTTGCATTGCTCAGCTTATGCAACCCCCTTCTGAGCCTATGTCCTCAGCAGAGCTCAAGTACTTGACTTGGAAAACTGTGTTTTTGGTTGCTGTTACCTCTGCCAGAAGTATCAGTGAATTGCAAGCTTTGTCAGTTGAACCTGACTTCCATTTCATTCCATAGAGATAAGGTGGTCCTTAGAACCAATAGAAGGTTCTTACCCAAAGTAGTTTCTGATTTCCATTTGAACCAGTCTGTCTCTTCCTGTGTTCTTCACTGATCATACTTCCTCAGGAGAGCAGAGGTTGCACAGTTTAGATGTTAAAAGAGCCCTTAGTTACTACATAGAGCGTACAAAGGGTCACAGGTTTGACTTCCTCCAGTTGTTCCTCACTTATGGGAAGTAGGTAAGGGCAGACATGCCACCAAGAGAACTATTGCCAGGTGGATTGTGTCCTGTATCCTATTCTGCTATGAGAAACTGGGAAAGTTCCACCCTCAGGCCTGAGGGCTCATTCCACTAGAGGTATGGCTGCATCTCTGGCTGCGGCCAGGATATTTCTTTGTTAGAAATTTGCAAAGCAGCCACTTGGAAAACAGTTCATACCTTCACCAAGCATTACTCTCTGGATATCCAGGCTAGGAGTGATGCTAGGTTTAGCACAACAATACTTCAGAGCCTATTCCCAAAGTAGGTTCTGTCAGAATACAGCAAGACTTCATGTTGTTTGAAGAAAAATTACTCACCTTAGTAATTATGTATCTTACTTGAGAGGGCTCTTGCAGTAGGTAATTACATATAGGACTGGCCGCGTGGCTGGACTATGAAAAATTTCTAGCTAGCGGTCCCTGGCGAGGGCCACCCCCGTCAGGTGACCGATGCGTTATAAAGGGGCGGTCCCAGGCGCCCGCCTTCCAGTTCTTTCCGTCCACGTGCAGTCCAGCGGTTAAGTTCTTATCGCCCAGCCCTGTTACTTCCCGTTTTTTTTTCCGATTAGTTTCAGAATTTTACTGCTTTGTCAGGTGAGCGTCAGTATAGTCGTCTCCTTCAAAGAATAAGTGCGACTCATGCGGCCCAACTGCCTCACAGAGATGGTCACTCCCTCTGCCTCTTCTGCCTAGGCCCCGACCCACGGTTGATAAGTGTCCGCGCATTGCTCCGGTTCAACGTGGCCACCCGCTGACGACGCCAGCAGTCCCCAAGCCCATCTCCTCAAAAATAAGATGTCTGCGATGGAGAAAGAGCTGAGAAAACATGGGTCGACCTCCCTGAAGGGCACAAAAGTGGGATAAGGAAAGGCACGGAAGAAGGCCTCCTCTTCCGCGACTCCGGCGGAGTCGTGGGCAATATTCATCCCTCGAGGATCGGCCCGGCAGCAGCCTCCGAGGCTTTGGAGGAGGCGTCGGCCCGCCAGCGGGTTGAGTTTGAGCCCGCGGGCGTCTCCGAGCTAAAGGAGACTCCAGCCCCCAGTGCTGCTGCAGGCCTGCGGCCTACTGGTGTGGGCACCTCCCCTTAAGCGGACGTCGGCCCCTCCGGCGTCGCCCGGGAAAGGCCTCTAAGGCTCGACCCTTGGGTGGCGCTTAGCAGCGTCTCCCTCGGACGGGCCTCTCTCATTCTCGGCCCGCCTCAATGAGAGCCCCCAAAGCGGACGCCGGCTCCTCTGGCGTCCGCCCGGGACTCTGCCCATAAGCCACCGTCAGATCCTCCGGCGTGCACTGGGCCTCTGAGCCTACAGCCGGAACTTACTACTCTGTCATTCCAGGCTCTCTGCAGCCTTTGCTGCCGCTCAGGGAGCCCCAGTCCCCCTGTCTGACCCAGTTCCCCCGTCCCTGGGCGAGACTCTGGACCATGGACTACCGTCCGATCCTCTTCCTGAAGAGCGGTTCCGACACCAGCCCCTTTCGATGCGGCGAGAGGATTTTCCTCTTCCTTGGGCCCTCCACCCCACGGGCTATCCTGGCTGATCCGCCCGTGGAGTACCCGGCTGGGCCGTCTGCTCGGCAGCTCCTCCAGTGCCTGGGTATCCACGCCGTCGTATCCGGCGCCCGGTTTCCCAGGTCCGCAGTATCCTGCGCCCGCTGTATCGGTGCCGACTCCTTCAATGCCCGCCCAGTACCCGGCGCCACAGTACCCGACTCCGGGATACCCGCGGCGGTTCGGATACTCCCCTAGGTTTCCTCCGTACAACTCTCCCCTCCTCCTCCTCCACCGCCCCTAGGCGCGGTGGATCTGCAGAGACTCTTGCTTCTTGGTGGGCTGAGGCCAGGCTCAGCTCACCAAGGAAATCGAAGACCATCTTCTGGCGACAGTACCACCCGGCTCCCGTACACCCCAGGCAGCAGATCCCTCTTCACCTCAGTTCCCAGGCTTTGCCTCGGGATCAGAGAGAAGCAGGACACGTGTTCTAGGATTCCTCCAAGGAACCGTTCCTCCCCTACAGAATTGAGAGTCTTACTCTGCTTCAGACTCTTCCTCCCTTCTCTCTCGGACTCCTCGGAGGCCTCTGGCCAGAGGATTCCGAGAAGGACGGCCACGCTCTCCGTCCAGACCGACCGAGGACTCCTCCAAGTCTCCTCCGGAGGATCCTTCCTTCACAGAGTTGCTCAGAAAGATCCAGGAAATTCATCAGTGGCATTCCTTAGAACCAGATCCTCAACGGGTAAAACTCGCGAGCATCTGGACTTGCCTCACGGCTCCTACTTAGTGCCACCCTGGATTGAGCCTCACGCCCACCTTGTTTCCACCATTTGGAAACAACCGTTGGCTAGCCCACTTCCCAGGAAGTCGAACAGGCTATACCAAGCTCCGGAGGGTGTAGACTTTTAGACTCTCACCCCGCGCCCAGACTCGGTTGTGATTAGCGCCCGCTCACGGCCGGTCAGCACATCAGCTTACCAGGCTCGTCTCCCCGGATAAGGAATCTCGCCTTCTGGATCAGTATGGAAGGAGATCTCGCTTCTTCCACACTGGGGATTAGGGCCCTGAACTATTTGCATATGGGGGATTACCAGAGGCCGTCCTTACCCAGGTGGAATCCAAGATCGACTCTCTGCCTGACTCTCAACTCAAGCAGGAGTTGGCCGACCTGGTCCGTTCTGCTCGTTACGTCAGTCGTCACATTCTGAGGGCGACCTGCGGCGCAGTGGACACCGCAGGGCAGACTCTGCACTGCCGTAAGTCTTGTCACGCATGGCTCCGTGTGTCAGGTTTGGTCCTGGAGGTGCAGTCAGCCATCCAAAAGCACCTTTCAGGGTTCTGTGCTTTTCCGTTGGTGATGTCAAGGACATCATCACTGATTTGCAGGAGAGGGGTGGCCCTGAAATCTGTTGATTCAATGTACTGTCCCATCCCCAGCGCGCGTCCCTTTTGCAGGCAGCGGCTGGCCTCAAGAGAAACCTCAGGAAGCGGGCCACTAAATGCCGGGCCCCACAGCTGCCAGGCCCTGCGCACCAAAAAGCAACGGGTGCCCCAGCTGCGGCTGCCTCACACCACCTGACTCCTTTCCTCTCCCACCTCCTCCGGACGCCCGGAGGAACTGGTAGAGGGAGGTTCTCCCTCACCTTCCGGGTTGGAGAGGATAACACTTAATTCATGGGCACTTCAGATCATAGCAGAGGGCACTCCATAGAGTTTCTACAGAAACCTCCGTCACCCCTCTGAACTCTGCTTACTCAATGGACCATCTTCCTTTGGTCAGGGAAGAGATCTCAGCGCTTCTTGAGAACAGGCTATAGAACCCATCCTCCCACCTCTATGGGGACGGGTACTATTCCCACTTTTTCCTTGTACCAAAGAAGGCGTGAGATCGAGACCTATTCTCGACTCTCAGCTCCCTGAACCTGTATGTGGAGTACAAGAGGTTCAGGATGCTCTCCTTCAATCCCCTTTTGCCCTGCTTGACCGAGACCCAATGGCTTTGTGCACTAAATATGCAGGATGTGCCTGCACATCCCCCATTCGCCCTCCCGCAGTACCTTGGGTTTGTGTTCAGGGGTCCACTACCACCAATTCTGGGCGCTCCCATTTGGTCTTTCCTCGGCTCCCAGTCTTTACCAAATGCGTGGCGGCGGTGTGCAGCCCACCTGCGTTCTTTGAACTCAGGTTTTCCCCTACCTGAGCTGACTGGCTCCTGGCGGGCCCTGTCCAGGGAGGAACTCCTGCATTCTCTCCCTCACCCGGCAGGTTTTCACTGGCACAGTATTACCATCAACCATTCCAAGTCTCACCTGGATCCTTCACAGAGGCTCCAGTTCATCGGGCAATTCTCGACACAACTTTGTGCAAAGCCTTTCTGCCTCCGGACAGGGGCCTCCTCCAGTCACAGATTTCCCTCCTATCGAGACACAGGAGGTGGTCCCGAGGTCAGTGCTCCGTCTACTGGGGCTTATGGCGGTGGCCATCCCGGCAGTTTCAGCGCGCCGCGCCTCCACATGAGAATCTCTCAGTGGACTCTTCCGATCTCAGTGGGATCAGCGAGTGAGCGACCTAGATCATCCGGTTCTGATCTCCTCGCCGATGGTAAGAGACTTGCAATGGTGGATGGTTGAGAGAACCTCTTCTGGGGTCCCTTTTTCATCCTCCCTGATCAGACTCTGACCATGGGCGCTTCAGGCGGATTGGGAGCCATTTGGGTCCTCACCAAACCCAAGGCCTTTGGTCAAAGCTGGAGATAGTTCTCCCACATCAGCGTGCTCGAGCTTCGAGCAGTGCTTTATGTGCTCCAGACCCTTCACCAATACATCCTTCCGGTCACCTAGCTGTCTAAACGGACAACATGTGCGTGGTGTGGTACATCAACAAGCAGGGAGGAACTCGGTCCTACCCGCTGTGCAGGGAAGCAATGAGGGTCTGGGATTGGGCAACTCTCCACAAACTTCACCTCACGGCGATCCATGTTCCGGGAGTCGACAGTGTCCTGGCAGACAGACTAAGTCGCTAAGTGGCTCTTCCACACAAGTGGGAATTGGACAAAAAACTCCTAAAAGCATCTTCCAGGTTTGGGGACTCCTCAGATAGACCTGTTTGCTTCCTCCCAAAGCATAAAGCTTCCAATCTTTTGCTCGCTTGCTCCAGAGCGAGCGCCTTCTGGGCGATGCTCTATCTCTAAGCTGGAAGGACAGATTAGTCTATGCTTTCCCCAATTCCTCTGGTCCCTCGTGTGTTAGAAGCTTGCTCTAGAAGGGCGAGAATGATTCTGATCGCTCCTTTCTGGCCCAGGCAAATCTGGTTCTCTCTTCTACAACAATACTCAGAGGTTTCTCCTCTTCCTTTATCTCCAGGATTGCTGACCCAGGATCAGGGGACCCTGGTCCATCCGGGACTCAAGTCCCTTCAACTTCATGCATGGCTCCTACAGACCTAGCCCAATCTCGTTTTGGCGTTTCTTCTAAGGTGGCCGAGATTCTGGTGGAGGCTAGAAAACCCTCCACTAGGTCCACCTACGCCATGAAATGGAAAAGATTTTCTATCTGGGCTGCGTCCAGGAGCGTGGAGCCCTTTTCCTGCCCTGTAACTTTTCTGCTTGAGTACATGCGTCATCTTTTGACCTGGGTCTCAGTCACTCCTCTTTGAAGGTCCATATGGCGGCTATTTCAGCCTACCATGTCCCTTTAGCTGATAAGGCATTTGCTCAGCTGGAGGTATCCAAAACTTTCCTCAGAGGGCCCTTCATCTTAGCCCCCTATCTGGACTCCAGCTCCGCCTTGGGACTTAAACTTTGTCCTCAGAAACTTTCCTTCCTCCCTTTGAGCCTGTGGCTACTGCTGAACCTGAAGCTTTTATCGTGGAGAAAGCGGCTCTTTGAGTGGCCATTACTTTGCTACTTAAAAATTTCGAGCTCCAGGCCTGATGTGCAAAATCCCCATCTTGATTTTTCACAAAGAGCGAGTAGCTCTTCACACGAATCCTAAGTTTCTCCCAAAAGTGGTAGCGGAGTCTACCTTAAATCAGTCTATTGAATTACCTGCCTTTTTCACGCAGTACTCCAACCAAGGAGAATACTTGCTCCATACCATGGATGTCCACAGGATTCTGAGATACTACACCGATGAGGACGAAAGATCTCAGAAAGACTGATCAGTTGTTCATCTCTTCGCTCACAAAGAGAAGGCAATGCTGTCTCTAAGCAATGCCTATCAAAATGGTTAGCCCATTGCATCACTTTCTGTTATACAAGTACAACAAGACCCTCCCGGGTCAAGTCTGAGAGTCACTCCACCAGTGAGTTGCCGCCTCTGACTTGTTTCAGAAGCGTGTCTGCGGCAGACATCTGTGCTGCTGCCACTTGGACTTCAGTCCATACCTTTACTAAACATTACAGTTTGGACATTGCCTCTCGCCGTAGAGCAGGCTTGGGTTAGCTGTCTTGCAAGGCCTCCTTTCTTGAGTCCTGCTAGATTATTTTCTACTTTTTGGAGTAGTTCCTCCTCCGGTGCCCTTTTCGTTTTGTTCCAGACTGCCCGGGATTCTGTCCTGTATGTATTACCTACTGCAAAGAGCCCTCTCAGTAAGATAGTACAGTTACGTAAGAACTTACCGTAACAGTAGATCTTTGAGAGAGGCTCTTGCAGTAAGATATCTACTCCTCTCCATCCCCTAGGCTTTTCAGCTCCTTTTCCATTTAGGAAATATCTGCTTCTCTCTCGTCCGGGTCTTCTTGGCCTGTGGCGGGAAAGAACTGGAAGGCGGGCGTCTGGGACCCGCCCCTTTATACCGTCATTTGGCGCGGTCACGTGGCGATGAGGGGCAGTCCCTGCCAGGGACTGTAGCGAAAAACTTTTCGTGGGGTCCTGCCGCGGCGGCGTCCAGTCCTGTATGTAATTACCTACTGCAAGAGCCTCTCTCAAAGGTCTACTGTTATGGTAAGTTCTTGCGTAACTGTACTTTCTTCTAATGGAGTCTTGCTGTATTCTGACCTCCCTCCGCCTCCCCACTCAGAACTTGGTTTGGGAAGTGGGTGGGCAGGTCAATCAACCCCAAGGGTGTCTTCAGCCACTTTCTGTTGTTTTGGGTGCTTGTGTTGATTAGTTAAAATTTGTATGCTTTATTACCTGGTTTTGGGTTTCCTGACTTGAGTCTTTTGGAATCGAAAACCTTTGTTGCTAACTGGCTAGTAGAAATTTTACAATTTCCACATTATTAAAGTCAATGAGTTTTAGCTCGTAAGAATCTGACGGTTGGGTTTCAAAGTGCTGCAGACAGAGTTTTCAACAGAGGTCGAGCTCAACGTTCTATGCCTTGCATAGAATTTTAACCGTTCTCTCTCGGGGCAGTTCAAGTGTTGGAGCTAACTGCAATAGTCAGAATACAGCAAGACTCCATTAGAAGAAACATAATTACTAAGGTGAGTAATTTTTTCTTTTTTTGGCAGCTGGCAAGCTGTATTGTCTCTAGGTCAAACCCCTGAGAAGGGTGGGTGTGACAAGCACGGTCCAGTCTGGGCTCAGCAGGCAGACCTGATTACATAACCTGTGAATTAAATCCCTAGGTCTCAATCTCCCTGAGAGCATTTGAGCACAGATGGCACCAGCACAAGTGAGAGGACCCATATTGGGGTGGGAATTTTAAACACTCTTAGTGGACAGATGGAGGATAGTGTTCTAACTGGATGGCTCCTGCAGGGTAAGGTGTGCTTGGTAGTGCAGATATTTGGGCATTGGGAGGTCTTCTGTTTTTCTGTTTGTATACATAGAGCTGGTGAAGGGGAGGGGTCTTTAAAGAGATTCACAATCTCTCTGTTTTCCGATGTGCAGCACACAGTTTGGTGCCTTACCTGCAACAAATGCTTGTGCTCTATAATTGTAAAAAAATTTGCATACAGTTTCTCAAAAGCGCTTGTAAAATCATCCCTGCAGGGACACTGGCACTTCCGGTTGTAAGATCCATCCCGCACGCTTAGGTATGATCAACGTTATGGCGTGATCACAGGAGAGTCTTGCGGGGCCTTGTATAAATATGTCTATGGGGCACCTTTAATGATCGTTTTTTAAACTTATAATGGCCATTTGATAATGAAGCGTGGACACTAATCAACTAACGAGGGTCTTGTTGAGTCGAGCCGGTGTTCAGTTTCATGCCAAATATCCATTATAAGTTTAAACAGCGATGAAGAACCCCCAGGATCAATAGCCTTGCCCAGCTCTCCTGTGATCACGTCTCTTTCGTTACTGAAACAGCGAGGGTGGCGCGGGATCTTACGGCGGGAAAGGCGTCTAATCTATGAGATGATTACCTGGGCCCACGAGGCTATGTCTGAGCCACAGCTTAGGCAAGCATTTCCAGCAGCAGGCAAACCTCAACATAATGACTCCTGAGGGCTAAGTTGTTGAATCTCTTTAATTTAAGTGAACGGTTAAAACTGATCCAACAGTCATCTAAAACATGGCCAAAACTAACGAGCAAACTAGGTTAACATAAATCGGATACCAATAATATGTAAACTAGAACCGGATTAACCAAGTGAATGTCATGAATTTCAGGAGGGCACAGCCAAGTAAACAAGGAAGGGGCAAAATCAGGCAAGCAGACTTAAGTTAACCATATGCCTACTGTTCTCGGTAATCGAAGTACTATTCTGGGCGGATTTGAGGGTTTACACTAATTCGAAACACACAGGAGTAAAATGCTTTTCTGTTCCTGCACAGCAACCTGGAGTAAAGGCTTCTTGTAGCAGGCAAGATTGATTGTAGCTTTTTTGGGAAAGGCTTTTTGGCAGCAGGCAAGCACCTATTAATAGTCTCATGCTGAACTCCAGAAAAGTGTCACATGATGGCACGGACCAATTGGTGTCAGCAGGAAGTCCCACCTGTAGGAGGTCCTTAGGGGAGGATAAAAGCAGACTCTTGTATGTGTTCCCACACACGTTTGTGTCCCAACACATGAATGAAATAGCACAGAGTGGTACAGGTTTAAGACTGGTGTCTTGGGTGTCACAGGAGGAAGCAGGGAGGCAAGGGGCTCTGCTGGCTGATTAAGGTAATGCACCTGTTGGCTCCTGTTGTTGCATTCACTGCTGGGAAGAGCAGAAGGAGAAGGTAAGCCTAAACTGGGAATAGAAGCAACGCCCTATCTAGGGCAGCATTATAAAGGGGCTTTAGACCAGGTATGGGGTAACACAAGTAGTAAAAAACAAAAAGGGAACGCTAGAAATAGCAATGATGGGTAAGGGTACAAAAGTATTTCCAGGTAACACAGAGTGAACAGAGGTTGGGAATGCTGTGAGGTGTCAGTGTTCAGAGAGACCTTCTGGAGCCGTGGTGCTTCCCATCTGCATGCAGCTTTCTGGGTTGAGGCAGGAGGTTACTATACTCCAGGCTGGGTTGCTAGGATTCAGTAGACCACTCCCCGCCCAGGGGCCACTAGGACTGCCACGCTACCTCGGAGGATGCCATGGAGGTGAAACGGCTGGACTGTGGTGAGCTCCAAAAGGGTGGGGGTAGTGGTTAGAAGCACATTCCTCAACTAGTACTACAGCTTAATGCCTCGCTGTTCTAGTGAGGTGGGGCTGTCAGGAGGAGGCACCTGTGGTAGTGGCCAGAGAGGATGTGGGGGTCCTCCATAGCAGAGACCCCAAGTAGGATGGAAGAGGACCCCTAGGATGAGGAAGCAGCTTCTGATGGAGGACTCGTTGCAAGGAGGATAGATTTGGGAATAAGAAAGGAGGGAGAAAGGTGGTTAGGTGCCTATGCAGCACCATGATGGGAGTGGATGAGGGTGGGAAGCGGATCCTGAGGATTGCTAGGTCAGCAGAATGGGAATCAGAACTGGATGCCATTGTCTAGCTGGCCACTAATAACCTGGCTAAGGACAAGGCTGGAATAGTGTAGGTGGAGTTTGGGGAGCTAGGGAGTGGTCTTAGACAGGTATAGCGCTTAGTGGCTTTTGGCTTGAGGTGCTGCCTGTCTTGGGGGCAGCAGAGGCTGTCTCATCAGGACATTCAAGTCATGGTTGAAGAAATGGTGCAGGGCTACACTGGGGACTGGGGATCCATCTGGAGGGATAAGGGCCTTTACATGGGTGATGGCTTGCATGCATTTGGGAGAGGAACTGCAGTCTTCAGTGGGCAGTTTAGATATTACTTTGAACATTTAAATTAGCCAAGGGGATAGTGGAAGAAATTGGTGAGGCAGAAACTGCCCTCCCCAACAGGCTAGAATAGAGAGTAGGAGAACCCGAGGGGAGTGGAATCCCAGGGTGCACATTTATAAAGGAAGCAGGGTGATAGGAAGGGGATGGGAACAGAAGTATTAAAAAGAAATGGGGAAGGAGGTGGAATTCTCCCAGGATGCACATTTATAAAGGAAGCAGGATGATAGAAAGAAGAGGATGGAGCGAAGTATTAAAAGAAGAAGGGAAAGGAGGGAAAATAAAGCGAAAAAAGAGGGTAATAATCAGAGTGGCAACAAAATATGAAAGATTGTATGTGGGAATGCTAGAAGTCTAGGTAATAATATTCTGTATCTAGAGGCCATTGTGGCAGAGGCTGACCTGGATATTGTGACTATTACTGAGTCATGGTGCACTGAAAACCATGATTGGAACATGACCATACCAGGCTGTACTCTGTTCAGGAAGGACAGGGTGTGAGGGAAAGGAGGGGTGTGGTGCTTTAGGTGTGGTGCTTTATGTGAGGAAGGCATAACAGCAGAGATGCGGAGAATATGGGGTGGAGGCAGAGATACTGTGAGTCACCTTAGAGATGGAGAATAGAGCCTCTGTTTGCACTGGCGTGATCTAGAGACCTCCAGCACAGGAGGAGGAATCTGAACAAAGTAGTGTAGTAAGGCACTGGCCGGATGTGAAGGGAGGTGCTGCTGGTGGGCGATTTCCATTTGCCTGATGCAGATTGGAGCCTCCCAGCTGTGGCTTCAGCTAGAAGCAGTGATATCCTAGATTCCCTTCAGGGGATGTTCTTCAGGCAGCTAACTAGTCCGTGAGCGAACTTGTGAGGGGGACAGTACTGGACCTTATCTCATTAATAGGGATAGTGTTGCAGACGTCAGACAGGAGGCCACCTGGGGACCAGTAATCACCATACAGTGTGGTTCAATATAAGGCGGCTATGGACTCGAACCACACAGGGGCGAGGTCCTGGACTTCAGGAGGGCAGATTTTATAAAGGTGTTTGAATGCCTCCGGGATGATCTGGCAGACTTGGATGACCTGGGTGGAGTGAAGGAACAGTGGGCGAGCTTTAAAAAAAAAAAAAAAAAAAAAAAACATAGTGAAAGCTGAAAACCTCTGTGTCAGTGGTGAGCAAAGCAAGAGGAACAAGAGACCACTGGTACCGAAGAGGTGGCTGAAAAGGTAAAAGCTAAAAGGATAGCATTCAGAAGGTACAAGGAGATGCAGAGGAGGAGCATAGGGAGGTGTATCAGGAAACAGAGGAAGCAGGAAGAGCAGTGGGAGCACAAAGGCGCAAACTGAAGAGAGAATAGCCCAAGCCGTTAAGAAAGGAGGCAGGACATTTTTAGGTATGTAAGTAAAAGGCGACCTGGGGTAGGATTGTAAGGTTAAAAAGGTAAAGGGAGGAGCTGTGCAGAGGGGGCCAGGAAAAGGCAGACATCCTGATCAAATACATTTGTTCAGTGTTCACAGAAGTAGAAGGAGGGCCAAAAAAGTAACAGGAGCTGTGGAGGGAGGGAGGTGGACACTAGTCCGTTTTGGAGGAGAAAGTCCTCAAGGGACTGTCTAATCTGAAAGTGGACAGAGGAATGGAGCTAGATGGTGTGCATCCAAGGGTATTGAGGGAGCTCAAGGAACTGCATGCGTGCCTCTGACAGTCCTGTTTAACACCTGTATTGAGAGTGGTTCCAGAGACGAGGAGAGGCTGATGTAGTCCCACTTACAAAAAGTGGTAGCAGGGAAGATGCTGGCAACTCTGGGTCAGTCAGCATGACATCAGCCATATGAAAGTTGCTGGAATCACTGCTGAAAGAAAGGATTGTGGACTGTCTTGAATCCAGTGGGTTACAAGACCAGTCACCGTGGATTCACGGGTTTGGGGGCGGGCATATCAAATGAATCTGATAGTTTTCCTTGTCTGGGTAACAAGGAACTAGATTAGAGTGAAGTGATGTACATAGCCTACTTAGATTTTAGAAGTGCTTTCGACAACGCTTTCACATATGTAGGAAACTAATAAGGAAGCTGGATAGCTTAGAGTGGGGTCCAAAGGTGGTAAACTGGGTAGGAAATTGATTAGGGACAGGCGGCAGGGAGTAGTGGTAGACAGAGTTAACTCCCAGGAAGGGAGGGTGACCAGTGGCGTGCCCCAGGGATCAGTACTGGCACGGTTCTCTTTAATGTCTTTATAAGTGACATTGCAGAGGAGCTGGAAGGGGTAGTCTGTCTCTTTGTGGGTGACACTAACATCTGCAATAGGGTGGACACTACAGGCAGGCATGGAAAGGATGAGCAGTGACCTTAGAAAACCCGAGGAGTGATTGAGGGTATGGCAGCTGGGTTTGGTGTGAAACAGTGCAGAATAATGCACTTGGGGCACAGAAACCGGGGAGGATACAGAATGGGTGGGGTGGTACTGACAGCCACCAAGCAGGAAGATTAGAAGACCTGAGGTAATAATGTTTGGTGATCTAAAGGTGGCCAAGCAGTACAAGAAGGCAGTTAGGTGGGCTAGTGGGATGCATGGTTAAATAGGAGAGGCATCATTACCAGCAGGTAGAGGGAGGTGGTATTGCCTCTGTTGAGATCGCTGGTGAGACCCTACCTGGAGTACTGTGTTCAGTTCTGGAGACCACACTCCAATAAGACATGGAGTGGAGGCAGTCCAGAGGAGGCAACTAAAATCGTGCAGGGTCTGTATCAGAAGTTTTATGGGGAGAGGATAAGGCACCTATATATGTACTCTCTGAAAAGGGGGTTGATAGAGACCTTTTAATACCGCACTTGTTTAAATAAGGTACAGTATGTGAGGAAGTATTTTCAGAAAAAGGTGCTCAGAAGAAGGGAACATAGGCTGGCCGGTGGCGCTGAAGGTTGAGGCGCTGGATGCCACTCCTCGTGCCACACTGGCGATCGGGTTCGGGGAGCGAGCCTGGGCCGTCTGGGGCTGGCAGGGGAGAGAGGATCGCTACCTGAGGACTGGTTTCCTCTGGGAGGATCCAGGGGCTGCTTGGCGCCCTGGCAACCCCAGTGGAGATCGGGGTAACGCAGGCACGCTAGCCAGTAGAAGGGGTGGGAGGCGGCAGCAGCGTCAGCAGGGAAGCCATGCACAGATGTCCTTGCATGCCGCACTCCGAGGACCAGAAAAAGTAGAAAATCCCTTCTAAGCTTGTGGAGATAATGGGGATGCCAGGGAAGCAGCCCACATTCCGACTGCCGGCTCTTAGGTCTGGAGGACTCAGGAGCCACGACCGACACACACCAGATGCAGTCTCTAATTTCAGACAGGCGTTGCAGGAGGGGCGGGCCTGCCCCTGGAGGGTGATCCAGGGGTTAGATATGCCTGGGTGGTTGGGAGAGTCTCTCCACTAACGAGAGTTGAGGCAAGGGAGTAGAGGCTGGGGTCAGTGCATACCCTGGAAGGATGCCCAGCCTTGAAGGAGTATAAATAAAGAAAAAAAAAAAAAGAAGGAAGGGAACATGATATGAAGCAGGAGGAGGATAAATTCAGGAGAGATACGAGGAAATATTTCTTCACAGTAAGGCGGCTTCCTGGAACAGCCTTCTAGCGAAGATGGTGGGGGTACAGTGGTGGTGTTCAAGACTGCATTGGATAGGCATAAGGGAATGTTTGGGGAAAAGAAGGTGGGTGGGAGAATGGGCCAGAGATCAAGTAGGATCTCTGGTGATACCCAGGCAGAAAAAATGGGCAGACTAGGTGGGAGCCTGACCACATATGGATGCAGAACAGCTAAATATTAAGCAATAAGCCATGACAGGTGTGCATTATAGGATTGTAATACATGGATATACCATATTTTTTTATTTAGTTGTTTAACCAGGAGTACTGTCTTTCCCATACAAACATTTTCTTGTAATACAGTAGTCCCATTGTGATGATGCCACAGTTGCTGCAGTGATAATACCATCCTTTCATGTTGATAATACTATTGTTCAGAGGTGATGATAGTATCGCTGCAGCTCTGAACAATAGTATTATCAGCAGCAGTGCAAGTGCAGGGTTCAGAGCTGGTTGCAGTCGCTAGACTCGCAACATATTTCCAAACCATGCTTCACGGTTGGCTGCCTTTTATGTGTGGACGGGCAGAAAAATTTCCAAACATGGTGGCTGTCTCACTTAGCAAGAGTAACTCATACCCACAGAACTCAGGACCCTTCACTTTCGCCTAGATTTTTCCCCACAAGAAAAGCATTATCTCGTTGATCCTGTGTTTAGACATCCGTAAAAAACAAAAAAATCCAGGTAGGACTTGCTACCAAACTACGAATGCAGGTGGCGGGAGGGGCGTGGGGCAGGAGAAGGAGCCAGTGAGTCTTCACTGTGGTGCTTTGCAGCCGTTGTCACAGGCTGTCAGAAATAAGAATCACAGTGGGATACTTTCCAGATTCATATATTACAAAAATAACACATAAGAGTGTGTTCATTACAAGGGTAATCCCATCTTGAGGTTCTGGGGCATGGGAACCTCTCGACTAACTCTTGAGGTTCCCATGTCCCCAGAACAATAGGATACTCCCTTATAATCTTGGTCAGCAGTTTTTCCATTGTAGCGGAGTTATAATTTGCATAACACGTACCCACATCCATCAGCTGCAAGCCAATCGTGATTGGCTCCGCTCTTCTAATGGGTGGGCTAAACAACGTGGCAAACATGGCGGCTCCTCTTCCCGCTTACTGAGGAGCTGCCACAGCGGAGTCATCATGTTTTGTTTTGTTTTGTTTTATTTTATATTTAAAAAAAATATTACTTTTCGCTTGATCCTGTTGTCTGGAACCCCAGGAATGGCTCCAAGTACAAATGACACCAAAGCATGTCACAACCCAGGAACAGCTCTGCAGTGCTTCTCAGAGTGGCGCCATCTCAACAAACACAAAAGCAAATTTAATGTGTGTCTATAGACAGAAAGCAACAGCACAGTCCACTTGGGAAAAATTGCTAACCAGCAATTATAAAAAATAACGGATGGGGTGGTGTGTAAAACTTGATTTTACACACACCGTGTGGGATGCTTTTCATAAACCCCTGGAAGCGCTCAGGGATTATGTTGCATCCACAACTGGTAGGTGTGTGTAAAATCTTGTTATACTCACAACCCCATCCATTATTCTATAATGTAATGCACACACTCCTAGTATTCTATTTTTAATGCACACTCTAGGTGTAGTAAAGTCTTACAGCTGCTGTTTCATGTCTGTAGGCTTGAGTGAAGACAGTGAAACTACTTTGTGGCGTGATTGTTATATAAGCGGTGCTGGCAGTAAGCTATAAACAAATTAGACTGAACTAATTAAAAGAGAGAAACATAGTTTTTGATTCTGTTCCTTAATGGAGCAGTGCTAATTACATTTGTTGTATTTCTGTTATCTGATGCTGTTTGTCATAGACCTGTAATTCTAACATTACGTTTTTTCTTTTGTTTTAATTTGAAGGAAGGTGACTAACCCAGAGTGGAACAGGAATGAGATACCTCACAGTTGTGGGGAGCTGTGTGGTAAGAAGCGGTCGGGCCTGGACTGCCCCACCCTGTAACATGTAAGTAGGTCAGACTCGCTACGTTAGACTTGAATGGGTAAAATGAAGCAACTGCACTTATGATGGTAGATACAGTGAGCTAAGTCTGCTTAGAGAATCATTTGAGTGAGAATGATCAGAACCACTGTATTAGTGTGTATGGTGTCTCACCCATGTGTCTCCTGCTCATTTTGTGGAGATACATATAGTACCCTGTTGATAGCACTGAGACAGACTGGGAAGGTATAAATTCCCAGAATTATATGCTTTATTATATAATCCGTATTGCACGTAACATTTTATATTCTTCCTTTTAGTCCATGTTGCACGTGACATTTTATACTCTGTAATTTAGTCCACAGTTCAAAGCGGGCCTCAAACAGCACCTAAAGTCTAGCTCACAATGCACCTGTTTCTCAGGCCAAACTTGAAAGACTAACCAACACCTCCGGTTAAACCCAGCACAGATACCTAGAAAAACCTGCCTCATCCCAGCCTAGCCAGGAGCACTAGTAAGCTATTGATCCTCCCACTGCTTCCTGCGATTGCCCACCAAACCCCTCTCTCCCACTTTTCCAATCATAGTCTATCAATGGACTTTTCGTGGTCTCCAGGGCTGAGCCACCTGAGAATCATCCAAGACATAACCTAAATCCTCTTACAATCGCTTTGTTTTCCACTGTTTGTCTAAAATTCTCATGTACTACTCTTTAATTGCCTAATGTGCTGAACCCTGTAAGAACTGTATTTGTTCTGAACCTGTAACTACTGTATTTGTGTCTTGTATTATTTGTCCACCCTGACGTGGAACCGTTGTAAAAGAGCTCACGCTCAAGGTCTTCCGATATTACAAATAAATAAAAATAAATGTTGCATGTGACATTTTCTGCTCTACCGTTTAGTCCATGTTGCGTGACATTTTATACTGTACCATTTAGTCCATGTTTTGTTTATTTTCTTCAATTCTGTTTATGCTCCTTACTCACTGTCTACCCAGATTCTCTCCAGGGGATTACTTGGCTCAGCCGTGATCCTGCCTGCCTGAGCCCTCCAGCTCTACCTCCAGTGGCCGATTCTCACAGCGACCCAGTCACCCGAACCCCAGCTCTGAGTCCTCAAAGTGGGACCACCTACTCCTCTGGCACTCTATCTAGAATCTGATAGAGCAATCGGGCATGGAAGAACTGGAGGGCTCAGACTGGAAGGGCGTGGAGCTGGACATGGTTGTCGGCCCGACCCCTTAGCCAACTGGGAGACAGGGCCATTATCCTTGTTTTGCCCCTAGGCGCAGACATGCAGTTGCGTCAGCGTGCTGAAACGGCGAGCCGCTCCTCCACAGATGCCCGCCGACACTAGACCCCATTGGCTGTCCCCACCCAAGGTGCTGTGCCCACAGCCTCCGCCAGGAGCGCAACTACCAAGCGAGGAGATCCCCAAAGCCCACCCGGGGAGAAGAGGCAGTCTTCTAGGCGCTCGATCTTCTCTTTCCTGCTGAGCCCAGGCTTGCTCCTGAACCTGGGTTGCCGGCGCAGGGCAAGGTGTGGCGTCCAGCGCCTCAACCCTCAAGCGCCACGGGCTGACCATTTAGTCCATGTTGCATGTGACATTTTATACTCTGCCTTATAGTCCATGTTATGCGTGACATTTTATACCCTACCATTTAGTCCATGCGGCGCGTGACATTTCTACTCTACCATTTAGTCCATGTTGCATGTGACATTTTCTACTCTACCATTTAGTCCATGTTGCATGTGACATTTTCTACTCTACCATTTAGTCCATGTTGCACGTGACATTTTATACTGTACCATTTAGTCCGTGGTGTATGTGACATTTTATACTGTACCATTTTGTCCGTGGTGCATGAGACATTTTATACTGTACCATTTTGTCCATGTTGCACGTGACGTTTTATACTCTACCATTTAATCCGTGTTGCACATGACATTTTATATTCGGCCATTTAGTCGTGTTACATAGGACATTTTATACTCTACCATTTAGTCCAGGTTGCACGTGACATTTTGTACTCTACCATTTAGTCCGTGCTGCACGTGACATTTTATACTGTACCATTTAGTCTGTGCTGCACGTGACATTTTATACTGTACCATTTAGTCCATGTTGCACATTGTGACAAGGTTGAATAGGACCCTGTACCAGTTGTTATGGAGAGTTTGAATGCGAGGATCTGTTCTGTTCTTTCCTTTCCTGTCTCTTGTCTGTCTGGCTGCATAACCACATTTTTCCGTGAGACCTAGGATTTGATCACCCGACATTCTTGCAGTTCTTTGCCTTTCATTGTCTCTGTCTTTCCTTACTGTTTCTGTCTTTTCCTCCCTTGCATATCTGTGATACAGAAATATATGCACATCATTATGTGAAATGTAACTGATATTGGGATCCCTTTGTTTAGAAATTATATAGTGTTACTGTTGAAATGTATATACTGTAATTATAGTTTGAGATAATTGCAGAAAACTGTTATGAACTCAAGGGTTAACCTGAGAGCATTATTTAGGCCCTTTTCAGAAGCTGTGGAGAAGGGGCCTCAGTTCTGGGACATTGTGTTTTTGCTGCACCTGCCTGAAACATAAAAGAACATTTTAGAAAAAACAGGATTCTTGTTAAGAAGGGTGGTTGCAAGGACTTATAAGAGAGAGAGCTGCAGTGTTTTGGGAGACACACAGAGATTGAAGGACAACTCAGATGGATCTTCTCTGTTTTCCGCCTTTGTAAATAGTTATTCTGTACAATTTTTTTATGTTATAGCTAGTACTAATAAACACTTTTCGAATTCTACAACTGCTCCTGGTTTCCTATGCTTCCTGACCTGTGCCTCGACTGACACACATAACACTTTATACTCTACCATTTTAGTCCATGTTGCACATGACATTTAGTGCTCCTGCCTTTTAGTCCATGCTGCAAATGACATTTTGTACTCTACCACGTAGTCCATGTTGCATGTGAAATTTTATACTCTACCATGTAATCTACAGTGCCTTCAGAAAGTATTCACCCGCTTGGATTTTGTCACATTTTGTTATGTTACTACCAGAATTTGTAATGCATTGAAATGATTTTTTTCCTTGATTCACATGGCATACTCAACAATTTAAAGGGACAAAAATATTTTATTGTGTAACAAAAATTTATGAAACATTAAAAACTAAAATATCTTGTTTACTTAAGTATTCACCCCCTGAGTCAGTACTTTATAGAAGTGCCTTTGGCAGCAATTACAGCTTTGAGTCTTCTTGGGTATGTCTGTATCAGCTTTGCACATCTGGATTTGGTGATTTTAGCCCATTCTTCCTTGCAGATTTGCTCATGCTCTGTCAGGTTGGATGGGGAGCATGGTGAACTGCAATCTTCTTTCCACAGATTCTCAATGGATTCAAGTCTGGGCTTTGGCTTGGCCATTCAAGGACATTCACCTTCTTGTTCTGAAACCACTCCAGTGTTGCTTTGGCTGTATGCTTGGGGTCATTGTCCTGTTGGAGCGTAAATCTTAGCCCCAGTCAAGGTCTGTTGCAGACTGATGCAGGTTCTCCTCAAGGATGTGCCTGTATTTGGCTCTATTCATTGTTCCTCTATCCTGACAAGTGCCCCAGTCCCTGCCGCTGAAAAGCATCCCATAACATGATGCTGCCACCACCATGCTTCATGGTAGGGATGGTGTTACACGGGTGCTGAGCTGTGTTCGGTTTGCGCCAGGCATAGCGCTTTGCATTCAGGCCAAAGAGTTCAATTTTGTTTCATCAGACCAGAGAATCTTTTGCCACATGGTCTCAGAGTCTGCCACATGCCTTCTTGCAAACTCCAGGCATGCTGTTATGTGGCCTTTTTTCAGGGGTGGCTTCCGTCTAGCCACTCTCCCATAGAGGCTACATCTGTGAAGTGCTGCAGAGATTGTTGTCCTCTGGACAGGTTCTCCCATCTTAGCCATGGCACTCTGTAGTTCTGTCAGGGTGGTCACTGGGTTCTTGGTCACTTCCTGACCAAGGTCCTTCTTGTGATTACTCAGTTTGGGAGGCGGCCTGCTCTAGGAAGAGTCTGGGTGGTTCCGTAATCTTTCCATTTCCTAATGATGGACTTGACTGTGCTCCTGGGAACTTTCAACACCTAGAAATGTTTTATACCCCTCCCCAGATCTATGCCTCCTCACAATTCTATCACGGAGTTCTCTACGGACAGCTCCTTGGTCTTCATGGTAGAGTTTCTGCTCTGACATGCACTGCCAACAGTGGGACCTTATATAGACAGGTGTATTTCCTCTGAAATCATGTCAACCATTTGAACTGACCACAGGTGGACTCCATTCAAGTTTATAGTGATCTCACAAGGAAATTGGATGCACCTGAGCTCAGTTTGGAGTGTCATAGCAAAGGGGTGAATACTTACCAAATCAAGACATTTCAGGTTTTTATTTTAAATTACATGTACAAAAATTCCAGAAGTTTCATTCCACTTTGACATTATAGAGTGATTTGTGTAGATCGTGACAAAAATTCCCATATAAATGTATTTTAATTTGAGTTTGCAACATCACATAATGTGACAAAATCCAAGGAGGGTGAATACTTTCTGAAGGCACTGTATGTGGCATGTGACATTTTATACTGTGCATTATAGTCCATGTTGTGCACGATAATTCCTACCCCTACCTTTAGTCCGTGTTGCAGATGACATTATGTAGTCCTACCATTTAGTGTGTGTTGCACATCACATTTCTGTAGCACTCCGTGTTGTCACTGGGAGTTCGCAACAAATGGGTAAGATGCTCCCTGCTATGGGATCACTGGCACGGGTCAAGAGTTGTGAAATTAACATGGAATGTTGGGATATGGAAGTCCACAACCTCCACTCATCAGTCTGTTGTGCCCATGTGTTATGGACACGGCACAGTGGAGAGGCTCCTCAGATTCATGTAAATCTCCGAATTTTATTCTTTTTCCTAAAATGTTACTAGCAGGAAGGTACTGTTTCTACAAGCATTAGTCTCTGAATTTAATTGTACCTGTTTCAAAGTTAGATTGACAAGCCTGCTTTTTTTTTTTTAAACTGCTTTGTGGGAGAAAGTCTGTGTGAACTGTCACTGCCTGCCTTGGTTGAAATTAATAGTGCAAGATACATATAAGAGCCTTTTTGTTGTATTTGGTGTGCTTTTCTTAGTGTGGTGCTTATGATAAGTGTGGGGAGCTTTTTGTCTTTTTGACAGTCAGATTCCTTACCTCTGCATGGATCTGCAGGTCAGTATATTCTTTTAACCTAGATTTCTGTGTAGTGTTTTATTGTTTTGTGATTTTTTGCTTGCGGTGCCTTTTTTTTTTTTTGAGGTTTTGGTGTCTTAATTCTGAAATTTAACACTTGTAAGGCTCGCTGAGCCATTTGCAGGAGCAAATGCCATTTTCATGCTCTTTTAACTCTCTAGAGTGAGCGCCGTGTACTTCGTTAGTATTGTACAGATTCCTGGTTATTCACATTTGCATAGTTTTTGGCTGAGTTGTAATATTGTGTCTTCTGACAGACGTTATTTGCCGATGCAGCATCTAACATTATATGCACCATTTTTTGCACAATTTGATCTTGAGTCACCCATACATCCAGACTCTGTGCAAAACCTTTTTCATTTTTTTTTTTTTTAAGAGGACTGTTACTGGCAAAATATTATTGATTTGGCACCATGGCTTTTTCACAGACCTTTTTTTTTTAAACAAGCATAAAGTATGTCTCAGGAGCAGGAGAGAGTCTCCTTATAGTACATCCCACTTCTTTTACACTGCAACGCTGAATTTTCGACTTCAACACATTCGCTGGTGCTGTGAGAGAAGGTACATCTGAGTCATTACATGGCAATGGCAAGCTTGAGTTTACACCATTTATTTCTTCTTCTGAATGAGACTGGACACTCGAAGAATCACAGGTCATGCCTGAAGACACCGATCCTCATTTAGGCCCCTCAAGCCCTGGGGCTTGCAGCTTGCTGATACATTGAAGCATAATGAAGGCCTTCAGAAAATAGTTGTGCACTGCTAGAGAGGAAGAAGGTGGAGGAGAAATGATGAAATTAGAGGAGTAATTGATAAATGCCTGGACCAAACTGGAGTGGGGAAGTTCTGCTGGGAGAATTGCAACAGGGGTAAAGGGAAATAATGTGCAGGAGGAAGAAGAGGAGCTGGAAATGAGAGAGGGAGATGAATGGAAGCAAGCAGGAGTAAGAGGGTGGAATCTTAGTGCTGGGGACTCAATACTAAGAGGAGTTAGGTGGGGTAGCAAGGGGGAGAGGCATATCCCATTTTGAGTGGAGGCTATGCCAGAATGACATGGAAAGGGTGGGACAGTCTGTTCTGAATTATGCTAGTACGGGTAGGGACAAGCCTCATTTAATTATACATCTTGGGACAAGCGACCTGGCTGACAAGACAGTAGATACAGTCAGAGAAGGTTTGAGAACTAGCACAATTATGTGAGGGGCAGGAAGATCAGTAACTTTTTCAGAGATACTTCCCATGCCAAAGGCAAGCACAACAAAAAGCTGAGAATAGAGAATTTAACGGATGGCTAAGAACCTGGTGTTGTGCTAAAGGTATGGGCTGTTGGGGGGACCTGGGAGGACAGTAGTCTCTATGCCAAGGACAGACTACACTTGAGTGAGGAGGAAAGAAAGTGTTGAAACAGAGGATGGAGGAGTACATAGAGGAAGTTGGGAATTTGAACTAGGAGTGGGGTGGCAGTTGGGGAAGAGATATGCAGAGACCACAGGTTGGGAAACCATATGAGCTTACCCCCATAACAGTGACAAAGGACAAATGGCAAGTACTGTTGGTGATGCTAGGAAAGAGGGCAGGATGGGAGGGGGAAGGGTGGAAGGTGGTTACCCTTAATGCTAGAGCCTTGGGAGGAAAACTGCAGAGTTACAGGTTCTCATGGCAGAGGAGAGGTGGACATTGCAGTCATCACGAACATGGGCCACCCAATACAATGCTGGACCTGTCTGTACCAGGGTACAGATTATTTCGGTGAGGACAGGGTGATTGGGAAAGGAGGGGTGGCACTATATGTGAAGGAAGGACTGAAGGTATGAGGAGGAAGGGAGGAGGGTAGTACTGAGTCACTTTGGATGCAAATCCAGGATTCCAAGAATAAGATTCTTAGAATGGGAGTGGTGTACAGGCCACCATCTCAGACGGAGGAGTTAGACAGGGAACTAGCAGGACAGATTAGGACGACCTGCGAGAAGGGTAGTGTGGTGATTGTGGGGACTTGAACATGCCAGGAGTGGACTGGAGCACCCCAACAACCAGGAACAGAAGGAGCAGGTACTGCTGGATGCCTTCCAGGACAGCTTCCTGCTGCAATGGTCAGTGAACCAACCAGGTTAGAAATACCTTGACCTTGTGCTGGCAAATGGGGACTTTGTGAGAGAACTTACAGTGGAGGAACGCTGTCAGGGAGTGACCACCGCTCAGTATGGCTCACATTGGATATGGGCAAGGAAGGAGTGGAATCTGGCACAATAGTGCTGGACTTCAGGAGGGCCGACTTTGGGAGGATGGGGGAAGTGGTAAAGGGTACCTGGCCAGAATTCAATCTAGTATGGACACTAAACAGAGGTGGGAGCTCATAAAGCTGGGGATAGTGGAGGCTACCAAACCTGCTGCAAAGCCCAGAGCAAGAAGGCTAGGGCTAAGAAACCCGATCTGGTTGAGCAAGGAGGTCATGGAAAGGTAAGGAGGAAAAGAGCTGCCTTTAGGAAGTACAAGAAAACAGGGAGGGGAGGACAGGGAGGAGTACTTGACAGAATCGAAGGAGGTGACAAGGGCAGTAAGGAGCCAAAGCATCTGGAACTCAGGCTGGCACAAGGCATTAAGAAGGAGAAGGACTTCTTTAAGTACATCAGGAGAAAAGTAGCTGTAAGGACCACATAGTAAGGATTAGGAAGGAGGGGTTGGGTGGAAACAGGGTGCGATAAGGCGGAAGCACTAAATGAGTACTTCTGCTCAGTATTTACTAAAGAGAAGAGGGTGACACCCAAGGTGGGAGAAATGGCAGAAGCAGGAGAAGTGGTGACAGATGGGAAATCATGGAGAGCAGAGTTCGAGAGGGTTTGAAGGCACTGAGGGTGGACAAGGCGCCAGGCCCAGATGGCATCCACCCCAGGGTACTGAAGGAGCTGGCAGAGGTCCTTGCAGGACCTTTGGCGGACCTATTTATGCCTCACGACATTCGGGTGTGCACCGCGAGACTGAGGATGGCTCATGTGGTGCCCATCCACAAGAGTAGCCCCAAGGATGAACCGAAACTACAGACCAGTGAGCCTCACATCCATCGTGGGTAAGCTTAATGGAGACTATCCTGAAGGAGAGGTTGGTGGCCTCCTAGAGGCCAAAGGACTACAGGACAGCAGTCAGCATGGCTTCATATGTGGCAGATCCTGCCAAACCAACCTGGTCGAGTTCTATGACTGGGTAACTAGGCAACTGGACAGGGGCATTACAGTGGATGTCCTGTATCTGGACTTCAGTAAGGCATTTGACTCAGTGCCACATGGAAGGCTGGGAAGGAAGTTAATAGGCACAGGGGTGGGTGCAAAGCTGGTGAGATGGGTAGGAAACTGGCTGCAGGGAAGGCAACAGGGTGGTGGTGGGTGGGAGCTCCCGCACCCAAGGGCAGTGACGAGCAGTGTTCCACAGGGCTCAGTGTTGGGACCAGTGTTGTTTGGGATATTCATTGCAGACATATCATGGGACATCAAGAGCAAGATGAGTCTGTTTGCTGATGATACCAGGGTAGCGCGGTGGTGGATGACCTGAGGATGGCAGGGGTTGCAGGATGATCTGGCAAAGCTTGAAACCAGGTCAGACACCTGGCAACTGGGCTTTAATGCCAAAAGTGCAAGGTGCTGCATTTTGGGATGAAGAACCCAAGGAGGAGTTACCAGCTAGGAGTGCAGCTAGCCCAGGCAGAGGAGGAGAAGAAGAACTGGGTGTGCTCATTACAGGGTAAATGAACAACTCTGCACAATGTAGGAAGGCAGCTGCAAGGCCAACAAAATGCTGGGTTGTATTGCAAGGGGTATATCCTTGAGGAGGGAGGTGATTCTGCCACTGTATAGGTCATTAGTTAGACCACACCTGGTGTACTGACGTGCAGCACTGGCGTCAGTATCTGAAGAGGGACATTAAGTTACTGGAGGGTGCAGCGCAGAGCAACAAAGATGATCGGGGCTGGGGGACTTATCATACGAGAGGAGGTTGAAGGAGTTGAACATGTACTCACTGGGAGAGGAGAGACAGGGTGACATGATTGAAACCTTTAAATACATGAAAGGAATAAACAAGATGGGTACAGAGGGCTGTTCAAAGTAAGGGAGGGAGGCCATCAGGGCCATGATATGAGACTGGGCGAGGAAGGTTCAGGAGGAGATGAGGAGACACTTTTTACAGAGAGGTGGTGGCTGGGTGGAATCGTTACCTGCTGAAGTGGTATGCAGTAGAACAGTGGACTGCTCAATGAGGATGGGACAGGACAAGGGGAAGGGTGGGGCAGCTGCAGAATAAGAGGTGCTAGCTGCATTCGAGCAGACTTGATAGACCTCTAGGCCTTTATCTGCTGGCAAATTTCAGATGTTCAGATAATGAAGGATGCCCTTCCTAACTTGCAAATCACTCTAGAATTTTTCAGGAATTGTTCCTGCCCCACAACGAAGAGAACAGTGATAATTTTCATGGTTATATAATTTCTGACTGAAAAGAGACATTTTTCCAACAATTTGGTAGCAGAGGCATGGCAGGCGCTGAAACTTTCTGCAGCTCCTCCGAGCCATCCCTGTGGAAGGAGCTGTCCATGATTTGAAGTCCTGAGCCCAACGTCTGGACCAGCAGCCCGGTTTGCTCACTGGAGCATTGGGCCGGTAAAGCGAAAAGCCGCAGGTATGTCTTTTGGTGCTTAAACACCCTGGAATTTTAAAAGAGGGCACCCTGCCTGTGATTGGAGGAAACCTTTTCTGTGAGCAGCATGGATTGGTGTGTGAGTCCTTGGACTTTCTTGGCTCCGG
This sequence comes from Neoceratodus forsteri, assembly GCA_016271365.2. Lineage (NCBI taxonomy): Eukaryota > Metazoa > Chordata > Ceratodontiformes > Ceratodontidae > Neoceratodus > Neoceratodus forsteri. The sequence goes on along the minus strand of CM057456.1, from coordinate 632,609,246 downwards.
TCTCCAGTACCCTTGGCCTGAGCCGTGGACTGTCGAGTTAAGAAGTCGCCCATTTTAGTTTTTGATCCCTTGTTAGTGTGGACTTCCTGTTTGGGCCATAAGCAGTAGAATTGTTGTCCTTTGAAATACCCGGTTTCTCGCACTTTTTCTGAGTGCCTAGCTTTGGAACACAGTCAGTCAGCTCGTCTTAGGAAACTTAACTATTGTGTTTTACAGCTTTATTTTAAGTTTGCATACAGCTGTTAATATACTGACCTGTTCCTAACTTTACAGCCTTAAGGAATTCATTTGGTACAGCTTTAAAGTATCTTAATTTCTGCAAGATTCTCACTAAGCTGCCCCCCCACTGTCTTCTCCTCCCTTCATCTCTCGCCACCCAGTTTCTTTGTCTACTGAAACCCCCACCCCTAATTGCTCTTACTTAAACCCCCTCTCCCTTCCTCTCCCTCAGGTCTCCTTAAGCCCACCGGCTTGGACCTCCGTGCTGGAACAGTGCCCTGTGTGTTTGCCATTGGCTCTTTATGCTGTAGCACACTAGGGGTGCGCGTCTAATCTGTACTCACTGTTAGCCTTTGACAACTCTGTCCCATGCTTGCCTGAGCTGCTTGAGTTTCATATTTTTGGGTAGCTTTTTTTTTAGTGGTGTTCTCTAACCGCTGCCTGAGTTTCATATTTTGGTATCTTTTCTAGCGGTGTTCCTTAACTAGCTTTATTTACTCTATTTTGATCCTAAACGTCTTGCCTACCCCTACAACTACTTTGCTTCATTTCTCCTATATATAGTTGTACTGTACTAAAATTGGGATAGTTGGTTCCTTAGCGGCTATCATAGGTGCTCGCTCACGTTGCAGGTCAAACGGGAATTTGTCTAACCGGACTATATCTTGATATCCCTTTGTAATACTCAGTGCAGTGTGCTAACTATGCCTCCAGTTAGTGGCCTCACCCAATTCCCGTGACAAAATAATGCTCTGCTGCCATGTGGTAGGAGTCACTCTCTCTCTCTCTTATTACTCTCGTAAATTAATTATCTTTTTCTTTACCGTGCAACTAGAATGGTAATTCTCATGGGCTTGGGGACTTTAGGTTCTAACTTTTTAATTTTGAAATGCTGGCCTGTATATACTTGGCAATACCTTTTCTACAAAGTGAATGTACATATTCGCATTTTGCCCTTTGTAAGTGGAGGAAGCATTCCTTGCCCTGCATACTACTCTATAAGGCTCTTGTTCCTGCCAATCCTAGTGCTTCTTCTATCAGGCGATGTTAACCTAATCCAGGTCCTCCCTCCCACTTCTCTGCTGCTGACCTATCTGGGATAACTAATAAAGGACTCTTCGTTGCACATATGAACATTAGGAGCCTAACGTGCACATGGATGAACTGGAAGTGTGGATCAAAGCCTATAACTCGGACATTCTCTGTCTTACTGAAGCATGGCTGAAACCTCAAATCTTTGACTCTCTCTGCTCAATAGCTAATTACTCCTTGATCCACGGAGACAGACTGGGGACTAAGCATAGCGGGGTGTGACTCTCTACCACAAGAACCACCTCAGCATTACAGCTCTCCCTACCCAGGCCTCACCAACTTTGTGAATTCCTTCATGCCATAGTTTCACTTGGTGCAAAGAAATTACATATCTGCACATATAACCTCCCTCTGGGGTTTGGCAGGACTCAGGACCTCCTTGACCAAACATCACAGTCTGTCAGTCTAAGTGAGGTAATAATCCTGGGGATCTAAACCTAAACTGGTTAGGTCCCACCCAAAGCTCTTTGATGTCACTAGTGTACAGCTATAACCTATACCAGTTGATAACCGAGCATACGAGAACGCCAACTCCACCCAACTAAGCACCTTTATCGACTGGTTACTACTAATTGCCTGGAGCATGTGACCACATCGGGTATCAGATGAAATAAACTAACCATTCTCTGATTTTTTTTTTGTATCTGGGCCTCTGGTGCAACTATCTCCTCCACCTCATTTAATCACCTTCACAATTTTGCAACCATGTATAAAAATGCTTTCCTTCATGATGTTTCCAGCTTTGACTGTTCTGGAGTCTATCATGCATGTAGAATTGAGGATGCCCTACATATTTTTCTAAGTGAATTCAGTGCAGTTCAGTTGAAGCACGCCCGAAAATTACTAGGAGGGTCAGAGGTGATCAAACTAGGTGGCTCCATAAAGACCTGCTTGTTGATCTGAGATAAGCTGTGGAAGCACTATAAATGTACTGGCTTGCTTTCTGATCTCAATACTTATAGAGCTCACAGAAATTCCTGCAAACAACGAATTAGACAAGCCAAAAGTAAGTACTGCCAGAACCTGTTATCCAGCTCGGCCTGTGACCCTTGGAAATATCTGGGCCCATGTAAAGACTTTTCTTGGTGCATCACAATCTACCACCCCATCAGAAATGATACTCAATGGTGCTCACTGCAACGACTCTAATACCATTGAGAATGCTTTCAACAGGATGTTCTCTGATCTCTCATTATACACCTCTTCCTTCCCACCCGTTTCTACATCCTCTCAGACCTCTGTCTCTAGCAAACCAGCGGACCCCCTTCATCTTGTAAAGGGTATCCTCTGACTCTGTCTTTGTACTTTAAGGCTATAACCAGATCACAGGTCCTTAAACACCTGAAATCAGTCTCTGACAACACTAGCCCAGGGTCTGACTCCCTTGAACCCCGCCTACTGAAGCTGGCGTCTCCTCTCATTGCCTCTCCACTGGCAAAATTTACATTATCCCTTTCTTGTGGTGGTGTTCCAGGCGTTTTGAAAATTGCTAGGATTACTCCTATATTTAAAAGGGGGCTAAGAAGGATATTACAAATTATAGGCGCTAGCGATTCTCTTGGTCCTGAGCAAAATACTGGAGAAGCTTGTTGCCCCCTAACACTTGACTTCTTGGCAACCTCAAATCTTCTCTCAGACACTCAGCATGGTTTCAGGAAAAATCATAGTATGTCAACTGCTCTGGTAAAACTCACTGGATATACTCTCTAACATGGACTCTGGATGACTTACCGGGGCTGTCTTCATTGACCTCACCAAGGCCTTTGATCTGGTTGACCACCCTTGCTCCTGTCTACCCTTCAAAACCTGGGCTTCTCTCGCCTGTTTTGAACTGGTTTAACATCTATTTATCTGGCAGGACCCAAACAGTGAAATTCAACTCCGCAATATCTGACAGCACTACAGTCAACATTGGTGTTCCCCAGGAGTCCATTCTGGGGCCTCTTCTGTTCTCACTCTTTATCAACAATGTTCCAGGTGCCACTATAACCTGTTCCTCTCTTCTCTATGCTGATAATCTTGTCATCTACACCACCTCTGCAAATGTCGATTGCCTCAACTCGTCACTTTCCACTGATTTCAGGAACATTCAAAACTGGCTGCACAACCATAAATTGGTTCTAAATGCCCAGAAAACAAAACTATGTCTCCAGGCTCTGCCCTAAGCTTAGGGCATGTCCATCGCCCTGATGGGTATATGACCTTGAGGGACTAAACTAGAATCTGTCCGTCCTTTAATTATATTGGTGTCATGCTGACCAAGTCACTTGATCTCAGTCTCACATTCAGTCAACCTGTAAAATGTTAATAGTAGGCTGGGTGTTGCCTACAAAACTAGCTACATTCTAACACCGTCTGCTAAGCTGGCCATTGGCAGGGGATCCTGCTCCCCACCCTGACATATTGTGCTCCTATCCTTATGGCTGCCCAAAAATCATCACTTCAGAAATGGGACATCATTTACAACAATGTCTGTCATTACACATCATTGTCCCTCAACTTAGGCATCGCTGTCAACTCTATAGTGACCTTGGTTGGCTTTCTCCTCTGCATCCAGACAGTACTATCTTGGCTCTCTGTCGGACTCCATTATCAGGATTCAAACCCTACCTCACTTGTGACACTGCTAATTCCCTCCCACCTCCTGTGGACTACGATCAACTGACATATCATTACTAAGGGTACCTTGGTGTCATAACTCAACTCTAAAGGCACTGGGGCAAATAAATATGCTGCCCCTCTGCTTTGGAATAGTCTTCCCTTAGATCTAAGGCAATCTGCATCCACTGTCGCTTCAAAAGTGAGCTCCGACGATGCCCATCTATGGCAGAACCCTGTACTTGCTTTGACCCTTCTTGACTTGTCTGAGGTCCGCTATGCCCTTGTCCTGATATCTGTAACTTTCTAAACTCTCGTGCTTCTTATAACTACCCTCTCACCCCCTTCACACATCCTCTTATCTTGCCCTGCCCTCCTTTCTTGCTCTTGCCTTGGTCTCCTCCACCCCTCCTAATATACCTGTCCTCTATCATTTTTCCTCCCCTTACTTTACTTTATTTCGTAGTTTGCACTTCTCCTACTATTTCCTCTATTTGAAATTCTTATGTGTTACACTGAACTGAGTTGTATCCTATATGTAATGACACATGCACTTTGATTGCTGGTGCAGCGACCCATTCTATTTTGTTTATTGACTGCCATCTCCTATACAACTTTGTATGTGCTTTGTCATTGTTTGCATGTACTGCTCGCTGTTGTTCTGTTAGTGATCTGCTGTTGTATCCTTGTGTAAATGGTTAAAAACTAAGCTGTATGTATTATTGTAATGCACTTCTGAAATGTTCTGTATGTAATGCCTTGTACTCTCCCGGGTCATGCCTGAAAATAGTCATTTTGCCTAGTGCACTTACCGGTCAACAAAACTAAATAAATAAATACAAATTTTAACAGGCAGTTGAAGAATTAAAATGGGTCTGTAATTGGGGAGTTTAGTTTATCCCCATTCTTATAGAAAGTGGTTACAGTAGCAATTTTACATGAGGAGGACATGGTATTGGTAGTCTTAGAGACTGATTAAACAGATAGGTGACAGGTGCTGTTATTAAGGGAGCAGTGAATCTCAATATTCTTGTAGACAGGCCTTCAGGTCCAAGTCTTTTATTCACATTGAGAGGTCAGTTGTTTATAGAAACAGAGAAACTGATGGCAGATAAAGGGCGCTAACCCACCAGGTCTTCCATTTTATTACCTTCTTTTTTGCTGCGGACTACTGATCCTATTTGTAATATTGTGACTTCTGACAGACATCTACCCTACTTGATATGCGGCACTGTCTCCCCTTAACTAACAATTCCGTGTGCCAGTCTCAGACATTTTTGAAGTACATGTCTGTTTTGCCCCACTACCATTGCTGGAAAACTGTTCCAGTAATCCACCCTCTTTCTGTGAAGAGTACTTCCTCACATTTCTCCTGAATCTACCTCTAGCTTCATATATGTTCCCTAGTTCTAGAGCACCTTTTCTCTGAAAAATAACCCCACCTGTACCTTATGAACCCCTTTGAGGTATTTAAAGGTCTCTGTCGTATCTCCCCACCGGGTGTTTGTTTGTTTGTTTATTTAGCTTTTGTTAACGGGTAAGCACACTAGACCGACAATGCCTATTTTCGGTGCGACCCTGGAGATTACCTGATACAGAGAACAGCAGGTATAACAGCAATTCAGAGAGGGTAAATAGATGCGGCTTGACTTGACAGGTAGGCATATGAACAAACATAACGGGTACCAGTTGATAGGTGGGTGTTGTACATGACATGGTAGGATATTATCACGATAGCAGCAACAAAATACGTAAACACTGATCACAGAGCAAAGTCAGGCAGGACCATAAAGTGCAGGACAGTGGGAGGAATTTCTATCTTAGAAACAATGCATGTACATATTGAGCTCCATTTGCCTCTCCTCATTGGGCTTTTGATGCAGACCCTGCACCATTTTGGTAGCCCTCTTCTGGAATGTCTCTACTCTGTGTGTGTCTTTCTTGAGTTGTGGTCTTCAGAACTGGACATGGTACACAAGATGGTGTCTCACCAGCAATCTAAATTAGGGACAATACCTTCTCCTCTTCCTGCTGATACTACCTCTACCTGTGCACCTGGCATCCACTGGCCCTCCCAACTGCCTTGTCACACTGCCTGGCCACCTTTGGGTCACTTGTATGATTACCCCTAGGTCTCGTCTCCTACTTGGCTTGTTGTTAGTATCACTACACCCTCTCCCCATTTTGTATTCCACCCTCAAGTTTCTTTGGGCCCAAGTGCATTATTTTGAATTAAAACTAGTGTCTACTCTGTTGTAGATCTTGGTGTCATCCACGAAGAGGCAGACCTTCCCATCCCACTTCTCTGCTATGTCACTTATAAATACGCTAGAAAGGACTGATCCCAACACTGGCCCCTAAGATACTCCGCTGGTCACCTTCCCTTCTCGGAGCAAACTCTGTTTACGACTATCCTCTGTCTCCGTCCACTAACCAGTTTCTTACCCAGTTTATCACCTTATTGCCCACCCCAAACTCCACAACTTGTTTACCCATCTCCTTTGTGGAACTGTGTCAGAAGCCTTGCTGAAATCCTGGTAGGCCATATCCACTGCCCTTCCTGATCCAACGCTTTGGTCACCAGTTAAAGAAATCTATCAGATCTTGCTCTGAGGAAGGCTCTTGCAGCAGGCCACACTGGTAGTACTAAGCCACCAGGCGCTAGGACCACACAGAATACTTCTAGCTAGCAGTCTGTCATGGGGACCACCCACCACTGGCGTCAACTGAGTGAACATCAGCATAGCCTATATGGATGGGCGGTCCCTACACCTACCTCATTTCTATTCCCACCATCGAATCATACGTTCAACCTTAGTGGATGCTGCTGCTACAGTTGGCCACCATTTCCGCTCACCATTCCTTTTTTCCATTTTCTTCTCTTCTAAAACATTGAATTTTCGGTTACCTCGTCGATGAGTTGGTCTTCTCCACCAGCCTCATCTTCTGACTGCTCCTTGAAGTGTGCCTTGTGGCAAATGGATCCGGAAAAGATGGCCCTCTGCATGTCTCTGCTGCCTAGGCCCCAGCCACGACACGAAGCCTGCCAGTTTTGCCAAAATTCAACTAGGTCACTCAGAGACATTGTTTAAAAACTATGGAGAGCCACCTTTTGAAGCAGAAGTTGGTCACGATGCAGAAGGAGCTGCAGGACAGGAGATCTTGGGTCGCGGCACGATACTCTGAAGACTTCTTAGTCTTCTCACATGGAGAAATCCAGGAAGCTTGCACTAGCATAAATATCGGGACCAAGACCAGGTCCAGTTAGCGTCTCGTTTGCAGTCACCTCACAGAGCGTCGACGCAGACTGGGTAATTTCTCACGAGGTGGGTCCTCCAGCCCTCTCTCCATTTTGGGCTGCGGGCAGGGGACTAGACTCCTGCTCTCCAGTCCCTGATGTTCAGGCCCACATCTTCCATGGACTCTCAGCCAGGTGGCTTGGCCAGTGTTGGTCTGTCAGGCATCGGCTCACAACCCTCTCCCTCTTCTGGGCACAAGCGTTGCCTTTGTCAGTTCCACCACTGGGACCGATGTCAGTCCTGCCAGGCAGCGCCACAGCAGGCTACCACCATCTCTTCCTCACCAGTATCACCTCTGCCTTTGGCCCAGGGGTCTCCATCCCTCAGATGCTAGCTTCTCCAGCTGGGCGGCGCGGTGGATCCTTCTCCTGGGCGTGCCAGGCCATGCGCCTGCTGGGCCACCACCAGTGCTGCTGCAGTCCGCGGCCCATGGGCGACTCCATTGTTGCCACTGTCTCAGCCTGTGCCATAGCCGATGCCTGCTGGGCCATCGCCAGACTCTCAGCCAGAACCAGGTGGACTACACCGGGTACCCTTCACTGGTGCCCTCTTTCCCATTCCTGCGGTGTACACTATAATACCACAGGTGGATTATAATACCCTCTTTTCAATGTGGTTTCATTCAAAAGCAGATTCCTGCCCCTCAGGGGCTGCCTCCAGTGCTCCCCACACCTTCCGTCAGGACCCCCTGCCCCTGAATCCAGACTAGACTGGTCTGAGTGAACCTAAGCACATCAAAAGAGTCCTCGGGGGCTCAGAGCCCTAACATCTGTTTGGGTTCTAGAAGGGGCAGTTGCTTGCCCACCGTTGTTGGTCCTGGATAGTGACACTACTGAGGGATGACTATGATTCTTGGTCGTCCTCCTCTCCTCAGGAGTCTTTGGAGGGATGCCCAGGCTGAAATGCAAAGTCCCCGATGACCCATCTTTCATGGATGTCATGTGCCACGTCCAGTCTATTATGGGCTGGGAGATGGAGCAGCGGGACCGGAGAGATGCCATTTGGCCATCTGTCTCCGGCAGCGGATGCCCTCCTGTTGTGGTGACCCATTTGATTGACTCATATGAGGATGTCACTAGGGCAGCCTGGAATCGCCCTTCTACTGCCTCTCTGCTGCCTAAACAGGTGGACCGCTTTACCGCCCCCAGCTGTCAAGTCCTTTCTGGGAGCCACCCTAAAGGCGGATTCAGTGGTCATTTATGCTGTACATGACTACTAAAAGCCCAAACACCTTAGTACTTTTCCCCTGGGACCGGGAGTCCAGGTAGCTGGATCACCATGGCAAACATATTTTTTGCCTCTACCACTCAGGAAATTCAGGCCATAAATTAACTGTCACATGGTCCAATGTCGGGATGTTCTTTAGGACAAGCCAGGACCTGATACAGACTTTACATAGGACCCACTAAGACTCAGCTCGCCCAACTTGTGAAGTCGGGCTTGGGCGTCGGCAGTCGTGTCCTCCAGGCGGCTTATGGTGCAGTAGATGCCTCGGGTGTCGGCATTCTGGGTTCAGTTTCCAGCACCATTCTTAGCTCGGGTAGCCATCATTGCGTTGACATGCAAGTCAGCATTTTGATGTCCCTTCAGGGATCAGTCCTTTTGAGAAGGTGTCCAGGACATCATTTCTACCCTGTAGGTATCATGGCAGATCCTTAAGTCAGCCCATTCATCTATCACACCCAGCCTAGAACAGGTCAACGTCAATTCTTCATGAGGTCCTCCCCAAAGCAGTCTTGGAACCAGCCTGCCAAGGGTCAGCACAAGCTTTAGGCAACAGCGCCCCAGTGCTACCACCGCCAGAGCCCCTAGGGCTCCCGGCCCCCTGCCTGTGCCTGCTCCTACCTCCTGACTCCTTAGCTGACCCCCTCCACTCCGGCCGAGGACTCAGGAAGTCGGCTGGGGTTGGTTCTTCCTCCAGCTAGAGGGTGGCAGGAGGTGACCACAGACAACTGGGTGCCCAGAACATAGAACATGGTCACACTCTGGAGTTTCCAGAGTGGCCACAGAAACCCTGCTGTTCCTCACCTGTCCACTGCCCCGCCACACCTTTCTCTGGTTTGGGAGGAAATTCAGGCTATTCTTCAAAAGTCATAGAGCCCAGCCCTCTGGCTCAGTGGGAAGGAGGGTTTTACTCCCATTTCTTCCTCGTCTCTAAAAGACCAGGATCTTCAGCCCATCCCGGACCTGAGCCATCTGAAGCTGTACATGAGTACAAGTGCGTCGAGACGGTCACCCTCCAGGTGCTGTTAGCCCTGCTGCACCGGGGACTGGCTCTGCTCTCTGGATATGTGGGATGCTTGCCTGCTCATCACATTTTTCCTGCCATCACTTACTACACTTCCATTTTCAAGGGCCATTTTCAATTCTGTGCCTCCCTTTTGGCCTTTCTTGGCTCCCGGGTTTTTGCAAATTCCTGACAGTGGTGGCGTGCCGTGTTGAGAGCAGGACTTCTTTGTGTTCCCCTACCTGGACAACTGGCTGCTTGCAGCCCCTCTAGGGACTGCTAGTTCAGACCCTGGAACACACCTTCCATCTCTTCCAGGCCGTGGGGATCACTATAAATCTGCCAGAGTCCTGCCTCTCCCTTGCCCATTCATGGGCCCATTCATTCAATGGCGTGTTTCTCTTATGCGTTACTTTCTTACCTTTTGATATTTTTTTCTGCTTTTTGCTGTCAATGTATTTAGATCCCTCACACAAACACAAGTGTTGTTGACATTAAAAATATCGAAGATAAGAAGAGGATATGCCGATTGGAATCTGTTCAAAGAAAATGCAATTGGTGAAATGCTGTTGCTGAAAAACCAAAGATGACGTTGTGTTCTGTGCCATTTGGGGTTAGGGGACCTGGTAATGACTGGTCTGTCCTTATGAATGTCAGTAGGAAAAATACATAGAAATCTGAATCTAAACACTGTCTAATGTGTTTAATGCATTATTACATACAGATACTATAAACTCTGATATGACAGCACTAAAAATACCCAGTTTTAAATTGCTAAACATGGTTCTTTTGATTAGCAAAGGCTGCTAATCAAGTCTCAACACTAATTCATGCCTTGTATTTTCAGTATTTTGTTTTCTATGTGTAGGTCAGATCCAGCCAGCAAGAGTAAATGTTTTGCTTTTAAAACTTTTCACTTAGTCAAATTACACACAACCATAAAAGCGCACAAATCGCGATCATTGATGCTGTAATCTGTAAAGGACTCAAGCTGTTTTCTTGCAGAATAACCCAGTCAGCTAGCCCTCAAGTATTTGCTGAACTGTAAATGTAGCCATTAGTGCTCAGTGGATAAGGAAAGTTACTTATTATCACAGCTCTGCTGCTCTAAAATTGACCCTAAACCAGGGCTTGAAGAATCCATGGTCCCAGATACATCAGCCTCACATGGGACCGGAGGCATTGTAGGAACAAGAGCAATAAACCTTGCCAAAATGGGGAGGCCCAGACCCATAAAACTACCGTAAAAGGAGCAGGCTAATTTAGAAAACTCCTAATGGCAGACAAAGGAAGGACACACCAAGACTATGCACAAATCAAAACACTCTGCTAGCGTATGTTTTGCAAATTCTGTCTGCACTACTCCTTGATTAACTCCCTCTATTCTGCCTCTGTGCCGACAAATTAGATTCTTCTCCCCTGTATATAGCCAAGGTACTAATTAATGCTTCCTACTGCTCTGTAGCCCTTAAAAAGGCTTTAGTCAGTCTCCCTCCTGTCTCTGTCTGGAGCCCATCCTGCTTTGACGAGGGCTTTTCATTAGCTGCATTAGCCTAAATTTCCTCCCAATCTCTAAATCCCAAGTCTTCCTCTTACTCCTTGAAAATGGCTTTTCTATCCAGTTTTCTGATCCTTAGAAAGGCTTTTTAATTGGCCTTTCCCAGTCCCTTCTGTTAGTAGACTGTCCTGAAAAGGGTTTTAATTTACTCCTCCAAACTCTGCTGCCCGTAAACTAATTCTCACCCTTTGTTGCTACTTCAAGTACAGCGTAGAAATGAGGGTATGCAGTGCAAACACACCAGGAAGCTGTACAACTGCACTTGCATGATAAGGAACATATGTGCCGTCTAGTCCTACTGTGGCTCTCCCATGTCCACTGCCTGCAAAATCCACCAAGAGCACAGCAGAGCCCATCTCTTGTTACTGGGGTGAACAGATGTCCCTTACCATGTGATGTCATGACATCCATCAGCTCACCCTCACAGTCAGCATCTCCTGTAGTTCCTGCTGAAGTGTATTGCACTGGGCATATGTCCCAGGGACAGGCAGAGAAATGAGAACTGCCATCCTTGGTGAAAATGGTTGCCTGGGACAGGCAGATGAGATTATTTTGCCTTATCAGGCAGTTCCAGCTGTTGTATTTAATCAGTGTGACTATTTAAACATAGTTTTTGTTGTGTATTTAAAGGTACATCCAGACATGAAATTGCCAGCAGATACAGGCCTATGGGTCTATCTAGTCTGCTTGAGTGTGCAAGCACTTCAGTCTTTCAGACTGCAGCTGCCTCCCCCATTGATTTTGCCCACGTATACTTCACTCCCACCCCCTGCCCCAACAGTTTGAACCTCTCTCTGAACCTGTCCCATCCCTTTAGAAGCTGCCCACCTTTCGCAGTGATATCACCTACTCCGCGCAGTGTGTCCATCCTGCCACCACCCTTTCAGTGAAATAGTACCTCCTCATTTCCCTCCTGAGTCTGCCTCTTTCCAACTCCAGACTGTGCCCCTGGTTTTCCGTCTACCTTTTAATTTGAAAATACTTCTGGTGCTTACTCTGTTCATACCTTTCAGGTACTTGCAGATCTTAATCATATCCCCTCTCTCTCCCTTCTGTCCTCCAGGAAATGCATATTGAGCTCTCTCAGTCTTTCCTCATAAGGTTTATCTCCCAACCCCAGGATCATTTTCATTGTCTGGTGCTGTACCCCCTCCAATGGCTTCATGTCCTTTTCAAGTAGGGACACCAGTACTGCACGCAGTACTCAAGTGCTGACCTCACCAGGGACCTGTACTGGGCAGGATGACTTCCTTCTCCTAGAGGTAATTCCCTTGTGATGGACCCCAGCATTCTGTTGGCCTTTGCCACTGCCTTCCTGCACTAGGCTGAGTGGTTCATTTTCCTATCCAGTAGTACACCCAGATCCTTCTCCTCCTTTGACTTGGATAACTGCACTCCCCCAACCAGTAACTATTTCCAAGGTTCCTGGCTCCCAAGTGCATGACTTTTCACTTCTGGGCATTGACCCAAGTTGCCATGTGTTAGACCATTCTTCCAGTTTTGCCAAATCCTCCTGAGTACTGTACTGTCTTCCTCTCCATCAGCTTCTGCAAAATCTTGGTGTCATTGACGAAAAGACTGATCTTACACTTTATTCCTTCTGCAGTGTCGGCAGTGAAAACATTAAACAGCACTGGTCCCAGCACTGAGCTCTGTGGGACCCCATTTGCTACCACTCTGGGCTCTGATACCTCACCCCGCTACTAACTTCTGCTGTCTGTCCTGCAACCAGCTCCTAACCCATCTAACCAGTTTCCTCCCTGCTCCCAGTTTGCTGGTCAGCCTACCATGTGGCACTGAATCAAAAGCCTTGCTGAAGTCCAGGTATAGGATGTCCACCGCATGACCCTTGTCCAGTGCCTGTGTCACCCAATTGAAAAAGTCGACTGGGTTTGTCTGGCAGGATCTGCCAGGACAAACCCATGCTATCTGCCGTCCTGGAGATCATTATCCTCCAGAAATTATACCAGCCTTTTCCTGAGGATAGTCTCCATTAGCTTTCCCACAATTGAGGTTAGGCTGACTGGTCTATTGATCTTACTGAGAGGGCTCCTGCAGTAGGTATTCTCAAGTAGGGCTAAGCGCCAGGACCCCACGGAAAATCTCTGCTTCTAGTCTCTGGTGGGGACCGACCCACATCAGGTGACCCGGCATCATCTGGCGTCAGTATAAAGGGGGCGCCTGACCCCCGCCCTCAGTTCTTTCCGCCGCCGGCTTGTGAAAGTACCTCATGGAAGAACAGCACTGTTGTCTCGCCATTTGGATAAGTATAAACCCTTTTCACAATATCCTTCCTTATCCTGATAATTGTGTATTACTACCTTGCTGTGCCGTCGTCCCGGCGCCATCAGAATAGCAGAAAAAAAGTGTGGCTCCTGTGGATCCCAGCTGTCTCACAAGGATGGCCATTCCCTCTGCCTCTTTGTCTGGGCCCAGACCACTGTGTGGAGGAGTGTGAACACTGCTGAAAATTCAAGCTGCTACTTGGAAATGAAGGCAGCAGTCCCTGGAAGCCCATTTGCTCAAAAAAATGGCATCCATGGAAAAGAACTGAAGAAACTGAGGCAGGCGTCAACCTCTCCTGAGGGGCCATCACAAGAAAAGGAGGGACAAGGAAAAACACAAGGATCAGGACTCAGCCATCCACAGCGGCGCGACTGCGACTGGAGTTGCGGCTCTCAGGTAACTTCCTCAGGGATCATCCTTCAGCAGTCGCCTTAGTGGTATCTAAGCCGGCGTTCATCCCCCTGTCTGGCTCACATCTGGCCCGATGGGATCTTCCGGGCAAAGGAGGCCGCACTCCCTTCGGCCTCTAAACCCAGGCCTTCTGGTTAGAGTGCATCTGATAAGCCGGGATGCCGCCCGGACTCTGCTGGTAAGTCGGTCATTGGTATACCCAATGTCCGCCCAGCCGTGACCCGTCGTCTGGCTTCCTTCCACCCCTGATGCCGGAGAGTTGCAGCGCACACCTGTTGCGTTGCCTACTGAGGTCCCCGCATTTCCTCCGGCTCCTCCAAGGAGTTCCTCCTCCCTTCCCGGCTGGGATTGAGGGGCTCGGCGCTGCCATCAGGGGTGCACCCCAGCGTAGACCTGACTCCAGACAACCAGGCGTTACCCTTTGGCATACTGCTTCCTGACGAGAGACCATCAGAGCCTTCTGGGTTCTCGGCCCTCCCCCAGAGTCCTCTTTGGTCCGCCTTCCAGGCAGCCGCCTGATCCGTCGGGTCAGCGTGCAGGGCTGATGCCGGGAACTTCGACCCGTTGGGACCCCCAGCGTCAGGATACCCGGCGCCTCAGTACCTGATGCTGGGCCTCCTGCCATCAGGTTATGGGTACACGTATTACAGGTTTCCAGGTTACCCGTATCCAGGCCCCCTCTGCCTCCTCTTCCCCTCCTCCACCTACCCCACAGCTTCAGGTGGAGTTAAGGAAGTCTTAGCCTGTTGGTGGGCTGAGGCTAAAACACAGATCACCCAGTAGGTCAAAAACATATACTGATGCCAGTTCTGGCGCGGACCCCTCTATGTCGGCACAAAGAGCCTCCCCTACCTCTGCCTCACACCAGAGCTGAACCTTCTGGCTGTCTGGCCAGGTAGGACACGCTCCCTGGGGAACCCCCAGAGCGATCCTCCTCCTCCTAGGGAGGCTCTTCTTCATCTGCATCATCAGAGTCAGATTTGGACTCCAGAGCGCTCTGACCTAGAGGGCCAGCCCTGCAGTCCAGATAGACCCAGACCACAAGGTTCTCCAAAGTCCCCTCTGGAGACTCTTCCTTTCTGGAGCTGCTGAAGAAAATCCAGGCTGCCTGTGAGTGGCAGTTAGTGGAGCCAGACCCCAGTGTAAAAGCTTGCGGCCCATCTGGATCTCCGGAGACTTCTACCCTGATTCAACCCTTGATAGAGCCTCACACAGATCTTGCTTCCACTATTTAGAAGCAGCCTTCCTCTTAAGCTCCCCTTCCTTGGAAGGAAGATGGCTATACCAGGCTACTGAGGGAAGGACTTCCTCAGCCTTCACCCCAAGGCTGATTCGGTAGTGATCAGCGCTGCACGCACCGATCAGCCAACCCTAAGCACCTTAGCTCATCCCCTCCTGACAAGGAATCGCATCTTCTGGACCAGTACGGGAAGAAGGTCCGGCTTCTTCTACTCTGGGCATGAGGGCCCTCAACTACTTCAGCCACATGGGGACTACCAGAAGGCTATTCTTAGATGGAATCAAACTGGACTCCTTTTCAGACTAAGCAGGAACTGGAAGATCTTGTCCATCCACACGTTCGGCCTGTAGACACATGCTTCATGCTACATATGACACAGTGGACACGCAGGCAGGAGCCGGTGTATTGCCTGGCTCAGAGTGTCCAGTCTGGCCCCTGAAGTACAATTGGCTATCCACGATGCTCCCTTCAGAGGGTCTATGCTGTTTGGCGGTGATATCAAGGACATCATCATCGAATTACAGGAGAAGAGTTTGGCATTAAAGTCTGTTCAGACAATATACAAACCCTCTCAAGGGCAGAAACAGTCCTTTGCTTCCCTAACCGCCAAGAGGCTAAGCAGATGCAATCCCAGGCGTCCCAATAAATGTAAAGGCGCTCCAGCTGCAAGCCCCCAACAAGAATGCTTCCGGGCCTTGGTTCTACTCTGCCCTCCACCTCCTGACTCCCTCGTCTCCCAGTGCCTCTGTCCAGTTCAGAGGAACCGGTATAGAGATTCTCCTCCCATCTGCTGGGCTGGGAGGATAATGACAGACACTTGGGTGCTCCAGCTGATTGCAACAGGACACTCGATAGAATTCATTCCAAAACCACCTAGCAGACATCCCCATCCCTCATCGTATTCCCTACTCATCTGCAGTCGGTACTGGAAGAGATGCACACTCTTCTGTTGAAGAGGCAATAGATTATGTCCCCCATCTTGGGGAGAGGTTACTATTCTCGTTTCTTCCTAGTACCAAAGAAAACCGGAGATCTGAGGCCCATTCTGGACTCGGCTCCTCAGTCAGTTTGTGGAGTACAAACATTTCTGAATGCTCTCCTTCCAGAGCCTTCTTCCCATGCTTTGGCTGGGCCTGTGGCTATGGCCCTGGATATACAGGATGCCTACCTCCATATCACCGTTTGCCACTCT
Source organism: Neoceratodus forsteri (assembly GCA_016271365.2). Classification (NCBI taxonomy): domain Eukaryota; kingdom Metazoa; phylum Chordata; order Ceratodontiformes; family Ceratodontidae; genus Neoceratodus; species Neoceratodus forsteri. Next base: position 632,593,124 of record CM057456.1, on the reverse strand, counting down.
CACCGTAAGTACCTCTGTTTTTTGTCTTCAGGGGTCCAACTGCCAGTTCAGGGCCCTCCCATCTGGTCTGTCCTCAGCGACCTCGGTATTTACCAAATGCGTGGTAGTGGCGGCCTTCCTGCGTACCAAGGGGTCCGTCTTCTTCCTACTTGGACGATTGGCTTCTGGCATCCCCATCGGGAAGAACTCTTGGGCTCCCTTTCCCTCGCCCCTCAAGTTTTCTTGACCTAGGGATTACAGTCAACCTTGTCAAGTCCTGTCTGATCCCTTGCCAGCAGCTTCAGTTCATAGGAGCAGTGTTGGACATGACCCTGGGCAAGGCTTTTTGCCCCGGACAGAGCCGAGACACCATCAATCCAGGCTCGGTTCATATCGGGTCTCAGAAGTGTTGGAGCCAGGAAGGTCCTCGGCCTGATAGCGGCCGCCATCCCTATCGTCCCACTAGCTTGTCTCCACATGAGGATCTCTCAGTGGACCCTATGGACTCAATAGGATCAGTCCCAGGTCGACCTGGATCACAAGTTCCTGGTGTCAGATCCTGTGGTCAGGGACTTACAGTGGTGGACGGTTGCTGATCACCTCAGTCTGGGGACCCCATTCTGTACCGTCCCACCCACCCATACCCTGCGACAGATGTGTCAGGGGCAGGCTAAGGTGCCCATCTTGGTCTCATCGGACTCTGGGCAGCTGGTCTCATTTGAACAGAGACTCCATATAAGCGTCCTCGAGCTGAGGGAAGCCCATTATGCCCTCAGTATCTCCTTCTGGTTGTTCGTCGGTCATCTTCTTGTACAGTCATACGCGTATGTTGTCTGGTACCTCAACAAGCGGGGAATCCTGCTTCTATCCCTCTGCCGGGAAGCCATGAGAATCTGGCACTGGATGTCTGGCACAGCCTTCTTTGATGGCTGTCCATGTGCTGGGGATGGAGAACACTTTCAGGATCTTTAAGTTGGTCATCAGCCAAGTCTCATGAGTAGAAACTACACCAGGTTGTGCTAAACAAAATCTTCCAGCATTGGGGACCCTCAAATGGACCTTTTCACCTCACCTGACAATGCCAAGCTTCTCGTCTTCTTTCGCTCGCTCCAGGGCAAGATGTTTTCTGTCAGGACGTGCTATCTCTGTGCTGGAAGGGACAAGTTTGTCTATGCCTTCCTTCCGGTTCCTCTGATCCCGAGAGTGCTCAACAAGCTAAGGTCAGAAGGCGAGAATGATCCTCATCGCTCCTTTCTGGCCGAGGCAAGCCTAGTTCTCTCTCTTGTGCAACAGTTTTCGAGGAACCTCCTCTTTCCCTACCACTGTCACTACTCTTGCTGACCCAGAAGCGGGGACCCTGTTCCATCCAGGCCTCAAATCTATTCACCTTCATGTGTGGCTCCTTCAGGCGTAGCTAAAGCGGCGTTTGGAGTTTCCCCATAGCAGATATCCTGTCGGAGGCCAGAGGCCTTTACCAGGTCCACTTATGCCATGAAGTGGAAGCGCTTCCCTATCTTGGCAAGTTCTAATAATCTATAACCTTTTTGTTGTCCCAGTTAGTTCTGGACTACCTTAGGCACCTGTACAACTTGGGCTTTAATTATCATCAGTGAGTACATATGGCAGCCATTTCGCTACCACATCCCTTTGGGGAGCAGGACGCTTGCACAACTAGAAGTCTCCAAGACTTTGTGCGAGGTCTTGCACCCAAGACCCCTAATTCATAACCCTGCTCCCACTTGGGACCTGAATTTCATTCTCAAGAAGATTACTCTGCCTCCTTCAACCTGCAGTGGAGGCAGAGCTAAAGTCTTTCTTTGAAGACTTTATTTCTGCTGGCCGTTACCTCAGCTCTGAGGATTTCTGAGTTGCAAGCCCTGATGTATAAAATCCCCTGTTTAATTTTCCACAGGGATAGAGGCCATGTGTACTAATCCTAAATTTCTCCCGAAAGTAGTGGCTGAATCTATGAATCAGTCCATTGAGCTTCCAGCCTTCTTCACGGAGCACTCCAATCAAGGAGAGTACCTCCCATACTCTGGATGTACATAGAATTCTGAGATACTACACTTGCAGGACTAAGAGCTCAGAAAAACAGATCAACTCTTTGTGTCTTTCTCTCACAAGAGAGAAGGCACCCTGATTCAAGCAATACCTTTCCAGATGGTTGGCCAATTGTATCACTTTCTGTTATGACAAGTGTCACAAGACCCTTCTGGGTCAGGTCAAAAGCCACTACACCAGAGGGTCGTGGCCTCTGCTGCTTGATTTAAGAATGTGTCAGCGGCTGAGATTTGTACAGCCGCAGTGACGTCCATCCATACCTTCACAAAACATTACAGTTTGGATATTGCCTCTTACCAGAGCAGGCTTTGGGCTAGCTGTTCTGTAGGGAATCCTCTCATGAACCCTGTTAAGAAGCTCGGCCTTTGTGGGTGTGTTTCCTCCTCTCGCTTTCTTTTGTTCCATACTGCTTGGGACTCGGTCCTACTTGTGAATACCACTGCAAGAGCCATCTCAAGTAAGATAGTACAGTTATGTAAGAACTTACCGTAATGGTTGATCTTCGAGAGGCTCTTGCAGTAGGATTACCTTCCTCCCTCAATCCCTCAATTTCTTCTTTCAGATATGGGGGCCATATCCTCTTCTCTCCTGTAAGACCTTTGGCTCTTGGTGGGAAAGAACTGGAGGGTGGGCGTCAGGACTACCCCTTTATACTGACTTCTGTGGGCGCGGTCACCTAACGGGGCGGTCCCCACCAGAGACCGGCCATATTAGAGATTTTCCTGTGGTCCTGATGCCTGCTGGCTTAGTCCTACTCTAGAATACCTACTGCAAGAGCCTCTCTCTCTCGAAGATCTGCTGTTACAGTAAGTTCTTCGTGACTTTATTTTTCCGCCCCTCTCATGAAGGGGCACCACATGTGCCACCCTCCAGTCATGATGCGCATCCCGTTTCTAGAGAGGCGTTGGAACAGGTCTGCCAGTGGCCCTACCAGGACTACTGCCATCTCTCTGTGCACTCTAGGATGAATTCTCGTCCGCCCAGGTGCCTTATCAACCCTCAGGGACTTAAGGCCATCCATCACCCTTACCCTGTGATTTTCTCATCCGTGATCTCCTCCCTCGCTACTCCCACCCCTGCCCTTCCCTTAGGTGTGGGCCCATCCTTCTTCTTGGTGAATACTGAACAGAAGTACCAAGTACTTCTGCCTGCTCTGCCCTTTTGTACCCACCCACTGCCATTCTTGACCCTTATAATCTGATCCTTACTCTTTCTCTTCTCCCTTATAAGCCTGAAGAAATCATTTTCATCTTCTTTGATTCCCTGGGACAGCCTCAGTTCTCTCGGGCCCGTGCTTCCCTTACTGTTCTGCTCACTTCCCTGGATCTCCTCATGTATTCCTCCCTGTCCTCTTCTCTGTTGGATCTTTTGTAGTTTCTAAATGCAGCTCACTTGTCCCTTACCTTCTCCCCGCCTCCTTGTTCATCCTGCTTGGCTTCTTGGTCCTGGGTTTCTTGCTCTGGCTCTTGACACGTGCTAGTGGCCTCAGCCAGGCCCCTCTTCATGATTACTCATTTTTGTTCGGTTGTCTGTGTTGGGTGGATGCTAGCTATGTGCCCTTCAGTATACTACCCATCCTGCCAAAGTCTGCCCTTTTGAAATACAGGACCTTAGTCCTTGTAGTGGCTACCTCCATATCTAGATTGATTGATTAAGAACCACACTGTACGGTGGTCGCTTCCCCGGGGTTCCTCTGCTCCAGCATCCCTGACTTGCTCCCCATCCTCCAGCACCAGGTTCAGGATGTTCCCTCCCTAGTTGGTTCTGCTATCCTCTGTGTCAGGAAGCTTTAATTTAATTTTAATTTTGAATTAGAAAATATGTTAGTTAGCGATCCTATAGGGAATAGTGATCATAATACTATCACATTTAGTGTTGTACAAACTTTTGTATATAATCCCAACTGTACTAAAATCTATCTGTATGACAAAGCTGACATAGATACCATGAAACATATTATGGGAAACATCAATTGGGTACTCATATTGTCAGACTTTACTGAGGAAGATTACTGGGAATATTTTAAGAATATTATATTTCAACTTAAAGAACTATATATTCCATCCAAACTTAAAAATGAGACTAATATTAAAGCTCCTAAATGGATGAATCAAACTATCAAGAAATGTATTCGATAAAAGCAGAAAAAGTATATTAAATTTCAGAAGACAAAATGTCCTCTGACTGGATTTCCTATAAGCGTATACAAAGAACATGCAAAAGATTGATTAGGAAGGCTAAATCTAACTGGGAACAAAACTTAGCATTCAGCGCCCACAAATCTAATAGCAAACAATTTTATTCATATATCAATTCTCTAAGGAAACCCACATGTCAAGTAGGTCCATTATTGACTGTGATACTTTAATATATGAGCCTAAAAATGGTCGATTTGTTTAATGCAAAGTTCTGTAAAAATTTTTCCGGATCCTCTAATCAAACTTATGATTATACCTTACTAGACACCGCCAATGTTTCACCAGTTAAATTTTCTTTGGACACCATTAGAAATAAAATATTGAAATTGAAAGGAAAATATAGTCTGGGTCCAGATAATATAGCAGGTCATTTATTATTTTTATTAGTTGATGTCATTACAGTTCCTTTAAAATTGACGTTTGAATATTTTTGGCCACCAGTTTTGTTCCCAATGACTGGAAAGAAGCCCATGTCGTCCCTATTTACAAAAAGGGCCAAAAAATAAGTGGAATAATTATAGGCCTATAAGTCTAACTTCTATTTGTAAATTATTAGAGAGTTTAATTAAAGATTAATTTCCCCAGTCCTGGATTGTCATGATGTAGAACAACATGGCTTCAAAAAGGTAGAAGTTGTCTGACAAATTTAATATGTTTCTATGAACATTTCAGCTTATTATTAGACAGAAATGTTCCATGCGATATTATTTATATTGATTTCAGTAAGGCTTTTGACATCATGCCACACTGGGCCTTAATTCTAAACTTCACAAGCTCAATATATACAAGTTTCTAGTCAATTGGATAATTAGCTGGCTTTATAATCTCTCTCAACCAAGTGACCATTAATAGGGCATTTCAGCTAGGGTAGTGTGACTAGTGGGGTGCCACAGGGTTCAGTCTTGGGCCCTTGTCCGTTCAGGCATTTATTGCTGACCTTACTTCAAGCTGTTCCTCATTTACTATTAAATATGCAGATGACGCAAAAATAGGTGGCCCTTGTGCCTCTGATCATCAGGTTGTTGCCATTCAAAAGGACCTAGACCAGTGATGGGCAAGATGGTTTTAGCTGTGGGCCACTAGTGCGGCCCTCAAGATATCTGAAGGGCCACATTATTACTTGAGAACCATATTCCAAAATAAAAGATGCGAAAACACTATATATAACGCTAAAATCTTTATTAACTTCAAGCAATTAATTAAAACTAGTGTTGAATAGTTAAAACAATTGTTTTTAAATATTACCAATAAATAATACATAAACATTTAATAATTTATTACTCAGATTTTTGTGTTGTGATGTTATCAACTAATTTTCTAAAGTTTGGGGATAGTCGAGTGCAGGCACATCTCAGCTCTGCTGATAGATTACTGTCAGTTAGTCGATTTCGTTTTGTTACTTTTAATATGTCCCATAATGGAGAAAGTTTGTTCGCATGTGTATGTGGACCCGAACATAGATAACAGCTTGGCACATACTCGAAGAACAGGTAAACAATGGTAAAGCAATTCGTTTTGTGATTAGGAAATAAATTAAGTTGCATTACTACGTTTTATGTTAGATTTCACCGCAAGTACAATTAAAATAATTACATCATTGCAAAAAGTAGCAATAACGCAAGTTAAAGCAATTGAGTAATGACATGGAACAGGGCAAATAAATCAAGTTGAATTACACTAATTGTGCTATGAAAGAAGCGAATGACATTAAAGTTTAATGATTAAACTAATCTGACGACAACGAAAAGATTACATTTCGTTTTAAAAATATATTCTCTATTCTGCAATGATCTGATCGTTAGTACTTGGTTGCTGCAGCTCAGTTAATAACAGTGATTCTATTCAACGCAAGGCATGAAAGTACACTGCGAGGAAAAGGAAAAGGTTAGATTTGGTTTTAAAAATTTTAAAATGAATTCTCTTTTATCCTATAAGTTTTGACACACAAGGAGGGCATAATATTTACAATATGGGCTGCATGTGTTCATGGGCATAGTTTGCCCACCACTGACCCTAGACCATATCATCACAACATGGATTAAGAAATGGGTTATGAATTTGAATATCTCCAAATGCAAAGTAATGCATTTGGGTTCTAGTAATTTATAAAGTCCCTATTATTTGGATGGCATACTACTTGAGACCACATCTGATGAAAGGGTTTGGGTGTCAATATTTCAGATAACTTTAATTACAATAATCATGTACACAATATTATTAACAAATCTAGTAAAGTGATATGGTCTATATTACGTAATATTAGATCTAGAAAACAGGAAGTATTGTTGCCCTTGTTTCGTGCATACGTTAGACTACATTTAGAATATGCCTCACAGCTTTGGAATCCATATAAAAATCTTAATGCCTGTTACTGAAAGAGTTCAAAAAATATACAAAAGTTTCTGGGCTATAGCAGTTCCTTATGAGAACAGATTAGACATTTTAAAACGTATGCCCTTATCTACATGTCGACTTCGTCGGTGATCTTATGTTGTTGTATGATATTATTCAAGACCCTTATTTATTGTGTGAACTGGGGCTAGAATTTAAAAACTGTGGTCATAACATCAGGGCCATCCCTTACAATTGGTAAGAAAACCTTTTGTCAAGTCTAGCCGTAAATATTTTTTACTGTCAGAGTTGTTGGCCCTTGGAATAGGCTACCACTAAATGTTATCAGTGAAACTAAAAGTATTTTTAAAATAGATTGGATAGTCTTATATTTAATGGGTATGACCTCTCCATTATGTACTGGATTAGTATAAGAGCTGGGCTTCTGCTTCTTGTCTTGCACCTAACCTAGTATGAACCTCAGTATGAAGCTGTCCTGGAAGGCTTCCAGGAGGATCTGCTCCCTGGCACATGAGGTAGACCGATGCTGCAGTCCAGTCCTGGTAGATTAATGTTCCCCACCACCACAGTGCTCCCTTTGCTGCTAAGCCTCTTTAGCTGCTCCCCAGCTCTCTGTCAGTTTCTCATTCTGTGTCGGAGGCCCATAAACTAACCCCAATCTAACTTGCTACCCCTTGGATTGTATAGTTGCACCTATATGGCCTCCGCCTGCCCCCCACCTATTATACCTTATCCTTCCCCAACATAGATGGTCACCCCACTCCCTTTTCCCTGTCCTTCCAATATAGCTTGAAACATGGGATGGCCAGGTTCTCATCATGGTATTGGGTTGCACATGTCTCGTGATGGCGGCTATGTCCACTACCCCTTCCGCCATCAGTGCCTGCAACTCTGCCATCTTGTTCCCAGGCTCCTAGCATTGACTGATAACCACACTCCATTTTGATCTACTGCGCTCTGTGCCTTTTCCTCGCCTCCATTTCCTCTTCTATTTGAATTTGGCTCCTGCCTTTGCTGTGGGAGGAGGTCCAAGGGGACCCTCTCTTGGTGAATTCTTCATCCTTGCCCCCCAACTAGTTTTGATAAACTCCCCAAACTTATGCTTCAGTACCTGTAGCCCTCCTTACTAAGGTGCAAGTATCCTCTGCATACAGGTCTGTGTCATCCCACTTTTGCCCCCGTCCACTAGTCCATACTCCATGGACCCACTCCATTCCTTCAGCCATCTATTGAATTCAGTGATTCTTTGCTTCCTGGCTGTACTTTTCATGGTACTGGTAGGATTTCTGAGACAGCTACTTACTTTCCCACCATATTGCATAGATCTCTAGTTCCCTGAAACTGTCCTCGCCTCTTCTATCTTTCTCCCATCCAGGTAATTTGTGCCAAGGTGTACCACAATGTGTGGTTTTCCCTGCATTCCTCACACATCTGCTGATATGCTGTCCCACTCTACTAACTGTCATGCATGGCATGCACTCCACCCAATGCTGCTTTCTTGGTGCCCCCATCTTGTACCCTATGTATCGAGTCCTCAGAATAATGACCTTCCCTCCTTTGTTTTCACCTCCTGCTAATTCTCTGCCCTTGTCTTGATCTCCCTCCTTCACCCCTGCCTTCCCTGAGCCATGTCTGTCTCCTTTTCTTTGCCCCGTCCCTTCCCGCGTACCACTTGTGCCCAGACTGTCTGATTCCACCCTCATACCCTCCTCTCCTGCTCTGCCTCTGCCCTTTCTGTGCCTGCCTTTCCACCCTCCTTGCCACTGGCTCTCTGTGTCCTCTCTGATGTGTACTCTCGCTCTTCCTGTCCTCCCTGCTATCCTTTCCAGGCTGCTTGATGCACCTCCCATCTGATCTCTACCTGGCCCTCCTCCCTTCTCATACCTGCTGCTGCCACCTTCCTTCTGCTCTGCATTGCATCTGCTGCCACCTGTGCTACCTCTTTGCCTTCCACCCACTGTTGCATCTCTTAGTCTTCATAGTGCCTCTTCCTTCCATTCTCTGCAGTTTCCTCCCACCCTTCCTGCTCCCCAGGCTAGCCAAAACAGAGACTCTGTTCCTGTTGCCATTCTCCCTTCTCTGACTACTCCAGCCACCCCATACCCAGCTCTACCTTTCTTTTGCACCTGACCAGGATAGAGCTGTCTTGGTGTCGACAACTGCCTTGCTGAATTCCAGGGTTGGATGAATTCAGGCTGGCTGAGGTTGAACTCGGAAAAGACTGAGGTGTTAGTCGTGGACCCGGTGCGCTGGATAGAGGGGTTGGGGCAGGTCTGCTCGGACTTTCCTTGGAGCACCCAGCTCCTTACCTCTGAATGGGTGTGAAACCTGGGGATAATGTTTGAGAGGGCTGCAGGGTTTAATTTAAGTCTAAAACTGATTAGGGTTTTGCTCATAAAAGTTCTAAAACATTGTGAAAATGTATAGCACTTGCCTCACTGTGTTTAACAAACACAACACTTCTAGAAAACCCTATATTAATGCTTTCTGTCACGGTTAGTATTGTCCCAAGAAAAAACTGCTAATCAGTTATTTAAAACCCTGGGCTGACACTATCGCAGGAGTGGCAGTCGTCAAATCCTCGTTCTACCATTTTGAGGAGCATCTCCAGGGTTAAGCATCTAGTTCAAGTCAAAACCTCCCTGGTTGGTCCACACACCTTTGTGACCTCGTACCTTAATTACTGCAGCTCCCTTTATCTGGGACTACCTGGGTGGATATCTGCTGTTGCAGCTGGTGCAGAATGCTGCAGTCCAGCTGTTGACAGGGACCTCTGTCTTGAACATTGTGCGTAATGCGCGAGCTGTACTGGCTGCCGGTGCAGTGGCGGATCACCTTTAAAATCGGACTTCTGACCTGTAAAGCTCTACATGGACAGGACCCGGACCACCTGAAAGACCTTCTGGTTCCTTACTGCCCTGGATTATTGCTCTGCTCGGCTGACGAGGGGTTGCTAGAGATTCCAAGGTTTCTTTAAAATCTTCAGGGGCCTCTGCATTTTGTCAGTGCCCCAGCCCTTGAATTCTCTACTCTGTCAGCACGGAAGTGCGTGACCATGAGGGATTTAAACAAGCCCTTAAAACACACTTGTGGCATCAAGCCTCACCTTGTTTGATTTTATTCTGTCTATCTGAATTTTGTTCGAGTTGATAGTTACTGTTGTATGTGTTGTTTAGCATATTGTTAGGTGCCTTGGTTTGTTGAAAGGCACCTTATAAAGTGTCATTATTATTATATTTATTTATTATTACCCTCTTTGTGACTTATAGCTCTGCCCTGCCCCTGTTTTATCTTCCTAGGTGCCTGACCACCCTTCAGTCTCTGGTGTCTGCCTCCAGCTGCTCCTGATTGACTGCCCCTCTTGTTCCCCCACCTTGTCTATCCTTTCTTTGCCTGCTGCAGCCTCTGGTCCCCTTTTCTTGGTGTCCCCGCCCCCCATCTACTCCGTTTCCTTCTCAGCAATCCAAGCTCCTCCCTAAATTGTATCTACTGCCTACACACCCCCTGCCCTCCATACAATCCACGAGATATGGCTGCCCCGCATCCATTACAACTTACTACCTGTCCCTCTTGACTGCCCACAACCTCCCTCCCCATGCCTGCTTACTGGCCACCCCTGGGATGCCCCATCCTCCTGGGCTTCCTGCCGATGGTATGTTTCTGAGCTATACCTGTTCAGCAGTCCCTTTAGAGACCCCTCCCCTGTGTCCTCTCTCCCCTCCCAGTGTGGCCTGCTGCCTGCTGTCCTTCCTGCTCACGCCCTGCAGATGCTACTCTTGCTTCGTGGCACTCAAGCTTCAGGGTCATTTGGTCCCCTTGTAATATGTGGACCCATCCCACTATTGGCTGGTCCAGTCACGTGACCACCCCATTCTTCTGTAGTCCCAACCTCTCCCTCAGTCAGATGCCCCCTCCTCCCAGCCCAAGAGAAAATCATTTTGTTTTGCAGTTGCACAGTTGAAATCACACAGCACACATTGCCCTCTCAGTAAATGCTACAATACTAAAGAAAAACTGCACAGAGAAAGTGCTTCACTTTCAGCTCCAGTACTTCCTTTTAGCTCCTGCTGCCTGCCTCTACAGGTCTTCAGCTCCAAGATACGTTTATCATGGCTTAGGCAATGAATCATTTCGCCTATTAAGTTTGTCATATAGTACATCAAATTATATGAAAGTGGTTTAAAATCATTGCTGTGTTCATTAATACATTTTTATTATTTTCAAGTCTTTGCCACCCTGGACCTTGTCCGCATGTCCTGCCTTTGTAACAAAAGCCTGCAGTGTGGAAGGACCAGGTAAGATATTTTCCAATCATCATGTTTTTGTGCAGGGCTTTCCTATGTAATATCCAGTGAAACTTGGCTGGAAGGCTTTGTTGCTAAGCTACTACCTCTGATAAATAAGGGTTAAGTACCTTTACTTCTAGCTGCACTGAAGCCCATTAAAACCCACCTCTCATAACACACCCATTAAAAGACTTGTCTATCAAAAACAGTCTTAAAGTGGGGATTAGTATAATTTATACTGGTTTAAAAGGAGGAGGAGACCTAAGGGGGTATTATTATGTTATGTTGTAATGCATTTAAAATCATCTTTAAAGCAAAACAAATTGCAGCTAATCATCTGGATGTCCACTACCATTTAGGTATGCATGGCATTCTTATGAAGGATAACCCAACTGAGCTTAAGGACCTCATATTCTCCATTTTATGGTTAGGAGGACTGTGTCGCAAAGATTCTTTTTTTTACACAATTTTTACCTGGATAGACCAGCTGAGATGTAACATCTTATTTACAGCTTGGTCCTGCTTTTACCAGCTCTTCAGCTGGAAGAGCACTGATGCCAACAACGTCGGGTAACTTGCTAAGCAGGGTATAACCTGAAATTTAAATTTTTTTTTTTTTAGTTAATTACTACTGAAATTTTGTAGTATATCTGAATCTGTAGCCAGACCCAAAATTTCATTTAGTTGATGCATACACAGCAGCCATCAGCATAAAATGTGACGATTTGGAGCCCAGAAAATATTCAAATCCAGAAATGATTAACAAAATCAGTTTGGTAAGTTGCAACTTAAACACTATGCTAAGGGTCACAAGGGATCAGTGGCTGCTGTGGGACTTAAAATTGGGTCACCTGATTCAGTGCCTAACCTTTGACCACGCTGTCAGCTATGTCAAGTTACTCAGCCCAGGTTCCACTGGAGTCTCTGCTAGGGCAGGATTCAAATCTGGGCTCTCCTAGCCTGCAGATTTCTGTCCTGATCACTGGACCACACACCTTCCATGAACCTTTAGACCATACTGTCAGGAATGTCATTTGGCCCAGGTTCCACTTTGATTCTGTGGCATCTCCTAGCCTGCAGATCACTGTCTTGACCAGTGGGCCATACACCTCTCATGAACCCAAGAACCAAGTCCACATACGAGCTACAGTATGACTCGAGGAGGAGTGCCCCATTTTCCCGCATTCTTAAGCGCAGATGGAAAGACATCCTAATCCTATTGAGGACTGACACTACTATCTAACAATGCTTTAGGACCCATTGCACTTTCTTGTGAGCATCTGTCCACTGAGTAGTGAGCTGATGGCCTACAGCAGTGACTTGATTATTCTGGAATCATTGACTTAAGCAATAATGCCGTCAGGGTGTGCGTTGTGCTAGGATAACATCACGCCTGGGGTGGTTGGCCATCGAGGGCACACGGGCCGAGTCATCCAACACCCCAGAAGTGATGTTATCCCAGCACAGCACACATCCCGGAGTGCATTATTGCTGTTATACAATGGCTCATTTATATTTAATAAAAAAAAAAAAAAGGCATTTTTAAAGACATTTTTTAGTTAATTTATGAATGTGAAAATAAATGGAAAAAAATAGTTCCATTTTGGCCAGTAGTTGGCGCTGGTAGTAAATGAATGAGCCCCTCTTTGCAAACGGCTGCCCCAATGCATACCATTCCTTTCCTGTTCTTAAATTGTATGGTAGATTCTGACCAATAGTTTCAGTCAACTTTTGGTGGTGGCAGTTTGAGGAGATCGGGAGTGTGGTTCAGGTGGAGTACTGGGTGAAACTTTTCTGTGGTGTAGTCTGTATTATACCAATTGTAATCGGTATAAATCATAAAGCAGAAAGATGCTGGTTGCTCCAGACCAGTCCCGTTGCCTACTCTAGGTCAAATAAAAAGAGTTTGACTTTGTTTTTGTTTGTTTTTTTAGCCTGATGTAGCAGTAGCGAGAGGTCTGTCTAGTGAATAATGGCGTTTGGTATTTAGAAGGGCTTGCACTGCAGGTGAGAGGATGGGAATGCCATCTCAGATGACAGCTTTTTATTTTTATTCAAAACATTTACCTGTTTGGTGGCATACTGTTTGTGTGTGGGTGGAGGGTGGTGGTTGTTGCCAATGTGTGTGGTGGCGGCAAGAGAGCAGGCAAGCGACTTGGGGTTACTGATTCTGAAGGCAGCTGCCGGTGAGAATTAGTAAAGTGGGCTGCCAGCGGGCAGAGAAGTGAGTTGTGTGGAGGTGATTCTCCGTGCGTTGCTGCGGTCTTCTGTATAGTGGGATTTGACCCGTGATGTTGTACTGGGATAACATCATGGGTCCAGTCCACACTGACCAGTCAGAGGCCAGCATTTTTTCTTGCCATTGTATAATTAATAATATACAGTAGCACCCCCACATTCCATACTGGAAAGATGGGGATATGCTGTGGTTCGAGTTGTAATCTTCCCTTTATCTCCACGATTGAGGGGGGACCATAATGCCACTTGTGAGTTTAAAATCCTGTCCCCTTATGAGTGGAAGTAATTGTGTATTTCACTTCAGCCTATCTCATATTCAATTTATTGAACAACTTTAAGAAAAATGTTAAAATTAAAACCTTAAATTATAAATGATATAACTTGAATTTTGATTCATGAGGCTCACCTACCGAGATCGAAATTCAGAGAAGGGCTTGATCATAGTATAGTGAACGAGAAGTCTGACAAATTTTCTGTCCAAAATAATGTCCAAACCACCACTGATTTAAAGGGACACTGTCAGCCATTTTGCATCATATTATGTCTAGCTAAAACCCACATTTTTGATTGCTTACCTTCTCTAAATATCATTGGTGATGCTTGTTGCTTTATGTGCTTCTTTTCAAAGTAGCAGGTCCAGATTAATTGATGTGGGGTCCTACTCCAAGTCATATTTTGTGGCCCGGGGCCCTAAATATCAACATCCCACTGTTCTGGCGGCATCGGGCCGCAAGGCAGCAACGACCAGGGTACTCAATAACTCATTGTGACAGTTTTCTGTTAGATTTTCAGAGTCGTTAAGTTTAAAAGAAGAGGCTAAAAGAAACTAGCAAAAACACCACAAGCTTAACTCATGCCAAGACCAACAGCCTGCTAACCTTGTCCTTGCTTATATTTAATTTTGTGCCCTTCAAGAAGACTAATCAGAAAGCTCCCTAGTTAGTTAGTCATCTGCCTCAGTCCAGATCTTAATTTCATCTCAGTGGACTGGTCTGTTCATGCAGAAACCATGTAAACTCCAGCAAATCATCAATTTAACAATTAACCTCTAAGCAAGTCAAGTAGTGAAGCTAAGTAGAATCCTTTCAGAGCAGTCTGGTTTGGTTTGCTCCTCAGATTGCTGATATAAATGATGCATCAAATTCAAGCAGCAGTGAATATAGTAGGTAGCCCCAGCCATGATTGCTGTAGAAATAATCTTATCTTGCAAGTTGCAGCCCTGAGCCCTGGCAGATTTCTGATATAAATGATGCATCAAATTCAAGCAAGCAGCAGTGAATAGGTAGCCAATTTGATGGCTATAGCGATAGAAATAATCTCGGCTTGCAGGCTAACTCTGAGCCCTGGCTGGCTAGTAGCAGGACTGTCAGTCACCCCCATGTAATACCAGTATTGTAATTAATTATTTTCTCTGACTCCCGCTCTGTGTTTTTTTTTTCAGTCATTTTTTGCTTCAATAAACAATATAGAGAAAATTGTATGGGCAACAATACACAACAAGGCTGTGTTTCCATTGAGGGTGGAGATGACAGCATGGACCTCTCGGGGTTCATATGCATCATCTCAACCCCGATGAAACAACAACACATGTTTCCATCGGGGGTGGAGATGACAGCATGGACCTCTCGAGGTTCATATGCTGTCATCTCAACCCCAGATGGAAATACATACCAAGTTGTGTGGTTGACCATATTTTTTTTTATAGTATATGGTTTTACACTAGAGTGACAGACACTTACTGAAGTGAAATGCCATTTCTTTGTTCTACTCACATAGGAAAATGAAATTTCCAGACTTTTGAAAGGTATAATCAATCAATCAATCAAAATCTTTATTTATTCAGAGCGAACATCATTGAGCAAAGCTCATTTACAAGATTGACCTGATTGGTCTTAACAGTATAAGGTTACAGTTTTACACAAAAACAAGGTACTGATTGAATACAAAGATTTATAAATGAAACAGGTATACAAATATTTACATATGTACAAGGCAATGTGACATTGGATTTTGGTTATACTAAAATGAAAGAAACAAACAGTACTGGAGGGATAAAGCTAGGGTGATGGGACTTTGGGGATCATTTTTATGCAAGTAGGTTGGAGAAAAACTAGAAAACAAAATAGAGGCAGCGCAAAAAAAGTAGGGGAAAAGAGGGGTTGTGAGAGGACTAGGCCTTATAGAGCAATTGCATGATTCTGGGAAGAGACTAGTGTACAGCTTTTGAAGGATGATAACGGAATGAGGGCATCCAATTTCAAGGTCTTTTGAAGAGAATTCCAGATAAGTGCTAGGAATAACTGATTGCAGCCCTTCCATACCAGGTGCAGGTAATAGGAATCTTCAGCATGATGAGTTTATTGATCCTTAGGGCGTAAGGCCTGGACATGATCTGGTTGAAACAATCTGAAATGTAGGATGGGAGTTTGTTTGTCAGAGCTTTGTAGATCCAGACAGCAGCATTTTTTTCTTCTATGGTGTAGGGATGTCCAACTGACTGCATTGTAGAGAGAGCAATGATGGGTGCTGAAGGAAGATCTGTAATGAATCTAAGAGCTCTATGATACAAGGTGTCCAATTTATTTAAATGGGAGAGGGAGCAGTGGTCATAGAGGAAGTCAGCGTAATCAATGAGGATAGGAATGATGCCAGGATTAATCTTTGTTTGGAGTCTCTGGTCAGGTAGTGTTTGATCCTATAAAATAGGCCAAGTCTCTGTCTAAGCTTTTTCAGGAGCTCTTCAATGTGGCTAGTATAGTCAAGTTTATTGTCAATCCAGACTCCAAGATATTTGAAGTTGTCCACATATTCCAGATTTTCACCAAGGATGGTAGATAATTGGGGAGGGTGAATGATGGGACAGTGGAAGAGAAGCTCTTGGTGGCAAAGAACATGGCTTTCGTTTTCTTGGCATTTGATAGTAGTTTCTTTTCTAGTAATTTGTGCTGCAGGAGGAGAACTCAGATTGTAAAAGTTCACAGGCTTTTGATGGTGAAGGATTACTGACATACAGGACAGTATCATCTGCAAAGAGGTGAATATTAGATTGTGAGAGATTGAGTCAATATTGTTGATGTAAATGGCAAAGAGGATGGGGCCCAAGATGGAACCTTGTGGTACACCTCTTAGAGTGGTTTAGAGGTAGATGGGTCACCTTCATATAAGGTGTGACTTTGGGCACTGGGTGGTTAGTAAGTAGCTACGTGTAGAATAAATGAGAAATTTAAAATTGTATGACCCTTGGACTGTGCATAAAAACTGTTTGGAATGCATAACAACACTAGAATGTGCGTAATGGTTTAGAATGTGGTTAACATTGAGGATTGTGTATGAGCAAGCATACACAACAAGGCAGTGTGATCGAGAGGTTTCCTGGTAACCTGAGACCTCGGGAAACCCTAGCTCGGGAGGGTCCATGAAACCTCAAGATCACCCACAACTACTGCTGTTTGTGTGGTTGCTCATACCTGTTTTATAGTGTATGGGCAACCATAAGCAGTACTCGGTGAAAAAAGGCTTACTTCTGTGTCTGCCGCGCATGCTCGCTCCGTGTTGCGTGCGCGCTCAATTCGCATCTGGCGAATGTGTTCGATCTTGTTGTGCTGCACGGTGGCGCACTGGGTGCAACACAACAAGATCGTGGCCTTACACGAGTGCAGGACAACAACGCTGTTCCAGGCATGATTTCCATGCGGAAACAGCGTTCCCTCATCACTATAAAGATTCTGAGCAGGCTGATTTTATACATAACAAAAGAGTAACCGTATACTATATACCTGTTACCTCCTGGTGTGGCCTTCTTGGCCTGACCTGACTGATGTGATCAGGGCGGAGGAGGAGGATAAATCAAATGCCTGTATTGGAGGATCAGCATGGACAGATCTTCACGCCAGCAGGTTCGGTGAGCTGACTCTGTCAGCCAGGTCCGGACTCCTCCTCACACTACCAGGGACCCAGGCGCCCAGCAGCACTGTCTGACTGACTACACCAGCAGCAGTGACACTGCACCACAGTGTCCCTCGCTCGGATGACAAAAAGATAAAGAAACAGAAGTGTTGGCTGGACGGTGGTGAGTCCAACTCAGGCGAATTCAGACCCTGCTGGTTACTCTGTCTTCTCTTCAAATCGATCGAGGCAGATTCCTCTGACCATGACTGACCGACTGTCGCTGTTGTCCTCCTCCTCAACTCTCACTGCCCAGCCAAAATGCCCTGACGCCACATGCACGCATGCATGAATTCCCGCTCCCAGTAGCCACACCTCCGGATGACCTGTGATGAGACATGGTTGGTTGGTTGTGCCATGGTGGAGTCAGGATGGATGAGAGATGGAGCTGGAGCCACTCGGAGACTAGAGAGGCCACGGGCGTGGGGGCTTTTATTTTGGTAATTGGTGGCATGATGTGAAATAAAGACAGTGACCGCGTCTGGCTGGCTGGCAGCCACACAACAGTATGGCAAGTTGCACGGCTGGTCAGCGGCAGCAGTCGGTCAGTAGGGAAAGAGGAAAGTAAATATCTGTAATTTAAATTAGTTAAATTAAACAGTATTGTGGGGGCCCTAATGAACCACAGGGCCCTATGACATGGCGTAATTGCGTAAAGGTAAATCCAGCCATGCTAAGTAGAACTGAAATGCATGCTAATGGTGTAATTAGACCCAAACTTATTCAGTTTCAAATCTTATTTACTCTTCTTGCATACCTCCAGAACATTAGGAACACCCCAAAACAGTGCAGACACTCATGGTGCAATAGTCTTCTCCTCCCACTGCATCATAAGTGGCTAGACTCTGTTAGGGTGTTCCCAAGTCAAGAAAAAGTGCAGTGGGTGTTGATTAAAAAAAAAAAAAAAAAAATTGTAAACAAACATGTTCTACGTGTTTTCACGATAAAATAAAAAGGGAATTGGGATCAAACTACCAGCTACTTCAGCAATCTGTACAGAATGTGACCAGTCACTAAATGTGTTTTTAAACAAAAGATACTTTGAAGCGGAAGGGATTGGCAGTGTCACCTTAACTCAGTTTACTCTTTACTAGGAAAAATAATTTTATCAAAACAAAATATTCAGGATCAGAAAATAATAGTAAATGGATAAAGAAAACTACATTCTCAAATAATCATGGATTGTGTAATTTAGCAAAAAGTAGGTTTCTGTAAGCTCAGTCCTGTTTTCACAACATAAACAGTACAAAACATGAATTTAAATATTTGGGTGTAACTCGATCCCAGCCTTACATTTGACAGCCACTTGAACAGCACTACCAGGTCTGTTAATCAGAAACTGGTGCTGCTGTATCCCATCCAGAGGCACCTAACCACAAACACTAGAGTTAGAATTTCATAAAGCAGCTTACTCCCACTAATAGATTATGGAGCTATTGTGACAAACACCCAGTGCTGCAGATAATATTTTGTGGTATGAGCATTGTACTCCTCATTATGTTCGCGTGTGTGCACTAAGCGCGAAGTCGAACATTTTGGTATATACAGGGTTTTGAGAGGTGTGTCACAGTGGTCCAATGCAAGAGACTCTACAAGGGCCTGACCAATAATCAGCAAGCCTGATCGTGACACTGTTCAGGCATGAAAGTACATGGACTTCAAAACAATGTGCAGACACATTCATAAATCAGCTGTTTCAGCAAGCACAGTTGATCTCATCATGTGCTCTTAGCCTGCCTGCTCCCTTCCTCTTCAACATTACAGCAGTGGAAACTGAAACAGCTTGTTAAATATCGGTTGCCTATTAAACTGGAGATTAGTTTACCCCTTAAAATGCAACAACTTTCACATTTAATACTTGGCATTTGAACATTTTATTGTTACTAGCTTCAGTTGGCGAGTATTCTCTTTCCAAGAAGATTCTTACCTCATAAATGTTACCCTTTTCCAGCAAGGAATCTCCTAAAAGAGTTGCACTGTTTTTTAACCTATTAAGACAGTATCTGATAAACACTGTCTCAGACATTGTTTACTAGAGCAGAAGATGTCTGTAAGAACTGTTATCTTTTGTTACTCGTTTTACAATGCTTTTGAAAAAAATACTTATATTGGGCTTTAGATGGCAAACACATTGTGAAACTTTTAGCCCTGAAAGAGCCACCTTTTCTGGTTTCAAATTTAAGTGCATTGCACAACCAGCAGTATCTAGAAAGCATGTTAGTATAGCAGAAGACAGCTGCTACTTTAACCCCAAAGACAAGTAAGGAATGGTATCATTTGTTACTCCTTTTATATGCTTTTTGAAAAAAATATTTATATTGAGCTACAGCAAACATACACACATATACTGTAGTGGAGGAACGCTGTCAGGGAGTGACCACCGCTCAGTATGGCTCACATTGGATATGGGCAAGGAAGAGTGGAATCTGGCACAATAGTGCTGGACTTCAGGAGGCCGACTTTGGGAGGATGGGGAAGTGGTAAAGGGTACCTGGCCAGAATTCAATCTAGTATGGACACTAACCAGAGGTGGGAGCTCATAAAGCTGGGGATAGTGGAGGCAACCAAAACCTGCTGCAAAGCCCAGAGCAAGAAGGCTAGGGCTAAGAAACCGATCTGGTTGAGCAAGGAGGTCATGGAAAGGTAAGGAGGAAAGAGCTGCCTTTAGGAAGTACAAGAAAATAGGGAGGGGGAGGACAGGAGGTAGCTTGACAGAATCGAAGGAGGTGATAAGGGCAGTAAGGGGCCAAAGCATCTACGGAACTCAGGCTGGCACAAGGCATTAAGAAGGGGAGAAGGACTTCTTTAAGTACATCAGGGAGAAAAGGAGCTGTAAGGACCACATAGTAAGGATTAGGAAGGAGGGGTTGAGTGGAAGCAGGGTGCGATAAAGCGGAAGCACTATATGAATACTTCTGCTCAGTATTTACTAAAGAGAAGAAGGGGTGACACCAAGGTGGGAGAAATGGCAGAAGCAGGGTGGAAGTGGTGACAGATGGAAATCATGAGAGCAGAGTTCGAGAGGGTTTGAAGGCACTGAGGGTGGACAAGGCGCAAGGCCAGATGGCATCCACCCAGGGTACTGAAGGAGCTGGCAGAGGTCCTTGCAGGACCTTTGGCAGACCTATTTAATGCCTCACTACATTCGGGTGTACTTCAGGACTGGAGGATGGCTCATGTGGTGCCCATCCACAAGAGTGGCCCCAAGGATGAACCGGAAACTACAGACCAGTGAGCCTCACATCCATCGTGGGTAAGCTAATGGAAACTATCCTGAAGGAGAGGCTGGTGGCCTCCTAGAGGCCAAGGACTACAGGACAGCAGACAGGATGGCTTCATCAGTGGCAGATCCTGCCAAACCAACCTGGTCGAGTTCTATGACTGGGTAACTAGGTAACTGGACATGGGCCATGCAGTGGATGTCCTGTATCTGGACTTCGTGAGCATCGACTCAGTGCCACATGGAAGGCTGGGAAGGAAGTTAGTAGGCACAGGGCGGGTGCAAAGCTGGTGAGATGGGTGGAAACTGGCTGCAGGGAAGGCAACAGAGGGTGGTGGTGGGTGGGGCCTCTCACACCCAAGGGCAGTAATGGGTGTTCCACAGGGCTCGGTGTTGGGACCAGTGTTTGGGATATTCATTGCAGACATATCATGGGACATCAAGAGCAAGATCAGTCTGTTTGCTGATGATACCAAGGTAGGCGCGGTGGTGGATGACCTAGGGGATGGCAGGGGTTGCAGGATGATCTGGCAAAGCTTGAAACCTGGTCAGACACCTGGCAACTGGGCTTTAATGCCAAAAGTGCAAGGTGCTGCATTTTGGGATGAAGAACCCAGGAGGAGTTACCAGCTAGGGGAGTGCAGCTAGCCCAGACAGAGAAGGAGAAGGATCTGGGTGTGCTCATTACAAGGTCAATGAACAGCTCGGCACAATGTGAGGAAGGCAGCTGCAAAGGCCAACAAAATGCTGGGTTGTATTGCAAGGGTATATCCTCGGGAGGGAGGAGGTGATTCTGCCACTGTATGGGTCATTAGTTAGACCACACCTGGAGTACTGTGTGCAGTACTGGCGTCCGTATCTGAGAGGGCCATTAAGTTACTGGAGGTGCAGCGCAGGAGCGACAAAGATGATCAAGGGCTGGGGACTTATCATACAGAGGAGGTTGAAGGAGTTGAACATGTACTCACTGGAGAGAGGAGAGGAGAGACAGGGTGACATGATTGAAACCTTTAAATACATGAAAGGAATAAACAAGGCGGGTACAAAGGGGCTGTTCAAGTAAGGAGGGGAGGGCCACCAGCGGCCATGATATGAGACTGGAGGAAGGTTCAGGAGGGAGATGAGGAGACACTTTTTACAGAGAGGGTGGTGGCTGGGTGGAATCGTTACCTGCTGAAGTGGTATGCAGTAGAACAGTGGACTGCTTCAAATGAGGATGGGACAGGACAAGGGAGGGTTAATGAAGGGGAAGGATGGGAGGGAGGGGCAGCTGCAGGATAGGGGTGCTAGCTGCACATTCGAACAGACATGATGAACCTCTAGGCCTTTATCTGCTGGCAAATTTCGTGAGTTAGGTATGTGCAAACCATCCTCATGGGCTACATATCGAAATAAATACTGCAATCTAATATATTTTGGAGGTTCAGGAATTCCGGAGGACAGAATTGTATGCAAAGAAGTCCAGGAGGTAACCAGATTGGTCAGGGCAGCCAAAGTTCCAGGGAGCTGAGGCTGGCACAGGGCATCAGGGAAGGGGAGAAAGACTTTTTGAAATACATAAAGGAGAAGGAGCTGCAGGGACCAGATACTCGAGGATTAGGAAGGACGGGGTGGATGGAAAGAGGCAGAACAGGTAGAAGCACTAAATGAGTACTTCTGTGTTCACGAAAGAGAATGGTGGACAGCTACCTCAGTGGGCAAGGGGAGGGTGACAGATTGGGTAATTACAGAGGGCAGGGTATTGGAGGGTCTGAAGGCACTAGGGGTGGAGAAGGCACCAGGTCTGAATGGCATTCATCCAAGGGTGGTGAAAGAACTGGCGGGGCCGCTGGCGAGACCTGTTCAATGCCTCCTGGACACAGGTTGTGTACCACAGGATTGGAGGATGGCTCACGTGGTGCCACACCACAAGAGTGGCCCAGAGGATGAACCAGGCAGTTACAGACCTGTAAGCCTCACATCCATTGTAGGAAAACTATGGAAGCAATCCTGAAAGAGAGGCTGGTGACCTTTTGGAGGAAAATGGACTCCAGGACAGTCAGCAGCATGGATTCATCTCTGGAAGATCCTGCCAGACCAACCAAATTGAATACTACGACTGAGTAGCGAGGAACTGGATAAAAGCCATGCAGTGGATGTGCTGTATTTAGACTTCAGCAAGGCCTTTGATTAAGTGCTTCATGGGATGCTGGGGGTAAGTTGCAATATGTGAGGGCAGGGACAGAGATGGTAAACTGGAATGTGAACTGGATGAAGGGAGGCAGCAACAGGTGGTGGTGGGGCACTCTCTTCCCAAGGTATGACAAATGGAGAGCTGCAGGGCTCAGTCCTGGGTCTGTTGGTGTTTGAGTTATTCATATCGGATATCTCACATGGCGTTGGGAGCAAGATCAGTCTCTTTGCAGATGATACCAAGATAGGGGTGGTGTTGGACGACATAGAGTGGGGCTGGCAGGGGCGCTGGAGGACCTGATCAAACTGGAGGAGTGGTCGGAAAAGTGGCAGTTGAGCTTGAAAGTAGGAAGTGCAAGATTATGCACTTTGGAGCAAGGAACCCAGGAGGAGCTACCAGTTGGGTGGGTTCAGATAGAGGTCACAGAGGAGGACCTAGGGGTGATTGTAACAGGTAACATGAACAACTCTGCTCAGTGCAGGAAGGGTCAGCTAAGGCCAACAGGCAGCTGGGGTGTATTCTGAGAGGAATCTCATCCAGAAGTAGGAATGTGATCCTGCCACTGTTCAGGACACTAGTCAGGCCACATTTGGAGTACTGCGTACAGTTCTGGCGTCCCTTTCTGAAGAAGAATATCAGATTGCTGGAGGAGGTGCAGTGTAATGCAGCTAAGATGATCCAGTGGCTGGAGGGCAAAACCTATGAGGACAGACTAAGTGAGTTGAATATGTACACCCTGAAGGAGAGGAGGGATCGGGGGATATTATTGAGACCTTCAAATATTTGAAGAGGATTAACAAAACAGACACAAAAGGGGTATTTAAGCTGAGGAGAAGAAGGACACCACAGGGCAAGGTCTCAGGTTGGAGGGTGGAAGACATTTATTTATTTATTTAAAAGTTTTACCAGGAAGGCATACTGGCGGACTACCACTCGATTCCAGATCGTCCTGGGGGTATTGGGGATGGGAGATATCAGAGAGAGATGAGGAGGCATTTTTTCACAGAGAGGGTGGTGGAGAAATGGAACACTCTACCTGTGGAGGTGGTATCCTGTAGCACAGTGGGCAGTAAAGGGCATGGGACAAGGTACAATGGGGGGTAAAGGTGAGGGGAGGGAGGGGCAGCTGCAATATAAGGGTGCTAACTGCACATTCAAGCAGACTAACTTGATAGATCGTAAGGCCTGTTTCTGCTGACAGATTAGTATGTTATAAAATAGTAAAGAAACTGTTTGTTGGTCTTGGTTATGTGGAACACAGTGAAGTTCAGTTTACAGTAGATTTCCTTTAAATACTTCTTATCCTTTATTTTGTATCCTTGATGTACGGTGAGATGCTACATCTCATCTTCATTTACACATTTTTGCACTGCAGTTACTCAGGATATCCTGGATTAGATGCAGTATCTCGCTTTCAGTGGGGTCATGATTTTACCATTTTTGTAATGTATTTATTCAGGGTAGCCTAGTCCAGATGTAAAATATTCAGCGTGTTCTGATTTTATACAATGCAGCAATATTGTGTAGCTGTAGAGCCCACTGAAAATAAAGATGCCACGTCTTCTGTGAACTGTCCAGGCTAAATATATAGCAATCTGCATGCATATTCTAGGAAAACAATTGTAAAAATGTAAAAGGAAGACCACAAGACATTGCAACTGCCTCTCAGCAGATCTACATTGTGCAAATTCATTAGAAATAATGGGAAAGCACAACCACACTTTATACAGTGGCGTGATGGAAAATTCAGGCAGATAAAAGCTGTCCTGCCTGCTGTAGCGTACCGATTCATAGATAAAAAAAGTTATCTTCTGAATTGGTGCGTCATGCTATCATTCACTATCCGGTACATCATAATGACACAGCGTGGATGCCTACTATCGCTACAGCTTCAGGCACTTAGCGGTAAAATTATAAAAAAAAATAGATCGCGGGCAATTTTATTTCCATCACGCTCATTGTATAAAGCAGATATGGCATGGGTTACCGTGTCATATTGCTTAATCTTCACTCAAAGTCTGTGCCCTCTTGGTTCCCTTACTTCAGGGTTTAGCCACTGTGATGGATCAAGAGATCACAGACTCCTTGAAGATAAAAAGTATGACACGCCTAACCCATGCCATATCCCCTGTGTAAGTATTGTTTACAGGATATGCCAGTTGAGATTCGATGCATCATATATCGAATCTCAACTGGCATATCCTGTAAAAATCACTATTTAAAATGGTTTAAATGCTTTACCCAAATGAAATAAATATTTTATATAATATATTTTAAATATCGACTTTGCTAGTCTTTCCTCATAGGTCTTATCCCATATGCCTTGCGCCATTGTAGTTGCCCTCCATAGCACCATCTCCACCTATTCAGTTTTTTCTCAGATGGGGCCTCCAGAACTGGATGCAGTTAGTATTCCAGGTGCGGTCTTATGAGTGTCTTATATAAGGGCAAGATGACCTTCCTGTTTATACTACTGATACCCCTTCCTGTGCATCCAAGCATCTGGCTAGCCTTTCCAGCTGCCTCATCACACTGCCTAGTTTCTCTTAGGTCCTGCAAGATGATAGCTCCCAAGTCCTTTCTTACTCTGTGACTGTCAGTACTCCCACATAGTTTGTACTTTGCCACTGGGTTCTTGTGCCCTATCTACATGATCCTGCACTTCTCTGCATTGAATCCCAGCTGCCATTCTTCAGACCATTTCTCCATTATTTATTGTGTTTATGCCCATTTTTCCCCATTTTCATTCGACTCCTGTGCCGCAGACGAGCATGTGCCTCTGGAGGCATGTGCACATTGTGGTTCCTTAGCGCCCCGCTTGCCACCTGCCTGCCTGTGCTACCCTCTGGCCTCCACCTGGGGCAGTTGGACTGCGGTGGGGGGGCAACAGGCCCTCCCAGGAGAGGAGAGCTGCCTTGTGGTTGTTCATTCCTGCTGCCTCCTCCCTTAGCTGGCCTTCGACGACCTGGGCTTGCTCCCCAAATTGTGTCGCTGGCGAGCATGAGGTGTGGCATTCAGCAGCTCAGCCCTCAGTGCCACCGGGCTGGCTCTCCAATTTTTAAGGCCTTCCATCATTCTTTGAACACCCCTGGCATGTCCATCCTATTGCATACCTTTGTATCCTCTCTGAAGAGAAATGCCTTCCCCTCCAGTCCCTCTGCATTGTCCCCAACAAAGGCATTGAAGAGCCCGGCCCTAACACCAACACTCAAGGCACCCTGCTTGTCACCTCTCCCTCTCCAGGTACTGTCTGTTTACTTCAACCTCTGACTCCTGCCATTCAGCCAGTTCTCTACCCATAGAACTATTTTAGTATTCACTCTTAGGCTGTGCAGTTTGTTAACCAGCCTTTTATGGGGATAGTGTCAAAGGTATTTCAGAAGTCCAGATCGCCACATCCACTGCACCTCCCTGGTCATACCTTAGTTACCCAGTCATGCAGCAGATTAGTACAATGAGTTAGTGCAAAACACAGTGCTTATCAAAATACAGTAAAAAGTTAGGCTTAGATGTATAAGTAAATAAATGCCATATAATGGCTCCACCAAGCCACAATGACAGAAATTTTGCTGCAGTCCTTCACATCATCGCAATCCTGATGACATCGCCGACGTGTCCCAAGAATGACCAGCAACACGCCGACACAGATAGCCACACTTAACTGTGTACTAATGTTGGGGGTGTCTTTCCCCACACCTTTCCATGTGGGGCTGTGCCTCTGCATCCCTTTACTTTTAAATATCTAACTCCACGTCCACACAGACAGTGGAGTTAGGTGCTACCCTTCGTCGATTTAAAATCTCCCAGTGACGCATCGAGTTTCGATGTCTGGGAATCTATGTGAAACTTTGATGTTCGAATGGTATATCCCATACAAGGCAGTGTGTGTGGCAATGCTCTATGTGTGCAGACAGTGCACTGCTAAATTATGCTGTAATATATATATATATGCATATCGTGTATTTGTATTAGTCAGTGTGTGTGTGTATCACAACAATTAGAAAGTGCAGTTAAGTGGCTCTTTGGTTAGTACAAAAGAGCTAGTCTACATTTCCCTGCGATCTAGATCAGTGTCAGCCTTCTGCATGTCATTACTTATCTAACTGAGGTGTCTAGTGGCGACTCCCACACTCTGATGTCCCTCAGAGCCTGAAAAGAAGAAAATGATCCCTTGATGTCTTTTCTTTTAATCTGTAAGCGTGTGTATAGATGGTGCATTGCTATGTTATACTCACTGGAATATAGAGTATATACATGTGTTATATGTATTAGCGTGTGTGTATCACAACAATTATAAAGTGAAGTTAAGTGGCTCAGTGGTTAGTGCAAAAATAGCTAGTCTACATTCCCTGCTGTCTAGATAAGTTTCACTTATGCATGTCACTTCTGATTTAAATGAGTCTGTTGCTGCTCTGCCCTGTCCCCCGCCCCACACCATGCCCAGCCTATCCCAAGCCCAGCCCATATTAATGTTCTGGCATGGGGATCTGCTCCTAGACCTAGTACAACATCAGTACCAGTGGCGAACATCTGGCATTGACAAATGTTTGTTTTAAAATGAGGTGAGTAAAGACAAATTTGGATGTGTACAAAAGACAGAAATTTTAAACTGGGTGTGTCTTTGTTAAAGGAGAACTGTGCACATACTAAGCTCCCCACCCCGAAACAACCTGATTAAGCTTTTACACGACCATCCCCTTTTTTTTCAGGTACTTGCTTTGTTTTTATTTGGTAAAGTCCATAAACCGAAGATATGGCAGACTGGAATATGTTACTATAACAATGCGCGCCACACTGCTCACTTACATTGAAGCACTGTTACAGTAAATGGAGCTGCGCTCGAGTCCACCATATTTCTGGTTCATGGACTTTACCAAATAAAATAAAATAAGTGCCTGGTGCAAAAAGGTAGGTCGGTAAAAAGCTTAATTGGGGGTTATGCCTTCTGGATGGGGAGCTTAGTATGTGCAGTTCTCTTAACAATTTTTACCGCCTGGTGGCGCTTTACCTTGAGCTACGCCAGTGATCCGGTTTGGGAATGGACTCGAGACACCGGGGCTGGCAGAGGAAGGAGAGGATTGAGCGTCTGTCAAGACTGTTTCTCCTCTCCTGGGGTGAGTAGTGGGATGTATCGCTCTGCAGCGACCTCCTTGATTGTCAAGCTCACGATCTCTCAGCAGTTCTCTGAGGGGCCAAGTATTGTGCTAGCCTGCATCTGGTGCCTTCCCTCTCGGAGGAGGGGACCTGCCTGGCCGAAGGTTACGTCGGGTTACCCTGAGGGCGACTGCAATATGAGGTCAGGGCTCGGACAAGAGCGGATCAGATGCAGCCTTGGCACAGCCTGAAGGAGCGGCTGAGGCGGTAGCCATAGGATGAGAAAATAAACACACACACATTTGTTTTCTAATGCAGTAGTAAAAGGGCCAGTACAAGGCAAGGCAAAGTTTATTTGTATGGTTCCCATTCCTGGAGGCTCTGGGCATGTTATATAAAACAAATAAGATGGTCAAATAAAAGATATACACCATAAATAAACAGTTAAAACAATAACATCCTCAGATAACAGCAGATCTTACTTAGAAACAGCTCTTGCAGCAGGTGACACCATTAGAACTGAAGCCGGCAGGCTGCAGGATCCTCACCGAAAATTTCTAGTTAGCTATACCCAGCGAGGGACCGCCCCAAGCGTCGGCCCCACCCTGATGTCAGATACCTCATAAAAGGCGGTCCCCAACATCCCTCAGTTCTTTTCCGCCGTCGACTGCAGGCATCGGCTCCACAGATGCCAACAGGCTACTGAATGACGCTAGAACTTCTTTCCTCAAGATTTCATCGATTTCTCCCTCTTATGCCAGAGTAGGCCCTGACTACCTGGACTGGTGCCAGGACACTGACCAGAGATTAGTCTCCCAACCTCCGTGAGGTCTCCAAGAAAGCGTCTGCTAAGCGGACCTTGGATCTGCTGACCTGAGTGGACCTCGGGACCTAAGCGGTGATTGATTGACGAGCGACCTAAAGCATCCCGCAGGCTAACCCCTAGAACAGATGCCCTCTGTCCGCACCTGACACCAGGCGATGGTATGGGCGTCGGCACACAGCAGACTGATGACCAGGCGTCGGGGATGAGGATGAGGAGGACCATACCTCTCAATTCCGAGGTCACCCAAAGACCCATCGACGGGTACCCTCGGTACTTCAGGGACCAGACTTCAGCCCAATGCCCAATAAGGACCAGAAGCTGGGCAGCTCGCTGGCCTCAGTATAAATTAGGTCAAGGAGTTATTCTCCTCACTGGTGGAGACCATCAGGAAAGCTGTGGTCTCCACAAAACCTACAGGGTAGAATTACCCTGCCCAGGCCACCAACCCCAGACAGAACCCCTCCCCACAAGAAAGATATTCCACCTCCTAGGGGCGATTTGGGAGAAAGCGTGGCAAAGACAAAAGGAAGAGGTCCGTTCTCAGACCCCTTCCCGATTGCCTGGTGACCATAGATCTAAGAAACCTCGCGGGAGGTCAGACTCTTCCTCTTCAGGCAGGTCCCATCCAGATACCTCCGACACTTCAGGTCACCATCACTGTTCAGTGTCCCTTCACCTGACACCCCCGGATCTCCCCAGATCACCCATGGATGATCCCTCATTTATGGACATAATGAGGCATATCCAGGAAAATATGGGTTGGGACACGGAGGACCTGGACCAGAGACCACATCTGGCGTGGTACTTAAGACAAAAGATCCAAAACCTGTAGTGGTTCTGCCATTGGTGGACACTTTTCAGGATGCCACGAAGGCCACTTGGAAGCATACGTATTCTTCTAGCAGTTCCCTAAGAAAGACCACCTGTATAGAGGTCCTATAGAGGCTCCTTACCTAGTGGAACAACTGAGCGGTCTCTCTAGTCATTACAGCCACCCATGATAGCTCCCAAGGCCTCAGCATCTTAGCATCCAGCCTCTGGACTGTGAATCAAGCAGCTGGACTCCATGGGGAGGCAGAATGTATAATGCGGCAGCATGTTCCATATGGTCACTTGAACTATCTGACCCATATGGTTCAATTTCAGAATGCCTTGTGGGAGCTAGGTCAAGATCTTGTTAAGGATCTTCGCGACCAGAACAAGAAAGAGGAGCTCCTAAAACTCTTTCAGTCAGGCAGGGGGACACAGGTTCTCCGGTCTGCATACGATTCATGAATTGTTTCTGGGGAGCGGCAGCTGGTGTGTGCCTCAGAAGACACTCCTGGCTGAGGGTCTCTGGCTTCTCACCTGATGTCCAGAAGGGCATTTTGGACATTCCATTCAACGTCTCAGTCCTATTCGGTGAGATATCAGAAAAGGTCATCACCAAGCTGCAGGATGCAGGTAAGGCTGTCAGGTCTGTACAAGCCATGTACTGGCCAATGCAGAAGCCTCGTAAGGACCAAAACTGCTTTGAAACAAGCAAGGTCAGCAACCCCATTCTGGCCAGCAACCTAGAGGCAACTTTAACCATAAGGACCAACCACTTTTCTCGGAGGCCAGGGGCAAGAAATACAAAGCCCACCCAGCCATCTGGACAGAATCCACCACCCCCTGACTCGTTCCAGACCCTTGCTCCTCCTCTGGATCAAAGGGAAGAGAAGGTCTGGGGTAAGCTTGTGCATCACCTTCTAGGGTGGCAAAGAATAACCGGACCAATGGGTTCTGCAGCTTGTCCAAAGAGGACACTCTGTAGAGTTCTCGAGCACCCTCCGTCTAGACCGCCTCTGCACTCATGTTACTCTGGACAGCATCACTCATCCAACAGGAGATCTCTGCTCTCCTAGAAAAGGAGGCCATAGAAGAGGTATCCCGGAACCAGAGAGGAAGGGATATTATTCCACTTCTTTCTGGTCCCCAGAAAGATGGGGATCTTGCCTGATCCTCGATCTCAGCGACCTCAACATCTCGGTAGCATACAAACACTTCCGAATGGTCACTCTACCAGGCTTTATTCCAGTGCTCAGACCAAATGCTTGACTAGCCTCGCTAGACATGCAGGACACCTATCTCCATCTCCCTATCTTTCCACCGCACAGAAAATTCTTGCGGTTTGAGTTTCAGGGACACCACTACCAGTTCAGGCCTCCCATTCGGCCATTTGTCGGCCCCATGGGTTTTCACCAAGTGCCTGGCGGTAGTAGCGTCAACCCTCAGGAGACAAGGCCACTATGTCTTCCCCTACTTGGATGACTGGCTTCTCATGGCCCCATCTCAGGGGAACCGAACAGGGCATTACAAGACACCTGCACTCTGTTCGACTCTTTGGGCATCACTATAAACCTGGCAAAGTCATTGCTGATTCCCACACAAAGATTTCAGTTCATTGGCATGGTACTAGATACCTGCAAGGGCAGAGCCTTTCTGCCAGAAGACAGAGCAGAACACTTACAAGCACCGATTCAGACAATCAGTATGAGGAAGCAGGTCCAGCAATAACCATGCTCGCCTCCTCGGACACATGGCGGCTGCCATTGCCACAGTTCCTCTCGCTCGTCTTCACATGACAGTCACTCAGTGGACCTTGGTCCAGTGGGATCAATGCCAAGACCTTTTGGATCATATAGTGTCAGTTCCCAATTCCATTGTAACAGCCAATTCCAGTTAAGTTGCCTCTAGCCAGTTGGATTTAAAGGCTGGGAGAGGGAGCTTAGGGTTGTTCACTTCCCTTATATGTTTACTGTGTTGTACTGCACCTAGTAACAGGGTTACCAGTTTACTATGGGACTGTATCTAGGATTAGTGGGTGACCTGATTAGGCAGTAGGGATGTATCTCAGTGGTAAATCCTACTCCCCACCCCCACTCAACTTATTCTAAATGGTGAGGTCACTCAGGATCATTCCACTATCATAGAAGCCCTTAACTCGGCCTTCTCGGATCTCTCCCATATCCTCCTTCCAAATTTCTCCCCCTCCCCCCCAAACCTCGTGTAATGTCAACCACGCCCCTTCGACTGAGTCATCACTTGCAATCAGGCAAAAGGCTATATTACAAAGCTATCTCTAATACCGCTACAGCAATGACTCCTTAGATCTTAAACTCCTTCGACACCCTTGATATCACTTTACCATACCTCACTAAAATTCTTAACCTCTCGCTATGCTTCTGTCAGTTCCCTCAACCTGGAAGAGAGCCATAATCCTCCCATTCTGAAGGCGGTAACCCCACTAACACCAGCAACTATAGAGCTATCTCAATACTTCCACCTCTCTCCAAAGCCCTGGAAAGAATAGTTTCTGACCAGATAACCGAACACCTAACCAAACATAAACTTCTTAGCCAGGAGCAGCATGGTTTCCGGGTGGGTCATTGTACCATCACCGCACTCAAAGAACTCACCACGTTCATACGAAGCCCTCGACCATGGCTCAATGCTGAGGCGATCTATGTGATCTAACCAAGGCTTTTGACATGGTCAGTCACGAGCTACTGCCGTGTCCTCCCAAAACTAAATGTGGTCCCTGAGACTACGGCCTGGTTCAAGGATTACCTCTCAGGCCGTTCACAGCAAGTCAGGATAAACACCACCCTCTCCACCTCAAAACAGTTTGCTCTGAGGTCCCACAGAGTCAATTCTGGGCCCACTGCTGTTTACCCTCTTTCTAAACTCCCTCCCTAAAGCGTGCAGCGGTCATTTGCTCCTCTACGCTGATGATGCGGTTCTGTTTTGGAAACACCCCACCCGACCGCCCTCCAACAGGCCCTTCAAAGTCATTTCTGGGAACTAGAGACCTGGTTCACGAACACCGCCTAAGTATCAACTATAATAAAACTATGTCCATGATTTTGTGCACTGCCAAAACCCTCATAGTCAGTCTGCTCTCCATATCAAGAACACACTAGGTGCCCCTCTGGAACACGTTACCAACTTCAAATACCTGGGTATCACATTAGACACCTCCTCTCCTACCACAGGCATATCCAAATTCTCTCTCCGCTGTCAATACTAGAGTGGGCATCCTGTACAGGCTCAAGCACTGCTTACCTGCACAGGCCATGCAGCTTGCAGTCGCCTCCTCCATCCTCTCCCTAGTTGACTACGGGATTACTATATCTGGCTCTGCAGAACCCACCTCGCTAACAGTATAAACACTGCCTTGAATAAAGCTCGCCGCCTAGTCACAGGCAGTGATAGACTAACCCACACCTGTGATCTTTATGCTTTGACTGGTTGGCTAAATTTCCAACAAAGATTAAGGTACCACACCTGCATCCTCGTAAAAGATACACCTTCACCTAGCCCCGTCGGCCTTCTCCCTTAATCAGTACAGCACCCCACAGGAACAATACAAGGCTGCTGCAAGCTCTTCATTTCTGGTCCCCTCAAGAACTTCCCTTGGGCAAAGATCCTTCCGCTACCGAGCCCCTCTCTGGCTCAATGTTACCACACTCACTCTCACAGACCCACAGCATCTCACTATTTAAAACAGGCCTCAAGTCTCAACTACTTGAGAGTGCTAAATGTGACTGTGGCTAACATTGCCCACCCATTGGTATTCCCATCCCCATTCTTGACTCAGGGTCTCTCTAGGCCCCATGTATTAGCGCAAGCAAATCCCTGGCCTGAGCACGCTAAGATTGCTGCCTAATGCCCTCACTGGTATATAAGTTTTGCCTGGACTGCTCCTCAGTTCAGTAACTGTAAATACTGCCTGTTTATGCATGTCCTTTACTGTATTTGTTTACCCTCCACCCCTGTAACCGATGGAGCCTTTGCAAAAGAGTCTGTGACTCAAAGGTTTGTAATTCCAATAAATTGAAATTGAAATTGAAAATCTTGGACTAGTGGGGAACCTGGTGGCTCACCCAGGAAACCTACTTGGAGGGGATGGGACCACGGTCATTAGGGCTGGCATCTTGGGAGGGAGGTGGGGTGCACAGGGTGTGGAGCAGCCATGATACTGGACTGGGCTTGAAGTTCGGTGGTTGCCCAGTGTGCTACCTGCTGGCACAGCTTAGTGAGGAGGTTGCAGGGATTAGGAGACAGCTGGGGAAGGCGGGAGGTATGGTTGGGGAAGGGAGTGGGATCTCCCACGGGGTTGCACCAAGCACTAGGGGCAGGGGCATAGGAAAGGAGTGCAGGAGAATACTTGGTGGTCACATAGGGACCCTGGCAGAGAGGGCCCAAAGGAGGACACTACCAAGGAAGCAGGCAGGTAACTGGGGACCCTCACAAAGGAGGGCCAGAGGACAACATTCTCAGGAAGTAGGCAGATGGCTGGGGCTGAACAGAAGGAAGCAAGGCGGGGAGGTGGATCGGACCTACGCTCAGTAACTGCTTCAGTTCTCTTCTTCTGCTTGAGGATGAGGGGTGATGTAGCCATGACAGGGGTGGTTAGAGATGGAAAGGGAGTGGGGTGCAGGAGGCGGGGCTGGATAGCAGGAGGAACGGGGAACCTGGAATGCAGGAAAATGGGGGAGCAGTGAATTGAGCAGGAGGGCAGGGGAAGAGGAAGGAAAGCGCAAGGAGAAGGACCAGTTGGGAGGAAAGGGCAAGGAGAAGGACCAGAAGTACAAGGAGGATACAGTAAAGGGAGCTGAGGGTTTAGGGCCAGGGAGCACGACAAGCAAGGAGGGACTAAATGGACACAGGAATGAAGGGAGGACAAGCCAGGCTAGTTTAGCGGATGGGGAGAAGGACCAGTCATGAGCAGTGAGGGGGATTTGCGGTACAGAAGGATACTTGGGAGGAGGAGAGCATAGGATCGGGAGGGAGGGTGGCCAGGGTAAATAAGGAGGGAAGCATGTGGCACCCAGATAGGGAAGAAAAGGAGCCGGCTGGGTGGAGGGGCGGTAGAAAGGATGAGGGACATGGAAGGGGTGGGATGGAGGAAAAGGAGGTGTGAGAGTGCTCCTGTTGGGGAATCTATGATCAGGGATATCAACTGGGATAGGGAGGAGAAGCCTGGCCAGTTAGAACAAAATGCTTCCCTGGACTAATGGTGCACAGGGCCAAGCAGGAGGTATATCAGCTGGAAAAGGATTGTAGGGGTTCTCCGGACATACTGGTCCACCTGGGTACTAATGACATTGAGGAAATAGCGAGCTAGAGATACAGGCAAGGTTCAGGAGCTTGCGGGGTCTGTCATGACATAGAATGCGCAGTTCCTTCTCAGAAATCCTGCCAGTGCCAAGGGCTAGTGGGGAACACAAAGGAAGATTAGGGAGATAAACCAGTGGCTCAGGGGTGGTGTGAGGCCAGAGGGTATGGGTTGATGGGGATTGGGGAGACCTGGGAGGATAAGGAGCTGTATGCTAGAGATAGGCTCCATCTCAATTGGGAGGGGAATCCTTAAGTTGAAAATAGAGGGTTCATTGGTGTAAAGTGGGGTTTAAACTTGTGAAGGGGATGGGAGAAAAGGCTGTGAGGGGCCGATAAAGGAGGAACTCTTTCTCCACCCCTGGAAGCTGGAGGAATGCAGGAAAAGGCTGACTGGTAAAGTGCAGACCGGGGAGAACAGAATCCCCATGGGAACATGAGCAGGGAAATGGAGGTATAGGGAAAGGGTGGAAGGTAGACCTGCTAAATGTCAGGAGCTTGGGCAATAAAATGCCTGAGCTCCAGGCGATCTAACTGAGGAGGCGGTGGATGTGGCAGCGGTCACTGAGACCTGAGCCACCGAGGACGTGACTGGGACCTGAACCTGGAGGTTACACTATGTTCAGGAAGGACAGGGGAGGGAAGGAGGGAGGGGTGGCAGTGATGGTCAAAAACTGCATTGGCATAGGGGAGTACAGGAGGCAGAGGGAACCATAGAGGCGATTGGGTCACCTTGATAACGGGGGCAAGAGAGTAAAAATAGGAGTGGTGTATAGACCCCCTACACTGGCGGAGGAGCTGGAGGAGAGTCTGGTGGCAGATGTTGGGAGACACTGCAGACTGGGCAGGGAAGGGTGGTGGTGTTGGGGACTTAAACATGCCAGGAACAGACTGGGAGACTATGACATCCTCGGTGGCCAGGAACTGAGGTTGTTGGATGTCTTTCAAGACTCGTTCCTAACTCAGCAGGTGGGGGAACCGAGCCAGGGAGGCGCGGGTTCTGGATGTGGTCTGGCAGACAGTAACCAGATTGGGGCCTGGAGGTGGGACCCGCTACGGGAGTGACCATGCCACGCTCTGGTTCCGCTGGACCTAGGAGGGGTAGAAGACTGCACAAAGATGGAGGTAACTGACTTCAGGGGGCGGATTTTAAGGAAATGGGAAGGATCCATTTGGATGGGATTGGGTCAGGCGTGGGGCTGATAGTAGTTGGGAAATCATCAGGAGGGGTGCAGGATGCTACCAGCACCTGCGCTTAGAGAATAAGATGAAAATGTGGTAGGGCCCTAAAACCCTGCTGGTGGACCAGGGAAGTCCAGGAGGTGGTGCGGGAAAGAAGGCGGCCTATAGGCAATTCAAGTGCTCAAGGAGTGAAAGGGATTGAGGGAGTACGAGCTGATGGCTAGAAGGGCCACTAGGGTGGTGAGGGCAGCTAAGGCAAGGAAGGAGCAGAACCTGGCCAGGAAATTAGGAGAGGGAACAAGGGAAAATGAAGGTGAAGGGCAGATTAGCAGGATTAAAACGGGGAGAGATGGGCACAAGACCCGGGGAGCAGGCTGAGGTATTAAATGAGTACTTCACCTCCAGTTTTCACCAAGGAAAATGGGGTGCTGCATCATACATGGGAGGAGACAGTGAAACTGAGGAGGAGGACCCTTACCAGTCGTCGGTCTGGGGAGGGGAGGAATCACTGGCAGGTGGGGGAAGGCTAAGCAGGAGAAGAGGTGAGGCAGGAAATCACAGCAGAGGCGAGGAAGCCCTCGGGTCCCTTAAGACGGAGAAAGCACGGGCCGGATAAATTACATCCCAGAGTGCTGAAGGAACTTGTGGATGTCCTAGTGAAACCCTGGCAGAGCTGTTCACCATCTCTCTGAGGACAGGGTGGGTGCCCCAGGACTGGAAGGTGGCGCATATAGTGCCTGTCCACAAGGGGGGATCAAGGGAGGTGGCAGGGAACTACAGGCCTGTCAGCCTAACATCAGTGGTGGGCAAGGTGATGGAGGCATTGTCAAGGAGAGACTAGGGGGCCTGGAAAATCAGGGTGCCTGGACGATAGACAGCATGGATTACGTCCGGGGAGTCGTGTCAGACAAACCTTGTGAGTTCTATGACTGGGTGACAAGTGCCTTGGACCTGGGTAGACCAGTGGACATCCTCTTTCTAGACTTCAGCAAGGCATTTGACTATGTTCCTCACTTGGGCCTGTTGGATACGCTGGGAGAAATGGGGGTGGGGAACCAGATAATCAGATGAATAGGCAGTTGGCTCCAGTTGGCGGGATAGTCTCATCCCCAAGAGGTCATTAGTGGGGTCCCACAGGGTTCAGTCCTTGGGCCTCCTGTTCAGTGCCTCGTCTCTGACATAGGGACAGGTATCAAGTGAGATGAGTCTCTGCGGATGACTCAAAACTGGGGGCGGTGGTGGATGGGGAGGAGGGGAGGGAGGGTGGCCCTACAGGGGACCTGGAGGCTCTGGAAGGATGGTCTAGAAAGTGGAAGCAGAGGTTCAATGCAGGGAAATGCAAGGTACTGCACCTGGGGCCAGAAACCGGGCCAAGTCTACACCCTGGGGAATGCTAAAAGTCTCCATGGCTGAGAGGGACCTGGGGGTGGTGGTGGATGTCAAGATGAACAACTCGGAGACTTGTAGGAGGCAGCAGCCAAGGCCAACAGGATGCTGGGATGCATCGCTGGGAATCACCTCCAGAAGGAGGAAGTGATACTCCTCTGTATAACTGCTTGGTGAGGCCACACCTTGAGTACTGCATGCAGTTTTGGAGGCAACACTTAGAGCGGACATTAAACTCCTGGAGAGGGCCCGAGGAGGGCAACCAAAATTATTTGCGGCTTGGGGACAGGACCTATGAGGAGAGGCTCGAAGAACTAAATATGTACACATTGGAAGAGAGAAGGGCCGGGGAACATGATAGAGGTCTTCAGGTACTTGAAGGGGTAAATGGGGAGGAACAGTCAGGGTGCTTTAAAGGAAGGAGGAGGGGCCACTAGAGGCATGGGTGGAAGCTGGGGGGATTCAGGGAGAAAGGAGGAGGTGCTGCTTCACTGAGAGGGTGGTGGAGCCATGGAATGCACTGCCTAGGGGTCTGGTGGAGGCAGAGGCGGTGGAGGGTTCAAGAGGGGTGGGACAATTACAGTGGAAGTGTTCTTGAAGCAAAATCAAATGCAGCGAGAATATCTGGAGTGGGAAGGGAGAAGCCAGAGGAGGCGGGGGCAGCAAGGTCAGCTCCCAGGGTGGGGGCTGACCAAGCGAGCAGATGCAAAAGACCATTAGGCCTATTCTACTGGCATTTTAGTATGTTAGTATGTTAGCCCTACAGTGGTGGCTCATTCGGACACCTCTCAGTAGGGGTCCCCTTTTCAGCACCATCGCTTCCTAATACTCACCATGGGCGCATATGGGTCCAGCTGGGGCAGTCACCTGAGCGGCATAAGAACACAGGGCAGTTGGTCACCATTGGAAACACATCTCCACATAAATGTTCTGGAGATGAGGGCAGTCCTGTGTCTGCTTCAGGCTTTGAATCCAGACATTCCCGGGACACTTGCTGATTCAGATGGACAACACCTCAGTGGTGTTCTACATCAACAAATAAGGGGGCATTCATTCCTACCGACTCTGTCTGAGGCTGTGAGAAGTGGGATTGGGCCCTGAAACACTACATCACTCTTGCTGCAATACTTGTTCCTGGGTTTGTAACATACTAGCAGACCTTTTGAGCAGGTCACGATCCAGTACTCACGAATGGGAACTACTTCAGTCAGTAGTAGGAATGCTGTTCAACAGGTGGGGAACACCAGACTTAGACCTGTTTGCATCCCATGCAATGCAAAACTGCCCAATTTTGCTTGCTAGATCCAGGGCCTGGTGTTTTCTGGTGAGACGTTGTCCCTCTCTTGGATGGGCAGGTTCCTCTTCAAAAAAACTATATCCATGCTCTTCTCTAACCCATAAAACAAGAAGCAGCAAGTCCCACTCACCATTAATACATACCTAGGAAATACCCTTGAACAAGTGCCAATTTTCAAATATCTTGGAATCAACTTTGATCAAGGCCTAACCTTGCAACTCACATTGATAGTACAGCAAAACTATTAATCAGCGGATGGGATTCTGTATCGGAACCGACAGTTTCTTACCCATTCTGCACTGAGGATTGCCATCAATCCTCTATCATCTCAGTCGTTGATTATGGCTTAGTTATATACGGATCTGCCACTACTACAGCACTTAGTCGCATTACAACATCCCTAAATAAGGCCTGTCGGTTGCTCACTGGTGCACACCGACGTACCACATGTGAACTCTATGCTGACTCAGGTTGGTTGCAACTCTCAAACGGATAAAGTACCTTACCTGCCTGATGGTAGAAAAATCCACTCTGGGCCTCCTCCACCCTGTATCCAAGACCTGTTATGCCCAAGCGCTAGCACCCATTTTACCAGAAGATCAGAACACCAGCCTCTCCAAGTCCCCGATGCGGACTTCTCAGGGACAAAGATCATTTGCCTATCGTGCCCCCAGCTGGCTAAATGCCCTCAGCACTCATTACTGCCTCCACCTCTCTAGGTATTTTCAAATCAAGGCTTTTCTCTCACCTTGCCACCTCCAGCTCCTGTGACTGCCCTGATTAAACCTCCTATTTTCTCACTACCCACCCTGTCCCGTTATTTGACAAAGACATGTTTGGGAAACCTTTTCTCCTGCTATTGTCTGCTCCCCACACCTTTCACTTACCCTCTCTGTTCTGGACTTTTCACTGTTTGTTTCTCCTAATCTGGCATGACCTCTTTCTTGTAATAATAATGTGATTATTGATATCTCATGTCCTTTTGCACAAATGATTTGATATGTATTTGTATATGTTTTCTTGCTCTTGACACAACACAAATTGTTGTGTTATCTATATAACCTTTATACTGTACCTAATTGACGTGGAACCTTTGTAAAGAGCCTCTGGCTCAAAGGTAGTAATTCCTAGAACAATAAACAATAAAACCTTCCCTCCTTCCCTTTGATCCAGAGAGTTCTCCTCAAGCTGCAGGCAGAAGGAGCAACCATGATCAAAGTAGTCTCATTCTGGCCCAGACAGATATGGTTTCTGCTTCTCCATCAATTGGCACAAGACTCCCCAATCTCCCTTCCTGTCAGCTCACACTTGCTGTCCCAGGAAGAAGGGTTGCTAGTTCACCTGAACCTCAAGTCTCTGAACCTGCATGTTTGGCTTCTAAAGACATTGCCATTCTCAGACATGGTGTCTCAGGCAAGTGGCCGGCGTCCTAGTGGAGGCTAGAAGCCCTCAACCCGATGCCTACTCCATGAAGTGGTGCAGGTTTTGCATCTGGGCTACTGCCGGAGCCTAGATCCCTTAGCTGTCCAGAAAAATTGGTTCTGGACTACCTACTTCCTTGTTCCAAACAGGGTTGGCATACTCCTCCCTTAAGGTGCACCTCTCGCTATTTCAGCCTATCATGCACCAATTAGACAGAGATCTCTTGCACAGCTAGAGGTATCAAGGGGTTCTTCTGAGGCATTCTCCACCTTAGGCCACCCATTAGAGATCCAGTTTCCCCATGGGATCTTCTGTTTGTATTAGAGCAGCTGATGCTGCCTCCCTTTGAACCAGCCGCAGATTCGAAGCTCGCCTTCTCTCATGGAAGCGTTATTTTAGTTGCAGTTACTTCCCAAGAAGAATTTCAGAGCTCCAGGCACTTATGTGCAAAGAGCCTTATTTGATTTTCACAAGGACATGGTGTCCTTAAGAACCAATCCTAAGTTTCTTCCCAATGTAGTGTCAGTGCTAACCCTTAACCAGGAGATAGACCTTCCTGTATACTACCCAAAGTATACAAATAAGGAGAGAGACTCCTGCACACATTGGATGTGCACAGGATTCTCAGGTTCTGCCTGACCAGGACCAGACCGCACCGACAGTCTGACCAGCTGTTTTTGTCCTTTGCCCACAGGATGTTAGGGGCACCGGTGTTGAAACACACTTTCAAAATGGCTGGTGAACTGCATTGTGTTCTGCTACCAAGTGAAACAAACCCTTACTGAGTCCGCTAAGGAACATTCTACCAGAGGGGTGGCTACCTCTTCGCTTCCCTGAAAAATGTTTCAGCATCCACTATTTGTGCAGCTGCTGCTTGGAGTATGGTGCACACATTCATCAGACATTACAGTCTGGACAGTGCCTCTAGGCGCAGAGCAGGCTTTGGTCTTACAGTCCTGCAAGGGCTGTTGTCATGAGGTTTCCTTTACCCTTCTGCTATCCTCCTCTCAAATTTAGGGGTAATACCTTCCTGCTTGGGACTCTGTCCTAATGGTGTCAGCCTGCTGCAAGAACTGTTTTTCAAAGTAAGATAGTACAGTTACGTAAGAACTCACCATAACAGTAGATCTTCAAGAACAGCTCTTGCAGCAGGTAGTTCCTGCCACCTTCCCTCAGAGGTCTACTTTCTCCATACAGTTTCAGAAACATATATTTTTATTAGCCTTCCTCTGGAAGCAGATCCTCTGTCTCCCCATCAGAATCACATTGCCATGCTGGAGTCTCCGGCGGGAGAACTGAGGGATGCTGGGGACTGCCCTTTTATGAGGTATCTGGACGGCGAGGCGGGGCTGACATAGGGGCGGTCCCCGCTGGGTATAGCTAGCTAGAAATTTTCGTGGGTCCTGCAGCCTGCCGGCTTCAGTCTAATGGTGTCACCTGCTGCAAGAGCTGTTTTGAAGATCTAATATTACGGTAAGTTCTTATGTAACTGTACTTCACGGGTTAACAGTTAGGCCTAATAGTTTCTTAGGACTGGTCAGATTGATTCAGCGGGAAAGGTGCCAACTAAGGTGTGCTGCAGCTATATATAAACATTAAATATAGAATAAAGGATGGGAAATGTGTGATATGAGAATTTAATGCACACCCAAAGCATTCCACACTGAGGGTGTGAATTAAATTCTCATATGCACACTCCCCATCTTTTATTTCATATAATTGCTGGTGAGCAGTTTTTTGCAGCCTGAGTGCTGTGACCCTGTGTAACAGAGAGGCAGCGTGCATACATACACACACGCACTGTGTCTCTTCTAGCTTGCAGGCTGAGGATTTTGTCGATTTTTAATTTTGTACCTTAGTATTTGAGATCACGATTTGATCCCTCTTCAGTAGCGCTCTGTGTGTTTCTGATCCTAGTGTTGCCAAAGGCAATGAACAGCAGGATCAACATGATAAAGCTGTTTTTTGGGGGTTGTTTAAAAAAAAAAAAAAAAAAAAAAACATTAAAGGTAGGATCAGCCAGGTAGGTAAATAACATTGTTGCGGGGCGGTGTAGCAGCTCCTCACTAACTGAAATATGGAGCGCCATGTTTCAGGTACCGTTCAGCCGCCTACAAACACGAGGAGAGCCAATGACAAGGTGCTCAATTCTGAGTGACAGAACCTGCATTTGCCATAATAACGCACAGGTTATTATTGTGCACATCAACTGACTGAGCCCATCAAAAAATTACTCGCAGTTATAACATTTTAAAAATTAACAGTTTACTAAAGACCCTGCTTATGCAAACAGTAACAGGTCAGAAATCTTTCAGCTACCCGTCCTCTCTTTGGAACTTCATATCTGCTTCCATAAGACTGTTCTCTTCTCCCAGAGTTTTGCACTCACAATGAAGGATCACCTGCAAAACTGTATGCATTCTCTTGCTTCAAGTAACCCTTGTTTTCTTTTTTATAGTGCTATTTGGTTCCCATCACCTCCTCCTGCCAGCTGGCGACAGGACACTTAGGCATTTTTACTGTTTTCTTTGTCTCTCTTGCCCCTGAGGCCCCTTCACACGGCCATGCAGTGTGTGAGACACACGCACCCATGGTGCCAGCTCAGC
Source organism: Neoceratodus forsteri (assembly GCA_016271365.2). Classification (NCBI taxonomy): domain Eukaryota; kingdom Metazoa; phylum Chordata; order Ceratodontiformes; family Ceratodontidae; genus Neoceratodus; species Neoceratodus forsteri. The sequence continues at coordinate 632,550,715 of CM057456.1, read as the reverse complement.
CCCTACCACCTCCCGTAACTGTTTGCAGCCCCTCTCCATACGCTACCTACCAGGCCTCCACCGGTGGGAACAGAACTACGGGGGGCAACTACCCTCAGGAGAGCTGCCCCCGGTATCCTTGATCCTGCTCCGTCCCACCCCACGCTGGCACCCTGATGAGCCAAGGTCATTCCCAAACCGGTCGCCGGCATAGCGCGAGGTAAGCGTCCAGCGCCTCAACCCTCTGTGCCACCGACCCACAACCCTTCTTTTCTGTAGTAAACTATAGCTAGTCCAGTTGCCATTGTCCAACTTACTGCACAAACTGGTGTCATCTTCCCTTCTAATGTTAACTGTTTACCATGTATACCTTACCATTTATGCCTCTCCTGCACTGTGTAATGTTGCTCATCTTACTGTACCAAGTAATGTATTTATTTTTCATTGTATCCTGTTTGTGTATCATGTACTGTATTTTATCATAACACTCTCTCATATTGCTGTGTTTTGTAATATATTTGTAGATCTTCCTGGACATAAAGTCTCCACCACTCATTCACACTGATGGGATCTCGCTGGGCGCTAGGACCCAGCGGGGAGCAAACTTTGCGGAGGTTGGCGCCAGAGATCGAGCCACAAGGAGTGGCGCTGAGAGCCTCTGCTCATGCGGCAATGACTATCTCAGCATTGACCCTCCAACTGCCTCAGTTCCTTTTTCTGCCATCGAGTGCGCTACAGTGGCGATGTAACTCGCCTTCTGGGAGTCAGACTTCAAACTAGCAGCATAGTTTTCAGTTTATTATTTTGTAGTATTTCTTGAATAAGTACCGCTTACTTAATTTATTCTTATTAAAGAAAAAGTCTCGCCTACATTGACGGAGTTGACCATGAGCAGGTCAGGTGACGGTTGGGAGACTTCGTATGAAAGTTGTTCGTCAGCCGGGCTGGGTCCAGTCTGCTGTTCTCTCCAGAGTGGGGGGTCTGACACGGATGGTCCAATGCCGAGGGAGGAGCAGTCCCCGGAGTAAAAAGCAGTGCATTCTTGGCACCATTCGGCCTCCGAGCTCTTCTTGACTCACAGGTCAAAAAGAGAAGGCATCACTCAAGGTCCCCTCTGGTATGTCTCTTCGTAGCGGTCTGTCATTTGGGTCAGTTGCTGGTCTCCTCCTCCGAGTCGCTGGTTTCTGTTTCTGCTCACCGACCTCCTTAGCGCCGGGCCTTCCCGCCTTCTGGTAGTGCTTCAGATGAGCAGTTTCATCAGTGGGCCGCTCTGATGAAGCAGTGGGCTTGAAGTTTGGTCCAGCTGCCTGGCCTGGTCACTCAGGGCCCTCTGACCTTCAGGGATCGGATAGGCGGTTGGGCCTCCCTAGTCACGTGGCGCCTCGCCCGGTGCCATCGACTCCAGCGCTCAGGTGCATTCCCCCTCACATGGCTGCGGCACAGGGGCCATACTGATGCCTCTATCTCCTGGTATTCTTCCTTCTTTCTCCTCAATTCCTAGTTTCTGGAGCCCTGTGTTGGTTTTGGCGCTGTCAGCGTCGATGGGTCACATGGCAACATCCTCGGCGCCCGATCGTCTGTAGGCACTGTCCTCAGTGTCGTTGGGATTGTTGGCGCTGCCGCCCGCGCCGTCCTCGGCACCGTAGGGCTCTTCGCACCATCTTCGTGCCGGGGCTCTGACAGCGCCAGGCACAGCCTGGGCAGCGCGCCATGTCTTCTACTCCGAACCCCTTTCCTTCCTTTTTCCTTCTGATTTTCACTCCTTTCCTGTCCATACAGTCCCTCCTGGACTGTCAGGAGATAATATTTAGATATAAAATTTGTGTGGTAGATATTCGTTTGGAAGTCAAAGGATCAACACATTTATTTAGTGTGATCTTTCTACTCTGATGTGGTTAATTTTAATACTATAGTTTAAACCTTTCTGTGTGTGCCTTTGGTGGTGTCTGATATTGAGAACCTAACTGTCATTTGTGGGTATTCTGTCTGTTTTGGTAGGTACTTTATTTTCTCTGTTAACAACTGAGTATACTATTGCCTAATACTTTATAGTACATTGTATCTTTTGTGCAGTCTCTGGTTTTTCTTCTTTCTCCAATGTTTTAGAACTGTTTAGTTATTGTGGCAGAGTGTGGTACTGTGTTCTTTCTTGTAGTTCAAGGTGCTTTTGGGACTGCTGATTTCTACTGGTTTAAAAGATTGCATTTTTTTTTTATTTAAAAAGCTACATCAACTTGGTATGTTGTCACCTGTTTGTTGTTGCTAAGCAGCAGATGTTTTGCATTGTGCTCTGGTTCTGTGATAGAATCTGTATTAGTAGAAGGTAGATTATTGTGATTGTAGTTACCTTTTGATGGTAAGGGTAAAGAGCTGAGATAGAAATGTATGTATTTTGAATGTTATAGAAGCCAGAAGGGAAGGAAGCATATTCAATTCAGTGCTTTACAGTAACTGATAATTGCTGTTTTTCTTTAGACTTGGATTGTGGGCTTTTGTGACACTGTACTTTCTTTGTTGTCTTTACTTAGAATTGTTTTGGGCTGTTGAGGATTTAAAACGTAGTGGTGGTGTATTTCTTTGCTGTCTTTGGTTGCTGCAAATTCCCTCCCCAACTCTTGATTATATGCCCTGTTAAATCTGATTAACAGGAGCTAAACACTGGGTATAGTAAGGGTGTGGAGTAGGAGGGCATTACAGGAAAGGAACAGCAGCAAGTGAAGAGGTGACTGCTCTCTCAGTGGAAGGGAAGTAAATGCAAAATCTAGGAGCTTATTATTACTTCTCGCATTGATATTGCATTGGGGAAAGGAGGAGTAGGAGTTTGAAGAAGGTTGTGCAATGCCTACTTAAAGTCTGTTTTTGAGTGTGGATAGGAAGGATAGGAATATAAAAGCAGTTGCTCAATATATCTAAACGTGAGCAACGGAGGTAAGGAAAATAAAGAAAATGTTTTGCACTGATAGAGGAGGGAGGGGAGACTTGGGGGAGTGTTTGGTATCCTGCATCTGGAAGGGTGTGGGGCGCTGGTGGGCAATGATAGCACTGGTAGGTGGTAGGTGCAAATAACTGCGGTGCACCAATCTTTCTAAAAATTGTCTGGAGGTGGGAGGATGTTTAGTGTGCAACCACATAGAAAAAGCGAGAAAGGAGATTGAGGGTCTGCAGGAGGAACTAAGACAGGCAAGGCAGATTGGGGTGGGTTTAGCCCAATACTGAGAGAAGAAGAAGGGAGATGAGGGAGGCGATTTAAGCCAACAGTGGTGAGAGAGGGTCAGAAGAAGGAAGCAGAGACAAAGGGCCCAGGCCAGGAAGAACAATTGCCGGGAAACCAGGTCAGAGACAAAAGACAAATGGAAGGAGGAGATAGGGACTTGTGAGGAGGCGAAGAGTGGCAAAAGTCATGGAGTGGAAAGGAGAGAACAGGTTACTATGAAGAGAGAGGGAGCGGCATTTGTGAAGGGCCTTCAGAAAATAGTTGTGCACTGCTAGAGAGGAAGAAGGTGGAGGAGGGAAATGATGAAATTAGAGGAGTAATTGATAAATGCCTGGACCAAACTGGAGGGGGGAAGTTCTGCTGGAGAATTGCAACAGGGTAAAAGGGGTAAATAATGTGCAGGAGGAAGAAGAGGAGCTGGAAATGAGAGAGGAGATGAATGGAAGCAAGCAGGGAGTAAGGGGTGGAATCTTAGTGCTGGGGACTCAATACTAAGAGGAGTTAGGTGGGGTAGCAAGGGGGAGGCATAGTCAATTGGGTGGAGGCCATGCCAGGAATGACAGCGGAAAGGGTGGGACAGTCTGTTCTGAATTATGCTAGAAGGGGTAGGGCATGCCTCATTTAATTATACATCTTGGGACAAACAACCTGGCTGACAAGACAGTACATACAGTCCAGAGGAGGTTTGAGGAACTAGCACAATTATGTGAGGGGCAGGAAGATCAGTAACTTTTCAGAGATACTTCCGTGCCAAAGGCAAGCACAACAAGAAAGCTGAGAATAGAGGAATTTAACGGATGGCTAAGAACCTGGTGTTGTGCTAAAGGGTATGGGCTGTTGGGGGTGGGAGGGACCTGGGAGGACAGTAGTCTCTATGCCAGGACAGACTACACTTGAGTGAGGAGGGAAAGAAAGTTGAAACAGAGGATGGAGGAGTACATAGAGGAAGCTGGGAATTTAAACTAGGAGTGGGGGTGGCAGTTGGGAAGAGATATGCAGAGACCACAGGTTGGGAAACCATATGAGCTTACCCCCATAACAGTGACAAAGGACAAGTGGCAAGTACTGTTGGTGATGCTAGGAAAGGAGGGCAGGATGGGAGGGGGAGGGGTGGAAGGTGGTTACCTTTAATGCTAGGAGCCTTGGGAGGAAAACTGCAGAGTTACAGGTTCTCATGGCAGAGGGAGAGGTGGACATTGCAGCCATCAGAAACATGGGCCACCCAATACAATGACTGGGACCTGTCTGTACCAGGGTACAGGTTATTTCAAGGGACAGGGTGATTGGGAAAGGAGGGGTGGCACTATATGTGAAGGAAGGACTGAAGTGTGTAAGGGATGAAGGGAGGAGGTAGTACGGAGTCACTTTGATGCAAATCCAGGATTCCAAGAATAGGATTCTTAGAATGGGAGTAGGTACGGGCCACCATCTCAGATGGAGGAGTTAGACAGGGAACTAGCGGTACAGATCAGGAGGACCTGAGAAGGGTGGTGTGGTGATTGTGGGGACTTCAGCCAGGAGGGACTGGAGCACCCCAACAACCAGGAACAGAAGGGAGCAGGTACTGCTGGATACCTTCCAGGACAGCTTCCTGCTGCAAATGGTCAGTGAACCAACCGTTAGGGAATACCCTTGACCTTGTGCTTGCAAATGGGGACTTTGTGAGAGAACTTACAGTGGAGGAGCCGCTGTCAGGGAGTGACCACCACTCAGTATGGCTCACATTAGATATGGGCAAGGAAGGAGTGGAATCTGGCACAATAGTGCTGGACTTCAGGAGAGCTGACTTTGGGAGGATGGGGAAGTGGTAAAGGGTACCTGGCCAAATTCAACCCTGGCCAGAATTCAATCTAGTATGGACACTAACCAGAGGTGGGAGCTCATAAAGCTGGGGATAGTGGAGGCAACCAAACCTGCTGCAAAGCCCAGAGCAAGAAGGCTAGGGCTAAGAAACCGATCTGGTTACAAGGAGGTCATGGAAAGGTAAGGAGGAAAAGAGCTGCCTTTAGGAAGTACAAGAAAACAGGAGGGGGAGTCAGGAGGAGTACTTGACAGAATCGAAGGAGGTGACAAGGGCAGTAAGGGAGCCAGAGCATCTACGAACTCAGGCTGGCACAAGGCATTAAGGGGAGAAGGACTTCTTTAAGTACATCAGGAGAAAAGGGAGCTGTAAGGACCACATAGTAAGTATTAGGAAGGAGGGGGTTGGGTGGAAGCAGGGTGCGATAAGGCGGAAGCACTAAATGAGTACTTCTGCTCAGTATTTACTAAAGAGAAGAAGGGGTGACACCCAAGGTGGGAGAAATGGCAGAAGCAGGGTGGGAAGTGGTGACAGATGGGGACATCATGGAGACAGAGTTCGAGAGGGTTTGAAGGCACTGAGGGTGGACAAGGCGCCAGGCCCAGATGGCATCCACCCAGGGTACTGAAGGAGCTGGCAGAGGTCCTTGCAGGACCTTTGGCAGACCTATTTAATGCCTCACTATATTCGGGTGTGTACCTCAGGACTGGAGGATGGCTCATGTGGTGCCCTCCACAAGAGTGGCCCCAGGATGAACCGGAAACTACAGACCAGTGAGCCTCACATCCATCGTGGGTAAGCTAATGGAGACTATCCTGAAGGAGAGGCTGGTGGCCCTCCTAGAGGCCAAGGACTACAGGACAGCAGACAGCATGGCTTCATATGTGGCAGATCCTGCCAAACCAACCTGGTCGAGTTCTATGACTGGGTAACTGAGCAACTGGACAGGGGCCATGCAGTGGATGTCCTGTATCTGGACTTCAGTAAGGCATTCGACTCAGTGCCACATGGAAGGCTGGGAAGGAAGTTAGTAGGCACAGGGGTGGGTGCAAAGCTGGTGAGATGGGTAGGAAACTGGCTGCAGGGAAGGCAACAGAGGGTGGTGGTGGTGGGGGCTCTCACACCCAAGGGCAGTGATGTGGTTCCACAGGGCTCGTGTTGGGACCAATGTTGTTTGGGATATTCATTGCAGACATATCATGGGACATCAAGAGCAAGATCAGTCTGTTTGCTGATGATACCAAGGTAGGCGTGGTGGATGACCTAGGGGGGATGGCAGGGTTGCAGGATGATCTGGCAAAGCTTGAAACCTGATCAGACACCTGGCAACTGGCTTAATGCCAAAAAGTGCAAAGTGCTGCATTTTGGGATGAAGAACCCAAGGAGGAGTTACCAGCTAGGGGAGTGCAGCTAGCCCAGACAGAGGAGGAGAAGGATCTGGGTGTGCTCATTACAGGGTCAAAGAACAACTCGGCACAATGTAGGAAGGCAGCTGCAAAGGCCAACAAAATGCTGGGTTGTATTGCAAGGGGTATATCCTCGAGGAGGGAGGAGTGATTCTGCCACTGTATAGGTCATTAGTTAGACCACACCTGGAGTACTGCGTGCAGTACTGGCGTCCGTATCTGAAGAGGGCCATTAAGTTACTGGAGGGTGCAGGCGCAGAGGCGTCAAGATGATCAAGGGGCTGGGGGACTTACCATACGAGAGGAGGTTGAAGGAGTTGAACATGTACTCACTGGAGGAGAGACAGGGTGACATGATTGAAACCTTTAAATACATGAAAGGAATAAACAAGAGCGGGTACAGAGGGGCTGTTCAAAGTAAGGGAGGAGGGCCACCAGGGCCATGATATGAGACTGGAGGCGAGGAAGGTTCAGGAGTGAAATGAGGAGACACTTTTTACAGAGGTGGTGGCTGGGTGGAATGCGTTACCTGCTGAAGTGGTATGCAGCAGAACAGTGGACTGCTTCAAGCGAGGATGGGACAGGACAAGGGGAGGTTAATGAAGGGAAGGGTGGAAGGGAGGGCAGCTGCAGAATAAGGGTGCTAGCTGCACATTCGAACAGACTTGATAGACCTCTAGGCCTTTATCTGCTGGCAAATTTCGTATGTTCGTATATTGAGTCTGACCTGGACCTTAGGCTGGGTGATGACGGAAGGAACAGGATCTAATCATATTGCAGAGCCTGTGGTCGAGGACCTGTCATTTAAGTCTCTGCTGAAAAATTTGAATTCCACTCTTTCTCTCCAGACTACAGATATTGATCCTGGGAAGCTGTTAAGGCCAATACCTTCATGTCCCGGAGATCCCTATGGATTTAACTCCCAGTACAGCCTTCCTTTGAGACGCTTTCTCAAATGGTATGGAATAATCCCACTCTCATTCCTTCTGTGGCTAAGTCCTTAGATAGGAAGTATACTGCTCCCAAGGATCAACCCATTTTGGCCTCCCAAGCCTTTGCAGACCCTATTGTAGCCTTGGCAGAGAATGATAAGGTCGTCCTCTCTCAGGCAACTATAGCCCGACCTATAAACAAAGAATCTCATAAGATAGATACTTTAGGTAAGAGAGTCTTTGCTGCATCCACCCTGGGTATGCGTGTTGCCCGCTACCAGGGTTATTTCTCTCAATATGAGTATGTTCTTTGGCATTCACTCAAACAAATGGTAGAAGCCCTACTGGAGTCTGCCACTAATTCAGAGCTTCTTCAAATCATAACCAGGGGTATCGAGTCTAACAACCAGCAGGTTAAAGCAGCTATGGATGCTTTCGATACTGCTTCCAGAGTGGTGGTGGCGGCATTTGTACCCGCTGTTACTCCTGGCTGCGCACTTCAGGCTTCACGATGATGCCCAGCAACAGGTCATGGCGTTACCTTGACGGTGTGTATCTCTTGGTCCTCAAGTAGAACAAGCTCTAGAGGCACACAAAAGACTGGGTCCGACATTAAATTGGCTCGACTGTCTCGCCCACTCCGGGAAGGATAAGCGGCAATTTCACAACCGCCAGTCCTTTCAAGGCAAGGGCAGGGGAGGTTTTAATAAGCCAAGCCCCAAACTCAAAAAACGCAACAGAAAGCACAAGGCCCAAAATGCCCAGTGCAGCCTTCTGAGTTTCTGGCCCAAGTCCCACCTCAGCGGCGTGGGAGGTCGCCTGACCAATTCTTCAACGGTGGACATTCATAACATCGGACAAATGGGTCCTCCGGATAATCCACGAGGTATATTCCTCAGTCTTTCAGAGACCCTCTGGATCATTCTCAAAATGACAGCCCAGGCTGTCAGTACTTCAGTCAGAACTTTTGCTTCTGAGATACAAGGCCTTCTGAACAACAGGTCAGTAGAAATAGTTCCGCTGGATCAATGGAATAGAGGGTTCTACTCCCATTACTTTCTAGTTCCAAAGAAAACCGGGTCATGCGCCCATTTTGGACCTCAGAAAATTGAACAAATTCTTTCCAAGGAGAAGTTAAAATGATATCGCTAGGAACCCTGTTACCTTTGCTTCATCAACACGACTGGCTAGCCTCCTGGACATGCAGAATGCTTTCCAACATATTCTGTTCACCCAAAGCATCACAAATACCTAAGGTTTGTGGCTTTGGGCCAGCATTATCAGTTCAGAGTCCTGCCCTTTGGGCTATCCTTGGCACCGAAGTTTTTACAAAGTGTTGTGCAATTTGGACACATCTCAGAAAAATCTGAATACAAGTATTCCCATATCTGCACGATGGCTTCTAGCAAGTCCTTCCAGACAAGGAACTCTTGATGCCGTAACCACGATCTCAGACTTTCTCATGTCCATGGGAGTCTTGCTAAACCTCAAAAATCGCAGTTGCAGCCCTCCCAGAAGCTCCTTTTATTGGAACTCTGCTGGACACCTTCTGTCGAAAGCTTTTCTATCAGAGGACAGATGAAGCGATGTCCTACAGATTGTCCGATACATCAGAGAGAACAGCTCAGTTCGAGCTATCTCGATGCAACGGATGCTGGGTCTCATGGCATCCTCGGTGTTCACTGTACCCCAGCACGCCCCACATGGGAACCTCTCAGTGGATGCTCAGTACTCAGTGGTCCCCAACCACTCACCCTCAGTCCTTTCTCATCAAGGTGACAGAACCTCTGAAGAGGTCACTCACCTGGTGGTCTCAAGAGGACAACTTTCTGGAAGGGTATCCCTTTGCTCCCCTGGATCATCGGATTTTCATTACCATGGACGTGTCCCTGATGGGGTGGGGAGCTCACTGTCGGAATCTCTGCACCCAAGGTACGTGGACTCAAGACGATTTCAGCTTCACATAAATGTCCTAGAAATGAGAGCCATCCTTTAGGCTTTGAAGGACATTCTGTCACAAGAACATTCTCCTTCAAACGGACAACAAGGCAGTGATGTATTGCATCAGCAAGCGGGCGGTGGACACTCTTACCCTTTATGCAGGGAAGCGATGAGAGTGTGGAATGGTGTGTAGAGCACAAGGCTCTAATCCAGGTGGTCTACCTGCTGGGAGTGCAGAACGAACTGGCAGACCTGCCTCAGCAGAACAGAGACAGATCCTCACGAATGGTCTTCGACTCACCCATAGTTCAGTCACAATTTGCAGAGTGGGGAACTCCAGACATGGACCTTTATACATCCCCACTCAACACAAAACTGCATCTCTTCTGCTCCAGAATTCCAGGGCCTGGCATTTTCTGTCAGGATGCATTCAGGCTGCAGTTGACAAAATGCTTTCTATCGCCTTTCCTCCTCTTGCTCTGATTCAGAGGGTACTTCTCAAGTTAGAGTCCCAGGGGACAAAATGATCCTCATTGCTGCCTTCTGGCCTTGACAGATATGGTTTCGTTATCAACAGTATGTCGGAAACCCTCCAAAAGCCCTTCCTTCAGACGAACCTTCTAACTCAGGGGCCTGTGGTCCATCCCAATCTCAGGGCACTTCACCTTCATGCTTGGCTCCTGAAGAATAGAAGTGAACAGGTTCAGTGTCTCTCAGAGAGTTTCAGATATTGTTTTGGCTGCACGAAGCCAGCCACCAGAAAAACACACAGCCAAATGGAAGTGTTTTTCTCTGGTGTGCAAAATCCTCTTTGAATCCTTTTTCCTGCCCACCAATAAAGTTCTAAGTACCTTTTAGACCTCTCAAATTCAGGTCTACAATACAAAGTTCACCTTTGTGCATTCCAGCCTATCATGAGCCAGTACTTTCCTTGTCACTGGCTCAGTTACCACTAAAGAGGTTTCTTAAGGGTATTCTGCATACCAAACCTCTTATCAGACATCCAGTCACAGCCTGGGACAATAATCTTGTACTAGACATGCTCACTCAAAAGCCTTTTGAGCCTCTAGCTACCTGTGAGCTGAAATTTCTCACTTGGAGAGCGGCCTTCCTGGTGGCCATTACCTCGGCCCGAGGGTCTCTGAAATACATGCCTTGGTCACAGACCCTCTGTATACTGTGTTTCATAAGGACAAAGTAGTTCTTAGGGGCGGCAACTGCAAACTGGGTCTGGCCTGTAGGGCCAAGTATAACCTACACTGGCAGCCAGGCTAGCCCTAGCAAAGGGTGTGCTCCTTCCTCCCTCAGCTATGGGCTGCAACTATTTGCTCGCCTCCAAAGACACATCTAACCCGGTGGTACACTGCTTACAATAACATTTGTCGCTTTTGCCTTGGCTGCCCCCTGACTCACCCGCTGTTGTGAGCTATATGAGAAACTCTGCTGGCTCTCACTAGCTAGATACCGCATTTTTGGTTTGGGATGCCTCTCTGGGAAAGTGATCAGAACTAGCACCCCAGGGCTGGCCGCTTCTGCCTAAAATGAATCCCACCCCTACCAACTTAGGTCTCACATCAGGGATGCTCAAATCCCTCCTACCCGACCCTCATGGGGATCGGGACTTTGCCATAAGTGCTCCAGACTCTGAATTCGCTGCTTGTGGATATCCGAGCTGGCCCCTCCTATCTGAGTTTTTGAAAATCCTGTGGGGTTTCCTAAAACTAGCATCAGAGTGTGACTGCCCCAAACCTCCCTAGAGTAAAGTGTCAAATTGTTTTGTCTGAACCTCCCAGGATGTCTCCATTGAATTCCTGGAGGTATTTTCCCACTATATCAATGACTTTGACTACTCCTGCCCAAAAGCCTTGGGCATTTTTACACCATTATTGCTCTCGGTCATAGGCTAACCATGACATATTGCACCTTGATCACGTGGTAGAAACTTGTACTATCAAGTGTTTCAAACAACATGAAGTCTTACTATATTATGACATATGCAGTGAGTCCCAACCTTCGAACTGCTCCGGAGGTGAAAGAGTTAACTTTCCGCGTAGGCATGGAACGCTGAGCTCGAGCTCGGTTGAAACTGTCTGTTGTTCTTCAAACTCAAACCATCAGATTCTTTACTCCGCCTCACTGAACAGTCGCTCTGGAGATTTCTCTTTCTGCTCGGTTCATTTTGTCGGTTAAGTATTGTTTTCTCGGTTTTCGACCGAAATTAAACCGCGAATGGTCAGTTCAGACTCTGTCTGTGGTATTTGTGAGTACTAGATGGGTTTTACATTGATTTCTATTCTGTGTGGAACTTGTAAACGGTTTATCGGTTCGGTTTGAACCGATCAGGTTGTTTAAAATATATTAATCTGTCATTTAGAGTGTGGTTACGGTTCTTATCGGTTCTAAAAAACTGGATTTATTACGTTTTTTCCACGACCTGTGACACGGTTGGGAACCGATAAGGGGTCTTACCTGGAGATTGCCATAAATGGGTAAGTTTGGTTAGGACTGGCACTATGTCTGAGAAACCCAAAGAAAAACCGGCCCACTGGTTTCAACACTGCAGTGTCTGTGGGGAAGTCTTGTCAAGGCTGACCCCCACACCACCTGTGTTTATTGTCTAGGGTTTGACCACCTCAATGCAGACTGCCAGATTTGTAAAATTTTTCTGCAGCTACCCTGGAAAGAGAGTTGGTAGGCTCAGGAAAGGGAGGCCAAAAGTCCGCTGAACCGGATGGCCAGCCCGGTTGGGTTCCAACCGAACTGGAGAGTGCCCCTCTGACCAGGTGAGACTTCCTCGGCAAAGGAGATCCAACTCCGAGGAGTCGGTTCCAGCAAAAGGACTAGAAATCAGCTGGTGGAGCCAAAACTTTCCTCTCCAACCGCTGAAGAAATAGCCAAAGCGATTAAAATTGTCCAGTCGCTTTCCCTGGTTCCGACTGAACCGGCACCATCAGGTAAGCGCCTGGTTCGGTCGATTCACCAGTTCAAGAGTATGATGTAGAGGAATATTATGAACCGGAGGAGGGGAAGAGGAGTATGAGGAGAGTGAATGTGGATTTGAAAGTCGATGTGCCCATTGACCCGGACATCTAACGAGACAGACCTTCAGGAGTGTCTCCTCCTAGGCTTTCTGAGTCCCTTCTCATTTTATATTTTATAAGAAAGTGGTTGAAACCCTCCAGCTCCCTATGGAGGAAGCTGTGGATGATCAAGAGGAGCCTGACTATGTGGAAATGATGGATATCCCAGAGTCAAGGAGGCTGTCTGTTCTTTGCATAAATCTTTTGGGAAACAGTTACAATTTTAAAACTCCTCACACTATACTCCTGTCGATAAGAGAATGGACAACAGGTACACATTGTCAGGCTCTGATACGGAGTTCCTTACACAACAATGCAGCCAGGTTGGAGTAGTGCAGGCTGCAGCCTGTGACAAGGCAAATATTCCCTTGGCTTCACACCCCGACAAGGACTCCAGGAGGATTGATGCCATGGCAAAGAAACAGTACATGGCAGCATCCTTGGGACTCAGACAGGCAAATTATATGGCTTATGTTGCTAGATATCAGAAATCAGATGGGATACTGTTATGGCTCTAGCAAAACAGGTCCCTGCTAGCTTGCCAAGGAGCTGGAGCAGGTGGCTGCAGATGGTATTGAGGCATCCAAGGTGCAATTCCATGCTGCAGTGGACTCTAATGATGTGTCATCAAGAGTCATGGCTACATCTGTGGCACTCTGCAGAATGGCTTGGCTCAGATGTACTAGTCTGTCACAGGATACCCAGACTAAGGCCATGGATTTTCCTGTTGTGGGTAATTGTTTGGGAGCAGACAGAGAATTACATGAAGAAAATGGATGAGTATAGGATCACCTATAGGAGTGCACAGGCCAAGGAAAGGCAGGCCACCTCAAAGGCAGCTTTCCAGGGCAGGGGCTGGCCTTTTCATAGGCCTTTTGCCAAGCCCAGGCCTTCTCTTCTGCTTATGCCCAGAGGGGTTCTTTAGAGGAGAGGCAGACGGGTACAAGCAGGCCTGCTTCCACCTCTCAGCCCATAGCCCCTGCCAAGCAGGCACCCTGATGGGGTTGCCAGGGCCGATTCTCAACTACCTGTAGGGGGCAGGCTGGCTTACTTTGTCCAGGACTGGAAGTCTCTGACATCAGACAAGTGGGTCCTGGAAGTAGTAAGCCAGGGACTGGTTCTCAGCTTCAAAAATTTCCAAAGATGAGAACCAGATCCTTTCCACCTGCAAATCCACCAGAGGCACTTACCCTAGAGGCAGAGGTCTCTTCCTCCTGGCTCTCAGAGCTGTGGAAAGGGTTCCACCCCTACACCAGGGCAAAGGGTTGTACTCCAGGTACTTCCTACCCCAAAAAGACAGGAGAATGGCAGCCCATCCTGGATCTCAGATACTTAAGCACCTTTAAAACCAAAATTCAAAATGGTGACTCTGGGAATTATACTACCCTCTCTAAGGCCAGGGGACTGGCTAGCGTCCCTGGACCTCAAGGATGCCTACTTCCATATTCTCATCAGAAGCTCCCTCCGAAAGTACCTCAGGTTCGAGCTGCCTCAGGCCTATTACTTCAGTTCAGAGTAGCTCTTGGCCTCACCCCTGCTCCAAGGGTATTCACAAATGCCTGGCAGTAGCAGTTGCTTCCCCTAAGAAGGCAAAACTGCCATCTTCCCTTGTCTGGACGACTGGCTCATAGTAGGCCAGTCTCCAGACCAAGTCAAGTTACATCTACAGATAACTGAGCAACTGCTCACCTCTCTAGGTTTTCTTCTGAATCTTTCAAGTCAGTTCTAGAGCCTGTCCAGCTACTCACCTTCATAGGTGCAGAGCTGAACACAGAGAAAGCCAGAGCCTTCCTTCCTTTGGACAGGGCAAGGACCCTGGTCTCTCTGGCTTCCTCATTCACCCTGCAGGTCTCTCGACCAGCAAGGCATTTTACAGCTCCTGGGCACATGGCTGCTTCTACAGCAGTAGTGCAGGGAGCAAGATTTCAGATGAGGACATCCAGTTCCATTTGAGAGCCTTTGGTCTCAAAGGAAAGACCTCTAACCAAATTGATCCCAGTAACTCGAACCCTGATCCAGGCCCTACAGTGGTGGCAGGATCAGAGCAATCTGAGACAAGGGGTTCCCTTTGTCACTCAGTCCACTCTTAATCCTTACTACAGATGCATCCCTCTTGGGTGGGGAGCTCACATGGGCGCACTCACTACCCAGGGATTGTGGTCCTCAGGAATCTGTGCTTCACATCAATCTGTTGGAACTCAGAACAGTTTTTCTAGCACTTCAAGTTTTTTCCAAATCTGTTCAGAACAAAGTTGTACAGGTCAGAACAGACAACACCACCACAATGTGGTACATCGACAAGCAAGGGGTACTGTCTACGGCCTTGTGCACCAAAGCAATGAAGTTGTGGTCTCTGGCTTACTCCTGAACACCTCCCTTACGGCAGTTCACCTCCCAGGCAAGGACAATGTCCTGGCAGATGCTCTCAACAGGATTTCCCAGGGCCATCACGAATGGTCACTGGACCCCCTGGTCCTGGAGGTGATATTTGCGGATGGGGCTCCACGAATAGATATTTTGCAGCCAGACAATCACTAACTTCCCTTTTGCTGCAGGCCCCAGTCCCTCTGGATGCCTTAGTTCTCATGGGAAAGGAAGTTTCATGCTTTCCCTATTCCCTCTCCTGTTCAAAGTGTTAGTCAAAATCAGATCTCAATCCTGCAAGATGATCCTGATTGCTCCAGATTGGGCCAGACAACCCTGGTATCCACTCCTACTGTCCTTAGCAGTCCATCTTCCCTGTGTCTTCCCAGGAATCACAACCTGTTAACCTGTGCTTCAGGGAGGGTTTGGTACCCAAACCTCAAATCTCTCAATCTCAAGGCCTGGCTCTTGAAGAGTTAGAGTTTGCTGATCTACACCTCTCCCAAGGTGTAATGGATATACTAAAGGCTTCTAGGAAGCCTTCCACCAGGGCTACCTATAATTCCAAATGGAAGAGGTTTTCCATATGGTGCTCTGAAAGCATATTTCCCAGAATCTGCTGATTTACCCACAGTCCTGGATTATATGGTCCATTTAAATACCTTGGGGCTGAGACCAGCCACCCTAAAAGTACATTTGGCAGCTGTCTGCTTTTATTTCAGCAGGTAAACCCTCTTTTTCAGCTCATCCTGTATTCTCCAAGTTTTTAAGGGATTACTTCACACCAACCCTCCATTCAGGGACCCTGCCCTGCCTGGGTTCTTAATGTTTGCATTGCTCAGCTTATGCAGCCCCCTTTGAGCCTTTGTCTTCAGCAGAGCTTAAGTACTTGACTTGGAAGACTGTGTTTCTGATAGCCATCACTTCTGCCAGACGCATAAGTGAATTACAAGCCTTGTCAGTGGAGCCTGATTTTATCTCCTTTCATAGAGATAAGGTGGTCCTCAGGACTAACAGGAAGTTCTTGCCTAAGGTGGTTTCAGATTTCCACCTTAATCAATCTATGTCTCTTCCAGTGTACTTCATGACCATTCCTCCTCTGGCGAGAGGAGGCTGCACAGCTTAGATGTGAAGAGAGCCCTTAGCTACTACATAGAGCTTACTAAGGGTCACAGGTTTGACTCCTCCAACTGTTCCTCACTTATGGTGAGGTTGGCAAAGGAAACCTGCCACTAAAAGATCCATTGCCAGGTGGATTGTCTCTTGTATCCAATTTTGTTATGAAAAACTGGAAGGTTCCTCCCTCAGGCCTGAGGGCTCACTCTACCAGAGGTACAGCTGCTTCCCTGGCTGCTGCCAGGGACATCCCTATCCTAGAGATATGTCAAGCAGCTACCTGGAAAACAGTTAACACTTTTACCAAGCATTACCCCTGGACATCCAGGCTAGGAGTGATGCTCGGTTTGAAACAGCTGTGCTTCAGAGTCTTTTTCCTAAGTAGGTTCTGTCCCTCCTTCATGGAGGTACTGCTGGTAGTCTGCATATGTCATAATATAGCAAGACTTCATGTTGTTTGAAGAAAAAATTACTCACCTTAGTAATGTTGTTTCTTCTAATGGAGTCTTGCTATTATGACCTCCCCCCCTGCCCCTCTCAGAACCTCTGTTTTGGGATGTGGGTGGCAGTGCAGTGTTGGCACTTAGTAGATGCCCACCTTGTTGTTTCACCCCTCATTTTGGGATGACTTGGTGTGTTTTTCATTTTTGGGTCTCCTGACTTGAGTCTTTGTTTTGGGACCAAAAATGTGTTCTTATGTTTAGTAACCAGTTGGCTAGTGTAGGTTTAGCTTCCACACAGGACCTCAGTGAGTTTAGCTCGTAAAGATCTGACGGTTTGAGTTTGAAGAACAACAGACAGAGTTTCAACCGAGCTCGAGCTCAGCTGCCATGCCTGGCATGGAAAGTTAACTCTTTCACCTCCGGAGCAGTTCAAGGTTGGGACTCACTGCATATGTCATAATATAGCAGAATCCATTAGAAGAAACAACATTACTAAGGTGAGTAATTTTTCTTCTGTTTCTGTCTCAACATGTGCATATTTAGAAAAATTTGATGAGCTGTATATACCTGTCCGAGATCCAACTAGCCTAGGGGTGTATATGACAATGTTATAAGTTATATTATGACCAATCCAGTCCTTGAGCTATGCTCCACAACTATGTATGATGACCTGTATATATCTGTCAGTTGAACTAGCTAGCCTAGAGTGTATAATCTGAAATGTGCTTACTACTGTATGTTTCCGCGCAAATGATGTATTTCCACATGTTTGTTTACTGTGACAAAAACTGTACTCTCTTTGCCATGTCTCCTTGACTATTGTTCCTAATGTTGTATTCTTCCGGTCGTTCTTGAAAATAGGCATAATACTTGTCTAGTGTACTTACCTGGTAAACAAAAGATAAATCAATAAATAAATTTCTCCCTAAGGTTGTTTCAGAATTCCACCTAAACCAACCTTTAGTCCTACCTACTTACTTTCGAACTTCCAAAATGAAGGAGAGCGTACTCTTCATTCTTTAAATGTCAAAAGAGCTCTATGCTCTGTTCAGATAGAACAAAACAGATTTGTAAAGCTCAACAACTGTTTGTTCCTTCAGTGAGGCCCGGCTGGGTCAACCTGTCGCTATCAGATGCATTTCAGCATGGCTGGTGGCACATCCGCCACTGTTATTCCATGGCGCGAGGTTAAGCTGGAGGGCAGGTGTCGCTCACTCTAATAGAGCGATCGCGGCATCCCTGGTGGAAATCCACATCTTGCCCATTGCAGACATCTGCAATGTGGCTACCTGGAGCTCAGTGCATACTGCAAGCACTGTGCCCTGGATGTCCATGCCAGGCGTACATCTTTTGTTTGGCAGTACTATCCTTAACGGACTTCCGTCCCAAATTTGTGAGCTCTTGGTCTCTCTTGCCACCTTCTTGGGGATTATTTGCTCAGTACTCTTCTATCAGTGTGACTAAGTGGTGGAGACTTTATGTCCAGGAAGATATGGAAATTATGTACCTACCATAATTCTTGATCTTCTTGGATGAAGTGTCCACCACTCATTCACATGCCCACCCACCGTCCCCTGAGCTCCCTCTGTTGTTGGTCTTGACTCCCTCAATCTTTAGGCTGTGAAGACTTCTTTGTTGACCCTTCTTATATGGGTCGTCCAGACTATCTTATGTCCGGTTTTTGTTGGACTATCCTTTAGGTTAGTTACGCTGCACCTCCAGGAAAAAAAAAGGTACTGAGGCAGTTGGAGGGTTGACGCCGAGATAGTCATTGCCACACGAGCTGAGGCTCGCGGCACTCTCCTCACGGCTCCATCTCTGGCGCTGACCCTCTCTCAAAAAGGTTGCTCCTGCTGGGTCTTAGCACCTCCGCGTAGATCCCATCAGTGTGAATGAGTGGTGGAGACTCTGTCCAAGAAGATCAAGAATTACGGTTGTACAATGATTTCCATTTCCTGGGTCATACCTGAAGAAGGTGCCTGGTGCCAGATTACCCACCTGGTCAACAAAGACTAAATAAATAATTAAATAAAACAAAATCATTTTGATAAATTGCAAAAAAAAAGTTGTTCATTTTATGCACCTGTAGATCTTCCTGGACTCAAGTCTCCACCACTCATTCACACTAGTGGGATAGCGCCTGAGGCGCTAGGACCAAACTGGAGCCAAGATGTTCTGAAGAATTGATGCAGACAGGACCACACATGCATGGCACCGTAAGACTAGCTCGTGCCTATGTAAGCTATCTCAGCGTCGACCCTCCAACTGCCTCAGTTTCCTTTTCTCCCCACTGCCTAGTGCAGTTGGATGTCGCGCGCTAATCTGCTGGAGTCAAAGTTTTCGCCTATACAACAGCCATTTAGTATTCATTTAATTTAACATTTTAGTAGTATTTTCTTATTTTATGAAGAGGATGAAGAAAAGAAATTCTCACCTGCCATCAATGGAGTCGTCCTTAGCGGTGACGGTAAGAAGACTTTGTTTGACAGTTGTTATGGCAGAGGGGCTGTGTCTGGTCCACCACCCTTTCTAAAGGGGGTCTGACTACTGACCAGTCCTGTGCTCAGGGGAGGACAGTCCACTGAAGCCGCGGATCTGGCGGTTCTGAATCAACTCCATAACCTCGAGCTCTTCTTCCTCGTTGGGGAAGAAGAGGTGGTGCCGCTTGAGGTTGCCCTCTGGCTCACTGCCTGCATGGGATTGTCGGTTGGGAGAGGCGATAGGCCTGAACCAACTTTGGTGGGTTCCATTTGGCTCTGCTCTTAACGGCCGCGTTCTTGACTCTGGACTCTATCTCTGTCCTCGATGGAGTTCCGGTGAGCAGTCACCTCTGGGCCACTCCTGTGGAGCAGGGAGTTCGACTTCTGTCTTTCCTGGCCAGTGTTCCCAATTTTGGGGCCTCCAGGCCTTGGAGCCGCTGGACCAGGGTCGGGTTGATTGGATCAGGATGTGCATTGTGCCCTCTTGGTGCCTTCGCCGTTGCGTCAACCCCTCGTGCCCTACCCCCTTTCCATGCAGGGGCTGGCACGGGCACCACTTTTTCTTCCTGTCTCCTCAGGATTTCCATTGTCATTCTCCGTGGTGGTGTTGGTCCTGCCGCCACGGGCCAGCGCCATGGAGTGGAGCCGCTGGAATTGGCGCCGGTGCCATAGGTGGCACTGTTGATGTTGGCATTGGCACCGGTGGTGCTGTTGCTACCATGCCGCCACGGATGTTGGTGCCTTCGGTTCCTGGCACACGCTGGCAGTGATCGCAGGTGTCTTGTGGCACTCACGGGCACCAGCGGGTTGTGCCAACACCCACGGGGTGGGTGGCGCTGGCATGGGTGCCATGGGTACTATGAATGTCATTGGTGCCATGAGTGCTCTCGGGTGCCATGGGTGCCTGTGGGTGCCCTTGGGTACCCATGGCTGCCATGGGTGCCTGAGGATACCACTGCAGGTGTCCTCGAGTGTTGCCCAGGATGGCATAGGCACTCCTTAGTGCCATCCTGTGCTACAGTGATGATGGTGCCACGGGGGTGCCAGTTGGTGCTGTCCAGCAGAACTAGTGGTGGATTTTTCCTTCTGCGGACCTCTTCTTCCACAGAACTTGTAGGCGGTGTTTTCCTCAGAATGAAGTCTTGTTCTGCAGATTATTTTTCACAGATATTGGTGAGTGGCGGTCTGCGTGGGATCTTGTGACATCCAGCAGTTTTCCACTGATGGAACTCTTCTGTGCTGTTCTGCCAGCGAATTCCTCATTCTGCTCACCACTTTCTCCGCTCCTTATGTGGTGCTGAGCTCCTCGACACCTTCCTGGTGGCGGAGTCTCTAGTTGCTCTGACCTAGACCTCCCTTTAGGGGTCCTTTGGGATAGAAGTGCATCTGGATGAGTCTCACCCTGTTCTACTTGTCGGTGATACAGTGGATGACTCATTTTATAGACTGGAGGGCAAGCCTTCTCTATCACCAGAGTCCATGATGAAAGATCTTTCAGTTGTTCCTCAGTGATGGGGTCCACTATAGTATTTCAGACTGCATCTGTGAATCAAATGCTTCTGCATCTAGAGTCTTTTCAGTTGTCAGGACAGTTACACTCTGTGGAACATTCTAATTCAATAGTCAGGAGCCGTTCAGGCTCTTCACGCTCCTTTGATGGGGTATTTAGCCCCTTGTGATACTGCCCCTTTGGGCTCCATCGGCAACAGGTGGTTAACATCTCTTCAGCTGTGATTATTGGTCTGGTTACGATTCCAGTTATGGATGCTCAGGCTCCTCCTGCCCCTCAGATGGACATACACCTTCATCATTTTGTATCAGGCAATCCTTGCAAGATAGCAGCTTGAAAGCCTTGTCAGGCTTGGACTAATGGTAAAAAAAAAATCATCACAGCACAGGATCTAGGCCGCAATTACCTGTTACCATCCTTCGGATCCAGCCAGGTTCTGCCTCAGCCCTGAGGTGGTCGCCTCTAAACCACGGTGAAGAGTACCTGACATCTTTGACCCTAGGGGAAGTTCACTCCAGCGGAGGTATGAGTCATCTCATTTCTCAGAGAGATTTCTCTTATTCAGAGATATCCCTAGGCTTAGGCGGCTGCCCAGTCTGTTGTTTTCCTTTTTTATCAGGCTTCTTCTCTTGATCAGAGCCTCAGAGCAACAGAAGTGAGTTGAACTCCGGTTCCTAATTCTTGCTTGCTTCAAGTTAACAGACGGCATGTTCCTTTCTTGACCATAGGTCAAGTAGGTCTTTTCAGACCTGGCTTCTTGATATTCATACCTTCGGTTCCTCGGCACTGGTTCCATGCCAGTCACTCACGAATTTACCCACTTCAAGTGGGTGACGAAACTGGAATGTTTGTTTTCATCAGCAAGCAAACTAGAGTCCTTTCCTACTCCCTTCAGGAAGGCTGGAGTGAGTGGTGCCTCACCGCATTGAATCACTTCTGCCATTATTCAGTCACTTTCAACGAATAGGTTAGCCGAACTTGGTCCTGCCATGTCCCTCCTCGACGCACATCTGCCTCTATTTGCCTTAGAAATCCACACCCTGTTTTTTTCTGTCTGAATGTTTTTCCCCAGTGGACATGTCATCCTGTACACATTCCTCTCTCTCTTAGTTCAGAGGCTGCTACTGCAGTTGTATGCACACATGGGCAGAATGATTCCTTTGGAATATGAAGTGGGTAGGATCTGGTTCTACTAGACAACCACAAGAGGCTTCTAAGTCATGCTTGGCTTTCCATCAGGAAGGTTTCAGTGACTAAGTGGAAACCATTCTCCTTGATGGGCTAACCCCACCTGGACCCCCTTTGCTCACCAAGTAGGGGTTCAAGTGCTCCTGGACCTGTTGTTCTCAGGTCAGCCATACTTGGTAGTGGGGTTTCCATCTGCGCTTTCCGGTCTACCCTGAACCAGTAGACTTTACCTCCCACTCTTTCAGTTCCTGAGGTCCTTTTATGTTAGATCAGTACATGTCTTTGACGCCATTAATTTTGTCCTAGACCAAATTATGGGTCCGGGTTCTTGCCGTCTCCTAGAGTGGTTGTGGCCTCCTGGCAGAGTTTCATTTTGTGTCCATTGCAGTTTTCTGCACAGTGGTGAGTTAGAACTCAAGGCTTATCTTGTAAGCACTATTTTCTAGATGATCTTTCCAAGACAGCTCTTTTATTAGCAGGAAAGTCCTGGCCATCTTTTCTGAGTGAGCCCCATCTCCTATCACCCTACTCAGGGTTGTTGGTTTTAGCTTGGTACTCTCCCACTAGTGTGAATGAGTGGTGGAGACTTGAGTCCAGGAAGATGTGGAAATGACGCATTACCGTGAAATGGTTGATATTCTTGGACACTGTCTCCATCACTATTCACACACCCGCCTGCATTCCTGGGCTCACTCATTTTCTTTCCTGATCTTCATGGTCCAATGGTTCAGGCTGTGAAGACACTGTTATTTGATCCTTCTTGTAAGGGCCGTCTGGGCCCTCTCAGGCTCAGAAAGTCAAGATAAGTTATTTTCATTAGTTACGCTGCACCTCCTCAGTCGAGAAGGTACTGAGGCGGTTGGAGAAGTCGAGCTGAATAACCTACACAGGCGTGAGCTAGTCTTCTGCGGTGCCGCATGCGTGTCCTGTCTCTGCGCCAACCTTCAGAAAATGTTGGTCTGTTTGTCTCTAAAAGTCCGGGCACATCGCACTAGTATGAATGAGTGGTGGAGGCTGTGTCCAAGAAGATCAACAATTACAGTAAGTAATGATTCCATTTTTCTTTCTTTGCTACAGTTTTTCTGAATTCATATTAGTTTACCTATCGGCATCTTCTTTGTTTCTGCAAAGTAATTATGTTAATTAGTTGTGGTTTGGATGTTATTTTGGACAGAAAATGTCACACTTTGGGGGCACTACTGTGATCAGGTCCTTAATCAGTTTAATAGTTGGTCCAGAAGCAAATAATTTTATACTTTTATTGGACCAACTTAGATGTTACGAAAAGAACAAACCTAGCTCCGCTACTGGGGGGTCGTCAGAACTGGCAAAGATGGCTGCTGATGTTCTAGTCCACAGGCAGCCTTTCCTAAAATGTCTTTATTTACAAAATTCCAGTCCATAAACATTATTTTGTGCTCAGACGTGTCATGCCTGGTTGCGCTTAAGTGTCTGGTTCAGTCAGGGCAATGATCAGAGGATCTCTGATTCAATCAGGAGCAGCCTTGCACTCAGTCTTTGGTGATGGTCAGCCTTTTGATGTGCAGATTGTTTGTAGTCTTAACCTCAGATGGTCATGGACTGATATCAGTCCAAAATTCCCATATGTTCTAATTCTGTTGGCAGCCTAAGGGTTAAGGTAATCCCTATTTTTTTTGGGGCACTCATGGCTTTAGTAGAGGGTACCGGAGAGAGAGAAGAAGGAGTGGGAGATGAGTGACCATTGGGGGCTCAGTCTCTGTGGTTAGGTAGGGCAAATGGGATAGACCAGTTGGCCTTCTGTGAAGAGTTTTCCATGTTTCTGTGTTTTTAACATTGTCCTTTATTTTCTACAGTCAGTCAGTTCGCTGTGGGCACTCTGGTGCAATTCATTGTACCAGCATATGTGGCAGCCTCCTGAACTGTGGAAAGCATACCTGTGCCACGCGGTGCTATGCAGGAAAGTGCCAGCCTTGCCAACTGACTGTGCAGCAAGGTAAGCATTGGAGCCAAACGATCACTTGCAGTTTTCTCCCAGGTTGGTCAGTACAGCCAAATATTTGCACACAGTGGCATTGGAGTGTTTTAAAGGTGGAAAAGTAGGGTTTCTGCTGGAGTATACCACGGAACAATACTGCAGCCCTAACATCCAGTGTGTCACGTAATCAGTATCACAATCATGCCAGCAGTCAGCTGCAGGTTGAGAGCAGGAGAGAATGAGGAAAAAAACTCAAAAGGAAATAGATCAGAACAGGACCAGGAACAGAAAACACAACAAGAGAAAATGGGCGAGGAAAGAACTATTAGGAAAGATAACTAAATGATAGAACTAGTAGAGAAAATGTGGTACTGCCCTGGGGTGAGAGAGGAACCACATAAAAGCATATGTTTCAGTGCAGTGCCGTCAAGCGTGCATGCATGCGACTGAGTGATGCATCATTGTGCATGAATGTGTTGTATGATTCTTTTTCTTTTGGGGGTGGGGGCTTACACCAGGATAGTTATGTTTAGGTGAAACACCTATTTCCAAGCAGGTTCAGGGGTACTAATTACAACAACAGCAGGGATGTCACAATATCCTGGTTTAAAGCATAGTTGACACCTTGGGAACAGGCATCTTGTGGCAAGGGCTGCCTGTCCCAGGACCTAACTGAGCCCCTCAAAAAACTTTTTACCCAGTCATGTTCCTCCCTTGGTGGCTTTGGAAAGAGCTCAAGACTTTTCTCCTTGAGCACAGTCTGCATACTTGAATTGCTGACTTGTTCCTTCTTTATATTTTTTTATTCCACTGACTTGTTGCTGTTGATCTCAATGTACCTGCTATACTATATCCTAGTAAACTGAGACCTGTCTATATGTTAGTCCCTAGTTGTACATGACCTAGTGTTTTCTGACCATGTGACTATATGTTTGTATTGGTGGTAGTGTTACAGCTTGAACTGCCTATTAACTTCCTGTTTTATTATGTTGTGTTTACTTGCATGTAATTAATTCTAGATTGCCCTTCAAAGAAGGACTTTTAGTCTCAGTGGGTCTACCCGTTCAACAAAATTCAGTAAATAATTTATTGCTGTATTTACCTAAGAACAACTATGATCTTCCTTCCGTATTTAAAGCCAGCTGCTGAGCACCCACCACAGTCCAGCCCAGAAGACCGCACTTTGATGATGTAAAGTGGGAGTGGGCTGCAGGGCTATAGATAGCATTATAATGCTGTTGGAAGGCCATGGTGGCCTTTATGTTTAACCTTTACTTATTACAGGCACTTATACATGTTAAGGGGAGTAGACATGTAATTCTAACCCCTTAACGTGAGTAAGCACTCTGGGAGCTGCATTAGTTAAAAATGTGTGTAGCTGTGCAGAGAGAGCACTGGTGCCTCTAGGTCTGGGGTGCGGCTTGCTTGCTGCCAGCAGGGGCCCCTCCCTTGGGGGATAAGAAGAGGATTTTGGTGCGCATCATGGGAGAAATGGAAATCGAGAGGAGTCAGGGGTCAGCTACGCAGGTTTGGCCGGGCCTTGATGGGACTGGGTTGGCCGCTTGCCACCTTGGCCCTCCTCCCTCGGACCCACATAGGAGAGTGCGGTGGTTCGGGCAGTACGTGAAAGGGGAAACATTTGGGTCCTGTCGATGCTGTTGGGAGCTGGAGCCCAGAAGCAAGAAGTATGGAGGCCTGTCATGTGAACTCTGGCACCATGGTAGGGTAATACCAATGGGGGAGCCCTGTTTCTTACATAATCTTGCCTGTTGGCAAAGTACACCCTGTAGAGCCAGTGAATGTTTCTGTGGTAGGGCCTGTTGGCAGATGGGGCTTGGTGTGGTTCAGAGGTGGCAGCCTGGATCATTGTGGGCATAGGGTGGCAGCCTACCCTTTTCCCTTGGCCAGTGGCTGCTACAGTGGTTTGAGTTCTCGGTGGGGGTGCAGCATGTAGAGGTAGGAAAGGATCCATGTGAGGAGTGGTTGGGACCCCGTGGTGGTAGAACCGTCTGGGTGCTCCGTGTGGTACAGCAAGCAGTCCCTAGGTGAAGGCAGTCCAGAAATTGAAATATTTTTATGAGAGGTTGTGTCTGGAGTTACTAGATAGGCCAGGGATATGCATAACTGTCTGGAAGAGCCAGCTGCAGGCATGTGGCATCAGCGATTGGGTATCTGGAAGGTCTTGGTCATTTCAGTTCCTGCTAAAGAACACTGTGTGAAAGTTAAGACCTCACAGTAATAGAATTAGCTCCCTGTGGTTAAAAAGCATTCTCTTTTGTTTAAAAAGCAACTTCTTGTGTTTTAAAGTAACCCCGTTCTAGGGACGTGGATATGTTGTTCAATCCACACTATCTGGCAGGTTCCTTGCCACTTTAAATCTTGCCAGAAGGTCTTCAAGCTGGTTCCTTCCGTCCACCGGGTGGTAAAGCCCTCGGCTCCACCCATGACGTCAGATCTTCCTTACCGCTTGAAGCTGAGGTTCCCTCCTTAGCACTCTCGTTTTAGGTCTGGATCCACACTCTTGGAATTTCCAAAACTTATTTTAAAATTTACAAGACTTCGGTCTTCGTCTTCCCTCATGCTCCGATGGACAAATCGACTCCTGCTTCCATCGGTGCCCATGTGGGCAGATGATGTCCCGGACCGATCCGCACTCCGCGTGTGTCTAGTGCCTGGGGCTTGTGCATGACTCGCAGGCTTACGGGTGTGCAAGTCCTTTGACCCGATTAGTGGAGGACCCGTGCTGACAGACTTCTTCTCAGGCAACCCGAAAAATGGTATCCGCGGTCAAGTCTAAGGAGGCCCGTTGGCGGTGTCCGTGGCGCAGGCTCCACGGAACAGTTGGAGCAATTCATTGCCCTCGAGGAGGGGTGGCCCAGGCCGCTTCTTCTTCCTCCTCGCTGTGGCATTTATCCTTCTCTTTGGGCTCCTCCTACATGGCTTTGTTTAAGGAGCTTTGCCAGTCCATCTCCACCAAGGAGAAGGGCCACCGGACATTCCAGTCGGGTCTAAGAAGAAGGACTCTAAGGGTAAGTCCACCGTCGGCCGTCGTGGGAGTGGGAGAGATCACCTTCACCAGACCGTCGACTCTCGACTTTAGTTGAGTGGTGGCCGCTGGCTTCATAGTGCCCCGTCAGGTCAGCTGGCTGAGACATCCGTCGACGCAGTCGAGATTTTTCTTGACTCGTTGGACGGTTTGTCGACTGGAGAAGCCGACAACCCTACTTCACTGGTTCCCCTGGTGGAAACCGAGGACTTGCCAGTGCCTCCTGTTCTGGAGTCCGGTTAAGGTCCCTGTACCGAGGAAGAGCAGGTTTCCCGTCCCCTCTCCGACCCATCCTCGGAACCCCGAAGGTCTCGGGTCGGTCCTCTTCCAGGTCAGCCGGTCCGCTGGCGTCGGCGGTCTAAGCACCATGGAAAGTGGCGTCGCCGCTCATCCTCGTCGTCCTCTTCGGAGGATAGGCTCTCGTGCAAGTTGCGCTTGGTGCTATGAGGATTTAGTGGCAGCAGCTCTTATTGTCCGGAAATAAGCTGACTCAGCCGCTTCTCCAGCCATTAAGTGTCTCGTCACCGAACGCCAAAACAACCCCTCATATTGGTGAAGGAGATGGCACGTTGTTTGGACAATGGGTTGCTGTTCAATAATTGTGGTGGAACCTCCGCCTCCACAACCAAAGATTGGGGCCCTGACCAAGATTCTCGGTCGGGTCAGGGCTTGCCCCATAGGTTGTCGGTCACCCTCACTCCCGATCGACTTCGGCAGGTAGAGGGTGCCTCAGGCGCCTGCAGCTGTTTGCAGACTCCTCGAAGCCTGATGATGACTCCTCCCTGTTCTCCAGGCACGCAACCTGGAGTCTGCAGGGGCCAGTCGGTGGACGAGAGCCCATCCTCGCTTTTAGGTTTGCTTCAGCTCATCTCGGAGTCCACTGGGATGCAGCTCGAACCTGCTTTAAACGGGCCAAGTATCCCTCACGAGATACTGGACCGAGGGATTCCCCACGGAGGCTTTCCGGTGGCGAAGCCATTGTTGGCTCGGCCCTGGAGTTGTGCAGCAACCAGCATCTTGTCCTGCGCCTTCAGCCAGGATGGCTGGAAAGTATGCAGTCCCACTGGCTCACTCTCCGGTTTCTTGGAGCACCCTTTGCGGAAGGGTTAGTGACCAATAGCGTTTTCCGCACTCCAGGAATGCTCGGGACGTGGACAAACCGCCCAATAAGGAATCCAGAAAGCTGGATTACACGGAGCAGAAGGTTTACGCTGCTTCCTCCTTGGTCTTCGTCAGGCTAGCTCGGCCGTTCTGATGGCACATTTCTCACATGCCCTTAGGGGTTCCCTGATGAGGTAATCTATCTTCGGCTGACCTCAGACGACGGTCAAGGTGGCACGGGATCAGGGAAGGGCGGTAGCAAAACAGCAGTTCCAAACTTATTGGACATTGGTGATTCTTGTGCCTAATCGGTAGCGGCCGAGGGCTATGCACTGCAGAGCTTGGCTGCGGATCTCCACCTTCACGGTGGACACCTAACACAAGCTGGCAGATCGCCCTTCCTGGGCACCCACTTGTTTGGGCCGGGGTGAAAGGCCATCTCCAAAGGATCGAGAAGTCCAGTGCCACCTTGACTCTGTCACATCTGCCCAGAAGGACAAGGCCGCCAGCAGCAGCGTGAAGCCCTTTCGCTCGCCCCCTGCAGCACGTCCGCCCAGCAACCGAGTACCAGGGCCAGCAGGCACACACTTGGTGCCCTAAGGCCAAGTTTGCCGCCTCCTCCAGTAGGAAGCCTGGAGGCAAGGGTCCAGGAGGTCCTCAGCAGGCCCTTCCTCGAAGCCTGCCCAGTGACGGGTTGAGGGTGCCGCTAACCTCGTCACTCCTTCTCCGTCCCCCATTGGGGCGGCTCATACTCTTTCCCACCTGGTCCGCTATCACCACGGACCGCTGGGTGCTGAAGTGGTAGGCAGGGGTCTGCCTCTGGAATTCGAGCAGTTCCCTCCCTATCGAGCGTGCCCTCACGGGGGCGACTGGTTCTGAGCCTCTCTGTCGGCTCGTCGAGCCAACATTACCCTGCTCCTCCAGAAGGAGGTGATCAGCAGGTGGCGGACCCTCCTCTAGACCCAGGGTTTGTGTCCAGGTACTTCCTGGTCCCAAACGACGGAGGGGCTGGTGCCCCATTCTCGACCTGCACGACCTGAACAAGTTCCTAAGGCCACGTATTTCAGGATGGTCACTCTGGCTCAGATCATTCCATCCTTGGGACTAGGCATGTGGTTTTGTTCTTTGGACCTTCAGGACGCGTTCTTTCACGTCCCAATCTGTCCGTTTCATCAGCGATTCCTCCGCTTCCGAGCAGAGGAGTCTCTTTACGAGTTCCGGCCATGCCCTTCAGCCTCTGTCCAGCTCCCAGGGTGTTCACCAAATGCATGGCAGTGGTGACAGCATTCCTGCAGCGCCGAGGGGTCCGTGTACCTTACCTGGACGACTGGCTGATTGCAGCCCCTCCAGGTTGGAGGTGGGCGATCCAGGAATCTGGCCCTCCAGGTCTGCGCTCAGATTGGCCTCCTCATCAGCAAGGCCAAGTCGGAACTTGTGCCATTACAGGTGATTCAGTTAATTGGGGCAGAGCTCGACTCTCTTGAGCCAGACCCGGCTCAGCGGACAGGGCTGAGGTCCTTTCCTCCTTTGCCCAATCATTTCTGGCTGGGCAATTGCGCCTGCCCAGGACTTCCTGCACCTTCTGGGCCTCATAGCGCCTGCACCAGCGTGGTCCGTTTGGGCCCGCTGGCATATGCATCCCTGCAATGGGGCTGGCCCGCCAGTGGTCACAGTGCTCCGTCCCTCAACCAGCCAGTGACGGTGACCCAGGAGATGTGGGACGACCTACAATGGTGACTCGTTCCAGCTCATCTGCAGGACGGTATCCGTTTGTCCACCGGAGCTGACTGTCACTCTGATGACCGACGCCTCTTTTTTATTTGAAATTAAGCTTTATTGATTTTACAGAATACAACATATCACAGGTTAACATCGAACTGTCATTGAGTCACTTAAGACCTTCTCTTATACATCAGTCATAATTGTAAAATGTAGTAGGAAAAGAAAACATCCCTGTAACCCTATGCCCCCCTCCCCCCAACCTAACCCTCCAGAGTGTGCTTACTTGGTACATCATATGTATTATCATATTACCATGAAAGAGTAGAGTGGCAACGAGTTGGTGGGGGCAGTGAGCATCAGAGACAAAACCAGATAAGCCTCAATGTAAACACAACGATATAATTTACCCCATTTTTAGTGAACGAGTCAATGCAATTACGAGAACTGGTAATTAGTCTCTCCATATTGAAACAAGTTGATAAGTCTTTCAGCCACTCACTGTATGTTATGGTTAATTGATCCATCCAGTGCTTGAGCACCAGCCTTTTAACCACCATGGAGATTAGCACCATGTGGAATCTCGTGTCGAGTTCTCCACATTGGTATAAATACCTAAAATGCATAATCTTATCTGTGTCAATCTTCACCATTCATCACATATGGGTACTGGCCGGAGATCCAGGGCCTTGAGGCTTTTTTTTTTTTTTTTAAAGGGGTGGCGGGCAAACACAGCATCGGCGCCGCCCTCGAGGCCGGCGTACTGCGGCGGCTCGAGGTTGGCCGTGAGGCTGTGTCGACCTCGCCTGCCTACCAGTTCTTCGTCTCCCGCCCGTAGGTCGCCTCGTGGAAGCTAACTGAAGAAAAATTTTGGGCCTTTCAGCCTTCGCTCGACAGTCCGTCGGTTACCTGCTAGTTCTGGGTTCTGCCTCCACTCGGCGTCGCGGTAAGATCTTTCCTTTTTATTTTGAAATATTGCGACATCGAGTCTGTTTTGGTGTTTTTTCGGCGATCGTATGTCGATCGGAGGCAAGAAGTTTTCTAAATGGTGCCCTTATGCGTGTTGATGCGATGCGGCCTAAATATTCGTTACCGACCAGCATGACCGGTGTCTCACGTGTCTTGGCCGCTTCACGACATGGATTACGTACAGCGCCTGCTTCTCCATGGACCGCCGTGTCCTCGAACAGCGCGTGGAAAGTGGGCGAGCTCCGCCGACTTCGGGGTAGGGTTCGCACTCTGTCGGGCCAAGCCACGCTCTCGGGCCTTTCCTCCGGGTCCCCTTCCGGTTCTCACGGACCGAGGGAGGAGCCTCGGCTACTTATAGCCTGGCCATTGCTGAGGCTCCTCCCGCGGCGCAGGAGGCCCGTCCTGCTTCTCCCGGGAGGCGGGCGGGGCGCCCTCCTGTGTCGCCCACCCGAGTGAGACTTCCCAGTGTCGCTTCCAGCAGTTCGGAAGGCCCGGGCGGCGCCGTCCGGTCGGTGCCATGGGAGCCTTCCCGGCGCCATTTATGGCGCCGTCGTTGGTAGCGACTCGTCGCCATGGGCTCTGTCGGTGTCGGCGCTGTTTCGCGATGCCGTGGGACAAGACCGGTGTCGTCTTTGCTATGTCTCGCCTCGGCGCGTGCCTGCGCGGTTCGGCACCATGGGGCCTTCGCTTCAGCGGTCGGTGCCGTCCTCGCGCTGTGGGTTTCTCTTGGTGCCGCCGCTGTGCCGTAGCCAATCGGCGCTGTGTTCGGCACCGAGTCCACGCGCTGTTGGCGCCGCTCGTCAGGCACCTGGCATTGTCGTGGGCGCCGAGGCTTATTGCTGGGGCTCGTCAGCGCCGTCTCTGTTCCTGGTACCGCCCGGTGCTAAGCGGACTTGATGGCGCCGCGCTGGCTCCTGGCTCTGACCCTTGGCCCGAGCTGCCCTGGCACCTTGTGAGCCCGCCCGGGGTTGTGGAGGGCGTGGGGCTACCTCGGCCACTGCTTTAGCTGCGGGCCCTTTGGAGGTTGGTTTCGCCCGCCCTCCTGCTGTTTGGCTCAGAGCCTCAGACTCTACCTCCTTGGAGTCGGAGTCGGACTCAGAGTCAGACGCGCAGTCACACCTTTCAGGATTGTCTGCAGAGGAGGGCGACCCAGTGGTCTCGTCGATGAGTCGTAGTCGGGCCCCTGCTGAGGAGCGTCAGGTAGTCCCGAGGTTATGGTCAGTGGTCCTGACCAGCAAGCAGTGGTGCGTGCCACCATTGCTCTGCAACCTGGCCTTGGGGTTTCTCGACCTGGTGGTGGTACCCCCTCCAGTAGTGTGTCTTGATCGCCCAACTTTGGGGCCCATCGAGAAGTCTACAGGAGGGAGGGTGCGCCCTGGGTCTCCTTTGGGGCAGCCCAGAGCTGCAAGCTACCTAGGCTGGCCCTCTCGAGGAGGAGGCCCTGTCGGACTCTGAGGGGTCGAGGGGTATGGGGTCAGCGCGCCTTTCTCTGGGGTCCACCGGGCCCTGGGCAAAGCCGAGTGCTGACTCCCACCCCTTTCCTTGGGTTCCTTGAGGGTCCCATTCTTTTGAGGCAGGGACCGTCCTTCTGGACTTTCGGCCCCGTCGCCTCACTGGGATTCTTCTGGCGCAGCCCTAGGCAGTACCAAGTGGTTGTACAGCTGTCGGCTCGGAGTCTTCAGGGCACCCTCCTCGGGTGCTCATGGTCCGCTCCTAGCCCTGGCAGAGGTCAGCCGATTTCTTTCTCGGCTCTGCCCTATCCTCTGCCGCATTCTCTTGGTCCCTAGCGGCCCTCTCACCTGGGAGCAGTTCAGGCGGTGGCTGCTCGGTTCCTGCCTACGTTAGGGCCATAGACAGTCAGGTTTTCCAACCTCCCTGTGCAGCCACCTCTGAGCGCATGGTGACTTCCAGCTCCTCATCCCCTCTTCTGGGAGAGGAACCATCTGTCCATATCTCCCCAGCCGCTGATCTCTGAGTACCAGCGCCTCGTGAGGATGATGGAGGACCTTCACCTTTCGCCCCCTATCTGTTAGCAATCCTGAGCATGCGGTGCACGCCTTTCTAGGCAATTTTGGTGGGCCACCTGTGGTGCCGCCTGGCCTGCTTCCTTCGGGAGGCATCCTTGCGTTTCTGGCAGAGGCCCTTCTCTGGAGTTCCTGCCGTGGGACCTCAGCCAGAGGTATTGCGCTCCCGGAGTCTTGAGTTCTATGCCTCATCCGAGTCCGGCTTGACGCACCTGGATACCCCTGATGGGCTTCGCGCCTCCACCGTGACCAGCCCCAGATCAAGACTCTTCGGATTTTGATTTCTGGGGCACGAGGACCTTCTACTTGGCACGGTTGCTTCTCTCCATTTCTGCTCACCAGGCCCACTATGCAGCCTACAACAGGTTCTTGTGGTCCGGCTTAGGTCAGATCCTAGCTGCTTTGCCTGACTCGGAGCAAACCAGACAAGCCATCGCGCTCTCTGCACGTGGCCTGGAGCTAGCAAGGCACTAGCGAGGCATCTTATGCGCCAACGAGGTAGCTACCAGGGTCGTAGGACAGCGATCTGCACTAGGAGGTCGGCGTGGCTTGCCTTTCCGGTTGTCACCCCTTGGTCCGGGCGGGTGATTTGCTCCGCCACCAGGGAACCTACCTCTTTCCCGTGAAGGGCAAGACGGCGCTTGTAGGCATCTTCCTCCTCTCAGGGGACCCGTCTCCGCCTCCCACCTCGGCCTCCTCAGGCCGGAAGGTTCCCCTAGTGTGTCACCCACTGAGGGCTAGGACTCTGTCCCTTAGGGTGCAATGAATCAACTCTTCGGGGGCTTGGTACTCACCCATATGTGATGAATGGTGAAGATTGACACAGATAAGATATGAAATTGACGTACCTACCGTAGACTATGATCTTTTGTGTATCTTCACCATTTATCTCAATCCTGCCCACCATCCCCTGGGGCCTCAGTCTCTGGGTCCCCCTTCCTATGTGCTCCCCCTCTTTAGAGCAGGGTAAAGTAGGGACACAGGGAGGTATTCTCCTTAAGAGTACAGCTCGAGCTGACCCCCTCTCTATTGCATGTCTCACCCGTTGGGGGTGGGAGTTGAGTAGTTGCCCTCTTCTGTTCTCTTTCTGATTTCCATCACACTGTTTAAAAAAAAAAAAAAGTTTCTTTTTCACCAAACATCTTTCCTGAGAGAGTATTAAGTCCCTGTACTCTGTCCTTCTCCAGAATAGCCGACTCTGCTTCTGGGTATTTGCCAGTTATTCTGTGCCTTGAATTCTGGCAGAGAGCTTTGCTACTCCTTGCAGTTCCTATATAATCTGGTGACTGACAAGGTCTCAGATACCTTGTTACCTCTCACTCTCTCCTAAATTTCTCCTCCCTTCTTCCGCTTCCAGAGATTGGGGCCCCTACCCAATCCCTTAGTCTCCTCTCTTCGCTGTCCTCTCATGCGTTATTTCTCCTCTTAGTTCAATTTTCCCTTCCTTTTCTGTCCCTTGACTCTCTTGTCCCACCCTCCATCTCTTCCTCTTACCTCCGGCGACTCAGAACTGGTAGGCAGGCGAGTCGACACAGCCCATCAGGCCAATCCTCGAGCGCCACGCAGCACGTCGGCCTCGAGGGCGGTGCCGATGCTGTGTCGGCTCGCCTACCCCTTTAAAAAAAAAAAAAAGCTCTGCTGGGTCCTGATCTCCGCCAGCACCCATATGTGATGAATGGTGAAGATACACAGAAAGATCATAATTACGGTAGGTACGTAATTTTCATTTTTGCAGTGAACAGTCCATCCAGACCCAAAAGACGATCCAAATTGGACTGAATAGAGCGTCACAGAGGGTTATTTCTCACATTACAAAGATGTGGAGCAAATTCCTTCTGATTGCGAACGCCCAGAATAGAGAGAGAAGCCTCCCAATCGAGACCAATTTGACGGTGTATAGTACATGTTATTTAGTATATGATATTGAATAAGTCTGAACTTATCCTGAGTGTGATATCTATAGGTCTTCCCAGATTCAAGCCCCATTAGGGTGAGATCTGGCAGAAGAGAAGTCCAAGCACTAGAGCCCTAAAGGGGTCTGGCTATTTGAGATCCAACAAATAGGAATATATGGATGAGATCCCATGGGTTGGTGGCTAAATCCTGAAGTTGAGAGAGAAAGGGACTGACTTGTGAATAACGAATTCAGTTCCAAATTTGTGCTAATGAGGTGTCTCAGCTGATATATCTTGAAAATGCTATTACTGGGAACATTAAACCTGGCCATAATATTCGGAGAAGGGAGAAGAGAGTCCTAGAGTATAAATTCTCCACCAGGGTTTCTAAGTTGAGGAAGCCAGTCTGAAGTGATCATTGAGCCTCCTAACCGAATGTTGGGATTTAGAATAAGAGGTTGTGCCAGGTCTCTTTTGGGGAGATTTTAAGATAGTGTAGACATTGAGAGAGAACTTTAAGAGAAGTGATAAGGGTTGGATTTTGTATTGAGGTTGGGAGTGCTGAGCTAGGAAGGAAGAATATGGTTGGAGAGCAGAGTTGGCTCCTCAAGAATTCGCCTTTTGATTTGGAGCCAGATCGGGAGGGGTCCCTCAGCTCTTTTTGGGAGCCATCTGCCCAGTTTGAGAGGTGGGTAGCCCAGTGATAAAATATGAGGTTAGAGAGGCGGAGTCCACCTTTATCTTTAGGCAGGCAAAGTTTAGACAAAGAGCGTCTGGGAGATTTACTTTGCCAGATGAATTGAGAGAGAGTAGAATGTAAACTTTGCAGATAGGAAAGGGTAACCAGAAACCATTAAGTTGAGAGGGTGAAAACTCGTGCAGAACGTTCATCTTGATGATGTTGATTCTACCCATAGAGAGATAGGGAGTTTGGACCATCTTTGAGATCCAGTTGAATATTGGCCATTAGATCATCCAGATTAAGCTTCTTGAGTAGAAGTGGGTCATTGGTGAGGTGTATTCCCAAGTACTTAAGCGATTGAGAAGACAATCTCATACCAAATCTAGTAAAGCTAACTTTGTGTGTGAAGATATTCAAGGGAATATTTCTGATTTGGTTAGGTTCAGTTTGTAGTGAGAGGAGACCATACTGTGTAGTAACCTGAAGAGCGTGTGTTATCGACGTATTGGGATGGGCAGCATGGAGGAGGATATCATCCACATAGACAGAAAGGACCAGCTCTTGTTTGTAGCACGGGCAGCCCTGAATATAAGGGATTGTTTGATATTAAGGAGGAGAGCTCAAGGTATAGATTGAACAAAAGGGAGAAAGGGACAGCCTTGTCTAGTGCCTGTAAAAGGTGAAACAGTGAGGAAAAGACATCGTTACAATAGATCTTAGCTGAAGGAGATCTGTATACTGTCTGGATCAGCGAATGAAAGAGATTGGAAATCCATTCTGGCAAGCATTGCCCATAGAAAATCCCAGCTGACTCTGTCAAATGCTTTTCAGCGTCTAGGGAAATTAGAGCCATCGGAATACGCGATGTTTGAGCTGAATGAGAGAGGGTTCTAAGGTGGTCAGCTGGGGAGCGGCACTCACAAACCTACTTGCTCTGGGCTCAGAAGGTGAGCCCAAATTTTTTAATCCTCTCAGCTAAGATCTTAGTAAGAATCTTAATATCGCACTTAAAAGAGAGATGGACGGTAGCTGTGGGTCTTTGGGTGGTTTATCCGGCTTGAGGATTAGTACAATCGTGGGCTTCTAATAGTGTAGGGTCTATGGTATCTGCCTCAAACATATATTCGTAAAGCCTGAGGAGGAGAGGGCTAGCTCCTTACTAAAGGTTTTGTAAAGTTAGATGGGTATCCATCGGGACCAGGTGATTTATCAGGGAGCTGAGAGGCGATCGCCGCTCTACTTGAGCAGAGTAATGGGAGAGGTGAGGGTCATTTTATGGTGTGGGTGGAGGCGAGGAAGATTGAGATCATCTAAGTAGGTTGAGATGTCCAAAGGTATGTTGGGGAAGGGGTCTGCTACAGAGCTTGCTATATAGAATGCTTCAAAATCTGGGTAATCTCTCTGGGTGTCGCTTTAACTACGCTGTCCGGAGTTTGTAGCATCGGGATCAGTCTCGAGCTCTCTGTTTTTGCAGTCTGAGAGCCAGTAGTCTGTCAGCCTTTTCGCCTCTTGGTCAATGTATTTGGATTGGGTTTTTAAAATAGCATATTCTGCTTTTTCTTTTAACAAGTCCGCGTATTCGTTCTTTAATTTTAGCAGAGAATCTAATGAATCAGAGGGAGGGGGGCTGTGAGTGCTCTAGTTATTTAATTTTAGTTAGCAGTGAGGCTGCCTGGGCCTCCCTGCTTTCTTCCTCAATGAGGCGATCTTAATTAGCTCGCCCTCAGGTAGCATTTCAGGGAGCACCATAGTGAATCTTCTCTGGGTAGAGTCTTTATTGAGTTCAATGAAGTTTGAGATTAGGTCTTTAACAAGAGACAGTCTGTTCATCCTTAAGGAGTTGGGTGTTTAACTTCCAGATAGTGTCCGCTGAAAATGAGGATCCGGGAAATCTTTACCCAGACTGTTGAGTGGTCTGATAGCACTATTGGTTCGATGCCTGATTGAAGGAGACCTGGGAGAAGTGAATTACTAGTCAGAATGTAGTCTATTCTAGACCATGAGTGATGTACCTGAGAGAGGAAAGGGACCAGAGTGAAGGGTTAGTAAGCCAGGGGTCGCCTAATCCCAAAAGCTGCGTGAAGTCCAGTCAGGCTTTTGGGCTGGGGGTAGCGGGTTTATTGGCAGGTAGGTTCTGTCAAGAGCCTGACTTGGTGGGACGTTCTAGTCCCCTCCTAGTATTAACTGTGAAGGTAGAAGTTTACCAATTCTGTCTGCCAGGGTCATGAAGAACTCTGGATTCCCTCCCACTGGGCGTAAACAGAGCCGAGCACAATGCTGCAGTTATTGAGACAGCTTTGACCAGTATGAACCTGCCCTCTGGGTCAGTTAGTTTCTCTTCTTCCAGAACAGAGGCGTGGTTCTTAATCAAAATGGCCACTCCTTTGCTTGCTACTGTTCCACTCGCTGAAAATACTTGGGAAAAACCAGACCTATTCAACCAGAATGATTCATTACTGCCAGATGGGTTTCCTGAAGCATAAGAACGTCAATTCTAAGTAAATCACAGTGTTTAAAACTTGAAGCCTTTGGCTTTGTCTCTGAACCCTTACATTCCAAGTAGCTATCTTAATCGACACCATAGCTATTCTTGAACAATTATGCTGAGAAAATGAAAATTATTATACATCAAAATGAGAAATTATTATTGCACACTCTAGAACCCCCTTAAACCAGCCCCGAACATAGAGAAAGGCTCCCAAGCCCCTGATAGAATAGTACTGCCAGGAAAGTGTTAGTAGCCTTGAGCCGTAATTGGGAAGTTAAGTCCTGAATCCAGAAACCACCCCCATCCCCCAAAAAAGAAAAAACATCCAACTATATACATAATAGTTCCAAATTTGAGTAAGTGTAATCCGGATAGCGAACAATAAGCACCTGGAACTAAAGTCCTCATAATGAATCTCAGGAGCTTCATATAGCAGCACCCTCCTGGTATGGTAATACTACGAGAATTGGGGAAGATCTGGTGGACTGTGTCGTCCAGCAATCTATAAAGCTGACACCTGTAGAATTTCCGTGAATCACCATTCCCTCTTTGTTAGCTCGTGAGGGGCAGCTTCCTACAGCATATCCCGCCCTGGGCCCCCCCTCTTTCTTCAATATAGTCTAAATACCATACCCTGTAGTGACCTGGGAAAGTGTCCATAGAGTATCAGATCCAGAGGCTAAAATCAGCCTAAACGTGGGGATTATGCCTCTCGCCCGTCTTTATGCTGTTAAGAAGGACCGCTTACCATGCCATGTGTGATCCGCCCCACATAGAAATCCCATCCCATATGTGGGTGGGGAGCAATGAGATTTAAACCCACCGTCAAGTTAACCAAATAATTATCCCACCACTACCAGAATGCACTGGGGGCATAGTTGCTGCAGGACCAAAGTTGGTCATGACAATATCAATGACGAAACTGAGACCTTTACAAGGTTCGGGTTGACCCTGGGAAAGCCAAAGTACTCGCTGCCTTCAGAAGGCAGGATAGACAAGCCTCCTACCCACTACCAGGCCGCTCGGCCATACTTTCAACAACGAGAGCAAACAGGTAATAAAATAAGAAATTGTCAATTCTTTAACAAAGGGCAACAGACTCGATATGACTGCTTGTCTGTGAAGCATTAGTTCAACCGTCCTTAAATAGGAGGTGGGCTTAGTCAGAGTTGAAGTAGCAAGTAGAGTTTTAATTTCTCAGAAGGGAAGGAAGGAAACATATTCAATTCAGTGCTTTAGAGTAACTGGTAATTGCTATTTTCTTTTAAACTTAGATTGTGGGCTTTTAGTGATAATATACTTTCTTTGTGTCTTTACTTATAATTGTTTTGGGCTGTTGAAAATTTAAAACATGGTAGTGTAATTCTGTGCTGTCTTTAATTGCTGAAAATTTTATCTTGGCTTGTCTGACTGCCCTGTAGTTGGGTGAAGGGTGTTAATTGTCTGACCTCTGACCTCAGCTACGTGATAACTGGAGGTGGGCTTAGTCAGAGCTGAAGTAGCAAGTAGAGTTTTAATTTCTCAGAAGGGGAAGGAAAACATATTCAATTCAGTGCTTTAGAGTAACTGGTAATTGCTATTTTCTTTTAAACTTAGATTGTGGGCTTTAGTGATACTATACTTTCTTTGTTGTCTTTACTTATAATTGTTTTGGGCTGTTGAAAATTTAAAACATAGTGGTGGTGTAATTCTGTGCTGTTTTAATTGCTGCAAATTTTAGTCCCCCTTCCCCCAACTCTTAATTATATACCCTGTTAAATCTGATTGACAGGAGCTAAACACAGGGTATAGTAAGGGTGTGAAGTAGGAGGGGCATAAGGGGAAGAAGCCACCCTCAGCACAAGTGTTTGACTTATTTATTTATTGGTTTCTTGGTTTCTTTTTTTTTAAAGAAAATTATCTGAGGATCAGTGGCAGGATTTTAGGACAGTAAATTAATAAAAGGAACTAGGTTAGCTTCAGTAGCAGACAAGTAGTGGAATTTCAGTATAATGTGGGGTGGTGCAATGCAGTGGCTGTGGGGCAGCCATATTCAGGCAGACCTTCTGGACACTGAGGTGCTGCCCTATCTGCATGCATCTCTCTGGACTGCGGGATGAGGTAGCCAGACTCAGAGCGGAAGTAAACTGGGTCAGGAGTACCGTCACCCTATCCAGGGACCACCCAGTCCAATGCAACTGCCTCAAGGGCCTGAGCGAGGAGCACTTGGATGACAGTGGGCTCAGGGAGGGTTAGAGCGGTCGAGCAGAGGCACATCCCAGATCCTATTCCACTCAAGAACTCATATGCCACAGTGGCAAACGAGGACAACCAAATAGAGGTACCCAGAGAAGTGGAAGGAAAGGATGTGAGGTTAGCCAAGGAGGTGACCTCAGCGGGAAAGCAGTGGACCCCAGAGGAGGAGGAAGCCGAATCCTGGTGGGGGACTCCATCGTGAAGAGGGATCCAGCTAGGAACACAGGAGGGGAGGACAGGAGGTGAGGTGCCACCAGGTGCCACGGCATGGAGGATGGAAGGAAGATCCTGGGGATCACTGGGAAGGCAAGGCAGGAGGGTGAGCTGGATGTCATTGTCCACCTAGGTACTAATGTCCTGGCAAATGGGGAGCCAAAGGAAGTTCAGGAAGAGTTTAGGAAACTGGGAGGGTCTCAAGCAAGTAGCTACTTCTGTCACTTTCTCAAGTACTACCTGTGAGAGGCAAGGGAGAGCATAGGGTGCATGCACCAGAACTTTAACTCATGGTTGAAGAACTGGTGCTGTGAGGAAGGTTTGGATTCATTGGTGACTGGGGACCCACCTGGAGGGATGGAGGTTTGTTCAAGCCTGACTGACCTACATCCATCCAGGAGAGAATCAAGCACTCAGTGATCAGTTTAAATGCTACATTGACAAACATTTAAACTAGCAAGGGTGGCAGGCCAGCAAGGAGGGTACCTACTTGCTCACCCCACAGCTAGCAGTGGAACCAGTGAACCAGAGGAGTGGCTATCTCTGCAAAGCAGTGTGCAAAGATGGAGATTAGTGCCCAAGAGGTGGATAAGCAGAAAAGGGCAAAATTCAGCAGAAGGGCAGACAGCAAGGAGAACCAGGGATAAATGACAACCAAGGAAGGGGCTGGAGTAGAACAGTGAAACAGTCTAGGGAGGTCAAATCATGGAAAGCCATGTGTGCAAATGCCAGGAGCCTTAGCAACAAGATGGAAGATCTGGAGGCTGTCATGGTGCAGTCAGACCTGGACATTGTGGCCATCACTGAAACCTGGAGTAATGATGACCACGACTGGGAGATGGCCGTACTCTGGCTACAACATATTCAGAAGAGACAGAGCAGGCAGGAAGGGAGGAGGAGTGGCACTGTATGTGAAAATGACATAAGGGCCACAGAGATCCAGGAGGAGCAAAATGGGGAGAGATACTGTGGGTTAAGCTGGAAAGGAAAATGGGACAGCCATCCGCACAGGTGTGGTCTCATAGACCCCCAGCCCAGGAGGAAGAAACAGATAGGAGTTGATGCTAGCCATCCAAAGGATGGCAGACAAGGGTGAGGTAGTACTGGTTGGAGACTTAATATTCCAGACGTGGACTGGAGCATCCCAGCAGCAGCATCAACTAGGAGCAGATTTATCCTGGACTCCTTCAGGGTGCCTTCCTCAAGCAACTGGTCATGGAACCAACTCGGCAGAAGGCAATACTGGACCTTGTGCTCACAAACAGGGACAGTGTGATGGGGTAACAGGGGGGAGCACCTGGGAAACAGTGACCACCAGTCACTGTGGTTTGAAATCACAGAAAGAGCAGAACCAAACCACAAAAAACACGTATCCTGGATTTTAGGGGGGCAGACTTTGGGAGATACTTGAAAGGGGCATTAAGGAGAATGGGACAGGAATCAGGGTTGAGGAACAGTGGGCAGTATTTAAAATGGGGATTACAAGAACAACAGAAATATGTATTAAGCAGGTTAGCAAGAGGAAAAGGAAGAGGAGACCATTATGGTTTTCCAAAGAGGTAGCAAAGAAAGTGAAAGCCAAAAGATTGCATTCAGGCAATACAAAAAGACACAGGCAGAATGGGATAGGGAGAAGTACCAGGAGAAGCAAAGGGAGGCAGGGAGGTCAGTAAGGAAGTCAAAGCTCAGACAGAAGAACACATTGCAGAATCAGTGGGTAGAGGACAAAACCTTTACAGGTACACAAGTGAAAAAGAAGAAGACAAAGGGAGGGATAGTGAGACTGAAGGGGAGGATGGGGGCCACGTGGAGGATGACAACAGTAAAGCTGACATATTGAACAGGTATTTCTGCTCAGTCTTTACTGAGGAAGAGGAGGGTAATGGGTCTGAAGAGAGTACAAGGGTGAGAATGGTGCAGAAATGGACACAAGTCCCTTTACACGAGAAAGGGTCCTGAAGGAACTGGAAGTAATAAGAGTTGATAAAGCAATGGGGCCAGATGGGGTGCACCCCAGGGTCCTTAAAGAACTAAGAGAGGTGGTGGCTGAACCTCTGGCTATCCTGTTTAGCCGATCACTGGAAACAGGGAGGTACCCAAAGACTGGAGGACAGCAGATGTAGTCCCTTATACAAAAGTGGGAACAAAGAGGAAGCAGGGAACAACAGACCAGTCAGCCTCACCTCGGTAGTGGGGAAGATCATGGAAGCACTACTGAAGGAGAGATTGGTGGAACATCTGGTTGTCAATGGACTACAGGACCCAAGGCAGCATGGTTTCACCAGGGAGGTCATGTCAGACCAGCCTCGTTGAATTTTGACTGGGTGACTAGGGAGGTGGATCAGGGAGGCAGTGGACATGGCCTATCTGGACTTCAGCAAGGCCTTTGACACTGTGCCACATAGAAGACTATTACACAGACTGGGGAATATGGGTGTGGGCAGGACAGTAGTGTGGTGGGTAGGTAACTGGCTGGGTGGCAGGACACAGAGGGTGGTGGTAAATGGCTGTCACTTCACAGAGGGAAGAGTGACCAGTGGGGTACCACAGGGATCAATGCTGGGACGGTCTTATTCAACATCTTCATCAGTGACATGGCGCAGGATCTAGAAGGCAGAATTTCACTGTTGCTGATGACACAAAGCTCTGTAACACAGTAGACACACCAGAGGGTGTAGACAGAATGAGAAGCGACCTACAGAAACTTGAAGAATGGTCAGAGGTTTGGCAGTTGAAATTCAATGCAAAGAAGTGCAAGATAATGCATATGGGGCACAAAACCCTGGCACAATATATCAGTTGGGGGTGAGGATATAGCATGCACCAAGCAGGAAAGGGATATTGGGGTTATCATCTCTGATGACCTCAAGGTAGGAAACAGTGTGACAAGGCAGCAGGTAAAGCAAATAGGATGCTGGGATGTATAGGCAGGGGCATCACCAGCAGGAAAAGGGAGGTCATAATTCCGCTATACAAGACACTAGTGAGGCCCCACCTGGAGTACAGTGTACAGTTCTGGAGACCATACCTACGTAAGGACATAGACAGGGTGAGAAGGTTCAGAGGAGGGCAACAAAGATGGTGCATGGATTGCATCACAAGTGCTATGAAGACAGGTTGAAGGAACTGAACATGTACTCCCTGGAGGAGAGGAGGAGAGAGGGGATATGATAGAGACTTACAAGTATCTTACAGGGAGGAACAGGGTGCAGGAAAACACTATTTTAAGCGAAAAAGATGTTCCAGGACTAGAGGGCATGGGATGAAGTTGGAGGGAGGACGATTCAGAGAAACATGAGAAAGAATTTCTTCACAGAGCGAGGTGGTGGACAAGTGGAACACCCTGCCTGAGGAAGTGGTGGGGGCTGAAACAATCACGGATTCAAGAATGCATGGGATAGACATAAAGGAATTCTGGAGGTCAGGGTAGGGGCAACAGACTTCTAGGAAAACAAACTGAACTTACAAGCTCAAATGGGCAGACTGGGTGGGCCATAGG
The DNA here is from genome assembly GCA_016271365.2 of Neoceratodus forsteri. Lineage (NCBI taxonomy): Eukaryota > Metazoa > Chordata > Ceratodontiformes > Ceratodontidae > Neoceratodus > Neoceratodus forsteri. The sequence goes on along the minus strand of CM057456.1, from coordinate 632,507,433 downwards.
CCCTTATCTGCCAACACTATCTATGTATCTATGTATCTATGTAGGTTGGGAAGCTTAGAAGCTAAATCCTTGGTAGCTTGATCAGGAGATTCGAGGTGAACGATGATCCATCAGTGGTAACTTTAAGTTGGCTGGATACAACATTCTGAACCGGATACCTGCCGCAATCAATTTGTGAACAATTGGGTGAAAGGCAGTTCTTTTCTGTCTAGTCTCGATCGGGAGGTCTTGTGCGATTCTAATCTTGGATGGCCCCAGGTAATGGATTGTAACTCTCTGGCTTTACTGAGGACATGTTGCTTTTCTATAGAACTCAAGAACTTGATAATAATAGGGCGAGAGGGGAATCAGGTGGGGAATCAGGTGGGGCTTCAGCCTCCAGAGATTGGTGGGCTCTTTCAATGTGGTATTGAGGGTTCAGCGGTGAAGGCCCCACGATCTTGTGAAGAACTACTGGAGAAACATATTAGCGTCTGAGCCCTCTTCTATCTCAGAGTAGCCCGATGATTAGGAGGTTATTCCTCCTACTTAAGCCCCTCTAAGTTCTCCGTTTAAGTTGGAGCTTTTCGGATCTGCTGTTTCAGTAAGGTAATTTCTGGGTCGATTTTGTCTCTCCATCTCTCTGGAGAAGTAATTCTAGCCTCTGAGTCAATCATTCTGCTGTTTAATGTGGTGAGATCTCCTTTAATCGATTTGAGCTCGAGGTTATATTTTCCAATGCTTCACGAAAAGGTGATAATTCTTGGAGGAATCTCTCCTCGGACTACGGGGTTAGCACTGCCCACCTTATTCAGGTTCAGTGCTCCTAAGCTTTCTTTGAGAGCTTCTCCAGGCGTGTTCGGGGAGTGCCGAATCGCTGACCTGCTTCATCTCTGCCTCCATCGCTGTGGTGAAGCTTTGCGATGCCAAGATACGTGAACAAAATCGACAGGCAGAGGTTGACAGATCACCAGCCACCGCTATTGTGCACTTTAGAGGGCTAAAACTGAGTTGAGAATGGTTTATAACAGATGGTTGGTAGGAGCCCAGGGTAGGTGCAGCTTTCAGGCAGCTTGCATCACGTGACTCTAGCCCGACCGACCCCTCTTTGATGGGTTGGGGTGCCCATCTGGGGAGCTCCGGACCCAGCCTTTGGTCCCCTCAGGAGTCTCGATGCCACATCAACCTGCTGGAGTTTCAAGTGGTTGACTAGCCCTTACACGCCCGCTCAGCGTTTGTACAGGGTCAAGTGGTTCAGGTCCAGACAACCCCACGACCATGTACTGCCTCAACCGACAAGGCGGACGACTCCTTGCCTTTGTGCAAGGAAGCTCTTCGGATTTGGTCTCTCATGATCAGCCTGAGGTGGATCTCCTAGCCAGCCATGTGGCAGGAGCCTCGAACAGTCTGGCCGATGCCCTCAGCTGGATAGGTGCTGCATCTCACAAGTGGTCTCTCTTGCCGGAGGTAGTTCAAGACCTGTTCTCCCATTGGGGCACCCCTCAGGTGGACCAGTTCGCCTCCAGGGAGAACGTGAAGCTGAGGCTGTTTCATGCGCCGCCTCAGCAGGGCTTGCAGCAGGGGATGCCTTCTCGATGCCGTGGACCCCAGGCCTCTTCTACGCCTTCCCTCCATTTCCCTTGATCCACAAGGTGCTTTTAAGGCGTAAGAGGGACAAGGCACAGGTGATTCTGGTAGCCCCAGACTGGCCTTGCCAGTTCTGTAACCAGATCTCCTCAGCCTCAGCTCCAGGTTGCCGAGGCTCCAGCCTGCCCGGACCTGATCTCAGTCAACAAGGGAAAGGTACTCCATCCGGACTTTCAATCCCTGCACCTGACAGCCTGGTTGCTGAGCAGCTAGAGTTCCAGGTCTTGGGTCTTTCGATGAAGTCCCAGCGTCGTTGAGGCGTCCCATAAGAGTCGACCAGAAAATGCTATGCCTTTAAATGGAAGAGATTCTCCATTTGGTGTCAGGACAACAGGTTGGACCCTTTCCTTTTCATTGGCTAGCATTTGGACTACCTGTGGTCACTTTCTTAGCTAGGGCTTGATCGACGACCCTTAAAGTGCACCTGGCAGCCATCTCTGCTTACGGGAATGGGCCGGCAAGCGATCGGTGGCACAGGAAAAGGTGGTTTGGCGCTTTTCAAAGGCCTCAATCACATATCCCTTCCGTGGGATCTACTGCTGGTACTGGCCAAGCTCATGGGCAAGCCATTTGAACCGATGCACAGGTGCGACATCTTCCACCCACGTGGAAGATCGCCTTCTTGGTGGCTATAACGTCAGCTAGAAGGATGGGAGAGCTCCAGGTGCTTTCCATAGAGTCTCCTTATTTGTTCTTCCACATGGACAAGGTTGTCTTCGCCCCCACCAAATTCCTTCCAAGGTGGTGTTGGAGTTTCACCTGGATCAGGTGTTGACTCTGCCAGTGTTCTACCCCAGTCACACCTCGGTGGCCAAGTATAGGATCCATACTCTGGACCCTAGAAGGCTCAGCTTATTACAAGGTGGACGGCTGAAGTTCGAGGTTAGGTTTGCCAGCTGTTTGTCACCTACACTGAAGCCGCACCTGGCAGACCTGCAGCTAAGCGGACGATAGCAGGTGGGTCACCTCCTGCATAGATCTCTGCTGTAGGTTGGTGGGCATGGAGTCATCCAGAGGATAAGAGTTCATTCAGCCCGCCATACCGCTGCTTCTAGGGATGTCCCTATCTAGGAATCTGCAGGGCTGCTACCTGGAAGTCAGCACACACCTTAATTTCCCATTACCACATTGACCTAGAGTCACGCCGGGATGCTGGTTTTGGGACCCCGGTTCTCCAGTCTTATTCCCCAGGTAGCATCGGAGGTGTGCACCTTGCCCCCCGCCTGGAGAACTGCTAGGAGTTCGCCAGACAGTGTGGATTGAACAACATATCCACATCCTAGAATTACAGGTTACTCACCTGTAACAGGAGATCTTACTTGAGGGCTCTTGCAGTAGGTAATTACATATAGGACTGATGTCGGCGGGTGGCAGGACCCCACGGAAAACTTTCTAGCTAGCAGTCCCTGGCGAGGACCGCCCCCACGCAGACTGGTTGTGGCTATCGCCGGTATAAAGGGGCGGTCCCGACGCCCGCCTTTCCAGTTCTTTCCGCCATCAGCTCGTGCAGCGCTCTGCGGTGAAGTTCGTGCTCAGCCCTGTTGCTTCGTAGTTTTTACGAAAGTATCAGTATTTTGCCATTTATTCGTCAGGTGAACGTCGGTTTATGTTGTACCTTCAAAAATAAGTCGACTCGTGGCGGCGCCCAACTGCCTCACAAAGGCGGTCACTCCCTCTGCCTTTTTGTTTAGGCCCGACCACAGATCGACAAGTGCCCACATTGCCTGCATTTCAACGCTACCCGCAGAGCGACGCCAGCAGTCTTTGGAAGCCCATCTCCTTAAAAGAAGATGTCTGCAATGGAGAAGGAGTTGAAGAAGCTTAGGCAGGTGTCAACCTCCCCAGAAGGACACGAAGTGGGACAAAGAAAGGCACGGAGAAGCCTCCTCTTCATGACTCTGGCTGGAGCAGGCTAAAATAAGTCCCTCTGAGATCGCTGTGACAGCCTCCAAGGCTTTGGAGGAGGCATCGGCCCGCCCGTCGGGTTTGCGTTCGAGCCCTTGGTGCCTCCAGGCAAAGGAAGCTTCCCCCCAGTACTGCTGCAGGCTTGCGGCCCTACTGGTATGGGCGCCTCCCACCAAACCGGACTTGACTCCTCCGGCGTTCGCCCGGGAGAAGGTCGCTAAGACGCCTGACCACCGGGCGGCGCATGGCAGCGTCCCCTCGACTGGCCCACTTCCCACCTCTGCCCGCCTCCGACGAGGGACCCCAGCTGGACGCCGCTCCTCTGGCGTCCGCCGATTCGACTCCTAAGTCGCACGCCGCTCCTCCGTCGAGGCGCCAGGCATTGGAGCCACGACAGACTCTCCATCGCCTGTCGCCTCAGGTTCCTCAGCCTTTGCTGCCGTCCGGGAGCCAAGTGGACCGGGACTTCTCTCCTCCGTCCCCAGGCGAGCTTGGGAGGTTTTCACCATCGGACCCTTCTCCTCGGAATCGGATCTGATGCCAGCCCCGGACGCTGGCCCCGACACCGCCCTCGGACGCCGCCCCTCCGGCCGGGCGAGGATATTCCTCTCCCATCGGGCCCTTCACCCCATGGGCCTATCACGGTTGATCCGCCCGTGGAGTTCCCTACTGGGCTGTCTGCTCCGGCAGCTTCCCGTACCTGGGTATCCGCTGTCCTATCCAACGCCAGTTTACCCCGGTCCACAGTATCCTGCGCCGGTACCCAGCGCCGACTCACCGACGCTGCAGTACCCGACACGCATTACCTAGCTCGGTATTCCCACAGCGGGTTACGGATACTCCCTCACGGATATAATCCGCATAACTATCCCTCCTCCTCTCCACACCGCCCCCAGGCCGCCGGTGGATCTTCAGGAGACTCTGGCCCCTGGTGGACTGAGGCCAAGCTCAGCTCACCAAGGAAGTTGAGACCGCCTCACGGCGATGGTGCCACCTCCGCTCCCGTGCGCCCTAGGCGGCACCTCTCTCTCCGCCTCCGGTTCCCGAGCTCTCCCTCGGGATCCAGAGAGGGGCAGGACACGTGTCCCCGTAAGGAACCCGTTCCTCCCTTAGACGAAGTTAGGAGTCTTACTCTGCTTCAAATTCTTCTTCTTCTCTGTCGGACTCTTGGATTCCTCCGACGGATGCTCCGAGAAAGACGATGAGCCTCGCCTCCGCCCAAGCCCGGCCAAGGACTCCTCCGAAGTTTCCTCCGGAGGATCCCTCCTTCATGGAGTTGCTCAGGAAAATCCAGGAAGTCCATCAGTGAGCGTTCCTTAGAGCCAGATCCTCAGTGGGTTAAACTCACGAACATCTGGACTTGCCCTTTGCGCCCCTACTCTAGTGCCACCCTGGATCGAGCCTCATGCCCACCTTGTTTCACTATTTGGAAACAGCCATCGGCTTTAGCCCCACTTCTCGGAAGTCCAACAGGCTATACCAGGCTCCGGAGGTGTAGACTTTCTAGACTCTCACCCCTGCAGACTGGGTTGTGATTAGCACTGCTCATGGCCGGTCAGCACACCCAAAACATTTGAGCTCGTCTCCCCGGATAAGGAATCTGCTTCTGGATCAGTATGGAAGGAAGATCTTTGCTTCTTCCACACTGGGGATCAGGCCCTAAATTATGTAGCACATATGGGGATTACCAGAAGGCTGTCCTTACCCAGGCAGAATCTAAGATTGACTCCTTGCCTGACTCCCAAGTCAAGCAGGAGTTAGCTGACCTTGTCCGGTCTGCCGCTCGGCCAGTCATCACATTCTGAGGACGACCTATGATGCAGTGGACACGGCAGGGTGGAGTTCCTGTCGCCCGTAAGTCTTCGATGTCACACCTGGCTTGGTGTCGGGTTTGGTCCCGAGGTGCAGTCAGCAATCCAAGAAGCACCTTTCAGGGTTCGGTGTTTTCGGTGGTGATGTCAAGGACATCATCACTGACTTAACAGGAGAAGGGGACGGCCCTTAAATCTGTGGATTCCATGTACCGTCCCCATCCCCTGCAGCGTAGTCCTTTTCTGAGCGCAGCCAGCCTCAAAAGCGGGAAACCCCAGGGAAGGCGGGCCACTAAATGTCGGGCCCCACAGCTGCCAGGCCCCGCCACTCAAAAAGCAGCAGGTGCCCCAGCTGCGGCGCTGCCTCACACCACCTGACTCACACCACCTGACTCCTTCCTCTCCCACCGCCTCCGGACTCTCCGGAGGAACCAGTAGGAGGGAGGTTCTCCCTCCACCTTCCGGGTTGGGAGAGGATAACATCAGATTCATGGGTGCTTCAGATCATAGCAGAGGGCACTCCATAGAGTTTCTGCGAAACCTCCATGTCACCCCCGTAGAACTCCTCTTATACAAGGGACCATCTTCCTTTGGTCAAGGAAGAAATATCTGCTCTCCTCGCAAAGCAGGCCATAGAACCCGCCCTCACCTTCACGGACGGGTTACTATTCCATTACTTCCTTGTACCAAAGAAGACGGAGATCTCAGACCCATTCTCGATCTCAGCTCCTGAACCTCTATGTGGAATACAAAAGTTCAGGATGCTCTCCCTTCAAACCCTCTTGCCCTTCTCCGGCCGGGCCAATGTCTTCTGCCAGTGGATATGCAGGATGCATACCTGCACATCCCCATTGCCCCTCACACCGAAGTTTCTCAGGTTTTGCTTCAGGGGACCATTACCAATTCCAGGCTCTCCCATTTGGTCTTTTCTCAGCTCCCGAGTCTTACCAAATGCCTGGCGGTGGTAGGGCCCACCTGCGTGCTTTGGGAGTTCAGGTTTTCCCTACCTGGACGACTGGCTCCTGGCGGCCTCGTCCAGGAGGAACTCCTGCATTTTCTCTCCCTCACCCAGCGGGTTTTCTGGCCTGGGTATCACCACCAACCATTCCAAGTCTCATCTGGACCCTTCCCAGAGACTCCAGTTCATCGGGGCAATCCTCGTCGACAGTCTGCAAGGCCTTCCTGCCTTTGGACAGGGGCCTCCCCTCCAGTCACAGATTTTCCTCTTCCGGAATGCAGGAAGGTTCAGCGAGGCCGGTGCTCCGTCTTTTGGGCTGATGGCGGCCGCATCCCGACAGTTCTCTTGTGGCTCCATGAGAATTTCTCAGTGGACTCTCCGCCTCAGTGGATCAACTTGTGAGCGACCTAGATCATCTGGTACTGATCTCCTCACTGATGATAAGAGACTTGCAATGGTGGATGGTTGAGAGAACCTGTTCCGGGGTCCCCTTCTTTCATCCTCCCCTCCTAGACTCTGACCACGGACACATCAGGCGAAGGTTGGAGCCCATCTGGGTCCTCACCGAACCCAGGGTTTATGGTCCAGACTGGAATTAGCTCTCCACAACAATGTGCTCGAACTACTTCGAGACACAGCTCTTGCAACAGGTTACACCATTAGGACTGAAGCCAGCAGGCGTCAGGACCCTAAGAAAAATTCTAGCTAGCTATCTTCAGCGGTGACCGCCCCGACGCTGGTCCCGCCTCCAGCGCCAAGTGAGTACATAAGGGGCGGTCCGCCAGATTCCAGTTCTTTCCCTATCGACTTGCATGTCTCGACCCTCGGTTCAGCTTCTAGCGCGACGTGGTGTAAAGTGTTTTCCCACGGGAAATTCGCTCTCTCAGTTTTTTCTCTGATGTCTCTCCGACCTCGAGTCGCGCCTGTAGAAGCAGATCCCATTCAGGATCCGCACTCTGCCTGTGTCCGGTGCCTAGGCCCAGACCCACGACACCGGTCCTGCACCTTTGCCAGGGTTTCAGCAGCAGAACCCGGATCCGTTGCCAGAAGGCTCTACAGGCATTCCTGCTCAAGGAACAGCTCAAGACCATGGCTTCCAAGGGGACTCTTGCAGAAGACCGCAAGCATGCTGAGAAGCATAGAGAGAAGACCCTTCCAGGTCCCCATCTAGGGCCTCCGAGTCGCACAGCTCCGGCTCCAGGTCAGACCGCTCTCCTTCCCGGGCCAGCTCTCAGCCTCCTCTTCTCAGGCCAAGACTCCCAGGCCTTCCTCGTCCTCCAAGGCCCTGGCTAAGTCAGGAGATCGTCACCATCACCACAAGTCGGGTTCCCGCCATTTCTGAACCCGACGTCCAGGTCCGCCTCCTGCCTCCTCCTCCAAACGGAAGACCAAGAGCTCACCTCACTTAAGAGGCCGTTGGACCTGGCGTCGGCTTGCCCACGCCAGCCTCTGTCCACGGGTCCCCAAAGCCGACCGTCCGTCAGAAGACCGTCGCCGGCCAGGCTAACTCATCACCGGGCCGGGCGCCCGCTCAATCGAGAAGAGGACTGACGCCTCCGACCGGCGTCGGTCAGGAGACCATCACTGAGGAGGAGTTGACTCAGCCCGAGGACCAGGCGGGTGACCCGGTCCTGTTGAGACTCCCAGGGAACCCTCTCCGCAACCCGAGCCCCTGTGGAGCCGATGCGGGACCCGACAACCGACCACGGCGCCCAGTCCGTCGTCGGGCCTTTCTTTTCAGAGGTGAAGGAGCTTTCACTTACTGGTGGGATACCATCAAAAGGACATGGTCCCCACTCCACCTCCTTCCACCTCCTCCTCCTCCTACACCGGTTACTCCCCCGGTTCCTCGCCCCCCTTCTCCATCTGGGTCTGCAGGCTGGTTGCCTCCTCCCGGAAGCCCAGGACCCCTCCAAGGGGAGACCAGACAAAGGAGACCTCCGTCCAGATCCTCTTCTAGGTCACCCAGCCTAAGAGACCCAGAAGGACGCCACCGTTCGCCTTGACGGAGGACACGGGATCAGTTTTCAACATCCAGATCCCCATCTCCTCTCCATCCTTCTCCGGACCCACGTGAGCTTCCAAAGTCTCCTCCGGATGACCCTTCGTTCTCGGATATCATGAGACACATCCAAGAGAACATGGGATGGGATGCGGAAGAGTTAGACCCAGAAGGCTCGCCTTGCAAAGTATCTTCGCAGAAGGACCCCAAGCCTGTGGTGGTGCCACCCTTGGTAGACACTTTCGTGGCGTTACCAAGGCAGCGTGGAAGCGTCCACATTCACTCCCGGCGATGCCAAGAAAGCTGACCGCCTGTACAAGGCTCCAAGAGAAGACCAGTCCTTGGCTCAGCATCCTCAGGCTGACTCTCTGGTCATAACAGCCTCACATGACCGGTCCCAGAGACCCAACATTTGAGCACCCTGCCACGGACCCAGAGTCCAAGCAGCTGGACGCCATGGGTAGGTGCACGATGTCTTCATACCTGCGCCATCAGATCCCTGAATTATTTGACCCACATGGTGCAGTTCCAAAATGCCCTGTGGGAGCAGGGTCTGGATCCGGCTGAGAAGTTGCCAGAAGGTGAGCAGAAGGAGGAGATGTTGCAGCTCCTCCGTCACGGTTCAGACGTGGGAACCCAGGTGCTATGAGCAGCGTATGACTCCGTGGACTCTCGGCCCGAGCAGACTTCAGGCGTATGCCTCGGAGGCACTCTTGGCTCCGTGTCTCCGGTTTTACCCTGGACGTCCAGAAAAACATCATGGATGCCCCATTCGAGGAGAAGTTTTATTTGGTAAACCCTCAGAGAAGATAATTACCAAACTCCAAGAGGCGGGAAGGTGGTGAGGTCGGTTCAGGCCATGTACCGACCCAAGCTTAAGTTCCTTTCGTAGGAATCAAAGCGATTTAAGTAGACCGGACTGAGACAACAGTCCTGCCCGCTCCACAACAGAGGGCTCCGGTTTCCGCAGAGCCCAGGAAAACAGCCCACAGGTCGAGGCCAGCGCACTTCTGAAGCCGCCCAGTCAGCGGGCCTCAGCTGCCACAGCCTGACTCCTTTCCTCGCCCCGCCTCAGGATCAATGGGATTTCATGGTGGGGGTCGCATTGCAATTTCCTGCCAGGATGGCAGTCTATAACCACCGACAGGTGGGTTCTCCAGATGGTTGGAAGAGGCCACTTTATAGAATTCGAGGAAAAGCCACCCTCGAGGCCTCCTCTGCTCTCCGATACCGGATCAGCAAAGTCATTGATCAGACAAGAAGTACTCGCGCTCCTGCAAAGGGAGCGAGAGTAAATCCCCAGAGAACCAGAGAGGACACGGATACTATTCCCACTTCTTCCTGGTTCCAAAGAAAACAGGGGACCTCCGTCCGATTCTGGACCTTAGCGACCTCAATTTGTCGGGTCGCCTACAAAAGATTCCGCATGGTAACTCTTCCGGGTCTTATTCCCATGCTGAAGCAGGACGCCTTTTACGCCTCTAGACATGCAGGATGCTTACCTGCACATCCCTATAGCTCAAGCGCACAAGAGGTTCCTGCGCTCGAGTTTCTCGGCCATCATCTTCAGTTCCTAGCCCTTCCATTCGGGCTGTCATCGGCACCCAGGGTCTTTACCAAATGCATGGCAGTCGTGGCAGCTCTCTAAGGAGACATGGCCATTATGTGTTCCCACCTGGACGATTGACTTCTCATGGCGTCTCCAGAGAAGCGTTGTTACGGCGATCCAGAGTACCCAGGACCTGTTTCGATCTCTGGGTATCCTAATCAACCACGAAGTCTCTCCTGGTACTGTCGCAGAAGCTGCAGTTCATAGGCGCAGTACTGGACACTGTTCAGGAAGAGCATTTCTTCCAGACGACAGAGCGAGGCGCATCAGATCCCTCATCAGGAGCTTGTCGAACAAGACCGCCCCAGCCAGGTGGTCGGTCCTTCGCTTGTTCCGGACACATGGCTGTGGCCATTCCTACTGTCCCTTTCGCAAGGCTCCACATGCAGTAACTCAGTGGATGCTCAAGGTGCAATGGGACCAAAGGCAAGACACATGCAGCTTCCGGTCAGAATCACGATACCGTGATTCGAGACTGGCAGTGGTGGCTAGACCCAGGGACACTCTCTCAGGGCGTCCCATTTATAGCGCTGTCCCGGAGGTAATCCTCACCACAGACACCTCAGGTCTAGGGTGGGAGCACACCTGGATGGGGTGAAGTCCCAGGAACGTGGACCCTCAGGAGGCCCACCTCCATATCAACGCCCTAGAGATGAGGCGGTCCTTTATGCCCTGCAGGCATTTCAGTCAGAGATCCCGCGAGTACTCTTCTGCTTCAGACAGACAACACGCGGTGATGTATTACCTCAGCAAACAAGGAGGCGCACACTCTACCCCTTTGCAGGGAGGCCATGAGGTGTGGGATTGGGTAATCCGACACGGCGAACCTGATCACAGTACATGTTCCTGGGGTGGACAACACAATTGCAGACGGCCTGAGTCGCTCCCAGGCCAGAGTCCACAGTGGGAACTTCTTCAGGAGGTAGCAGAGGATCTGTTTCTTCGATGGGGAACTCCAGAGTTGGACTTGTTCGATTCTCCATCCAACAAACTGCCCAATTTTTGCTCGCTAGATCCAGGGCCTGGTGTTTTCTGGCGAGACGCGTTGTCCCTCTCCTGGGTGGACAGATTCTCTATGCTTTCCCTCCTTCCCGATGATCAGAGAGTTCTTCTCAAACTGTGCAGGAGCATGCAACAATGATCCTGGTGGCCCTTTCTGGCCCAGACAGATCTGGTTCCCTTTGCTAATACAGCTATCCCGGAACCTCCGCTCCCGTTGCCATTCAGCTCCCATCTCTTGTCTCAGGAGGAGGGTTCACTGGTCCACCCGGACTTACGCTCACTGAACCTGCATGCATGGCTCTAGAGACATAGCCATTTCTGACATGGGGTCTCGCAAGAGGTTGCGGAAGTTCTTTCTGCAGCCAGAGAAACCCGACAGCACTTGTCTGACGTATGCCATGAAATGGCCGCCGTTTTTTGTCTATGGTCGCAAACACGCGACCTTTCCCCCTGAGATTGTCCGGTGAAAGCGGTGTTGAGTACCTGCTCTCCCTTTTTCGCCTGGGTCTAGCCTACTCCTCTATTAAGGTGCACCTCTGTGCCATTTCAGCTTATCACCACTGGTGGACAGCGACAGTGGCAATACTAGATGCCTGTCGAGAATTCTTGAGAGGGGTGTTACATCTTAGGTCACCCATTAAGGACCCAGTGCCTCCATGGGACTTGCTCTTTGTCCTGGAGCAACTCACGCCCCCCTTTGAACCTGCTGTGGATTGCGAGCTGCGTTTTCTGTCGTGAAAAGCGTTGTTTTTGGTTGCTGTTCGTCAGCGAAAGTTTCTGAGCTTCATGCTCTTATGTGTAAGGAGCCTTATTTAATTTTCCGCGGACAGAGTATCCCTGAGGATGAATCCAAATTCTTGCCTAAGGTGGTTTCACACTCACCTCAATCAGGATATTGACCTGCCGGTCTATTTCCTAATTATTCTAATAGAGGAGAGGCGCTGCTTCACACCCTGGATGTTCACGCAGCTTAAGGTACTACCTGAGCAGAACTAAGCAGCCAGTAATCGGAGCAACTTTTCGCTTCCTTTACTGAAAGGATGATGGGCCAACCAGTATCCAAACAGTCCCTGTCTCGCTGGCTTGTCCAGTGCATCTCATACTGTTATGATATCAAACAAAAGCCCCTCCGGGATCAGTCCGGGGCCATTCCACTAGGAGTGGCCACCTCCTTTGCAGCACTTTGAAGCGTCTCCACTTCTGCCATTTGTGCTGCAGCCACTTGGAGCTCTGTACATACCTTTATCAGGCATTATAGCCTGGACATCGCTTCACGGCGAAGAGCGGCTCGGCCTGGCTGTGCTACAGGGTCTCCTGTCCTAGATTCAGGACCTGGAATGAACTTTCTAGTTTCCTCCTCCCAGAGTGTTTGCAAGCGCCTACTGCTTGGGAATCCGGTCTCATTTAGGTGTAACTGCTGCAGGAGCTGTGTCTGAAAGAAGATAGTACAGTTACGTAAGAACTTACTGTAACAGTAGATTTTCGAGAACAGCTCTTGCAGCAGGTACCTCCTGCCCACCTTCCCCTTGGAGGAGGCATGGCTTAAGCCTTTTTTAACAGGGATTTTTACCCTTTTGTCTTCTGTTGGTGGATCCTCGGTCTCCCATTTCAATGTCAGCCTGCGGCCGGAAGTCTCCGGTAGGGAGAACTGGAGGAGTCTGGGACCGCCCCTTATGTGCTACGCCTGACGCCAGAGGCGGGACCGACGTCGGGGCGGTCCCACTGAAGATAGCTAGCTGGAATTTTTCCATGGGTCCTGACGCCTGCCGGCTTCAGTCCTAATGGTGTAACCTGCTGCAAGACCTGTTCTCGAAGATCTACTGTTACGGTAAGTTCTTATGTAGCTGTACTTTCTGTATGCCCTCCAAGCCCTTCACCAATACATCCTTCCTGGCCACCTGGCGTCAAGCGGACAACATGTGCGTGGTGTGGTACATCAACAAGCAGGAGGGACTGTTCCTACCTGCTGTGCAGAGAAGCAATGAGGGTTTGGGAATGGGCCACGCTCACAACCTTCACCTCATGGCATCCATGTTCCAGGAGTCGACAATGTCCTGGCAGACAAGTTAAGTCGTTCCTCGGCTCTGCCACATGAGTGGGAACTGGACCAAAAGGTTCTAAATGGCATTTTCCAACTTTGGGGACTCCACAGGTAGACCTGTTCGCCTCTTCCCAAAGCATAAAACTTCCCACCTTTTGCTCGCTCGCTCGCTCCAGGCGGCGCTCTGGAGCGGCGCTCTGTCTCTAAGCTGGAAGGACAGATTCGTCTATGCTTTCCCCAATTCCTCTGGTCCCTCGTGTGTTGCAGAAACTTGCATTGGAAGGAGCGAGAATGATTCTGATCGCCCCTTTCTGGCCCAGGCAAATCTGGTTCTCTCTTCTACAACAATACCAGAGGTTCCTCCTCTCCCTCTTCCTTTATCTCGGGATTGCTGACCCAGGATCAGGGACCCTGGTCCATCCGGGACTCAAGTCTCTACAACTTCATGCATGGCTCCTGCAGACCTAGCCCAATCTCGTTTTGGCGTCTCTCCTAAGGTGGCGGAAATTCTGGGGAGGCTAGAAAACCCTCCACTTGGTCCACCTACACTATGAAATGGAAGCGATTTTCCATTTGGGCTGCCTCAAGGAACGTGGAGCCTTTCTCCTGTCCTGTGGCTGTTCTGCTGGATTATTTGCGTCATCTTTTCAACCTGGGTCTCAGTCACTCCTCTTTGAAGGTTCACATGGCTGCTATTTCAGCCTACTATGTTCCTTTTGCTGATAAAGCCTTTGCCCAATTAGAGGTATCAAGACCTTTCTCAGAGGGTCCTTCATCTCAGGTCCCTGTTGGACTCCCTCCCCCTTGGGATTTGAACTTTGTTCTTGAGAAACTTACCTTCCTCCTTTGAGCCTAGGGCTTCCGCAGACTTGAAGTTTTATCGTGAAGACGCCTTCCTGGTGGCCATTACTTCTGCTCGCAGAATTTTTGAGCTCCAGGTCCTTATGTGTAAAGTCCCCTATCTGATTTTTCACAAAGAGCGAGTAGCTCTTCGCACAAACCCTAAGTTTCTTCCGAAAGTGGTAGCGAGTCTACCTGAAATCAGTCTATTGAGTTCCTGCCTTTTGCACCGAGTACTCAACCAGGAGAATACTTTCTCCATACCATGGATGTCCACAGGATTCTGAGATACTACACCGATAGGACGAAGGATCTCAGAAAGACTGATCAGTTGTTCATCTCTTTTGCTCACAAAGGGAAGGCAATGCTGTCCCCAAGCAATGCCTATCAAAGTGGTTAGCTCATTGCATCACTTTCTGCTATGACAAGTACAAGAAGACCTCCCGGGTCAAGTCAGAAGTCACTCCACTCGTGGAGTAGCAGCCTCTCTGGCTTGTTTCAAGAATGTGTCTTGCGGACATCTGTGCTGCCGCCACCTGGACTTCCGTCCATACTTTTCTGTAAACATTACAGTTTGGACATTGTCTCTCACCGTAGAGCAGGCTTGGGTTAGCGGTCTTGCAAGGCCTCCTGTCTTATGCCTGCAAGCTTTTGCTACTTCTTGGAGTAGTTCCTCCTCCTGGTGCCTTTCATTTGTTCCAGACTGCTTGGGATTCAGTCCTGTATGTAATTACCTACTGCAAGAAACTCTCTCAAGATCTACTATTCTGGAAAGTTCTTCACGCCAACTGTACTTTCTAGGAGTGGTACATGTTGTTCATCCACACAATCCACCTGACCTCCCCGATTGGAGCCAGCAACCTGGTTTCCAGCGGCTAGATCTTGCACTTGGGTGGAGCAGGGTTTTACCACCTGGGTAGTGGGAGGAGCCAGCTTGAAGACTTTTCGGCCCCAACTTAAAGCGGCAAGGAACCTGCCAGACAGTGTGGATGAACAACATATACCACTCCTAGAACTCTTGCCTATGAAGTGCACCAACTGTACTTGTTACCCATCAAATTTTCGTTTCATATTAAATCAGTGTTGCAATTTTGATTCTGGAGTGACACTGAATTTAATTGAGTTGAACTTCTGAATGTTGTGCCTGTTAATGAACATTGCCACCTGCAGTTAGGCCACTGAAGTAAAGAAATGTGCCTGCTCCTTATCATAGAAGCCATCTACATACAATAGAAGAACCAGCTAATGAGCATTTCTGTTTCCTTGGACTGTGTGTTTTCGTGGTTGTATAGTGCCCCCTTCCACCAAGTTATCACCTGGATACCCCTAGACATAGGGAGTTGGGGGCTGGCATGTCAATCAGTCAGTCAAAACTTTATTTAACCAGGCAATTCATACTTGAGCAAGCTCATTTGCAAGATGGTTCTGGGTTGAAAACAGCAAGTGAAAACAGAGACTGGTAATCACAATACAGAGCCAGTAACATAAGACGTACAGCACTATTACAAATGGGAGGAGTACAATAATGGCAAGTTATAAGGGTAATAGTTACAGTAAGTAAAAGGGAAGTTGACAGGTAAGAAGAGGGTGGAGGGAAAGGGCTGACAGGATACTGGATCATCTTATATTTATTTACTTTTTGTTGACGGGTAAGTGCACTAGACAAATCCTACCTATTTTCAGGCACGACCCGGTGGAGGAGAGATACAGATGAATGCCAACTGACCTTGAACGGATTAAGCTGTTGGTGGTATTTTTAGTGAATGAGGAAATTTCACCAGGACACTGGGAAATTCCCCTACTCTGCTTCCTGTGAGCAGGGGACCCACTTTCCTGTGGGACCAAGATGGCGGCTCCATGGATCCTGGTGGAGGAGGACTGCATACAGGAGAGACACAGACAGAAGACAAGGAATCCCTTTCTGTTTCAGTATCTCTTGTGGACAATGGTGGCTCTTTGAGACTATTGGGAGAGGAACAGTCTCAGGATGGCCGACAACAGTGGAGGAGCTCAGATGCAAGAGAGCTAACAGGCTTTACCCAGAGCAGAGGGAATGATACGGCTGGAATGCACCCGAGTGGTGGCCAGCAAAATGTATCTAACCCCTCAAAACACAGTATTCAGCTGGAAGGTGAAAATGCACCTAAGTGCAGCACATACGAGGAGTATGTCTAGCTTTAATTGCAAGAGCATATCGCTTTAAATCCAAAACCCGAAGTGCGACTTCTAAATGCCAAGACAGCTGATGATGCTTGGAAGATGAACAAGCTGTCACTATATTACAAGAGAAACAACGCCTTTGGGAGAAGGGTGCTATGGATTATCAAATTGCTCAGCTTGCTGCTGAAGAGATTCGGAAGCGAAAGAGACCGGGTAGATTCACCCTTGGGTCATACAGGTACCGACTTGAAAATACATAAAGGTGCAGACAGCCCTGAGGGAAACAAGCTTGTTGCGAAGATTTCAGGGATATAGAGTAGAATTTTCTCCCGCATGGTCCCAGATATCGCCCTGAAAAGGGTGGGTGCCTGCTGTTGATCGGGTCAGTGGATCACGGACCCTGCCATACCAATTCCAGGTATGGATCATACCTCTCTTGCAGTTTTAGATGGTCCCAATTCTGAGACTAGTGTTCCTGCAGCTAGGTCTGAGGGTAGTTTAGACCCTGGTTCTATAATACAGAATGTAGAATTATCCGACGTAAACAGGCCTTTAATGGATCCAGGTGCTGTGGTTAACCACAACCAGCCAGTTAGTCCTAAACTAGGATCAAAATCACCTCAACAATGCCAAAGTGGGATTTGGAGGAAAATGCCAACCAAAATAAAGCTACTAATGATATGGACCTGATGCTGATCAAAATACCCCACCACATCTTACAACCCCAACTACCTCCTATACTAGCCTTTTCTTAAACCTGTTTCCTTGGCTAAAGGCGAAATGCTATAAGGCTGAGGTTTTGGGACCCACTGATACCATGCCTGACAGATTCTATGTGGGAAAGTCTTACTTACACAAATGCTGGGTTTCACGCCCAGTGAGGTGTATGCCTTGATTCATACACCAGGGGACAATATGTTGACATTAGTTTTGATCATGCAGATATGTTAAACAAATTTGGATGAAATACGCATTATTAAAGACTAATCCTGCTTGGGTCCATTTTCATGCCATACCATTAACCAAACAGACATTCAGGGTTATTACTGTATTGTTCCGTGAATGAGGGTTAATGTGGAGGATATCTCCTATTGGTTGGAGAAAAGTGTACCCTGAAAAGAAACCAGAGCCCATTCTTGATGCAGAAGGATTTTGGAATGGTGGTTGGAGATTAAAAGTTAATTTAAACCAAACCAGAAGGTTTACAACATCTTCCCAGTTGCTTTTATTTGGGAAGGGATAAAGGATTTATCTTTATCCAGGACAGCCCCATCACTGTTATAAATGTGGTTCTGGTAGACACCTTAGCAGGAATTGTGAAGTCATCAAATGTGTCCAGTGTGGAGAATTGGGGCATACAATGTCAGATTGTCATCATCCAGCTAAATGCTTACTTTGTGAAGAACCCATGTATTTACTGACTGTCCTTGGGCTGCCCAAAATAAAACAAATGGAGATTTTTACGTAGCAGGATTTTACCTAAATACAGCAGTACATGTGGTCCAGAGGCAAAAACCTGTACCTCCCCTCCACCCTAAGTAGGCCTGAAACCATACCTAGTATGGAATGTGGACATTCGGAAATTGTATCAACTGCTCCCTCCAGGAGAGGAGAACTTAATATCTACTAAAATGGTGATGGGCCAGGTTATTCCTAATACTATGCCTTCCACCCCTTCCACCTGAAGAATCTTTTAACCTCATTACTGCCAGGCGTCGCAGTTTAAGATCCAGGACCTCTAAAATACCTATATCTGAACAAGGTTTGACACCCTCCAGAATGCATTTTGGTATTACAGGAAGACATAGGTACTGAGTCAGATTCCACCTCGGTCCATTCTTCACAACCTGAAGGATCTTCTGATCCAGAACCGTCTGCTGATGTTATGGATACAGTGAAAATAAAAAAGGGTCAACCTGGGACGAGAAAATCTACAAAAGAAATAATAAAAGTAAAAGGAACATTGATATGAGTTATGACAACACCTTCTTTCCCCTTCCTTTTCTGTCTGTGTTTTTGAATATAACTTTGGCATCCTTAAATGTTAATAGTATTCAGTCAAATAGGAAGCAAGTGTTGATATATTCACTATTTGATGGAGGCAAAGATGATGTAGTTTATTTTCAAGATACTCTGTTACATACCAGGTTTGAGGTAGAACAGGCCACTGAAAGGTGGAAATGGGAGTAATGTTTATTGGTCTGTTGGTGAAGAGCTATGCAGGGGTAGGTATAGCAGTTAATAATCCTACAGCACGCCTGGAGTTCAACTTATAGATGTTTTGCGGATTACGTATTATTGTTAGATATGATACTTAACGATTTACACTGTAGATTTATTAATGTTTACGCTCCATAAGCTAAATCTGTGAGAATAGCATTATTTAAGACTTTATTGCCCTATTTGTTCACTTCTAGATTTGTGCTTGTAGGTGGAGATTTTAATTGTAGCCGTTATCATACGGATAGAGGTATACAATCCACAGTTATTTTGTGATACTAGTGTCTTAATGATTTATTGACACTGTCAGGATTGGTTGAAATTTTGATTTATTAGGTAAACCACAAAAACATTTTTCAAGGTACTAAAGCAACAATGAGAGATTCCTGGTTTATTTCAGATACTTTAACAATACAAAAGCTCAAACTATACCAGTTGCACCTTCTGGTCATGTGATACTTGAGATTCTGATAGGTAGTTATGAAATAATGCATAGAGGACCAGGATATTGGCGTCTTAACCTGGAATTACTTAAGTTACCAACTGTTGAAGAAGGAATTTTGGCAGTACTACAGGCAAGGAAATCAGTGGTTAGCCTCTATGATTCGATTATAGAGATTGGTGGGAAGATAGAAAAATAGATATAAGACAGTATTTCCAAATAATTGGCAAGATTAATGGGAAATTTAATAAAGATACATATCTAAAAACAAAACAACAGTTTTAGACTTACATTTTATAGTTGCACAAGGGATTATACAACCTTATCTGAATTAGATAGAATTTGAAAATTATTAAATTCAACACAATATAGTAGATATAAATCCTTAGATGTAGAAAGAAGATTTGGTTCCCAAGGAGGTAAAGCCTTTTATGGACCCTATCAGTTTTGTGCTGAACAAAGACATCAAAATATATGGCAGAGGTTTGTGACTCTACAGGTAAAAATATACGACCAGGAAAGATATTATGAATGCTTTAGATAATCATATACAGCAGTAATTTGGATATGCTACTGTTTCTGGTTCCCCATTCCTTATGGTTAGCTCAAGTGATTTCACCTATGCTTGATAAACATAGCAGAGACATGTTACTTGTTGATATAACATCTTTACAAGTATCGGCTAGTTCTAGGGACATGGATATGTTGTTCATCCACACTGTCTGGCAGGTATCCTTGCCGCTTTAAATCTTGCGGAAGGTCTTCAACTGGCTCCTCCCACCCACCGGGTGGTAAAACTCTCAGCTCCGCCCCATGATGCCAGATCTTCCTTACCTTGGAAGCTTAGGTTCCTCCTTAACGCTCTGCTTATAAGACTGATTCCTATTCTTGGTTTTCGAATTTAAAGTTTTGCATTTCTAGACTTGGTCTTCTATCCCTCACGGCTAGATGGACAAATCGACTCCCGGTTTTCGGAGATGCCCTTGCGGCAGAAGATGTCTCTGACGGATCCGCACTCCATGTGTGTCTACTGTTTAGGCCTTGAGCACGACCCACAGGCTTGCGACCTGTGCTCTTCCTTCTCAGCCTACATCCTCGAGAGCCGTGCTGCCCGTTTACAACTGGGGCACCCTGAAAGCGTTTTCCTCCGGTGAAGTCAAAAGAGCCCGGTCAGCGGTTTCCACAGCGGCGGGCTCGGCGGATCAGCTAGAGCAGATGATCGCCTCGAGAGGAGGCGGCGCGGGCCGATCTTCCTCGCCGCGTCATTTATCCCGCTCTCCCTGGGCTCCTCTTATACAGCTTCCTTTAAGGAGCTTTGTCTGTCCCTCTCCACTAGAGGAGGGACCAACATCTGCTGTACCTTCTTCTCGGTCCAGAAGAAGGACAAGGGTAAGATCCCTCACGTCGATGCTCTTGGGAGCGGAAAGGTCCCTCTCCCGAGGTTGTCGGCCATCGACTTGATGATCATTTGGCTTGGCCACTGGTCTCCACGGTGTCCCGTCAGGTCAGTTGACCGAGACTCCCGTCGCGCAGTCGAGATCTTTCTCGACCTGTTGGACGGGTTGTCGACTAGGCGTGGCAATCCTCTCTCACCGGTTCCCTGAGGAGTTGAGGATCCGTGGGCTTGCCAGTGCCTCCGGTTCTGGAGCCCTCGGGTGAACCCTCGAGTCGAGGGAGAGCCTGTTCCACCGTCCCTCCCGCACGTCCTCGGAAAAGCGAGGTTCTTGGTCTCGGTCTCGGGACTTCTTTGCGGTCCAGCGATCCACCGTCATAAAGGCGGTCTCGGTCTCGGCTTGCAGCATTGCATGATGCCCGCCCCGCTCGGCCTCGTCCTCCTCCTTGGGCAGGGGAGGCTTCGGCGTAAGTTACGTCGATGATACGAGGACCTCATGTGGCAATAGCTCCTTCTGACCGGGAACAAGCCCGACGCCGCCTTCCCGCCATTAAGTGGCTGTCACGAGAGGCGAAACAACCCTCGTCTTACCGAGGAGCCTGTTCCCAGGCGGTTGTTCGGCCAAAACCAGCTGCTCCACCGATTCTGGTGGAACCTCCACCTCACAGCCGTTATATGGGGCTCCGGCCAAGAACTCTCGGTCGGCTCAGGGACTGCCCCATAGGCTGTCTGTTCTCCCTCACTCCCGATCGACCTCGGCAGGTGGAGGGTGGCTCAGGCCGAGGCAGCTCTGCGGACTCTTCAGAGTCTGATGGCGATTCCTCCCTTTTCTCCAGGCGAGGTAGACTTGGAGTCCTCTGGAGGTCAGTCGATGGACGATAGCCCTTCGTCCTATCTGGGATTGCCCGGCTCATCTCGGAGTCTACGGGATGACTCGAACCTGTGTCTAAGCGGGCCAGGTATCCCCTCACGGGAGATACTGGACGAGGAATTCCCCTCGGAGGCCTTTCCAGTGGCCGAGGCCATAGTGGGCCCGGCCTTGGAGCTCTGGCAGCGCCCTAGCTTTCTGTCCTGCGCCTCGGCCAGGATGTCCAGGAAGTATCACGGTCCCTACCGGTTCCTTGTCCGTTTTTGAACACCTCAGCCGAGGGCTAGTTACTGACAGTGTTTTCGCTACCGGGAATGCTAGGGACGTGGACAAACCTCCGACAAGGTCCAAGAAATTGGACTATGCCAGGCAAAGTCTGTGCTGTGTCCTCCCTCGGCCTTCATCAGGCCAGTTCGGCCGTACTCATGGCACATTTCTCTCATGCCCTGTTGGGCTCCCTGGACAGTGGTTCCTCATCTTCTGGCGGACCTGCAGACCACGGTCAGGCAGGTGCGAGACACAGGGCAGGGCAGTGGCCAAACAGCAGCTTCAGACTGCTCTGGACATTGGAGACTCATGTGCCAGGTCAGTAGCGCCGCAGTGGCTATCGCCGTCGGGCATGGCTGAGGATATCCACCTTCACCTGGATACCCAGCACAAGTTGGCGGATGTCCCTTCCTGGGACTGACCTCTTGACCCTGGGGTGGAAGGTCACCTGCAGAGGATCGAGAAGTCCAATGCTACCTGGACTCTGTCTCATCCCACAGAAGGACAAGGCCGCAGAGCCGCAGCCTAAGCCCTTCGTCCCTCTGCCCGGTGCGTCCGGTCCAGCAACGTCAGGGCCAGCAGGCTCGACTTGGCATCCCAAACCCAAGCCTCGGCTTCCTCCTCCAGGAAGCAGGAGGTAAGGCCCTGGAGGTCCCTCGCGGTCCTTCCTCCAAGCCTGCCCAGTGATCGGGTTGAGGGTGTCGCTACACCCGTCACCTCACCCCAGGTGCCCCCGTGGGGCGGCTCGCCACTTTCTTTCCGCCTGGTCCGTTATCACCACAGACGGTGGGTGTTGGAAGTGGTGGAAAGGGCCTGCCTCTGGAGTTCGAGCAGGCCCCACCCTTCAGAGCCGTCGCACTCGGGGGCCTCGGGGTCTGAAGCCTCGCTGTCAGCTCGCCGAGCCGACATCGCACTCCTCCTCGAGAAGGAGGTGATAAGAGGTGGCGGACCCTCCCTCAGACCGGGGTTCATGTCCAGGTACTTCCTGGTTCAAGCGGATGGGGGCTGGCGCCCATTCTCGACCTACGACCTAAACAAGTTCCTAAGGTCTCGAACCTTCAGGATGGTCACTCTGGCTCAGATAATACCATCCTTGTAACACGGCGTGTGGTTCTGCTCTCTGGACCTGCAGGCGCGTTCTTTCACGTCCCTATCCGTCAGTCACATCAGAGGTTCCTTCGCCGAGCAGCGGGATCCTTTCGAGTTCCAAGCCATGCCCTTTGGCTTATCTCCAGCTCCCAGGGTCTTCACCAAATGCATGGCAGTGGTGACAGCATTCCTGCGCGAGGGGTCCGGGTTTACCCTTACCTGGATGATTGGCTGATAGCAGCCCCTCCAGACAGGAGGTGGAGTGGTCCAGAGATCTGGCCCTCCAGGTTTGCTCTCAGGTCGGCCTCCTCATCAAGCAGGCCAAGTCAGAACTCGAGCCGAAGCAGGTGATTCTTTTCATCTGGGCAGAGCTCGACTCTCTTGACAGAGCACAGCTCGGCGGACAGGGCGAGTTCTTTCCTCCTTTGCCCAATCATTTCTGGTTGGGCAGTGCACTGCCTGGGACTTCCTGGGTCTCATGGCGGCCTGTACCAGCGTGGTCTGTTGGGCCCGCTGGAACATCGCCTCCTTTAGTGAGGGCTGGCCAGCCAGTGGTCCCAAGCTGCGATCCATTGGACCAGCTAGTGGCGGTGACCAGAGGATGTGGGCAGCTCTCCAGTGGTGGACCGTTCCAGTTCATCTGCAGGAGAGCATCCCGTTTGTCCACCCGAGCAGACGGTCTCTCTATCGACCGATGCCTCTCTGATGGGTTGGGGTGCCCATCTGGGGAACACGGCGCCACGGCCTCTGGTCCCAGCGGGGAGTCGATGCCACATCAACCTGCTGGAGCTCGAGTAGTCCGCTTAGCTCTCACCGCCTTTGCTCCGTTTCTTGAGGTCAAGTGGTCCGGTCCAGAGCGGACAACACCACGACCATGTACTATCTAAACCGCCAGGGCTGGGCCGCTCCATGCTTCTATGCAAGGAAGCTCTCGCATCTGGTCACTCGTGTGCAGCCTGGGCGGATCTCCTAGCCATTCAGTGTGGCAGGGGCCTCCAACACCCTGGCCGATGCCCTAAGCCAGATAGGGGCTCGTCCCACGAGTGGTCTCTCCTGCCGTAGGTAGTACAAGATCTATTCTCCATTGGGGCACACCTCAGGTGGACCTGTTTGCCTCAGGGAGAATCTGAGCTGAGGCTGTTCCATGCCGCCCCCTCAGCAGGGATCGCTGCAGGGATGCCTTCTCAAGGCCATCGACCCGGGCCTCTTCTCGCCTTTCCCCGTTCCCCTTGATGCACAAGGTGCTTCTCAAAGCAAGGAGGGACAAGGCGCAGGTGATTCTGATAGCCCCAGACTGGCCCCGCCAGTACTGGTACCCAGATCTCCTCAGCCTCCGCCCAGGCTCCCGAGGCAGCTTCCAGCTCGCTCGACCTGCTCTGTCAATCAGGGAAGGTATTCCATCCGGACCTTCAATCCCTGCACCTGACGGCCTGGTTCCTGGCGGCTAGAGTTCCAGGCCTTGGGTCTTTCCAACGAGGTCCTCAACATAGTTGAGGCGTCCCGTGAAGTCGACCAGAAAATGCTACGCCTTCAAATGGGAGAGATTTTCCATTTGGTGCCAGGGCAGGGCCTGGACCCTTCCTCCTGTTCCTTGGCGAGCATATTGGACTACCTTTGGTCCTTTTCTCAGCAGGGCTTAGGTCGGCGACCCTTAAGGTGCACCTGGCAGCCATCTCTGCTTGCAGGCGCGGGCCGGGAGGCAGTCGAAGTTACGAGGTAGGTGAGTCTGGCGCCTTTTTCAAAGGCCTTGATCACATTCCCTCGGTGCAAGAACCTCCACCTCCGTAGGGATCTACTGCTGGTACTGGCAAAGCTCATGGGCAAGCCATTCGAACCAGTGCACAGGTGTGAACTCTCACCTGTCGTGGAAGACCGCCTTCTTGGTGGCTATCACGTCAGCCAGAAGGATGGGAGAGCTCCAGGTGCTCTGCATCAAGTCTCCTTACCTGGTCTTCCACAGGGACAAGTTGTCCTGCACCCCACCCAAATTCCTTCCGAAGGTGGTGTCGGAGTTTCACCTTAACCAGGTGCTGACTCTGCGGTGTTCTACCCCAATCACACCTCAGAGGCGAATATAGGTTCCATACTCTGACCCTAGAAGGGCGCCGCTACTATAAGGAGTGCACGGCTGAAATTGGGAGAGGTTTGCCAGCTGTTTGTCACCTACGCTGAAGCCGCACCTGGCAGACCTGCAGCCAAGTGGACGATAGGCAGGTGGGTCACCTCCTGCATAGATCTCTGCTATAAGTTGGCGGGCATGGAGCTCCCAGAGGATAAGAGCTCATTCTACCCGCCATACTGCTGCATCGGTGGCTGCTTCCAGGGACGTCCCTATCCAGGAAATCTGCAGGGCTGCTACCTGAAGTCAGCACACCTTCATCACCATTACCACATCGACATTGAGTCACGCCGGGATGCTGGTTTTGGGGCCTCGGTTCTCAGTCTCTATTCCCTAAGTAGGGGTGTGCCTTGCCTCCTTCTCCTGGAGAACTGCTAGAGTCTGCCAGACAGTGTGGATGAACAACATATACATGTCCCTAGAAATACAGGTTACTCACCTGTAACAGGAGTTCTAGGAATGGTGTATGTTGTTCATCCACACGCTACAACCTAGAGCTTCCAGCGGGCCAGATCTTGGCGTCATGGGCGGAGCCGAGTTTTACCACCGGGTGGGTGGGAGGAGCCAACTTGAAGACCTTCCGGCAAGATTTAAAGCGGCAAGGATACCTGCCAGACAGTGTGGATGAACAACATATACCATTCCTAGAACTCCTGTTACAGGTGAGTAACCTGTATTTTTCATTAACAAAGCAGGTACTGCCCCAGGGAGTGATGGTTTGCCATATGAGATATATAAAATAATTTTTACAACATTATTACAAGAATTTGTAGAGGTCTTAAGGAAATTCTGATTACAGGATTATTACCAAATAGGATGTCGGATGGTTTAGTGGTATTTATGTACAAAAAGGAGATAGAACTAAGTTATCAAATTGGAGGCCAATTACCCTGCTTAATACAGATTTTAAAATATTTACAAAACTGTTACATAATAGACTTATACCAAGGGCTGATTTTCTATTACACAGTTCTCAGGCATGTCAATACCAGGAAGAAAGATTTCTGATGGTTTAATATTACTAGAGAAATATTTCATAGAGGTAATACTGGTGAGCTTACAGGTCTTATTTTAGTCTGGATCAAGCTGAGGCTTTCGATAATGTAATCATGAGTATTTATGAGTTGTTTGGCTACATATGGCATTCCTGAAATGTTTATTAATTGGATTAAAACATATTTATAAGTCTGCTCTGCTAAAGCCTTTTGTAATGGGTGGATAGAGTCGTAGGTGTACTGTTTTAAAGGGAATACGGCAAGGTTGCCCTCTGAGTGCTTTACTATATTTATTTACCATTGATCCGCTACTTAGAATTGTGGATAAAACTAGAGGTATACAGGGTGTATCCTTTTCCTCGAAGACCCTGAAATAAAGAGCATTGCATATGCAGATGACATTTGTTTATAATAGGAAATATCCCATCAGCACATAATCTGGGAATAATTTTAACTAATTTTACGACTCATACTGGAGCTCAAATAAATTACCAGAAATCTTGTTGCCTTCCTCTTAATGCTGAAGATGTCACAGATGATATAATAATTGGGGTACCAGTATTAAAAGGACAGCCCTATTTTATGGATCTTATTTGGTTCTGGAGATTTGGCTTATCAGAATTGGATACTTAAATTGAATGAAGCACAAAATAAGGTTACTCTTTGGAATACTTGCGTTTAGCTAAATTAAAGTGAATCTACATGATGATAAAAACCTTTCTGTTACCCATATTTTTATATTTAAGTACAGTATATAGCTTACCGTCAACTTTAGAAACCAGAATATATAGTTGTTTTTTTTTATGTATCTGGGAAACGTTTAAATCCAATTAAAAGAGGCTTACTATTGAGAGAAAAAAGAAATAGAGGGTTGAAGATGATACAACCTGTGGTATTTTTTCACCATATATTTATATGCCAATTTATTCCCTTGGTAGCTCAAAAATTAATAGATGGTCCCCTTGGGTCTTAGATTCCTTGAGACCTATTTTCTCTATTTGGCCCATGTATGATAACCTTCCTCGACAAATTTCAATTTCTTATTTACCTGATCCAATGAGAACTTGCTTTGCTAAAATAAAGCTATGGGGTATTTCCAAGAGCATCTCCTTTCTTATACTCAGAAAAACTTGTATGAATCTTTGATTTGAAAATATTTTCAAGAGACAGCAGGATTTGATTCTTGTTCTTTGCCAGATAGATTACTGATAGATGAAATGCTGATTTCTCCTCGTATTCCTACTTTTATGTGGGATGTAACTGGCTAGCCTTGCATGGTCGCCCTAAATGTAGAGGAAATCTAAAGCATAGACAGGTGTCTGAGAGATATTGTCCTAGAGGAACATGTCCAGATGTAATTGAGACAATGCAGCATTTATTCCTAGAGTGCCTTTTATTCAAGGATTTTGTCAATCTATTCAACGTTGCTGGCCTACATCTCCGTTTGGTTTTATGACTTTAGAAATATTATGCCTTGGTATTTTGCCTTTTCTGTGGACGAAACATGATAGAGTAACAGTATGGTTATTTCTTGTTTGTTTTAAATTTTACATATGGTTTGTCTGGTGCAGATTGACTATTCAACAACTACATTTACTTCTAACAGGTTGTTTTTATGATAGAAACAGCAATTAAAGAAATCAGGTTGCAAGATTATAATTCAATCCAGTCAACAACCTTTCAAGGAAGATGGGCCTCTATTGATTGGTTATAATAGATATAAGTAAAATGAGTATGTATAGTAAGTATATATGTCTATTATATTTAAGCATGATATAGAATAAATAATTTAGAATTTGTGTTATCTGAGTATACCTATAAATTATGTGATTGTGTTTAAACATATGGTTTAGTTAAAATTATTGTGTGACTTAACACTGTTTGGTTTTACTTTGACATTTAGTATCTGCATATTGCTTTGTATAAATTGCTTTAGGTTTTGTACATTTTTGATTGTATGTTCCTTTCCAACTTTAATAAAAATTCCCTACTCTTTTCGATAAGTGCCATGGAATCTTTAACATCCACCTGAACTACCACCAGTCCAGGCACATGGGACCTCGGTTTAACGTCTCATCCGAAGACTGCACCTCAGAAGAGCAGCACCCTCTCATGCTGCACTACAGTGTCAGTACTGGGATATTAACCCAAGTTCCAGATGTGGGAACTGAACCACAGCCCTCTGATCTCGGCCTGAGAGGCAAGTGTGCTACCCTACTGAGCCACTGACACTGTTAAGACAGGGTTGCTATAGAAGCCAGGAAGCGGGGAAGAGAAGTGCTGATGTTGACAGAGTCAGTGCTAATGTCCATGGCCAAGGCAGGAGTATGGCGAGGTACTTATAAGTTTACCTGAGGCAGGCACAGGTATCCCTTAAGTAGTGTACAAGCAGCATTTTGAAAGCATGGGGACCAGGCAGCGAGACCAATTTTAGGGTCTGTATTCCAAGAGAAGGGAGAAAGCAGTAGGTGGCGGCTGAACCATGCAGCGTCTTTATTCGCAGTACCTTGAGAGGATACCAGAGCTAGTCTTCTCAGGCTATCGACCCCTGAGCTTTCACAAGAGGTTAGAGATATAGATCGGCCAGTCGATCAGTTGGGGCCCTATAAACCAAAGGAGAGCATTTGTTTGCCTCCTAGGGAAGAGCGAGAACCAGCCCAGAAACTTGAGGGAAGGCAACGATGTGTCCGTAGGGGTAAGTTCAGGACCAACCTTAAGGCACGGTGGTAGAGTGTGTCTAATTTATTCAAGACCAGAATGGGAAAATGGCTGTAAGGAAAGTCTGCATAATCAATCAGTGGAAGGAAGGTTGTTTGGTCTAGTCTCTTTCTGGCTACTAGTGTAAGCAAGTGTCTGATATGAAAGAATATGCCTAGTCGTTTCCTTACTTTCTTTTGAAGCTTGGACAATTGTGTCGTGAAGCTTAGCCTGTTGTCTAACCAGAATCCCAGGTACTTGAACTTGTCCACAGTTTCTAGTGGTTCACCTAGTAGTGTGTGAATCTGGGGTTTGCGGAGGCAGTGTGGCATGGAGAGATGGGGGTGGGGATGATCATGGGTTTAGTTTTTTGTTGCCTTAAGCAGTAGCTTAAGCTTTACAAGATTATGCTGAAGGGTGATAAAGTCCTGCTGGAGTTCCTTATGTGCGGCTTCAGAGGAGCGCTAATGGTGTGTGGAGAACCATATCATTGGCAACTAGATGTACATTAGCTGTGTGGATGCTGGTAACACTATTGTTAATGTAAATTGCAAAGAGTATGGGGCTCAGGATAGATCCTCGCGCACGTCCATACGAGAATTTTCAACGGAGACAAGTCACCTTGAGCTTTATTTGTTGCATTCTGTTGGTAAGATAGGACCAAACCATTGTAGTGCAGTGCTATCAAGGCCAGTCCTGCTCAAGATGTCAGGCAGGATGTTGTGGTCCACAGAATCAAAGGCCTTGCTAAGGTCTAAGAAGAGGGCATAAATATGTTTTTTTGCATCAACAGCAATTTGCCAATCATTAGACACTTTGGCAAGGGTCGACACCTTGCTATGCTTGGATCTAAAACTCGATTAGACTGAATTTAGAAGGTTTTCAGAGTCAAGGTACACTCTAAGTTGGGAGTTGATGATTTTTCCAATATTTTAGAAAGAGTTGGCAGAAGGAATAGGCCGGTCATTATTCAGATCCGATGGGTCACCAGATTTAAAGCGTGGAATTATATGAGCAGTTTTCCAAAGGGTGGTAGCTCACCACACATCGGGAGCAATTAAATAGGTGAGTGATGGGGGCTATCAAGTAATAGTAGCCTATTTTCAAAAAGTGGTTCTTGGTGGTCCACGCCGTCACTCTTATTTGTATCCAGGGTCAGTAGGAGGTCCTCAACTTGTTTGAGATTGGGCAAAAGCTGAATGAATGATTGTTTGGGTTGGGGGGCGCCAGAACTTGGACCATCCGTGGCGTCACCATGAACATTGAGCTTGCTGGCCAGGCAAGATCGAATGCTAGGCCAGCTATAGTTAAGTGATTGTTAAGCTGTTCAAGGATGTCCGCTTAATCGGTGTAAGTAGTAGCAGCTCCACGAACTTGTGGGTGGGGTGGGGGGAGAGAGGCTGGTGAATGACCTTCGACCTCTTTGAGGATTTTCCAAAATTTGCAGAGCTGTTCGTTTTCCTCAAGCACAGTTTGGAAAATCGGATTTATTCAGATCTAATCAGTTTGGTACAGGTGTTCCTTGCTATCTGAAAGGCTAGCCAGTTGGTGTCAGACTTTGTTTTCTTGCCCTTTTCACAGAACATCTCTGTCTCTGAGGGCTTTCTTCAAGGAGGGAGTGAACCAGTCAGGAGACTTTTTCCTAGTTTTGTCTTTCTAATGGGAGCATGTTTGTCTATCAGCCCTAGTAGAAGGTTTTGGAAGATGTTATAGGCCTCCGTGATAGTAGGAGCCAGATAAAAGTCCTGCTAGAGAATGTTGCCAAGATCTGCCAGAAAGGCAGTTGGGCAGAAGTTTGTTAAACTTCTTTTCAGTTTAAAGGAGGAGGAAAACTGACCATGTGGGAACATGCCCTACGCAGGCTGTAGCACTTAGATCACTATGAAAGACCACTGCGTGGGAAATATCGTGAGGCGTGTTGACAAGCATATGATCCAGAAGCAAGCTACGCTCTTTATGTTTTATTAGGACGGGTGACCTCAGGAGTGATCTGAGTCAGCCCATGTGCATCACAGAATTCCTTCAATTTATTGGAGCAACCACCCATCCAATTAAGGTTAAAATCACCCATAATTATGCATTCAAGATTCGCATTATCCAGTAGGGAGTGGAGGTGAGTAAGTATACCAAGCCCAGCTGAAGGTGGCCTGTAGCAGGCGGATATTAAGAGGGCTAACACTGGAGAGAGGGATAACTTAATGATGAGGCATTTAAATTCATTGGTCATAGCGGTCTGGACAATGACTGTGAGTAGATATTTATCCTTAATATAGATGGTGACTCCCCACCTCTTGTAAGCCTGTCACACCTAAACAGATAGTATCCATGTATGTTAATGGTTTTATCGGGATGTGGTTTGAGAGCCATGCTCTGAGATCATAAGTATGTCTGGAGACGTATGAAATACCCAGGCTTGAACCATGTAAAATTTTGTGAGAAGGCTGCAGACATTCATGTGAAGAAAGCTTAGCCCTTTAACTGCGAGAGCTCAACGCAAAAGGTGGCGTAGGGTTTAGTTCAGCATTGCCTGAACAAAGCAGGAGAAGTAGTAGCAGTTTTGGAGGAATTTTAATGTCATTTTTAATAAACGGGCATTTTTACGCTTAGTATAAGGGATAGCCGAGTGGCATATTTGGGCGGGGGTTGGCGGGTAAAAAGAGCATAAGCTGCCACTCTTGCAGAGATAAGGAAAGGTAATTGAGTGTAGGTAGAAGGTCTAAGTTGTGGGGAAAGGAGCCTAGACAGAGCAGGGTCAGTGCTGTTGGATGTGGACGTGATCCCATATTGGGGTAACGGAGCATTACCCGGTCCTGATGCTGGTGTTTGACCATTCAGTGGGAAAGTTAGACAGAAGGTAAATGTAGTAATAGATAAGGAGGGTTTTCATGGCTACCATTAGTAGAGAGGAATATGTGAGGAGTTTGAGGGTTAAGGGTAACTTTAAGCAAATTGTTAGGCAGGTCCCTTTAAGAGGAAGGGCTGCCTAAAGTATGGACCAAACAGCAGTAAATATGTGTAAGTGCCTCTAATAAGTCAGAGGTACATCAAAGCCACTGCTGCCCCTGATAGCAACCTCTTCCCTCGTTGCGCCATCAAAACATGCTTTTCTGGGCAGGGCTGCAGTGGGCACTCGCAGCTGGCTTTGAATATGGAAGGGGATTGCAGTTCTTCCTAGGCAAATATTACAATAATGACTGTCTAAAAAAAAAAAAAAAAAAAGTATGTATTTTTGGGGCTCAGATCCTTGAGAGGCAGCAACATGCCATGATTTGCCTGCCTCAAGGGAAAAAATATGTGTCAGCAGCTCTTTAAGTATCTTGATATTTGTGTGACACAAAATATTGGTTATAGACATAATTTGCAGAATTTCTAATTTTAGGAAAAAATCTAATTGGGATGGACACACTGCCAGAGACATGGAGGTGACAGTTAATCACAGGTTAACACTGCATAGCATGCTGCATGATAAAAAGAGTAGTTTGTTTTTATAATGATGAATTATTATTAGTTAGAATTTAAACATATGATGAAATATTGTCTTGTGTGAGTCAGTCGCATGCCTGATCAGCAGTTAGGGCACAGAATAGTTACAAGCATGCTAATAGGAAGGTGGTTAAATAAGGAACTTAATAGACAGATGCTTGATTAAATGATCATCCAATGCTGGCCTCAGCGAGGCAGCACCAAGACCATTACTCAAGCCTGTCAGCATGCCAGGAGAAACGTCAGTTTATTATCTTTGTAATTAGCCACCTTGACAGTTATTGCGCTTTCAGCACTTTATAAATGTGACCTTATTGGACTTTCGTCTGGTCAGTGTGGTTTGCTTGGTGTTATGGGTGCTTTGGACTTTGCTCAGTATTTGTCTTGCTCACTGATAGCACCAAACATAGTATCCTGGTACTCAGTCCAGTTCCAGTGCTTGATTGAAAGAACACATTTCCTTGGCTCAGGGATTGTACAAAAGTCAATGAAACAGTTACAACATAAAAAATAAACTTAACAAAAATTCTCAGCAGCTAATTAGGCATTAGAATTAACTCTAGAAGGTCTGTCTTTAAAAGTCAGATTTTCAGTTGTGTCTTCAAATTGCCAATAGAGGAATCTTCCAGATGGATCTTGGGGTGCACTTCAGAGTCTAGTGGCTATACTAATAAATGTTTTAATCCCTGCAGATCTCA
Organism: Neoceratodus forsteri; assembly: GCA_016271365.2. Taxonomy (NCBI): domain Eukaryota; kingdom Metazoa; phylum Chordata; order Ceratodontiformes; family Ceratodontidae; genus Neoceratodus; species Neoceratodus forsteri. Next base: position 632,475,208 of record CM057456.1, on the reverse strand, counting down.
GTATTGCTAAGGGGACTTTTGGTAGCACCTGACCAACAGAGCCAAGCTTCCTGGCTATGAGATTTTCCTGGCGGGTGACTAGCAGTTCATACATCTAGAGAGGGCCCAGTCCATTCAGAATCTTCAGACTACCTCCTGTGACAGCCAGTGCAGCTCACAGAGCACAGGAGAAATGCACGCCAACCTCAGCACGAGGTTAGAGCCGCCACTGCATTCTGCAGTAGATGCAGGTTGCAGATCTTGCTGGTAAATCCTGGTAGAGCGTGTTGCAGTAGTCAGGGTCTCTGTGACAAAATCTTGAATCTTTGTTCTCAGATAATCCTGGTCTAGGTAGGTAGCAGCTTGGCAGTACTCTTAAGATGGTAAAGCTGCTGTGGACTACTGCAGACCTTGGAGGAATCGGGTCAGTTCATTGTTTAGACTCTTACCCATGTTGCATACACTTCATTTACCTCTGACTGAAATCTGTCAGATGAGGTTTGCCTGAGACGGCCCTTGATGGGTAACACCAGGCATTTCTGGCCCACTAGCAGCAACTCAGTCCGATTCAGTCTCAGCCAACTGATGGACGTGTACTTATTATCTCAGCAGGATTATTTCCTGCACAAAAATCAGATCACTTTGCCTGGGGCAATGAATGATAACTGCTGAGTATCATCCACACAGCAGTGAAAAGTCAAGCTATATTTTCAATTCACTGTTCTCTGCAGAAACATTTATACTGCAACAGCTGGGACAAAACTGATCCCTCAGCACACCAGACTTGACAGTGTTTGGGAAGGGTAAAAAAACACCCAGTTCCTGTTAGCAGTCTGCAAGGAAGGACTTGAACCAGTCTGATGGTTCAAGCCAGACCACCAGTCATCCTCAGGCGATCAATGAGTTCCTGATGAACAGCTGTGTTTGATGCAGCTGAGAGATAGAGGAGCACCATCATAGACTACTCTCTCTCTCCAGTCCCTTGTCAGGAGGGTATCCCACCACTCTGCCCTGTGACCCAGATCTTTCTTTCCACTGGAAGAACAAGTCCCTTCCTTAGTAGCTTCTGCTTAGGATTCTAGCACTTTCGCATTTGTTGTTTTGAAGTATTTTGAAGTCTCTACGCTAGTTCTCAGTTTCCTTGGCTCCTCTCAACAAGATTGCAGACTGGAGCCATGCAAACTAGGATTTAAGTTTGCATTCGATGCTAACAGAAGATGTTGGTCACCGTCCTGCATGACACATGCCTGTACTGTCTGGGTGGGCAGCATGACACAGCTGGCTGCAACCTTCATCTGTCCATGCTCCCGAGTCTCTGGAAGACAGGAAACACTGGTTTACCTGGGCCAGCCTTCAGAATGGGATCAGATGACCCAGTTTATGGGCTGTAAAAGGCCTTGGTGGCTGCCAGATCTGCATTGCAACTTGTGGCCTTCGAGAAGGAAGCAACAGTCACTGCGGTAGGTACCTCCTCGGTCTCTGCATTGCCCCCAGCTGAGGCCAGCATTGGAGGATCATTCTCGGAAAGATTCCAGGAGATCTGCATGGTCTCTAGACCTTGGGGAGAGCCCTGCCCATTGTGGCAAGAAAACTGGCACGCTGGCGCTAGTCATGGGACCTGGAGAGATTGAGGTCCTCTTGATCCCTAGACTGCTCAGCGGTGGTCGAGAGCTCCTCGGGGCGCCCATCAGGAGGTCCAGTCAAGCAGGCTATGAAGATGACCCTTGAGCCTATTGACTGGGTGTCATATGAGATCGAGGATTTGATCTCTTAAACCATAGTTCTCCCAGTCCTCACTCAAGAGGATGCGCCCATTTGACTGGTGGTCAAGCCTCTTAAGCGCCTCCTCCTTAATATGAGGAGGCATGTGGTCTGCCATCACAAGCCGGGTGGGCTCCCTCGACATAGACTTGGGTTTGTGATCGGTGTCTCAATTGAAGCAGTCCTGTTCTTGATCTGCTTGACCGAGAGTTGTCGCCATTGACTTTCCTCTACCTCCTCATCGCTGGGTGAGGAGAGGCACCAGTGGAAGGTATGCTGGTGCTATGGAGGAGCTCCTCTGGTAACAGTGGGTCATTGCAGGGCGGGAGGATTCTGTCTCTTGTAGCCGGTCAGCTGGCAGCTGCCAGTTACACGCTCACTAGTCCACACAACACAGGTGTCCGCTAGCTGCTTCTCCACCCCTTGGGGTGGAGCCACCACCACCTCTATTCTGATCAAGGAGGCCGCTTGGTAACGGGCTTCAAGGCTAGTTGCCTGGAGAGTATTGAATCCAAGGATTTTGGGTGGTCCACGATGAGACATGGACTGGAGACATTTTTGAGGAGTCAGTGGATGACTCGGACTGGTCATCCGTGGCCCCTGATCCTCAACTGGGGCTCAGTCAAGGAGTTGACCACCGACCATGGGCTGGTGTCATTCAGGGCCTCTAACTCCTCTCACATCGGAGTCCAAGAATGTCCTTCTGAAGCCTGTCCAGAAAAGGCCAAGTACCCTTTCTCGAAAGTATTAGACAAGGACGATTCCTGGGGAGTTGCCTTCTTATGGCTGAGTGCGATTTGACTGGCCCAGAGTTTTGGCAGCATCCAGCATCTTGCCTGACACCCTCCACCCAGTATGACCACAAGTATGCAGTCCCTACCTGGTCTCTTTCAGGATTCTCAGACCACTTTTTTTTTTTTCTTTAATTGAAATTCAAGTTTATCATCATCAATTGGGTACATAACAACAGAAAGGTAAGTACAGTCAATTTCATCACCTTCGCACAGTACGAGACAGTTGGTATACAGAAGTCCATTAAATTACAGTTAGATCAAAAGGAGTGGATAGGTACCATTTCCTACACTCTCCAGTCGCAAAGCCTTGTTGGGCGACAGATCTACTCTTCGACAGCACTTCACCAAAAGGTTTTTAGGAGGTTGTTGGGTGCCTCGACTGTCAGTGTGGGACAGGGGCTTGAATGAATCCAACCAAATCAACCATCTCATCCATCTTTGACTATAAATATGTAACTTCTGGTTTATTTTGAAATTTAGCTCTTCAAGCTCTGAGATTTCTGGGTCACTTGAAGCCAGTTCTGTGTATTGGGCAATGTGGCCTGTAGCCAGGAACAGTGATGGCTTTATGAGCCGCTGTTAGTAAAATAACTCAAAGGTAAAGTGAGTCAGCACCCTTCTGACCCCTTGAGGGCACCCAGGATGATGTTTGGCCAGTCCAGAGGGGCATCCAGCATAAACAGGTCCCCAATGTAGAAATTATCTCCCCAAAATGATTGGATCTAGGGACAGGCCCAGAAGATATGCAAGTGGTTTTCCTCTGCCTCGCCAAACTGCCTCCAGCAAACCGGCTGCCTTGTAGGATCTATTTTTACTAAAGCAGAGGGGTCAGGCAATAGTGCACTCTGATCCTCCATCCAAACTCCTGACAGTGTGGGGATCGAGTAGCCCTAGAAGTGATGTGAAAAGTTTCCCAGTTGATCTCCTCCGTGTCTGCCCTCCCCCTTCCCTCCGCCAATTGGCTTTTATTCTGTCCAGAGGGTCACCCCTTAAAACTGCCAAGGATTTATAGAGGGCGGAGACCCAGCCCTTTGAGTCTAAGCGGTCCGTATTGCCTGGAGACTCTCTAAGAAGAGGGCAGCCCTAATGGGATCCCAATCTGCCCCTTGGCAGCTGACAGCATATGACCGAGCTTGGAGGTATCTGAAATGGTCAGAGTTTCGGAGGCCAAATGCCTGTTTAAGGTGTCAAAATTCTGGACTATGCCATCCTGAAGGAATTGGCCCATATATGTTAGGCCCATTCTGTTCAGATTTTGAAAGTGTGTGTCTAAGTGGGCGGGAGAAGCCAGGGTCCCAGGCCACCTGGACAGGGGCCAGAGTGAGGTTTTCAACTTGTGTTTTGCCAGAACCTATGTGCCGCTCTCACAGTATCCCTCACAGCCAGGAGCCTAGCAGGAGGAACCCTGTGTGAACTGAGAGGAAGTACAATTCTAGCCTCCAAGAGTGGACCGTGTTCCTCCTCCTCTCCCATCTCCATGTCTTTCCAGTTTGAGTAGGGATAGGAAGGAGCAGACCATTGTAGGCTACCTTCAGTTGTGCTGCTAGGTAGTAATCCTCGAGGTCTGCGAGACCTTCCTGCTCTTTGTTTTTGTGCATTTGGAGAATCCGAGATTTATTCTAGGCCTTTTTTTTTTTTTTTTATTCCAGATGAATTTTGAAATCATTTTATGCTAATCCTGGAAATGTGTCTTATGAATAAAAATAGGTAGACACTGGAAAAGGTATAGGAATTTAGGAAATATGTTCATAGTAATAGTTTAGAAGTGCATAGGGAACTTTATTAGCTTACTATCTCTGTCTTTTTTCCTTTGGTTTACAATTGGGATGTAATTTGCCTTGAACAATTAAGTGTTCTTGGTGATAAAGGTGCCTAAATACTTCATTTTCTGTGCTGACCAATTTAGGGGAGTAGGTCCTGTATTGCCTTTGAGGGTGTAATAGAAACTAAGAATTTCCGCCTTAGATTTATTAAGGTGTATCCCAAGTGCCTCCATATTCCTCCAGAACAGACCACACCTGAGGGATACACTGCTCAGGTCAGGACAGGCATAACAGTACGTCATCTGCATATAGAGAAATTTCTCCGATGTAGGCCCCCACCTCAATCCCATGGATATTATTTGATTTTCAATTGCCTCCACAAGGGGTTCAATGTAGAGGGCAAATAAGAGGGAGACAGTGGGCATCCCTGTTGAGTGCCCCTGCCTAGCTAAATCTATTGAATATCCCCCATTTACTTTACGTAAGCCTGTGGGCCTGAGTAGAGGATCTTGATAGTGTCAATAAAGACCTGTTGGAATCCCATGCACTCCAGAACCTGGAATAAAATCCCAGGCAACCTTATCAAAGGTCTTTTCAGCATATAAACTCATTAGACATGCAGGAGTTCGAGAACGGTGGATGGAGTCAACACATTCAGTGTAGAACGATCACTGGCCGGTGCCTGACGTCCAGACACAAAGCCCGCCTGATCCTTATTGATCAGGTCTGGAAGTAAGGAATTTAGTCTTGAGGCTATGATTGATGTGAATATTTTATAATCCAATTAAGGAGGGAGATAGGATGGTAGGACTCACAATGGGTAGGGTCCTTGTTTTCTTTATGCAGTGGGAGATGGTGGCATACTGCCAAGAAGGGGAACTGATTCCTCTCCCCAGATACCTGAATAAACCTCCAGTAATAAGGGCTCAACCTCAACCTTAAAGGTTTTAAAAAATTCGACACTAAAGCCATCAGGGTCTGGGCATTTCCCAGTTTTCAGATTTTTAATGGTGTTTAAAACTTCCAACTGTGTAATTGTCGTGCCTGAAAATAGTCAACTTTGGCTAGCGACCTAACCCGTTAACAAAAACTAAATAAATAAATTGACTTAGTTAACAGTTGACCCTTTGCCAGAGGGAGGGATGGGAGGGACAGTGATACAAGATAATGTGACTTATCCTCATAGGTTGATTTTGTTTGGGGCTGTATAGTTTACAATTGTAAGAGACAGAAGGCCTACGTAATTTGGGCTGACTTATTAACTCGAAAGGCCAGTCCGAGGGGAAACCGCTTTGGTGATGGTCGCTCTGGTAGTGTACTACCTAAGTCTGAGTACTAGGAGTCTGGTTCCTCTGGGGCCTTACTCATAATGCCTTTGTTTGAGGTAAGAGTGCCCTTTCAATTTCTTCCTTTGCAACTTCTGCAAATCCCTCTTATGGGTCTTTAGCTTCAGATCCCTCTGTTTCTCCCATTTAGTTTTCTGTGCACCCTCGAGATCCCTGGTCTACGCAAGGAGATCCTGTTGCCTTTGCTTATGCAATTTTTGCTTGTGAGAAGCTATAGAGATGAGTTTCAACGGTATGGCCTAAGCGTATCCCATATGATCTGAGGGGTTACCTTTGGTTGAGTTCTCTGCTATGGCATATTTAATGTATTGCTTAAGGTCGCCCACCACTGCTTTATTCTTGGAGTAGGGATGTGTTCAGCCTCCAGTGGGTATTTCTCCTGGGCAGGCAAAAATCCACCTCTAGGAAAATAGGACTATGGTCAGATAGGTTTGACGTCCCTACCCACATAGAGCGGAAGCATGAGACATCCCTAGTAAATGTGACAAATGTATCTTAACCGAGAAAATATCTTGACTCTAGGGGAGTAATAGGTATAGTCTCTGGCATTAGATATTTTCCCGCTAGATGTCCACCATTCCCACTTGGTCAAAAAATTTTTGAGGGAGCTGCCTTTTGGAAATCTGGCCTGGGGATTCGGAAGCTGTGTCTTAAGTTCCTGTCAAATACCAGGCCCCAATCCTCTCCCATTATGAGAACCCCTTAGTTTTCTCCGCTATGAGCTGGACAAGGGACTAGTAGAAAGAGAGAGGGAACCTGGGGAGCATTCTTGACTCTACCAATTACTATGATATATCTAGCTCCTGGTCTTCCATCACTTCTTCCTGTTCGAAGGAAAGGTCGCGGACAAGAGGATGGCCACGCCTCTTTCTACCGGAAGGCAAGGATGAATGGAATAGGTGAGGATGATTCCAGGATTTCAACCCGGGATCTCAGTGGGGATAAGTGCTGCCTCCTGCAGGAAATTCACATCACATTTCAGTGAGGTTAAATATCTCAGGATTTGTTTCTTTTAATGGGGTTAGAGCACCCATTTATATTGTAGGAGAGTACCTTAGTATATTGATTAGCCATTTAAATAGACGTAAGTTACTGATACATAATAGAAAGTGATGTGACTATACTATGGCTGGCGCCCAGGCCCTTGTTTCTGACAGTGTACCCACATAAACTATAAACATATAACAGCAACTGTAGAACTTTCAATATATGTGAAAATAATAGCAGAGCCCACATTGGGGCAAACAAGAGACTTGACTCTGTGTGAAAGCCATGAGCAGATGACATGCTAAGGGTACACGAGGCTTGTGGACCATGTGACCTCTTTGTTGACTTCCAAGAGATGGCTGGAAGATGTTCCCAGCTGAAAGGTAATCGAATATGTGTTAGGACAAGGGTGCCCAGTAAAAGCATGAGCACTCCCACAGGCCAACGGGGCTGTCCCAGCTAGGCCTAACCTTTCCTATCAGCAAGCATTCCATAGGATGGTAAGCCCACGCCCGTCCCCATCTAACAAAATATCATTACTTGGTTATTACAACGCTTTACATTTATGATAAATCTAACAAGCTAATACTGTGAAGATGTCTGTTTTGACAACTATGTATATAGGAGCCCTGTTTTTCTTGCAGGAGGTATTCAATACATAATAACATTTGAAATCCAACAGTTGAAATGTTCCGCCTCCCGATTGCATTTGAGCCCGGATGCCCTGAATAAACCAGCATGGAGAAGTCAGAGACACTTGCAGTGAGCTGCACCAGGAGCATTGCTCCTGATCCCCAACACCTCGTAAGTGGGACAGTCTATCAATTCTAGCGGGTCTGATCTCCAGGTCAGTATAAGCAAATCTCTAGAGCGGAGACCCGTGGCATCAATGTAGGGGTTGAGATGCAGCACCGCTGCGCCTGGCTGCTATGAAGAGGGAGCCAGACAAAGAAGAGCAAGCATTATCAACCGCTTCTGCATAAAGGTCTTCATATAACTACAGGAAACCCCAGACAGTGTAGATGTAGGGTGCCACAGGATCCCAAACTTCAAGGCCCCTAGTTGAAGTTCTAATCTGGAGCGGGATTCAACTGTTAAGAAGTCCCGCTCGTGAAGGATTTTATATTAAATGGTGGTTGAACCTCACCCTCCGAGACAGTGGGCCGCCTCAGGAGCTCGCTTATCCTCCCCGCTGATGCTGGAAAAGACCAGGAGCACAGTGTTCCAAGTCCAGGGGCAACAACAGGAGTATCGGTATACTTACTGAGATCAATAGTACTGAGTTGTTGCCTCCCAAAGTGTGCCGCATCCCATCCTGGCCTGGATCCGATCCTTACGGTGTACTGGAAAGTTTATTGCCCCTCCAAACTGAGGTTGAGAAGTGAGGGGTACATCTGGTCCGACTGAAAATGAAGCCATGGTGTGAAAAGGTCCTGCTTCAAAATCACTCAGGTTTCCGGGTATGTGCAAATCCATTGTGTTGTCTGGACTGGTATCCTCGGACTCTTCCTGCAGGTGCTCTGCTTTTGTTGAGTGCAGCTGGGTCACCGTGTTTCACAGCATGGGGAGACATCTGCATGGAGGTTGGTTTGTGGCCGCTTTTGTTGGGATCCGGTCTAGAAATGCGTTCTGTGCCACAGACCATGCAGAAGCCAGAAGATCTCTTTCTAACTTTTCCTTAATTAGCGGTAGAGTGTTAATTCCCAAGCTCTGAAGAAAGGGGAGGCGGCCAGGAGGTCTTGAAAAATTTTATTCCCTGGTCTGTGGTCACTTTGAGCCTCGCAGGGTAGAGGATCTGTGCTTTAATGATCTTCACACAGAGCTGCTTTTACAATAGGCAACAGGGTCCTTCTGGCTTCCTGGACCCCCGTGGTGTGATCATTATCAATGGAAAGTCTGTGACCTAAATATTCAGTTGGCCCTTGTTGCCATTCCTGTGGATCAGATCCTCCTTAGCTTCAGACAGTGTAAGGCGGCTATCAGTGACCTGTGCCTCGTGATCAGCATTGCAGGGTCTGCGCCAAGGAACTTATGGGTACAGTCCATTTGCAAATCGAAGTCCTGTGGGAGGGAGAGCGACTCTAAACAAATCCTGCAGGAAGGAGATGACATCTCTATGTTTATCCTCTAGTCCCTCAGGTACTCCATACACCAATATTTTTGTCTCCTGCTTCTCCCTTCTAGGTCATCTATACGATGCATAAGCGCCTGTCTCTGGCAAGTAAGTAAAATAGGAGATGGTCATGTCTCTCAGTTTGTTCAGAGACTCGCCAAGCATAACTCCAATTGTTCAGCCTTGTGATCTGTCTTATTTATATCTGAGCGCAGTTCCAGAGATTGGTCAGTCTTAGTCACCGTTTTGGCGGTTTGCATTGTCATTGCTACTAAGTCTGCTTGGGCTCCCTCGCCATGCGGCATTAACGGTAGGCTCTCCAGAGCCTCCCGATCCTCCGATGCTTCTGTGTGTTCTGCTTGAAGTAGCTCCTTCAGTTTTGCACTGAGTGCTCTGGGCTTTCCGACTTGTTCCTTTTAGATTTTACTGGCGATGACATCTTCTGAATGGTGATGTTTGCAGATTAGTGAACGATGGGGAGTACGAGTTCTGGGACTAGGCAGCCATTAGCTTGGTGACATCACCGAAGTCCCTCAAACCAATCTTTGACCAAAGGACTGGCCTCTGACTCGGCCTTCCTCAAATCCAGGGCCAAGGACACAAGCCTCTGGACAGTCCAAAAGATTGACCATGCCGCTAAAAAGTGTGCCTTGCAACATCCTTGGGTCTCCATCAGGCAAGTTACTATATTATGAGGACCAGCGTTTGTCACTCCCTGTTGGATCCGATGAGATCCTTCCCGCCTCCCTGCCGAGCAGCAGTTGCCAGTGAAGTTGTCTGGGACCAAGGTTAATCGCTGGCTAAACACCAGCTCAAGGAACCTTAGGCGTGGACGATTCCTGTACCCATGACATGGCAGTGGACATCTCCATGCATCGCAGGAGCTGGCTACACCTGTCCACCTTTACAGCGCACACTCAGCACAAGGTGGTTGAGGTGTCTTTCTTGGCACTGACCTATTGGCTCTTGGGTGGAAGGCCATCTTGCATGCTTAGAGAAGTCCGGTGTCGCACCCCCAACTTTGTGGCTTCATCCCATAAAGATCAAAAGCAGAAGGCTAAACAAAGGCCTTTCAGTGCTGGCCCATTCAGACACAGCCTCCTCTGCAGCAGCCCCAGAAGGGGCAGTACCAGGCCTGGTCCAAACCCAAGTTTAGTGGTCAGGACTCAAGCGAGTTGGGGCAGGGGTGGTGGTGGTGCCCTGCAGAAGCTGAATAGTGACAGGTTGTGGGTGTCATCCACCACCTGTCCTGCCCCTCTGCACTCCCTGCCAGATTGGTCCGCTATCACAAGGGGCAGGTGGATGTTTGAGGTGGTAGGAAGAGGGCTGCTTCTGGACTTCAGGGCACTCCAGCCTTACAGAACCAACGTTCCTCGGGAATCCAGGGTGTTGCAGGACATGCTGTCTGCCCTCTGATAAGACAGCGCTCACTCCTTGTGCAAGGAGTCCTAGCTCATTTCCTGGATGCTCTTGCCAGTCAGGGGTACATGTCTAGGTGCTTCCTGGCTCCAAACAGATGGGGAATCTGCACGATCTGAACCACTTCATTTGGAAGCGCACATTCAGGATGGTCACACTGCACTAGCTCATCCTCTTTCTGGAACAGGGCATGTGGTTCTGCTCCCTAGACCCCAGGATGTGTTTTTCCACATCTCAGTCCATCCGTCCGTCCCACCACCAGTACCTCCAGCTCCATGCAGAAGGGATGTTGTACCAGTTCCAAATCATGCCCTTCAGTCTCTCCTCCATGCCCAGGGTCTTCATCAAGTGCATGGCAGTCTTCCTGTGGCAGGGTGTATCCCAAACTGGATGACTGACTGTTGGCTGGGCTGTCCAAAGAGACAGTCAAGAGGTCCTTAGATCTGGCCCTCCAGACCTGCTGAGACTTGGACCTTTTGGTCAATACTGAGAAGTCTGAACTGATCCCTTGCAGGTGAACAAGTTAATTGGGGAAGAACTAGACTCCTGGGGCCAAGTCCCACCTCCCTGTGGACGGGCACTGGATCTTCTCTCCTTTGCCTGATCATTTCAGGTTAGGCTCTCCTGCAGCTGCTGGCGCATTGCATCCTGCAACAGCGTGGTCCCGTCGGCCCGATGGTGGTTGCGCCACCTGCAGTGGTCCAGTACCGGCCACTTGGACCAGCTGATGTGGTACACCATCCAGTGGTGGCAAGTCCCAGAACATTTGGAGGAAGGACTCCATTTGTTCACCCAGAGCCGATTGTCACGCTCACAGTGGACTTGTCTCTGGTGGGATGGGGAGCACATCTGAAAGACCACAGGGCGCTGCAGATTCTTGTCACCCGGAGTTCTGGTACCACATAAACTTGTGGGAGCTCTGTGCAATGCGGCTTGCTGTGACAGAATTTATTCCTTTAGTTGGGCCTGGTTGTGACGGACAACACAACGAGCATTTTCTACCTGAACAGGCAGGGCAGAGCACACACCCTTCCCCTCGAGGGAGGCCTTCCACACCTGGACCCTTGTGTGCAGCCTGGGTGCAAATCTCCTGGCGATCCATGTTGCTGGGGTTCACAGTCAGCAGGTAGATGCTCCCAGCTGGGTATGAGAGATGTTGCACAAGTGGTCCCCAAATTAGGAGTTGGTCAGACACCTGTCCTCACTGTGAGGCACTTCTGGTGGATCTGTTTACCTCCCGGAAGAATGCCAGACTGAAGCTGTTTTGTGCCCACTCCAACAGTCAGGGAGACTTTTTTTTTAATTCTGTTCTAGGATTGCAACCTTTGAACTCGGAGCTTGTTTACAAAAGATTCCACGTCAGGAAAACAAATAAGTTGACAAAACGAACGTAAGCATGAAAATGACAAGCAAGTTATACAATAACAGTTGTAACTAATAGGAGTACAAGTATTGTGGAAAAAGAAAGGTAAACATAAAGGGTATGGGGAGGTCGGAGTTTGACGGAAAAGGGAGAGAAACCAATTGTCCTTGGTGGTAGGGAATGTGAAGATGGTCTTAGTAGACAGGATCAGGCCCAGTAGATTAGTGGAGGAGGTGAGATGTGGGAGCAGGGTAGGATTAGGAAGGAAGGAGTGGAGGGAGGCGGACAGAGTTTGGGGAAGGGGGTAGAGATGTATGTATAGGAGGGGTAGAAGGTGGAGGAGGAAACTAAGGTAGCGGAATGGTGGTAGGAGGGCGGTTGGGGATGAAAGTGTGGCCACAGAGGGAGAGTGGGAGTTTGAAGATGAGTGGATAAAGAAGGGGCAATTGAAGGGGTTAAGTGATAGAGCAGGGGCGGAGTACCTGGGGAGATGAAGTGTCAGGTTGATCAGTGCCAGGCCAAGCCGCTAGCACACGCCAAGAGGAGCAGGCGATGTCTGTTGACTGGAGAGGAGGCGCCATTTAGTTTTGAATGGCGCAAGTTTTGTTCAGCTAGGAGGTCTCAGGAGGGAGTTGAGCAAGTATGGAGCATGGTAACCAAAGGATCGCTGTCCTTTAGAGGTGCGGTGGAATGGAACCTTGAAAGGGTTGTTATGTGACCCTCGGGTCAACCTAATGGTGCAGCCGGGCTTAGTATGGTTTGGACCCCAGGAGGGTAAGGCTAAGGGTAGCTTCTTGGCAAGAAGAAGGAGCTGATAACGAATACGGTTTTCCAAGTCCACCCAGTCCGTGAGGGAATAAAGGTCGCAAGTGTGGGTAAAGCGTGGAGCCCCCAGGAGTAGCTTGTATGCCTTATTCAGTTATTCTTTTAAGGATGAGTCATTGGTCGAACTATAAATGACGAGGCCATAATTTGTGGTCCGAGAATACAGAGCTATCAATGGCAAGTTTAAGGGCTTCCTCAGTGAGGGCAATGTCTGTGCCTATACAGCAACCGGTCTTTCAGTTTGCTGCCCTGGATACCTGGTCAATGTAGAGAGTAAGAAAGGGAGGTGTCAGGTGTTACCTCGAGGTATTTGAACGAGTGGACCATCTTGAGGGTTTCATGTAGTTTATTGTGGATGGATAATCTGAAAGCTCTGTTTGCTTTGTGTAGGCAAACAACATTGTCTTTGTTTTCTTGTAATTTAGTAGCAGTCGGGATTTAGAAAACCAATTTTCAGCTAGTTTGAAGTTATTCTGCATTTGTTGTTCGAGGGCAACCGGGTCTGGATGGCTAGAAATGAGGACGGCATCATCTGCGATAGGAGGATGTTGTCCTGACATGCTTCGAGGGAGGTGGTGTATGATGCCTTGTGAGAAGCCCTGGACCCTAAGGCCTCATGTACACCTTCCCTCCCTTTTCAGCCTTGTTCCTGAATGGCTATATTTCCAGGCCTTAGGTCTATCAGAAGATGTGCTCCATGCTGTGGAGGCCTCCCAGAAAGAGTCGACATCAAGATGCCATTCCTTTAAATGGAAGAGGTTCTCCATTTGGTGCCATGGCAAGGAGCTTAATCCCTTGGCTGCCCTGTTGCAAGCATCCTGGGATACCTCTGGTCTTTCTACATCAGCTGGGACTGTGCCGTCAACCCTTTAAGGTGCACCTTGCAGAGCCATCTCTGCTTACCAGCTGGAGGCGTGAGATTGACAGTTGCCTAGAGAAGGTGGTGGGCTTTTTCCAAGGCCTGGACCATGTGTCCCTCTGGTGCATGAACAACCACCATGGGGACCTACTGCTGGTGCTGGCTGTACCATGGGCAAGCCTTTGAGCCTGTGCACGGGTGTGTGATGTCACACCTATTGTGGAAGATGGCCTTCTTGGTGGCCATTATGTCAGCCAGAAGGATCACAGAGCTGCAGGTGCTTTGTGGAGTCATTTATATCTGGTCATCCACAAGGACAGGGTTGTCCTTTGCTCCCACCCAAAGTTCCTCCTGATGGTTTTATCGGAGTTCCTCTGTAGCCAGGTGGTGAATCTTCTAGTATATTTTACTAACCCTTCTTCTGAGGTGAACGTAGGCTCCATAGTCTGGACCTGTATGCTGGTACTGTTCTGTTATGTGGAGCACCTGGCTGTAGTTTGGGGTGAAGCTTGCCAGCTGTTTGTAAATACGCTGAAGCTCCGCCTGGCAGACTGGCTGCAGAGTGCATGACTGGCAGGTGGATCACGTCCTGCATTGACCTCTGCTATAGGTTGGCTGGTAGGGAGCTTCCCTTAGAGCTTAGGGCTCATTCCACTAGATATACCGCCACCTTGGTGGCTGCTTCCAGGAACATTACTATTCAGGAAATCTGCAGGCCTGCTACCTGGAAGTCCGCACACACCTTCATTTCCCACTACAGCATCAACACAGAATCCTGTCGGGATGCTGCTTTTGGGTCTCTGTTCCCCAGTCTGTTTGCTATGTGGGTGCATGCTTTGCCCACTCCTCCCGGAGAGCTACTAGGAATCTGCCAGAGTATGGATAGTGAACTGCATCCATGCCCCAAGAAAGATATGTTACTCACCTCTAACCATTGTTCTGGGAGTGGCATACAGTTCCCATCCGCACAGCCCACCTGGTCTCACCTGGCAAGTGGCACACAGATCCCTGCTTCCAGCATGCAAAGATCTGATGTCACAGGGTAGAGTCTGGAGATATACCGCCTGGGTGGTGGGAGGAGCTTGGGTTAGAGACATCCAATGGAAAGCCTATTCCAGTGGAACTGCCAAAGTGTAGATGTGAACTGTATACCACTTCCAGAATAACGGTTATAGGTGAGTAACCAATCTTTCTGTGCCTTAAACCCTGGACTCAAGCCTATCACCTAACCTCTGATAGATATACTGGTTATCCACCACTTACTTAGGACCTTATGTTGGGGTAGCTGGCCTGTGATGTCCTGCTGTGCATGGGCTCGTGGCATGCCAGATCAGAGAATATTTCCTCTTTTTTTTTTCCCTGCCCAGGGTGCTGGTATGCAGTGATCTGCACGTGTGTGTGCATGCCATCTGGTAGTAGTTCGTTCCTTGCACTCTGCACTTGCTTGTGCTACTACCTGGCCTTTATCAGGAAACAGTCAAGTAGAGAAGCAGTGTTCCCCACCCGGAGAGGAGACCAGTCTCTGGGATGCTCAGTTCTTTCTCCCTGGCCAGCTCACGACAACTCAAGCTTGTTCTCAAACGTGTCAAGCTAGCAGTACCGTAGCACTGCGTCGATGGGCTGGCCTGAACTTTTAACACTCTAAAGTTCTATCTCCAGGAAATGCCTCAGGGCTGAAATGATTCAAATAGAATGACTCAAAATATACCTCTAGAAGAAACATCATTCCTAGCCTAACGAGAACAGTTTTGTTTTTGCCCGCCCTCTAGGGCCTGGAGTTTTCTGGTGAGATTCATTGTCCTTATCTCGGCAGGGGATGCTTTTGTATGTATTCCTCCATTCCCCATAATCCAGGGGATATTGGTGAAGCTCCAGGCGGACCAGCCACTCTGATTTTAAAGGCTTCATTCTGGCCCAGACAAACTTTGTTTCAACTACTATACCAAACGCTTGTCAAACCTCTGGTCTTCCTCCCTTTATGGGCGGGCCTCTTTTTCACTACAGTGGCAGCCTCTTGTACCTGGATCTTCCGACACTGCACCTGTATGCTTGCTTCCTGAAATGTAGAGTTGTCCCGGTTCATGGGTTTCTTCCACTGTATCAAATGTTTTCTTTGTGGCTGGAAGCTGTCTACTCGCACATATATTCCTGCAATGGACACATTTAAGTGTTTTTGGTACCTCTCACTCTGTGGACCCCTATTTTGTCCAGTCTAGTGGACTTCAGACAACCTCCTGTTCCTCTACACTCTGGTCTTCAGTACTTTTGGTGAACGTACATCTTAAAGCCAGTTTTGCATTCATGCCCTCTTACAGGGCAAGAGTGTGGACAGTTGGAGGTGGCTGGCATATTCCTAATAGGTCTCTTGCATCTGTGTTGCTCAGTCTGTCGCCAGATTCTAGTTTGGGACTTTAATTTGGTTTTGGAGTCCTTTACTTAGGCTCCTTTTGAAACTACCACCTTTGAGCTTAGTTTTCTCCCATGGAAAACACTTTCTGTGGTGGTTGTCACCTCTGCTCGGAAGGTTTCTAAACTGCTGGCATTAATTTCATATCCTCTGTATCTCATTTTTACCATGATTGGGTCTAAGTTCGTACTCTTCCTCTATTCCTTATCAAGATGGTGTCTGCATTTAAAAGATGAGCAGTTGTGAATTGAAAGAAAGGGAGGAGCTCTTTGAGAGGGTTTGGGGCAAATTTATTGATTCATTCCTACCCCTGAGGCAGCAGTGTTAAGAATGAGTCTCTATTTGAGCTCGTTGAGTGTCTAGGTGGCAGACACTATACAGAATGCTTGAATATGAATTTAATGTATATCATCCATATGAATCAAATGAAGAGGCAAAACTTAAAGTAAATGTGTGATTTGTTAAAATCATACTTTGATGCTTATAGTCATACCTGGGGCGACAATAGCTCCCACTGAGTAAAATAACATGTTTTGACTCACTGGTGAAAGTTTGGGAGTGATCGCATTTGTGAAATCACTTAGCCAGTCGATCCTTCACTCTTCTGACTGCCTGCCCTCTCCCTCGTTTTAGGCTGGGAACAGGAGCTGCAGATGCAGCCAGGAGTTTCATAAGTTTGTTAAACCTTTTTACTTTGACCATTTTGACAAAAGAAGATACTGCTCAACCAACAGGGTCCCTGTGAGTTGAGCGTGCTCTTTTTTTATCAAAAAGTAGTTTAAAGTATTAAAAAGGTTTTGAAAATAAGCCCCATAGGCTTCCATGGAAAGGCCCCCACGCCTCCTGGTACCACATCACAAAACAGGGGAGCGTGGGGCAGAGCAGGCAGTCCAGGAAGTGGAAGGGATCAGCTAGCTCGTGGTTTGCACAAATTACGTATCCCTTCCCAAAGTTTCACCCGGAGTAAACAATTTTTATTTTTACACAGCGAGGCTATCATCGCCTCAGGGTAGCGGGCTATGAAGCTCAGCATGTCAGATCACACAATTCCTTTAATGTGAGGCAGTTTATTGTTAATCCATTGAGGTTTTATTGCAAGTTACTGTGTGACTCATACCACCTGTTGTCATAGAGCACAGCTTTAAAACTAAAAGTAACCATGGTTTTATACCAAATGTGTTAATGAATCTGGAGCAGTGAATGTACCGTGAATTGTTTATTTGCTACTAAGCTGTGTTTGGACTTTGGGTGTTTGTCCATGTCTACTGAAAACCAATAAAAGAGTTAAAAAAAAAAAAAAAAAAAGGTGAGAGATTGTGCATCTGGGACAGCCTTACTCCTAAAACAGAAAACTGAAAAATCAAATAAAGAGTCTGCTTGATAGCTGCAGTGTACAGATATTGCATCGAGGTACATTGACCAGTCACTGTTATTGACATATAGAATTACATGGCTGTGAACTGCAGAAATCACAGGAGAATATAATTATAAATACAGTGCAGGTTTGAGGATTTACCAACAGAGCCCAAATGCCTTGGGCTTCACCACAAGAGTCGCCAGTGGGCAGCGTGTGTGGTTAGCCTTCTTATTTAAAGCTGAGACCAAAGCAACTGCCCCAGTGTACATTGTATTATTAACACAGTTTTCTGTCAGTTTCATTTATGAAATAATTCAAGACCATGTCATTGTCATCATCGTTGTCACCATCACCACTGAGCAAAAGGCTTGCCCTCCACACCAATAGTCACAGTATTATTTTGAGAAATCTGCAGTTTGTTTGAAAAGAAGTATTTAACTTCTTGTCTTGTTAGCTGAACCCTGGCTCCAATTTTACCAAAAGACCACTTAAACTGCTAAAAACTGTTTTAAAATCAAGCTCCATACACTTCAGCGGAGTGCCACCCCCGTGTTCTCCTTATAGCCGTGTCACAAAACGGGCGGCCAGCAACAGCGGAAAGAGAGCGCACTCATTCTCCCTCTGGGAGAAATTTATAATCCCTTCCTTCCTTTCCTTGGGGTATAACACAGGCTACTTTTATCACAGAGTAGCTCCTATGGAGGTAGGGGAGCTTCCTTTTTTTTTTGTAGTTTTAAAATAGCATTAATGGTTTTCTTCAAGAAATACTGTTAGACAACAGTCTCAAATTAATTTGGTAAAGGATGGAATGTTTATGGAAGATATAGGTATATTGGCAGAGGAATTTAGTTATTTTTCTGAATTTTGAACTTGTGTCAGGAGATAGGTTGAATAATTTGATGGGAGGGGTAGATTAGCAGGGGATGTAGAGAGTGAATGTAAAGTAGAGGAGGAGAGGAAGTTTAGATTTAGGATATTTTATTTATTTATTGCAATCTTGGATAACATCATTGAGCGGATGCTCGTTAATTGGTTCCACATCAGGTGACAAATACAGATTGGTACCATAAACAGGGACAAAAGTATCATATACATATATATGGTAGTGGAGGTCTAACATTACAATTTGTGTATGGGGTAGACTCTACTGAGGCATTATACAATGCTTTGTCCTGAGATACATAAAGCATTAGGTGTGGCACAGAAGGAAGGAAGGAATAGAGCCGAGAGGATTGGAGTTAAGGGTAAAAGGATAGGACGTGGGTTAGGGAAGAGGATAGGGTAGGGAAAAGATGGAGGGTGAGGTATGGTCATGGCAGAAGGGGGGAAGGTCAAAGAAGTGCAGAGTCGGGCTATGCAGGGTACAATTGACAGGGTAGATTAACTGCTAGTGTGGATTACTGTCTTCAGCAGTTGTGGTTACTGTCTTGAAGGGATCTAGTGGGAGCAGGCACGGGTATTCGTGGCAAGAAGGTGTTGGGCGGTTTATGCTTTGAATGAGCCAGTTGTTTCGCATCAGAAATGACTTGTGGCATTTGTCCAGAGGGGGGCATGGTAGGAGAAGCTCCCATGCCAGTGTAGTGTGGCACCTTGGCACATGGAATACTTGAGAGGCGGTGTTTAGTCTGCTTTGACCCCTGAGGCAGGGTCAGTAGGTTCTGTACACCTGGTGGCAGTAGGTTTAGGGAGATTTTTGGCGACAAGGCAGGTTTGATATCTGATTCTTCCATCAAGCTGCAGCCAACCTACCATGGCATAGACATCACAGGTGTGCGTGAGCCTAGCAGCACCTGTGAGGAGATGGCAGGCTTTATTTAGAACAATAGAGATGTGGTAGAGGGCTGTACCAGTTGCAGACTCGTAGATAGCCAGTCCATGATCGATGAGAGAGGCCATAGAACTGTGTATGGCCATGTTCAGGGCTGCTTGAGTAAGACAGTATCAGTTAACGAAGTCACTGAGCTATAAAAATGTTAAAGTGGGGAAAGCTTGTGGTTTGAATCAAACTGAATCTGAATTTCTTAACCAGCAAAGTTATTCCATTCCCAAAAGGAAGAGGTAACTTAACCCTTCAAATCATTGGTCAGTTTCCTCTACCTATATTGTCAAAGACTCATGGTCAGTTGTGCAATTCTTGGATGCCACTAAGCAAATTACACCATTCTAACATGGATTCCATCCTGACATTCCACCGATACAGCTTTGCTGGATTTTAAGAATTTGTTCACTATGGGTCTTGACAATAGGACGGTTATTGTAGCAGTTTATGTAGATCTGATAAAGCATTCTACTGGACAGGTTTCTGGGATCGGCTTGCATCCTGATTCTGCAGAGTGGTTCATGGCTTATTTAATGGAAAGAAAAGAGAGGGTACAGTTGTCCAAGTATATGTTGGGCCCAGGGACCTCTGTTGAGGAGTGGCCCAAGGTTCTGTACTAGGCCCTTATTATTTCTGATTTATACAAACAGTGTACCTTGGGTCCTGTGCCTAGTGTGATCGGATGTACGCTGATGACACTGTTGTTAGTTGCAAATGGTAATACCACAGACTTAACAGCTAAAATTTGAAGCTTCGACTTTGAAGCAGTTTAAAAGTGGTTCACCAGGTTGAAGATACGGTATAAGGAAGACCTAATGTATGGGTTTTGGGAACACTGGCTAAAAATGAATTGATTTATGCATAAAAGATCTTGAAGGCATAGATCTGGTACAAGTTAGATAGAAACATAGAAACAGAGAATCTGACAGCAGATAAGGACCATACGCCCATCCAGTCTGCCCGCTTCCCTGCTCAGTGTGACAGCCCAGATCATATTAGGACCCTTTCCTCTGAAGATGGACTTGTGCCTACCTCTCTCCTTTGTTCTTGCTTGTTCCTGGGGTCTGTCTCCCATTGTGAACACTGAGGAGAGGTATCTGTTCAGGATATCTGCTTTTCTAGGTCCCTCCTGTGCAGTCCCAAGTAGTAGTGTTGTAGTCGCAAGGGCCTACAGGTGCCACACGCCCCAAAGGAGTCATTCATCTGTGAACTGAAGCTAATGTACAAAATGTTTTTGACTTTTTTTTTTGTAGGCAGAGAACCAAACTGCCAACAAGAAACATACCATAGTTAACTAACTAAACCTGTTAACCTGCAGTCGCAAATAACTGATAAATCAGCAATAAAATCAGCGTAATTGATAAATCGCATATAATTATACATCTCAGAGTACAACGAGCAGAAATGAGAGAGAGAGAGAGAGGCCCACATAGGGATTTACTGAAAATAGACCTCATCCTAGCATGCAGGATAAGATTCTCCTCCGTAGCCGCGGTTGTTAAGTAGGTCCCAATGACAATGTTGGAGCTAACAGAAAAGAAAATTGTAGTAAATGTGAAGTTAATTTCTTCTTTCTGTAGTGCGCCACATTGTCAATGGTAATCATTACAAATGGGTTCTAAGAAGCAGTACCCAGAGAAAAAGTGTGTGGGGGAGGAGATTATCCCATTTGCCAGATGCATCAGAATTGCGTGAACTGCTGTCTGCGACCAAAAGCTGCTTCAGCAGAACTCTGAACATCCATTTTATTACAACAGTATTTTTGCCACCTCTGGACCTGGCAGGGCTACCCGCTCGGTATTATTCTTCTAGTTTTCTCCACACCTGTGCCTGTGCATAGGCCCAGCAGCTGTCTCCACCTCCGCGGAGGCATCCAAGCACCCTGGGTCGCGGGCGAACCATCTTGTGCTGGCGCATGCAGCACAAACCTCCTCCTTGAAGAAGGAGAGCAGTCCTCTGGATGCTCAATCTTACATTACTCGACGACCCGAGTCCGCTCTCGAACCCGGTCACCGTGTGGCGCGAGGTGTGGCGTCCAGCGCTTTACCCTTAGCGCCACCAGGCTGGCTGAACATCCATTTTATAATGTTTCGTGAATGTACCACTGGATGTTTGTGAAAATGGGCATTTTTGCTCACATACTTTCCAGTATAAAAACATAAAATTGAAATTGAAATGTTTGAACTGAGGACCAGGTAGCTGCCTTGCATAGTTCTGAAACTGTGGCTCACCCTCTTGGCCCAGGAATTTGCCAGTACTCTGAGCTGTATAAATGTTTGGATGTGGTGTTTGATCAACTCATATTTTCAAGTCGTATCCAAACTACTTGTCTTAAAATGACAAAACAGTTGAGGATCTTAAGACGCCTCGCAGGTTGTTTTACGAGGAAGTAAGTCATAAAATTGTTAGTACTCTTCTGTTACCAGTGATAGAATATGGAGTAATGCTTACATAACTGCAAATAAAAAGAATTTGGAGAAATTGGATAGAGTATATAACGGATTAGCATGTTTTAAATTGGCTAAATACCATACTCATCATTGTGATTTATATTTCCAGTTGGGTTGAAGTCTCTAGGGAACAGAGGTGCAATGACTTAGTTAACCATGATTTTCAAATGTTAAAAAGTGAATGTGATCATCCACTGTCCCACCCACCTGTTTTTGGAGAAACAAGATAACAGAACCTAGTATAGGCACTGACCAGAGATAGGAACTTGTAAAGCTGGTGATAGTGGAGGCAACCAGAACCTGCAGCAAGGCCCAGAGCAATGGGTTAGGGCAAAGAAACCTAGCTGTGTGAGCAAGGAGGGCATGGAAAAGGTAAGGAGGAAAAGAGCTGCCTTTAGGAGATACAAGAAACAGGGAGGGGGAGGAAAGGGAGGAGTACCTGAAGGAATCAAGAAGGTGACATGGGCAGTAAGGGAGCCAAGGCGCCTACAGAGCTCAGGCTGGCGCAAGGCATTAAGAAGGGGGAGAAGGACTTTTCAGGTATATCAGGAAGAAAAGGAACTGTGAGGACCATATAATAAGGATTAGGAAGGAGGGGGTTGGGTGGAAGCAGGGGTGATAAGGCAAAAGCGCAAAAATGATTACTTTGCTCGGTATTTACTAAGGAGAAGGGGGGTGATACCCAAGGGAGAGGAAGGGCAGAAACGGGGAGGGGTGACAGACGGGGAAATCATGGAGGGCAGGGTTCTGGAGGGTTTGAGGGCACCGAGAGTGGACAAGGCACCAGGCCCAGATGGCATCCACCCCAGGGTATTGAAGGAGCTGGCAGAGGTCCTTGCAGGAACTTTGGCAGACCTATTTAATGCCTCATTACACTCTGTGTGTACCTTAGGATTGGAGGATGGCTCATGTGGTGCCCTCCACAAAAGTGGTCCCAAGGATGAACTAGGGAACTACAGACTGGTGAGCCTCACATCCATCCTGGGTAAACTGATGGAGACTATCCTGAAGGAGAGGCTGGTAGCCCTCCTGGAGGCCAAAGGACTACAGGACAGCAGACTGCATGGCTTCTGACGTGACAGATCCTGCCAAACCAGCCTTGTGGTGTTCTGTGACTGGGTAACTAGGCAATTGGACAGGGGGCATGCAGTGGATGTCCTGTATCTAGACTTAAGTAAAGCATTCGATTTGGTGCCACATGGGAGGCTGGAAGTAAGTTAGAAGGCACAGGCGGGTACAAAGCTGGTAAGATGGGTAGGGAACTGGCTTCAGAGAAGGCAACAGAGGGTAGTGATGGGTGGGGAGCTCTCATCCCAATGGTAGTGAAGAGCGGTATTCTGCAGGGCTTGGTGTTGGGACCAGTGTTGTTTGGGATATTCATTACAGATATATCATTGGGCATCAAGAGCAAGATTAGTCTGTTTGCTGAAGAAACCAAGATGGGAGCAGTGGTGGGCGACCTAGGGTGATGGCAGGGGTTGCAGGATGATCTGGAAAAGCTGGAAACCTGGTCAGACACCTGGCAACAGGGTTTAATGCCAGAAAGTGCAAGGTGCTGCATTTTGGGGTGAAAACCCAAGGATGAGTTACCAGCTGGGGAGTGCAGCTAGCCAAGACAGATGAGAAGGATCTGGGGTGCTCATTACAGGGTCAATGAACAACTCTGCACAATGTAGGAAGGCAGCTGCAAAGGTCAACAAATGCTGGGTTGCGTTGCAGGGGTAAATTTCGGAGGAGGAGGCGATTCTGTCACTGTATAGATCATTAGTTAGACTACACCTAAAGTATTGCATGCAGTACTGGCGCCTGTGATCTGAAGAGCGACATTAGGTTACTGGAGGAGGTGCAGTGCAGGTGACAAAGATGATCTAGGGCTGGGGCACTTACCATATGAGAGGAGGCTGAGGGAGTTGAACATGTACTGCTGGAGGAGAGGAGGACTGGGGACATGATTGAAACCCTTAAATACATGAAAGGAATAAACAAGGCCGGTTTGGAGGGGCTGTTCAAAGTAAGGAGGAGGGACACCGGGCCCATTATATGAGACTGGAGGAGGAAGGTTCAGGAGGATGAGGAGACACATTTTTGCAGAGAGGGTGGTAGCGGGTGGAATGCGTTACTCGCAGAAGTGGTATCCAGTAGAACAGTGGACTGCTTCAAAAGGGCTGGGACAGGGCAAGGGGAGGGTCAATTGAGGGAAGGGTGGGAGGAGGGGCAGCTGTAGAATAAGGTGCTAGCTGCATATTTGAGCAGACTTGATAGACCTCTAGGCTTTTATCTGCTGGCAATTTCAGTATGTTCGTATTTTGTAACTTGTGATACTAGATATTCAAATACCAAGAGGTTGAAGTTTCCTAGAAATAGGAATAAGTTTGGGGAAATGGGGGTCTGCAGTATGTTGCTAGTTTTTGAAAAGGCTGAGTGTCACCACTAGGATGATGCCAACTCTCAACATGTTCCAAAAGGTTACAAGATGAATTTATTCTTGTATGTGAATGGTAACTGATTTGTGTCACGTTAAATGATTTGTAAATATAAATATTGATGTAGGTTTGTTAAGAGTGGATATTTTTATAATACCTGCTTGCAAGGATTAGAGTATTTGTACATATGAAACTGGATTTGTCTACAAATAGGCTTTGGCCAGTATGTAATTCCTGTATAAAATAACATTTTACTTACTTTGCATCTGGAATTTGATTACATTCAACCATATTCAGAGGGTTAAAAAGCAACTACTGTAGCTAAGTCACCACAGAGCCCTCTCTAACTGCACTGAGAACAGTAAACCCAGATCTTTATCCGGGTAGCTCCGCCATCAGGTCACACATATGGAACTTCACTGCCAGGAAGTGGGATCCACACAGATTTTCAGCAGTACCACTGGGGCCGCTCACCACCCCTATAAAGGCATGAGCGGCCCTGCTCTCCTCAGTTCTTTCCGCCATCGACACTGTTCGTATGGGTCTCCATGGAAACTTTGACATAATTTTGCATCATTTTCTGTCCTTTTTTCAAGGGATTCTTTTACCTCATTTTTGCAGAGAATTAATTTAAACCCTCTCTTTTCTATAGCTTCAGATTATAGAAAGGGATCACACTCTGGATCTTGTGGATATGCCTACAGAAACTTTCCCTGCACTCTTCACTTGTTCCTCGCCCTCCAGCTACCTTCCGGTAGAGGTACATAGATACATAGATACATAGACAGTGTCGGCAGATAAGGGCCTATGGCCCACCTAGTCTGCCCATTTGAGCTTGTAAGTTCAGTTTGTTTTCCTAGAAGTCTATTTCCCTTACCCCTGACCTCTAGAATTCCTTTATGTCTATCCCATGCATTCTTAAATCCCGTGATTGTTTCAGCCCCACCACTTCCTCTGGCAGGGTGTTCCACTTGTCCACCACCCGCTCTGTGAAGAAATTCTTCTCATGTTTCCTCCGAATCGTCCTCCCTCCAACTTCATCCCATGCCCTCTAGTCCTGAAACATCTTTTCGCTTAAAAATAGTGTTTTCCTGCACCCTGTTCCTCCCTGTAAGATACTTGTATGTCTCTATCATATCCCTCTCCTCCTCTCCTCCAGGGAGTACATGTTCAGTTCCTTCAACTTGTCTTCATAGGACTTGTGATGCAACCCATGCACCATCTTTGTTGCCCTCCTCTGAACCTTCTCTACCCTGTCTATGTCCTTATGTAGGTATGGTCTCCAGAACTGTACACTGTACTCCAGGTGGGGCCTCACTAGTGTCTTGTATAGCGGAATTATGACCTCCTTTTCCTGCTGGTGATGCCCCTGCCTATACATCCAGCATCCTATTTGCTTTACCTGATGCCTTGTCACACTGTTTCCCACCTTGAGGTCATCAGAGATGACAACCCCAAGATCCCTTTCCTGCTTGGTGCATGCTATATCCTCACCCCCAACTGATATATTGTGCCAGGGGTTTTGTGCCCATATGCATTATCTTGCACTTCTTTGCATTGAATTTCAACTGCCAAACCCTTGACCATTCTTCAAGTTTCTGCAGGTCCCTTCTCATTCTGTCTACACCCTCTGGTGTGTCTACTCTGTTACAGAGCTTTGTGTCATCAGCTAACAGTGAAATTCCTGCCTTCTATATCCTGTGCAATGTCACTGATGAAGATGTTGAATAGGACCGTCCCAGCACTGATCCCTGTGGTACCCCACTGGTCACTCTTCCCTCTGTGGAGTGACAGCCATTTACCACCACCCTCTGTGTCCTGCCACCCAGCCAGTTACCTACCCACCACACTACTGTCCTGCCCACACCCATATTCCCCAGTTTGTGTAATAGTCTTCTATGTGGCACAGTGTCAAAGGCCTTGCTGAAGTCCAGATAGGCCATGTCCACTGCCCTCCCCTGATCCACCTCCCTAGTCACCCAGTCAAAAATTCAACGAGGTTGGTCTGACATGACCTCCCCTGGTGAAACCATGCTGCCTTGGGTCCTGTAGTCCATTGACAACCAGATGTTCCGCCATCTCTCCTTCAGTAGTGCTTCCATGATCTTTCCACTACCGAGGTGAGGCTGACTGGTCTGTAGTTCCCTGCTTCCTCTTTGTTCCCACTTTTGTATAAGGGACTACATCTGCTGTCCTCCAGTCTTTGGGTACCTCCCTGTTTCCAGTGATTGGCTGAACAGGATAGCCAGAGGTTCAGCCACCACCTCTCTTAGTTCTTTAAGGACCCTGGGTGCACCCCATCTGGCCCCATTGCTTTATCAGCTCTTATTACTTCCAGTTCCTTCAGGACCCTTTCGTGTAAAGGGACTTGTGTCCATTTCTGCACCATCTCACCCTTGTACTCCCTTCAGACCCATTACCCCCTCTTCCTTAGTAAAGACTGAGCAGAAATACCTGTTCAATATGTCAGCTTTACTGTTGTCATCCTCCACGCGGCTCCCATCCTCCCCTTCAGTCTCACTATCCCTCCCTTTGTCCTTCTTTTTCACTTATGTACCTGTAAAGGTTTTGTCCCTTTAACCACTGATTTTGCAATGTGTTCTTCTGTCTGAGCTTTGGCTTCCCTTACTGACTTCCCTGCCTCCCTTTGTTTCTCCTGGTACTTCTCCCTATCCCCTTCTGCCTGTGTCTTTTTGTATTGCCTGAATGCAATCTTTTGGCTTTCACTTTCTTTGCTACCTCTTTGGAAAACCATAATGGTCTCCTCTTTCTTTTCCTCTTGCTAACCTGCTTAATGCATAATTCTGTTGTTTTATAATCCCCATTTTAAATACTGCCCACTGTTCCTCAATCCCTGATTCCTGTCCCATTCCCTTAATGCCTCTTTCAAGCATCTCCCATTTTCCCAAAGTCTGCCCCTAAAATCCAGGATACGTGTTTTGTGTGGTTTGGTTCTGCTCTTTCTGTGATTTCAAACCACAATGACTGGTGGTCACTGTTACCCAGGTGCTCCCCACTGTTACCCCCATCACACTGTCCCTGTTTGTGAGCACAAGGTCCAGTATTGCCTTCTGCCGAGTTGGTTCCATGACCAGTTGCTTGAGGAAGGCACCCTGAAGGAGTCCAGGATAAATCTGCTCCTAGTTGATGCTGCTGCTGGGATGCTCCAGTCCACGCCTGGTATATTGAAGTCTCCAACCAGTACTACTCACTCTTGTCTGCCATCCTTTGATGGCTAGCATCAGCTCTCTATCTGTTTCTTCCTCCTGGGCTGGTGGTCTATAGACCACACCTGTGCGGATGGCTGGCCCCATTTTCCTTTCCAGCTTAACCCACAGTATCTCTCCCCATTTTGTTCCTCCTGGATCTGTGTGGCCCTTATGTCATTTTTCACATACAGTGCCACTCCTCCTCCTTCCTGCCTGCTCTGTCTCTTCTGAATATGTTGTAGCCAGGTATGGCCATCTCCAGTCATGGTTATCATTACACCAGGTTTCAGTGATGGCCACAACGTCCAGGTCTGACTGTACCATGACAGCCTCCAGATCTTCCATCTTGTTGCTAAGGCTCCTGGCATTTGCACACATGGCTTTCCATGATTTGACCTCCCTAGACTGCTTCACTGTTCTACTCCAGCCCCTTCCTTGGTTGTCATTTATCCCTGGTTCTCCTTGCTGTCTGCCCTTCTGCTGAATTTTGCCCCTTTCTGCTTATCCACCTTTTGGACACTAATTTCCATCTTTTGCACACTGCTTTGCAGAGATAGCACCCTCTGGTTCACTGGTTCCATTACTAGCTGTGGGGTGAGCAAGTAGGTATCATCCTTGCTGGCCTGCC
The DNA here is from genome assembly GCA_016271365.2 of Neoceratodus forsteri. Lineage (NCBI taxonomy): Eukaryota > Metazoa > Chordata > Ceratodontiformes > Ceratodontidae > Neoceratodus > Neoceratodus forsteri. The sequence goes on along the minus strand of CM057456.1, from coordinate 632,447,706 downwards.
ACCCCTTTGCTAGTTTAAATGCTTGTCAATGTAGCATTTAAACTTATCATTGAGTGCTTGGATTCCCTCCAGGATGGATGCAGGCCGTCAGGCTTGAACAAACCTCCATCCCTCCAGATGGGTCCCCAGTCACCAATGAATCCAAACCCTTCTCACAGCACCAGTTCTTCAACCATGAGTTAAAGTTCCTGGTGCATGCACTCCTATGTTTTCCTTGCCTCTCACAGGTAGTACTTCTGAGAAAGTGACAGAAGTAGCTACTTGCTTGAGACCCTCCCCAGTTTCCTAAACTCTTCCTGAACTTCCTTTGGCTCCCCATTTGCCAGGACATTAGTACCTAGGTGGATGACATCCAGCTCACCCTCCTGTCTTGCCTTCCCAGTGATCCCCAGTATCTTCCTTCCATCCTCCATGCCGTGGCACCTGGTAGGCACCTCACCTCCCTGTCCTCCCCTCCTGTGTTCCTAGCTGGATCCCTCTTATGATGGAGTCCCCACCAGGATTTGCTTCCTCCTCCTCTGGGGTCCACTGCTTTCCCCGCTGAGGTCACCTCCTTGCCTAACCTCCACATCCTTTCCTTCCACTTCCCTGGGTACCTCTATTTGGTTGTCCTCATTTGCCAGTGTGGCATATGAGTTCTTGAGTGGAATACAGTACAGTCACTTCAGTGCAAGGAGGCCATTGAACCAGTGCCCAGACACTGAGACACTGATGATTTTATTACAGGTTTTTCCTGGTCCCCAATAGGACTGGAGATCTGTGGCCCATTGTGGGTCTCAATGACCTCAATCTGTAGGTCTGGTACCAAAAAAAAAAAAATCCACACAGTTTGCCAGGTCTGATGCCACTTCTTGAGCAGGGTGCTTGGCTGTGCTCCTGACATGCTGGATGCTTTCCTGCATATCTCGGTGTTTCCACCACCAGGAGATTCCTCCGGTTTTGTTTTCAGGGTGAATACTACCAATTTATAGTTTGGTCTTTGACTTATCCTCTGCACCATGGATCTTTACAAAGTGCTCAGCAGCAGTACCTGCAGCTCTCAGAAGGGAGGGACAGTATGTCATACCTGACCAGGGCGTCTTTGAGGTTGTTGGAGCTGATGGCTGCAGCGTTCCTGCAGTTCCCTTAGCCAGGCTGCTAATTCCACTCCTTTCCTGGATGCTCACAGTGCAGTGGGACCGACATATATGGTCCTGTATGCTGTGCAGATCTTCTAGAGCTATCTTCTGATAGGCCAACTGCTGTTTCACTTGGCCACCCTCAGTGTTGTCACCAGTTCCAGGGCATGGAGTTTTTCTGGCCAGACATGTTGTCCCCTCCTGGAGTGGGGAGGTTCCTTACACCTTCCCTCCGTTTCCTCTGATTCAGAGGGTGCTAATCAAGCTGCAGATGTAGAAGGGCCAGCATGATTCTGGTTGCACCATTCTGGTCAATGCAGATAAGGTTTCTGTTACTGCCACAGTTAGCGGAGGGGCCTTGGGTTCTTCTTCCCTCTGCAGGGGTCCATTGATGCAGGCTCAGGGGACCCTGGTCCATCTCAGCCTCAGATCTCTTTGTCTGCACACCTGGCTTCTGCGGACATAGCCATTGCCTGGTTTGGGGTGTCCCAGAGAGTAGCGGAGTCCTCACAGCAGCCCGAAGCACTCCACTAGAGCCACATATGCCATGATATGCTAGAGATTTGCCATATGGGCTGCCATTCATCATCTGGACCCTCACTTGTCCAGTGGGTCAGATTCAGAGACGACCTGATATTTCGTCAGACTCTGGTCTGCAATACCCTTCATCAGGGTGCACTTTTCAGCTGTCTCTGCCTTTCAGGAGCCCATGGGTGATCACACCGTGGCTCAATGTGATGTAACTCACATCTTCCCATGGGGCATCCTGCTGCTGCAACCACCAGTCCGTCCCCTGTCCCGGATTGTGATTTGAATTTGGTGGTGTGATCTTGACCCTGTCTCCGGCTGAGCCAGCCGAAACTTGAGCGCTATGCTTTCTCTTTGAAAGCGTCCTTTTAGTAGCTATTACTTCTGCTTGAAGGATTTAGGCTGCATGGCTTTGTACACGAGTCGTAAGTTTCTTCCAAGGGTAGTGTCTGAGTGTTTACCCTGAACCAAATCTATCCACCTGCCTGTTTATTTTCCTGACCGTGCCAGTCCAGGGGAAGCACTGCTCCACACGTTAGACGAGCAGAAGTTTGATGTTTTACCTGCTCTGAACTAAGAAATACAGATAGTCAAGCAGCTGTTGTCTCTGCCCCCAGGTAGAGAGGGCATTCAGATTTCTTTTTTTTTAAATATAATGTTTATTGAAGTTTCAGCAAATACACCAGACAGGATCAAGATATCAAACCACATCTACGTATACCAAAACAGGGTACATGATCCCATCCCCTCCCACCCTAATACATCCCCATATACCCCCACACAGTCCCAAGGCATAACAATCCAAAGTCTCTAGTTACGTGGAAAATGATCTAAATAGAATATAGAGTATGTAATGGGGCCCAGATCTTCTCATATTTGGAATTATTATTAAGACTTGAAATAGTCCTCTTCACTCGAAGATTAGCTAATAACTCATTAAGAATAAGAGACAGCATCCGTGCTTTTCCAATATTTAAGTACCAGTTTTTTAACAGACATAGAAATCAAAGTGATATAGTATTTCTGCTTCTTAACTGATATCTGTGAATAATCCTCCAAAGACAAACCTCTGGGGTAAATAGATCCATTAATCCAACCAAAGGATCAGCCCTATCCTTAATACTCTCCCATAGGGGCGATCTTAGGACATTCCCAGAAAATATGAAGCAAAGAACCTTCCACCTGCATGCACCTCGTACATTTGTTAGAACTTATTACCCCATTTGGCCAATTTCATGGAGAATAGTAAAGGCTGTGCAGGATATTAAACTGCATTAAACGCAACCTATTTTGTGTTACAAAATGATGGCATTTACTTCATATAGCTGACCAGTCCTTCTCCCACTGTGGAAAAGAGTCACACCAAAATTCTGTAGGTACAAACGGGTCCGTGAAGCGCCAGTCATATAAGATGTTATATAGTTTGGAAATTACTTTAGGGAATAAGCAAGGGCCCAACTCCAACTGGAAAGAAAATTTGGAAGGTAGAGGATGGCCTGCTGCAAATTTTTAACAAGGAGATGTCTGAGCTGCAAGACTTTAAAATAATCCATCTTTTGTAGTCTGAACTTGATATAAAACCATCTATAGATAGCGATGTTCCATCCTCCTTGAGAAATGAAGACAGTCTTCCCTCTCCCAATCTAGGTAGCCACAAGGGGATAGCATCTTGTTGTCTATTTTAAAAGCTGGGTATTCCAGGTTGATTGTGACAGATCCAGACAGTGTTTATATTTTAAAAATCCGAGAGCTGTGAATGGATTCTTCTGGATGTTGCTATTGTAGTATCTTTTAACTTTTTCGGCAGGGAGGATATATTAAGGAATAGTAATGTAGAAGGAGATAGATTAACTGATCGAATCAGTTCCCTGCTCTATTTTAGCCAAGAGGGGACGTAAGTGGAAGTATCAGGATCTAATCACTTGAGGTATTTGGCAGCATTACAAGCCCAGTAATACATGCTGAGGTATGGAAGCCGTAAGCCACCCTTAGATTTAGGCAGCAAGCTTATAGTAGGCTAGTCTTGGTTTCTTTTAGCCCAAATAAAGTCTGCTATTAAACTTTGAGCTTTTTTTTTTTTTGAACCAGCCTCCAGGTACAAAAATATTGAGTAGTTGAAGGGTATAGTAGCCGTGGTAGAACATTCATCTTGACCAGGTTTATTCTCCCCATAAAGAAATGGAGAGGGTTGACCAGCGGTTAAATCTTGGGTCACCATCGATAATATTGTTCCACGCTTTTCTTAATGGTAGTTGTATATCCCTGGTTGTTTCGATGCCCAAATACTTCAAGGAATCCCTGGACCACAGTAAACCTAGGGCTGTGATATTATTCTTAAAGGCTTTGTGGTTTAAAGGGAATACAATAGACTTTCCAACATTTAACTTATAATTCGATAATTTACTGAATTGCTCAATTATGTCTAGCATGACAGGGATAGATGTTTCTGGATAAGATAGCTGTAGGAGCAGGTCATCCGCATAAGTGGCAACTTTGAGTTCGGTACCTAGAATTGTAAGCCTCTGAACCCTTGGACACAGAACTAATTTGTGGATTAAGCGGTTCCAAATAAAGGTTAAAGAGCAGAAGGAAAGGGACAACCTTGTCTTGTGCCCGGATATAAGGTAAAGCCTCAGAGATTACCCCATTTCCAGAAATCCTGGCAGTCGATTTTGTAAAGAGCTTTCACCCACACCTGGAATTGTCAGGGAAAACCGAAGGATTTTAAAGTTTGAAGTAAAAATTACAATTCACTCTGTCAAAGCCTTCTTGGCGTCCAGGGACACCAACGCCACTGGAAAGGGGCATCCCTGGCAACCGAGAAGACATGGGAAAGAGTGCAAGGTGATCTGCAGACGATCTGCCCTTCATGAAACCCACCTGATGTGTACCTGTTAGGTCAGGAGAACTAAACTAAGCCCGTCAGCCAAAATTTGGGTTAGAATTTGAATATCCTGGTTCAACAATGAAATGGGTCTGTAGCTTTCCACACACTCTAAATTTTTACCTGTCTTCGGCAGTAATACAATAAGTGCTTCAAACAGAGTGGGATCTGCCTGTGTGCCAGTTAAGATGTGTTGAAAAGGGAAAGGAGATGTGGTAATTAGGTCCTTAAAACACTTATAAAAATTAGATGAAAACCGCCCATTCCCTGTGTTTTGTCCAGGGAAGGCTGTGTATCACCTCCATAATTTCGAGCTAGAGATGGGCTATCAACCTCCTACAGAGGTTCGGAAAGATGGGGTAACTGGGCCTCTGCTAAGTAGGAGGAAAGAATGGAGTCAGAGGGCGGATTGGGCATATCACACGATAGCTTTTTATAGTAATTGGCAAACTCTGAGACAATTTCCTGAGGAGACCATCTCAGGGCTCCATCCATACTAGAGCGAATAGGAGAATGAATTGGGCAGACTCCTGTTGTTTAATTCTTTGAGCCAACAATTTCCATGCTTTTCTCCTGATCTATGTAAGAGGCTCTCGGCTGAAGAATGGCAAATTCGCTTTTTCATTAAGTAGCTTTATATAGAAGTCCCTCAATTTTGCAAGGTTTTGTTTAGCCTCATCAGATGAGTTTAGTTGTAAATTGTTTCAATGATCTGATCTGGACAAGCAATGCCTCTGCTTTGCCTCCTGCCTCTTTTTTCGTGCAGAGGCCATCCCAATTAAAATACCGAAGATATGCCTTAAAGGCACACCATAATAAGTCAGGCCTAATGTCTTGGGTACAATTCAAATCAAAAATTGTATGATATGTTCCCTAATACAATCTCTACTCTTGGAATCCTTAAGCAATTGGTCATTCAGTTTCCATCTTGATTGACGCTTGGGCAAAGAGGTAAGAGCCAACTTGCTTAACACCAGGGAATGGTCAGAAGGGGGGCTGGCTGAATGACAGAGACTGTTACACTCTGCAACATTGCCTGGGATAACAACAGGTAATCAATGCAGGATGCAGACCTGTGAGCAGGAGATATAAAAGTGTATTCCCTATTCTCAGGATGTAGAACCCTCCATATATTGCACAAACCCAGTCTATCCATTAGGTCGTGTAACGCCCGCTGTGCTGGGGAAGGTAAACCTATACAGAACCAGTGCGGTCCTTACCCGGTCCATCACTAAGTTCCAATCTCCCTAAAATTTTTGTGTGAGGGCAGTAAAGAGAGAATATTGTTGAGTAGTCTCATAAAGAAAAGAGGGTAATCCCTGTTAGGACCATAATACTACCCAACACAAATTCCATGGAGTACATAGTGCCCTTTACCAGTATATACCTGCCATGTGGGTCTTTAATTTCCTGCATAACCTTAAATGGAACATTCCTGTTGATAAGAATTAAGACTCAAACTATTAGAGGTACCCTGAGCAGAAAAAACCTGCCCTGTTTGCAAGCGTCTCATCTGAATGGCTTCGAGTTCTAAGAAATGGGATTCTTGGATAAAAGCAATGCTGTGCAAAATATCCAAATGCTTCAGGATCTTATACGGTTTTGTTTTTATGGACCCTTTGACATTCCAGGTAGAAAAACAAAGATCATTAGCCATCTTTCTTATCCAGTAAATAGAAATAGTACCAAGTGGTAAGAAAACTAGAAGGCAATCAATCAATCTGTTGATTCCGACTGTGCCCCTTCCCAACCCTCCCCCAATCCTCCATATTCCCAATCCCCCAAAAAGTAACCAATGAAAACCCAACCCTTTGCATTCTTAAATCCTCCACCCTCCCCACCCCCTTTTTCCGGAAGTCTTAGCAGCTCCGCAAAATTCGCCTTCCACCTCAAGCCCTCCCTCCTCCAATACCTCTGCCAACCCTTACTATGGAAATTAAAAGGGAGCAAGGATAAGCTCCATGGACTTAGTAAATTCAGAAAGTTGTCTAACGGAATATTTACTCGATCCCTATGAAACCCACTAACTTATCCCCATTAAACCTGACTACACCTGCCTCCAATTCTATAAAACGGATCATTTAGGTACAGTTTTATTCCTGGATGGCTCCCTTTATTTTACATCCCATCGAGTACCTGGTCTCTTGACGCTCTATTACTCTCTCCCAGTGCAGTGGTTCAGCAGGAAGCCCCTGCCAAATATTCCTAAAATAAAATAAAAGGCAAGTCCTCATTTGTTCTAACAGCCCTCAAATCATGGAGCTCTGACTGCCAGAACCGTAAACAAACCAGAATATAACCCACCAAAAATAACCATCCAAGGAGAGAGGTTATAAAAGAAAAAACCCTCACCCGATAAAAGGAGCCGCTTTGACAATTGTTATCGATATCCCCATGGCTACTCCATCGTGAATTGTGGGGATAAATTAATCGAGGCATGCTCTCGACTTGCTGGTAAACGCCCAAAACTGAGCTGTACTCCTCATGGCAGCCGCAACTACATCTGTTCCTATCTCCTTTAAGTCAACACTGCAGCCTGATAAAAAATTAAAAATAAACGGAGACTGAGAAAACAGTGGAAACCCCATGGGGAAATGCAGCGTAAAGCCCTCTGATACCACTGTTGCACCCCCAGCATGTTTTACAACCCGCCCCCACCTCACTGTTTTATTGTTCTCCCTGTTTACACTCACTCAAACCCGCATCTGAGGAGGAGCACCTACACCTTACCAAACGGTAATTTGCAGAGAAAAAAATAAAGGGGAGTTTAGGTGAGTCAAACTGGCACCCTGGTACATACAGTAGTCGAGGCCTAACACAGACTTAGCGATGGACTTATTATTTACTCGTGGAGACAGCGTTTTTAAATTCCCTATCACTGAGTGCCTTACCAAATTACTGAGGCTTACCCATAACTCCAATTCGATCCATTGAGCTGCCCAGCTAACCATTCAAACATGCCCCAAAGATATTACTCCCCTGTTAAACCCAGTGTTAGCCTAAGAACAACATTAACTATAACAGAGAAATTGAATCAACAAAGACAATGCAACTGTAGCTTTATGCCCTTAATGGAGCCTTTAGAGACAGGCCCGGTCTGAATGGTAATGGTGCCCAGGCCAGACCTCACTGGCCTAGCCTTCTCTAGCAATACTCCATACAGCCCATACTAACGCCTGCACTCAGGATAGGGCTTTGAGATAACACCCAGCACATCTTCAAGTGTCTCTGAATAGGTCTGGCATGGCTGTCTTGAGGCCTGCAGTTGCTGACTCCACGTCTTCATACGAAGTGCCACAGTCCCGATAACTGTACCTGCAATTTAGCAGGGTATTGCATCCTACATTTGAGTCCAGCAGCGATCAGCTTCAGAATCAAGGGATGGAAGGCAGACCTCCTTTGTTGAACTGTGAGCGGTAAGTCCTGGACTTACTCTTGATTCTCACCCCTTCCCATTGCAATTCCTGAATGGCCCTTATTTTAAAGAAAAATGCTGCTTCTCCAAAAAGTTTAAGAAGTGAGAGATTAAAGGTCGGGGGGACCCCGATCCGAGGCTTTGGTCTCAATGCTCTATGGTCCTGTTCTATAATGTAGCGGGACCATAGGAAAGAACCCGACCACTTTCTCTATAAACTTCTGGACAAATAAAACGCATCCTGCCCTTCTTCCAACTCGGGAGGCCGATAATCACCGTGTTGTTCCTCAGCTCTACGCCCTCCAGGTCTTCCACTTTCTGCTCCATTTTGGTAATTTTTTGCTTGATTTGGACCAGCTCGAATCCTGCTTGTCCACTCTTCTCCAGTGAGGTAAGTCGAGTCTCAGTATCAGATGTCCTCAGATCTATGTCCTCGATAGCCTGAGAGATAGTTTTGTTCGATGTGAGGGTTTCAATTCTTCTTTGAGCAGGCGGAATTTGGCAGAAAACCCACGGCGTTAAAGGCTCCTGGTAGGGACTCTGCTGTGCTGTTGCCTGTCCATGCTTGAAGTGTTAGCGCATGTTTTTTTTTGGGCCTTCTCAGGAGTGGCTGGAGGCGTATGTTTAGGCTGTAACTTTTTCATGTCAACCTCCATCCTTCCAATACCACTCCAGCACAATTCTCCAGTGCTTCCCACACCTCTGGGTTACTTTTGTTGGGTTCTCAGCCTTGTTTTATGGTGAAAATATATAGAAATAACGGTGGGCAGGAGGGGTTGAAAAGGCATCTTCCTAGGCTCGCTGCATCACGGTGACCCCGGGCATTCAGGTTTCTAAACAATGTGTTGTCCTGCAGTAAGTATGGCAAAGAGTTGCCAAAGATGGTGTAAGCCCATTCCACAAGAGGCATGGCTACTTCTGTGGCCTGTTTCAGAGAGGTCTCAGCCACGGACATTTGCATTGCTGCCACCTGGAGTACCATCCATACCTTTACCATGCACTACAGTCTGGACATTGCCCTAGAGCCCGTGCAGTTTTTGGCAAGGCTGTGCTGCAAGGCCTCCTGTCTTTTTTTTTTTTTTTTTTTTTTTTATAGGATTTCTTCCCAGTTTTTGGTCCCATCCCTGGCCATGCACGGCATGTGGAGGCATGCACACGCTGTTGCACCGAGGTGCCCTCCCTCTACTTTGCTGCTTGCCGCCTGCCAGTAGTGCCATCGGGCCTCCACCCGGGGCAGTGGAACTACTGTGGGCTAGAGGTGTCCTCCCAGGAGAGGAGAGCCTTGGCTGCTCCATCCCCCACCCCAGCTGGCACCCAAAGACCCTGGCTGTATCCCAAACCGGGTCACCAGTGTGACGTGGAGGTAAGGCGTCCAGCAACTCCCCGCTCAGCGCCACTGGACTGTCTGGGCTCTCCTGTCTTAAGTTTAGGGATGGCCTTCCTCCCAGACTGTTTATTTGCATCTGTAACTGCTTGGGACTTCGTTCCATATGTGTGACCTGATGACTGAGATACCCCAGTGAAGACAAAACAGTTACGAAGATCTTACCATAAAAGTAGATCTTTGAGGGATCTCAGTCATCAGGTCTGCCTTCCCTCCCACCATCACCCTTTTATGGGGTATTTTCTCAGATCTGGCTATTTGTAGTAGCCAGCCTTTTTATTTTGGCTCATGCATCTTTTCTCTCCTTTGGTCCCCATGGCTCGGGTTTGCTTCCTTAGTCTCTGGGGAAAGAACTGAAGAGGGAGTGGGCCGCATACGCCTTTATAGGGTTAATAGTGTGTCAGAGTGTTGCTGGCGTGGGCAGCCCCTGTGGTACTATTGAAAATCTTCTGTGTGGATCCCACTTCCTGGTGGTGAAGTTCCTTATTCGTGACCCGATGACACAGATCCCTCCAAAGATCTACTGTTACGGAAAGTTTTAGGCAACTGCTTCTATCCCTTGTGAAGTCTAAAACATGACATTAGAAATAAGGTGCTGACAGCACAAGAAAGGGTGGTGACCTCCTTCGCTTCAGCACCTAAGTGACAATATTTAAAAATGTAAGTCATAAATAATCACAACTGGATCAGACAGGAAGGACTGTAATAAATTACTAGGTAGGGTTGTTTTATCAGGCAAAAATTTGAAGATGGGAAGTTGAGGTAGGAAGAGTTCAGAGAAGTTCAGCAAGCTAGTGTGTTTAAGATGAAGAGAGCATGCACAGTATGCATGTGACTGAGATTGTTTGTGTGCATGAATTTGTCTGTGAGTCCACGAATGCGACAGTGAGTTTGTGGCTTTGTGTGAGAGGGTATAACAATAAAAGTGTTTTAATGCCACAGATGGAACAGATTCCTTCTATTCACATAAAACAAAATACATGTGGATGGTGGAGTTCCAGCTGGAGCCCAAAGACATGGGGGGGTGCTGAATCTGGGTTAACAAAATAATCTACTTGGCTAAAATGGCGACTGTTGTTTTTATTTATTTATTTTGTCTTAATGTCATAGATGGATGTTTTCTTCACTAATAGGTACTCAGAGTAATAAGCAAAGCATATGGTAGCATTAAATGTTAAAGGTGAATAGTCAATATTAAGAACCCCACCCATGTGTGGTGCTGGTATAATTTGTACATTGTGGCCAAAATATATATATTTTACTGTTTACTGCAATATAGTACAGTGTATTACGCTGATTCCACTGAGTTCTAGACTGCCATTTGCTGTAACCAGAAATCTCAGAAATCTGCTGCAGCTGACATCAGAGCAGGGTAGCAGTAGTGAGAGATTCAGTAGCCTGCAGTGTGAGTTTTGATAAACTCTGATCTTCTGTTTGCTGGTCTAGCTTTCCTTCCAGGGCTCAGTACAGCCACAAAATACTGTACTTAACTCTGAAAGGACAGCGGCACAAGCAAACATCTGATCTGAGCTTATAAAATTTCTTAACAAGCACTACAGGCTATTGAAGCTCCCACTGCTGCAGCCCTGCTCTTAATGTTAGCTGTAGGAATTTGGGGACTGTAGTTACAGAAAGAGTCTGCCAGAACTCGCAGAATCAGCCTGATACAATCTACTGTACTGCAGTAAACAGTAAGTAATAAATAATGTTCTAGGAGCGTGGATATGGTGTACTTACCCACATATTCTGACAGTGTCCTTTCCTCTTTAAATCCTGCTGGAAAGTCTCTTAAGCTGGCTCCTCCCACCCACCGAGTGGTAACTCCCCTAACACTGCCCCTTGGCGCAGTTCTTCCTTTCCACGAGAGAGAAAGTTCCCTTCTTATCGCTCGTGTATACTGAGGCCCTTTGGTATTTTATTCAGATAAATCGGACTTTGTCTTCTTTGCTACGATTTCTTTTCACCGCCATTATGGATGTTGTGAAGTCTGCTCCGGGGTTCCAGAAATGCGGTTGTGGGCAGCTTATGTCACGACTGGATCCGCACTCCTCATGCGTCTACTGACTGAGCCACGAGCACGATGTTCAGGCCTGCATTCATTGCTGTTCATTTCTCCCAGCAACTCTGAAGATTGCCAAGCCCGCTTACTCCTTGGCTGTCTGGATGACAGGGATCTGCCCATTCGTTTGAAGGGCGCTTGTTGGGTGGTCTCTGCAGCTGCAGGGTCTGCTGAGCAACTTAAGGCTTTTGAGGAGGCGCAGTCCAGGCCACAGTGCAGATGACCTTGGCTTCGGCCTTTATGCCGCCTCTTTGGGTGCTTCTTTTACAGGTGCATTCAAGGACATGTGCCAGTCTCTATCCTCTTTGGGGCAGGGTCCTAAGAGCACTAAGTCAAGAAACCAAAAGGACAAGGAGAAAGAAACCAAGAAGTGGTCTCATCAATGTTTGTTGGATCGGGAGCACTCACGGGCCTCCAACTCCCGCGCTTCACCAGAACTTTCAGCCTTAACCAAAGTTTTGGATTTGGCCGCTGGCTCCACAGTCTCCCAGTTGGGCCAGTTGGCGAGACTCAGTCGACGTTCCAGCTGGGATTTTTCTTGACCCAGTCGACACTTTGTCTACTGAGGAGGTTGATACCTGCTTGTCCAAGACTCTGGTCCTGACCTTCTTGTGGGGACAGGGCAGTCCGCTGTTCCGCTGCTCCCTGCCTGTGAACTTCAAGACCTGGAGATGGTTCAGTCTTCACCATCCCCTGAGACCCACCACTGTTTCCCACAGTGGTCCTGGTCGAGGTCCTTCAGAAAGCCTTTTTCAGGTTTTCATTGGCAACTGGGTTTCACTAAGTGCCTTGCAGTGGTAGCAGCAGTGCTTGAAGGATGGGTCATTACGTCTCTCCATACTTGGACCATCACAACTACAACTG